>CM019073.1:74133287-74873287 GCA_009667805.1 Leptobrachium leishanense | reverse complement strand
GGTCTAGCCAGGAAGAGGTGTGCCCTTGACAGGCAGGGGTGTGTCAAATTTAAATTAGGGGGGTGCACGAGTTTAGTCGGGTCTAGGGCAGCACAAAACCTAAATAAACCACTGATTAAGTGTGATTTGATATGCAATAACTGAAGACCTGTAGGGATCTGATTCCAGTCTAAGGGATCCAAGAGGTGCTTGAGGGAATGAAGTTTTTAAATCCTAGAGTTTTTCTTTCGACTTTTCTTTAAAAAATGTTTTCTTTCATTTAGCTCGTAAGCAGCTCCCAAAGCGTAAAAAGGAATTAGAAACAAGTGTCAGTGAAGATTCAGAAATTCAGGAAGCCACTCCCAAGAGGCAGAGAAAAGACTGTGGTGAGTACAATGTGCTTATTTCATAATCTAATTCCGAACGGTTCTTACATGTGAATTTCATGTATTACTAGAAGTTATGTTCAACCTCTTATGTAATTGAATATTGCTTTGACTGTCTTTTTAAGACCGGTTGGAGCTGCTCTTGTTATCTGCAGTATATTGTATTGCTTTACGTGCAATTTTTCACATCCCTATAACATGGTCGTACTAACAATGTGGCTAGTCTTCTATTGCACAGAGGCCAAAATAAGTGAGAAGGTGTTTGATATATTTTAACGAGTCCAGCCCATCACGGCAGTGTTTATTTTGCTACAGTAAAATATAGTTTGTTATGAAACACAGCATGGTCTGTACAGGGTGTGCTGCAGAGTGGATCTAACCAGTTTGTCAAATTAAGAATTTATTTTCCACATTTTATCATGCAAACCATTGTAGCTATATATTCCATAAGGTACTCTTTAAAAACAATCAGAACCTGTAAATGTATCTTTCCATATATATAGTGGCAGTACCTTTGGGTTTTCTTTTTTCCCTTAAAAAAAAAAAAAAACACAAAACACAAAGGGAGAAATGACCTGAGCACCCTCCAGGGTGCCAGGTTGCTACATAATGCAACTATTAAAAAAAACACAAACCCACAGGAATATAAATGTTGAGTATTTCATGTTAAGAACATAGTCCCAAAGAGCTTCATACGGCGGCAATGCTGAAGTGAAATATTTATTTTTCTCTTCTGATCTCTCTTTCTCTGACTGGATGAATGCCGTTTTTTCCCCCCCTCCTTCTAAAGCAAATATTCTACACCCATTTCCCTTCAGGTGAATGGGGCCACCATTACTTCTACTTCACAGGCTTGTTGCCTCAGTGTCCTTGACTCAAATCTTTCCATCACGCCTCACGTTCAGTAACAAACCAAATCTTGCTACTTACACCTAAAAATTGAATTGCACGCACATCCGCCCCTTTAATCCAGACTCTACTAAAATGCTCATCCAAGCTCTTATCTGCTCTCTTGAATACTGACACCTAAGAGTATGTATGGACATTGGTGTAAAAAAATTAAATACAGTGTAAACCTTTTATTCACTGCCTATTGCTATATAGGCAATATATATGCCAATAGACAGTGAACAATGGTTTACACTGTATTTAATTTTTTTTACACCAATGTCCATACATACAGGGTTATTCAAAGAGATCCGAATGGCTGCCGAAAGGTATCCGTACGCTGAAAATCAGCGTTCGGTTACCTTTCTTGGCCATTCGGCTATCCAGAGAGCAGGCCGTTCGCCAAATGTTGGCGAATTGCCGGCACATATGGTGCCTGTTCGAGGGCAGTGAAATCCCCATAGCTTTGTCTATTCAGAGAACAAAACCCAGCAGTGAAGAGTTGCCAAATTGCCCTGCCATTCGGTGGTTTCATGCGGCAGATTTATTCAGGCGAATCCCATAGGCTTCAATGTTAAAAATATTCCCATTTTAATTCAATACCTAATAAACCGTTTATTATAATATTCTGCAGTAAAAAGTCTTTTATTTATAGATTTTTTTTTAGGATCTTTTCAGCATTTTTCGGGATTTAGTTTTTCCAAAAAATTTCCAATTTATTTATTTTTCTTTTTAACTTCTTTTTTCTGTAACAGCCCTTTTTATTATCATTCATTGGATCTCATATGAAAATTCCAGACATTTTCGTTCAGTAGTTTCTTTGCAAACAGCGTTTCACTTTTCAAACATTCAAAGCGTGCGTTTTTTTTTTTTTCCTCCATACGTCTGCGGTGTCGGCTTTTTCCAGCGGCTGCTATTCGGGTTTCTTCGGCGGGGTTAATACAGATGTTTTTGCGGGTTTTCGGTGTGCCTTCGCTGGGTTTTGCGGTGAGTTTGCGGCAACTTTTCCCTGCACTACGACAGCCCTATGGTGTTTGCTGAATACACCGCAGGATTGCCAAAATGGGTTTGCCAAATCGAACCGAATTGAGAACGTAAAGTCACCGAACATGCGGTGACTTTTAGATTCTCTTTGAATAACCCTGACACTCTTGTGTTTGTGTTAGCTTATGAGGGTTATCCCCTTTTGTTTTGGGCCCTTGGTTTTTTCCCTATTGATCTCCTTTTTTCTTTTTTTTCTCTTGAATACTGTAACCCCCCCCCTTTCTCACTGGCCTTGAGAGAGCTCAGATTCTCCCTCCTGCAGCCTGTAATGAACGCCTCTGCCAGGCTCATCCACAGCTCTTCCCGTACATCTTACACATTTGTCGATCTCTACATTGACTACCTGTGTCCATTAGAATTCAATTCAAAATAATGGTGCTCACGTACAAAGCTCTCTATAACTGTGCCCCTGAATACATAACTTCCCTTATTGGCGCGTAAATCCCATCCCGTTCACTTCGCTCTGCCAATGATCTGAGATTATCAACTCCTCGTGCCCCTCACGACTTCTCCGGAGCTGCCCCCTTCTTTTTATTGAACTCCCTGTCTCTCCACTCTTTCAAGAAGTCTCTGAAAACAAATTACTTAAGACAAAACAAAAAACACGAAGGCATGACCTCCATTAATGGACACCTCTCAATTGAGGATAAACAAAGGTCCTCACTTAGTGCTTTTTTAAGTAAAATTTAACTTTTTATTTCAATGTTTAAAACCACTCTTTGCACCGTTTTAAAATCCTCCAACATGTAATAGTTTTCAAGCAATTGTAGCTTGTTGTACGTAACTTAATATTTGTGTCTACGCCCTTGTCAGATATATTATAAGGGAATTGATTATTCCTTGCTAGCAGTAAATTAATCTTTATTAGATGTATTCCACCAACTGTCAGTAAATGATCCCTTAATCATGCCCTATAAACAGACCAAAGATGGTATCCATATCAAAATTCCAAATGTGACTAATTGTGCCCTTCAGGTTTCCTTGATAAGGGACCTGTGTACTAGCCCTATAGTCCATATACTAGATACCAAATTGCCTGACAATTACAGGTAAAGACACGATCGCCACAAGTCATACATTTGCCATGTAAAAAAACAAATTAATAGGTCTAATATTGGTAGCCTTGAAGGTGCAACCAAATTGTTGCAAAAAGAGAGATTACTGTCTATTGACAACTCAAAGCTAGCTCAACGCACGTTTCTCCGTCGGGTTAACAGCAGTTTCCTCAGGAGCTCCAATTAATTTGTGGATATTACAAATAAAATTGTGCAGTGATTCTGATTATTTGTAGCAAATGCTGCCTAAATGGATATAACCAGCACAAATAAAACCAAAATATGTCCCATATATCATGCAACAATTCATAGGAGTTAACAGTCCATATGGCGCATACAGTTTGATAAGAAACAAAAATTCAGTGTGCTCCGTGATGATCAAATTACACGTGCATAAAGTCCAGTGGAAAGAAACGTGAAGCCAGATTAAAGTATTTACTCACACTTTAATTTGTATGTTTCTTGATCCATCTTCTAGCCCCCATGCATCCCACTACTTCTCATGCTCAGCTGTTTACCCTCACGTAAGTGTGGCGCCCCTCTCCTCTTGGATTGTAAGCTCTCAAACAGTGTCCCCTCTCCCAATGTTCTGCGTGTGTGTGTGTATGTATATATTAGGGCTGGTGCCGATTTAAAATTTTCGTGTTTGATTAATTATAACGCACATGCAGATCCAACTACTTTTAGCTCATCTGCTTGGGTCTGTGGTTTGGGCCTTGATCTTGGGCCTTGATCTTGGGCCTTGATCTTGGGCCTTGATCTTGGGCCTTGATCTTGGGCCTTGATCTTGGGCCTTGATCTTGGGCCTTGATCTTGGGCCCTGGGTCTGGGGTCTTGGGTCTGGGTCTTGGGTTTGGGTCCTGGGTCTGGGCCCTGGGTCTTGTCTGGGGCCTGGGGTGTGCCTGTGGTCTGGGCCCTGCTGGGGTTTGGCTGGGTCTGATGCTGGACTGAGACAGGCAGCCCCATACTCACCGCTCCTCCGCTGCCTTCTCACCTTAAGAGGGTCTAGGGTTGTCATAGGTCAGCCGGTTAGATCCTGCTACTCACCCCCCTGCCTCTGGTGATATTCGTCCCCTTTATCTTGCAGGTGGGTGGCTACATCTTGGAATCTATGTCAGGCCGCCGGTGCTAGGTAGGGTAGATGTCACGTTCGCTGTAGCGCTCACCCTTGATAAATGTGATTTGGATCCTTTTGGACAGATTTCTCTGATACTTGGTTTCCCAGCAGTCAAGACTGCTACTCCAAGCACTCCCAGCCAGGGAGATAAGACCGAAGATCAATACTATAATACCCACTCAGTAACAAATGATTTTGTGACCAAGTGTTTACTGAGCGAAAGCATTTTAACCATGCGTAAATACAGATAGTAGTGAAGTGTCGTACAGCAGTGGTTAACCCAATCGTGGTCAAATATATAATCAGAGTTGGCACCAGAGGGGGTAGTCATACATACAAGGTTGGCAACTGGGGTGATAGTCGTACAGGCAAGATCGGCAACCAAGAGGACTCTCCTATATTTAATTTCAGCAAGGCAGAAGGCAGGTTCGCTGAATTCTGCAACCTGCAGGGCAGAACCACACTCGACAGTGATGTAAAACAACCTGCACATACACTCAGCGTCCACAGAGAGCACTTAGAGCATACACAGGGGGTCAGATAGAGAATCGTCAAGTAGGCAGTCTGGGTCAATCAGAAGAGAGTTCCTCATACAGGCAAAGTCAGCAACAGAATAGTAAACACACTGAGACACAAGTGAACATAGTTGGCTATGCGAGAATAACTCCATGTCAGGGCGACGAGCAGAATCTCGCGCCCTGTATTTAAGGCCGGCGGCTTCGTGTCACCGTGCCAAGCCCCGCCCCTTCAGACGCCAATCGGCCAGCACGAATACCTGGCCAGCCAGTGATGCCGCCGAGTGCCCAGACCGCCCAGGAAGCCCCGCAGGGGCAGAGGATGTGACCATAGATCACTGCACGACAGGGTTGATTCAAAGAGCACTACAGAACAGTCCTCTGGGAGAGACATTAACTTTACCTTTTGAATGAACATATTTGGTATAACGTAATATTTATCCACTTTAAATTGTTTTCTACCATTCTCCTTCTCTACCCCTGCTACATCAAGACGCAAATGTTCTAATCTCCACCAATTCATAACTAATAATGGTGAAAAATGCAATTCTAAACCTTCAAGAGTCTATGCACCATTCCAGGAGGTGGTTCCAACACTCCTTTTATAAACCGGTTAAATGACAAGGAAGTAGAAGTCCTACAGAAATAAAACCTACGCATAGTTCCCCAATTAATGCCTAATCTCCATAATACTCCCAGATGTTTACATAATCCAACCCAGTTGGTTTGCTCAGTGTTCATTTAAACTACTCTAAATTACCCTTCATAAAACATTGGATATTAGTAATCTAAACATATAATTAGGCTGTATATAGTTCTAAAGTTTTATGATATATGCTTCTTTTCACAAAATAGATCATGAGCCCTCGGGCAAAGAAAATCTTGACTCGAAGGAAGAGGAAACTTCTGCGTCTGAGAATGCACAATTATCAAATATAACAAAAACAAAGCGTGAAAGTGAGCATGAAGAGGAATTGGAGTGCAAACAAGTCATGGATAATTTTGACTCAGACTCCTCAAGAGAAAAGAATAGAGGTGAACATTCTACACAACCAATGTGTAATACATCTGAAGTGAAATCACCTTTGGAAAAAAATCATGGTGTGGTGGAAGATGCATTTATCCAAAGGCCTGTAACATCTGGGAAAGCTATCAGTAGTTTTTTTGGTGAGTATAGTACAGGCAGCACACCTTTTGATCTCCTTTGACTGGTCCCGATTAGTGTTAAAATTTAGATTTAGACCTTATGTTCAATTATGTTAAAG
The DNA here is from genome assembly GCA_009667805.1 of Leptobrachium leishanense. NCBI lineage: Eukaryota > Metazoa > Chordata > Amphibia > Anura > Megophryidae > Leptobrachium > Leptobrachium leishanense. The sequence continues at coordinate 74,867,038 of CM019073.1, read as the reverse complement.
TGTAAGGCTGGGGTCAAGCGAACGCAGTGCGAACGTGCATTTAGCTGCACTGTATTACGGCCGTGGTAGCAGCAAATGACGTCCAACGCAGGCCCGCACACGAAGTATGGGCGCGCAACGCAAGCGGCAAACTAAGGTATTTTCGCAAGAACGTCGAACCGCTAGTACTGACGTACAGAGTGCACTGTGTCCGCATCGCGGCGTGTGTGCGTGATTAGGAGACGTCAGACGTTGCTCATGTCCGGCCAACATAACGTCCAGACACGCAAAGTTTCCTGGTTTGGATCCGTAAAAAAATCACGGCTGTAATTGCGCATCGTATGACTGCTATCGCGTATTCCGTGAAAAAGTACGTCCATGCGTTCGGACGCACTTTTTTTTTTTTACGGACGATGCGAAAAATGCATTCGTCTGACCCTAGCCTTATTGCTTCCTTTCTCTTGTGTTGTACTCAAACATGTTATACAGTGGTTAACACCTTCACTGCTGAGCATTTTCACCTAATGTGCTGAGCTCATTTTGACAGTTTTGTGCTAATCCGGTTTAAACACTCTATGAAGTCACATTTTATTGTACGACCCAGACAAATTATATATTATTTTTTTTTTCTTTCAGCACATTCATAATATATAATGTATGTCATGCCCTGCCAGAATTGAATTTCCAATCCTCTACAGCGTTATTTTTTCCCCCCACCTTTTATCATCAGCGTTTGTGGTTATATATTCTACTGGGTACGCTTGCTAAACAAACTAGAAATGGGAACCTGTTACTTTATTTTTCTGAAAAATTACACAATTTTAGCTGAAACTGAAAAAAAAAAAGTGCAGCATCATTGTTCACGTTATAATTGAAACGTGAACAATAGTACATTCATTAATTAAAAAAGAGAAAAATATATATTTTTTAAAATGCTTTAACTATTAACATGGTCTTGTTTGGTATCACTGGAAAGAACATGCTCTGGCCTTTCCAATGATGTCAAAAATGACCATCTAGCTGCCACTTATCGGGAGATGCAGGGGTCTAAAGGAGGCGTAGCTAGGGGTTAATTCCACCAACTGACATAATCGGTCCTATGCGCGATTACGTCAGTGGGTGGGTGGTGGCCCTTGAGGCTTGGCTGACATCAAAGATGTTAGCCACCTCCGGAGAGAAGTCTGAGATCTGGTGCTGGATCATGGACCGGCTACTCAGGGGTTAAAGACTGGCATTGCTGCAAAGGTTAGACTGTGACCTTTCCAGCGATTTCCTCCCTTCAAGGTCTATTTCCTCCCGATCAGGAGAGAGAGGGGTGCTTGAAACTGACTTCTTCATTCCCGTTGCGATGAAGTCAGTGCACCGGGAGGGGGTATAAAAGTGGGGTCTGACTTCAAGGAAGTATCCCTTGATAAAGACTTATGTAGTCGAAACGTTGGTGTCTGGTTCTGCTCTCTTTTAATCTTCCAGTGCTTGGTAATAGAGGGGATTTACAGTATATCCCTGCTTCTTGGTTTTTGTCGTAATTTTTTGATCTTTATTGGAAAGCGGTCTTCCTGCGAGAATACGTTTTTATGTGCCTTTATTGGGTTATATATTCTGTTCATACTTTGGTATAGAAGTTGATATATTTGTGCATTATTTTTAGTGATGCACCGAAGTTTAAATTTCTGTCCAAAACCGAAAATTCAGGATCAGCTCGGCCGTCATCTGGGCCTGGAGGCTGGCACGGGTGCCCCAGGCAGATGCCAAGGAGCGCCCATTGTACAGAGTGTTATTAAGCCCTTTAGGCAGGTATGCTCTTTGCTGCATGATGCGGAACCCAGCACACAGTATGCACACAGTATAACAGAACCAGAGATGACAGGATACAGGCAGAAGAGGAGGCCCTGCACTGGGTAAGGTCTTTGAAGTAGCCTTCTATTCTAATACAGATTACAGGGCTGGGGGTAAACACTACAATAAACAGGAGCTTGAAAGAAGTCACAAACAATATGCCCAGCAGTAACACAGAACCCTTAACTATGAATGAGGTCCTTAATAGTTGGCCTCTATCACAACCTACACTATACTGCTGGATAAATACAACACAAAGAAACCAGACATACAGGATACAGGGAGCAGATAAGAGAATGGCCCAGAAATCATGCCAATAGTCTTACACAGGTATATCAGGATACACGGTATAAGGTACAGGGAGCTGACCAGAGAATAATCAAGAGATATGCCAGAAGTCCTACACAGAATAAAAGACCCAAAAACCCAGATTCAGGCACACAGAAAGGAAGACCTATACTGGACCAAGGATCCAATGCACTGCTAGCCATATATATATATCTCAATGCAGGTCATGTGACCACAGGTCTAATCAGAGACTCCAGGGGCGGAGAGCCTGAACAGATTAAGCCCGAATCCCACAAGGGCTAACAAATATGCTCTCGCCACCAGGGGGCATGGCAGGAACGTGACATAACCCCCCCATCTTAGGGGGGTGGCCACTAGGCACCCAACACAAAAAAAAACAAGAACAGGGAAACCAAAACACAGAACATGAACAAATGTCACAAAAGATCCCCTTCAGGAGAGTACTTTTGTGGCTAATCCGAATCCTCCACGAAACACATCCAGGCATTGGGATAATTTTTTTACCATGGCCCAGTGTCTCTCACGGATCAAGGTTCCCGTAGATGCCCGGACATAACACTCAAGGAACAGGACAAGATTTAGGGATTCTAGTCCCAAACAGGCTGGACATGGGGACCAACACCATATTGCTGGGCATCCTTGGACCCAGAGTGGGGTTTGGCATCCTCGGACCCAGATTGACTGAACCGGGGGGCTCCCCTGAACCTGGAGGTTGGCCGAGCTGCGTGCTCGGCCGGGCCTCCAGCCCCTGGTTTGGATGACTGATTTTAAGTCAATTTTAATTTTTTTTTTCCTTCCGACCGAAGGCACCTTTTTCAAAATGTGAAGTAAAGAAATGGGGACAGCGCTTCAACTTAAAAGGATGCAGTGTATAAGTGATGAGGTAAATATGGAAAAATGCTCACAAGCAATGGTAGGTCCCTTAGGGAGGATTAGACGTGGACTAAATCAGTCAAAATCTTCAGAATAGGATGACCTCAAAATACAAAAAATACAGGCGATGGTACAGTATTGCACAAACTATACTGCTATAGTAAAGTTGTAATGTTCACTACTCACACTTTATGAGAGCTGCTAGCTCCCATATGAAGACCTCACAGGTGTTCAGGGCCAACCTGTTCGCCTCATACTCCCGCCCTCAGACCAAATAGAATTGAATCTCCAGCAGAATCTTTACAGGGTGGCAGCGTATGTAAACCTCAGTGCAGGAACAAATGTAACATAAAGGCCAGATATGCTGGAAAGTGTTCCTGCACTGAGGTTTACATACGCTGCCACCCTGGAAAGATTCTGCTGGAGATTCAAGTCTATTTGGTCTGAGTGCGGGAGTATGAGGCGAACAGGTTGGCCCTGAACACCTGTGAGGTCTTCATATGCCATATCAATACAGGGGTATTCATGTTCTAGACAGGACAGAGCAAAAGAGAGGAGGAGGAATTGTTATTTATGTTGAATTAGGGTTGCACCGATACCGATACTAGTATCGATATCGGTGCCGATACCGGGTACTGCAGGAGTACTTAGTACTCCTGCAGTACCCCCGATATTTTTTTCCGATACCGGAAGCCGGCATTGAGCCGGCTTGCCGGTATCCGAGGGGCTGGGGCGGCTGTCCGAATGCTCTATCGGCATTCAGACAGGCCCTGCAGCTGCTCTCCTCACTTGGTTTATACTTACCTTCCTTCCTTCAGCGCCGCCGGGAAAGTCTTCGCGCGCGCGCTCCTTGGAAGGTCCCCAGCCGTGACCATGTGATTGCGGCTGGGGTCCTTTCAACGAGCGCACGCGCGGAAACTTTCCCGGCGTCGCTGAAGGAAGGTGGTAAGTATAAACAAAGTGAGCAGCTGCAGGGCCTGTCTGAATGCAGATAGAGCATTCGGACAGGCCCTGCAGCTGCTCTCCGCTCATACTTACCTTCCTTCAGCGACGCCGGGAAAGTTTCCGCGCGCGCGCTCGTTGGAAGGACCCCAGCCGCGATCACATGGTCCCACGTGGTCGCGGCTGGGGTCCTTCCAAGGAGCGAGCGAGCGAGCGCGAAGACTTTCCCGGCGTCGCTGAAGGAAGGTAAGTATGAGCGGAGAGTGGGGGGCACATCCATGAGCAGGGGGGCATATCCATGAGCAGGGGGGCATATCCATGAGCAGGGGGGCATTATCCATGAGCAGGGGGCCATTATCCATGAGCAGGGGGGCATTATCCATGAGCAGGGGGGCATTATCCATGAGCTGGGGGGCAGATATCCATGAGCTGGGGGGCACATCCATGAGCAGGGGGGCACATCCATGAGCAGGGGGGCACATCCATGAGCAGGGGGGCATATCCATGAGCAGGGGGCATATCCATGAGCAGGGGGGCATTATCCATGAGCAGGGGGGCATTATCCATGAGCAGGGGGGCACATCCATGAGCAGGGGGGCACATCCATGAGCAGGGGGGCATTATCCATGAGCAGGGGGGCATTATCCATGAGCAGGGGGAGCATATCCATGAGCTGGGGGGCACATCCATGAGCAGGGGGGCACATCCATGAGCAGGGGGGCATTATCCATGAGCAGGGGGGCACATCCATGAGCAGGGGGGCATTATCCATGAGCAGGGGGGCACATCCATGAGCAGGGGGGCACTTCCATGAGCAGGGGGGCACATCCATGAGCAGGGGGGCATATCCATGAGCAGGGGGGCATTATCCATGAGCTGGGGGGCATTATCCATGAGCTGGGGGGCAGGATATCCATGAGCTGGGGGGCAGGATATCCATGAGCTGGGGGGCAGGATATCCATGAGCTGGGGGGGCAATTATCCATGAGCTGGGGGGCAATTATCCATGAGCTGGGGGGCAGATTATCCATGAGCTGGGGGGCAGGATATCCATGAGCTGGGGGGCAGGATATCCATGAGCTGGGGGGCAGGATATCCATGAGCTGGGGCAATATCCATGAGACCTGGGGGCTTTATAGAAGGTCTGTTCTTCTTGGAAAGCGTCACATGACATAAAATAAAAGTATCGGTAATTGGTATCGGTGAGTACTTGAACAAAAGTATCGGTACTCGTACTCGGTCTTAAAAAAGTGGTATCGGTGCATCCCTATGTTGAATCCATAAAGTTCACCCCTTTACAGAATTCTAGCTCCCCTGCCACCTTTGATTTCCTCTCTGATTTAATTGAGATCCCATTCAGTAAATCAATCATTGTTGCTTGATTCTATCGCCCACTGAGCTCCCCCATGCACTCCCTCTGACATAACTCAAATCCTTAATAACCTACTTGCACAAAACCAAAAAAGTGAACTGCTGGTCCTCGGCGATTTTAATACAGATTGGCTAAATCCTAAAAACCATAAACACTGCTCGCTGTTTAAAACTTTGCAGCTAACTCAATCTCCTCCCCCACTCGCATTAATATGAAAAGCCCTAACCATATCTTGCTGGACTGGATTCTCTCCTCATCTCCTGATAGAATACAGGAGGCAGGCGTTCTCGCTGATAGCTTTACTGACCGCTGTCTTGTGTACTGCTTGCGTAAAATAAAGGCCACAAAATCTCCCCCACAGGTAATAACCACCAAGTCTTTCAAGAAATGTATTATTATTGTTTTTTTTTTTTTTTAATATCTTGCATTGTATTACTTTGTATTTCTGTAACAACTGCAACATTTTAAGGTTCTTGAACCCAGGACGTACTTGAAAACGAGAAAAATCTCAATGTATCCTTCCTGGTAAAATCCTTTATAAATAAATAAATATGAGCGCTAGCATCTCTCATAAAGTGTGAGTAGGGAACATTACAACTTTACTATAGCAGTATAGTTTGTGCAATACTGTACCATCATCTGTATTTTGAGGTCACCCTATTATGAAGATTTTGAGTGATTTAGTCCATGTCTAATCCTCGTTAAGTGACTTACCATTGCTTGTGAGCATTTTTCCATGTTTACCACATCACTTATACACTGCATCCTTTTAAGTTGAAACGCTGACCCCCATTTCTTTACTTCACATTTTTCAATTTGTTCTGGTGACGGGAGCACCACAGTGTGGGAATATAGCGAATCCTTAAAAGTGTATATCTAGCGCCACAAAGGCACCTTTTTCGGCCGATATTTTCAGTGCATCCCTAATTATTTTTGCTCCCTGTAATATGTATACACTGATTTTGTTATTGTGACTATGCATGCATAAATAAATTTTGGATATTTTGCAATAGGAGTACATTTCTATTTTTTCATATGGTTTAATTGTAGGAAGTTTTGTTGGAGATTGCACAATATCTTTTTCCAGTGTGCAGGACTGCTGTTTGGTTTTGCTAGATTCAGAGGAATACCCTTCTCAGTGGAAGTCATGTGGGGAAGATCCTTGGCATATAGCGAGGAAGCCCCATGATGTTCCCCACACGTCGTCCGCATCCAAAGGGTTAAAGAAAAAATAGGTGCTCCTGGTTGTACCCTAAATGTAAACATTGCTCTTTATTTGTTAATATATTACGTTGAAATTTATTATTAGTAGTAAAAGAAACAAACCATAAATCACTTAATATCTTGCAATAAAAATTGGGGATAGACCGATTTCTTGGTTGCTGGTATTCAGCAAATTACCGATATCCGTATTGACCTTTTTGTTTGCTGACAATTGGAAAAGTTGGCTCACTGAAGCCGTGACCAGCGAGGTCCCACAGAATGGTGCCGATTTGGGGCTCTCCCACATCAGGCTGACATCCCTTGCTGTCAGGCTTCCCCTGCCCACTTTTGCATATGAGTGATGTCAACAGAAACTGGGCTTTCCTCCTTTGTGGCAGGGAATTCTCTTTACAGGAGATGTAGAGGTTTATTAGTTCCCTGTATTTCTGTTACCCATGTCCCGCCAGGTCTTTGGGAACTACACATCCCATGAGGCTCTGGGAATTACCGAACATCATGGCAGATGTAGTTATGTACACGGTCATATGAGGGATCATTGCAAAAGTCAGAGTCTAGACATTGTGGTTAAAAAAATATATATTTTGTATTAAATTGAATAAATTAAATGGACATGGTGCGATGTTTAAAGTGTTATTAAACTCATTCATAATGGCATAATCGCAGATTTGTGTTTTTTTTTGTTTATAACTTTAAATTTTAAAGAATTTCAGCACCAGAAACGGTGTCAACATTTTGAATCGATATTGGCCCTGAGAAAAATGAGATCGGTCTAACCCTACCAAGAATGTCAATCTACAGTGTAAGAAGGAAAAACAAATTAGCCCCTTAGAATAAATGTAGCTGACCACTGTACAATAGTGATCATATTCTAAAAATGATTCTTTTGAAGAATTGGACATTTGAGGGCACTTTGGGAACACTGCCTGTTTTCTCTGCCCGCATACAACTTGTGTGCTGGTTGAGCGAGAACAAAAACCTAATAAGCTCAGGGTTTACAAATACTGAATCACAGTTGTATTTAGGCAGACTAACAAGTTAATTTCAAAGCTGTTGAGTAGGGTTGGCCCACATTTGTTTCTCTGAGGGACTGTCAGTCTTCAGACAACCTGGCAGAAGCTCCTGCGCTTCGATCTCCTCTCCTAGTGAGGAGCTCCCAGCAATCACCAATCTGGATGTACTGGCATGTTGCACGTCATAAAAGTTCCAGTGCATCCCTTTTCATTTAGATGTTAAAAAATTAAATCTGAAAGTTGGGTATGTTTCTTTCCAGAGTTTAGCAACTTTCTGAATTCGTATGTGGCAGAGTCGACTCTGCTCCACAACTGCATAGCTGTTGGGTTAATTCCTATTCATGAAAGAGTACTGTGCTGTGGTGGAAAGAAAATTTGCATAAAGAGTAAATGTGAAAAAATTGGTGCTATTTCCTGCAGTTAAAGTGAGTACTATAATTCTGTACGATTTTACCCCCCCCCCCCCCATGAAAGTTTACAGAACAATAGATATCAAATATAAGAACAAAACAATGGGAATTGAAGTAAAATAGTGATGCTTCAAAGGGATTCCGGTATCCAAAAAGCCAGTGCCAACAAATGTACAAAAGGTCCTGCACAAATCATGTTAGGTATTTGATAAGAATAAAAAAGGCGTGAATTCAGGTAACTCGTAGTCAAAGGAAGCAAAGTCGAAAGCCGTACATCCCCCAGGCACCACAGAGGATCAAGCAAGCCACCACATCCCAACTGCACTCAAAGAATCATGGAATGTAGCTCTGAGGGAGTTAGAAATGTGTACTGTTAAAGATCCAGAGGTGCATGTGTTTAGTCAAGGATCCAGTCAGGAACACAACCAGATCAATACATCTCAAGGATTCTACTGTGGCAATCCACTCAGGTGGGGTTGAACTTTTGTTTGGCTTCCAATGCCTTGGGATCAGTAGTAGAACCGTAAAGCGAAGTCACAATATAAGTGATCTCTTGAATTACAGGCCGATATGGTCCTTTTTTTTTATTCCTCCACAATGACATAAGTTCTCTAATGAACTGCACCTTTTTTTTATTTTAGGCTAGGGACAGATGAGCGCATTTTCTGCAGCCACCGTCAAAATGTACGTCGATGCGTGCGCACGCATTTTTTCACGGAATACGCTTAAGTGGTCAGACGATGCGCAATTCTGGACGTATTTCATGACGGTGGGGTAAAAAGAAGTCTAGGGAAATCCGGCTGTTTGAACGTTATGTTGGCCGCACACTAGCAGCGTCTGACATCTCCAATTCACACACACACGCTGCTATGCGGCCGCAGCGCACTCTGTACGTCAGTAGCAGCGGTTTCACGTTCTGATAAAAATGCGTTCATTTGCTGGTTGCGTGGTGTCGGCGCACTTTCGTACGCACGTACTGCGTATATTGGCCGTCATTGGCCGTTATGTGCTGCTACTGCCGCCGTGATTTAGTGCGCCTGCACGCGCGTTCCGACTGCCCCACTCTGACCCTAGCCTTAATGTACAATGTAGGGAATTGAAAACAGAAGCATTTTAGCATGAACTCCTCCTGACCTTCTCTCCACCTCCTGTTCTAACCCTAGTTTCTTTTAAAAGCCCACCTAAATCCACCACTGGTCTACCTCTGCTCTTTGCAGTATGTTACATCCAGCTCCGCATGCCAAGTGACTGGGGCAGCTGGACACTCCAGGCACCATTTTGTACCATTGGATATGGTTTAAGATTGAGTGAGCAAAAAAAGGGACACTAGATAACACTAGATCAATCAGAAGTTTTGCTCGTTTCCACTGAGTGTATGCTCCTCTATTTCCTCCTTACTCTGCTAGGCACTCTGTGAACAAACCTTTTATACTTATATATTTTTATATTTATATACTTTTATATTTATAGTCTATAATGTTGTAATCTGGCTCGATAATTTTGAAAATGCAATTCTAGTCTTAATGAAGTTTTTACCTCCAATGGAGGAGAAAGACGTACTCCTGCTCTATATAACATAACTTTTTTTTTTTTTACCATGTTAGCACCAAGACAGCCACAAATAAAACCAGAGAAAGAAAAAGTCGCTAAAATGATGATCACTGACCAGTCATCTGAAAAAAATGCAGAAATCAAGAAAGAAAGCGTTGAAAGGTACAGTTTTATATATATATGAATTTTGAATATTCAAAGTGTTATATAATATGCTACAAATAATAAATTCCTTGACTAAATTTCTTTTGCATAAACGTGTGTTTAGATCTGCTTCATATTTGGTTGCGCTTCAGTGGAAACGTCAACTCTGCAAGACCAGGATAACGAGACCGTTCACACATCATAAGGGCTTTGATTCAGGTTTTTCCAAATAAGAAATTGGAAATTCCATCATATGCAGTAGCCCTTGACCGCAGGGCTTCTCAAGCGGTGGCCACAGAAAGTGGAGTCCTATGGCTCTTTTTTTTATTTTTATTTATTTTAAAGGATGCACCTGCACCAATACCACTCTTAAGACAGAGTACAAGTACCAATACTTTTATTTAATGTCATGTGACCGCTTTCCAACAAGAACACATATATATATACACACACACACCCACTATATTGCCCAAAGTTTTCGCTCACCCATCCAAATAATCAGAATCCGATGTTCCAATCACTTCCATGGCCACAGGTATATAAAATAAAGCACCTAGGCATGCAGACTGTTTTTACAAACATTTGTGAAAGAATGGGTCGCTCTCAGGAGCTCAGTAAATTCCAGCGTGGAACTGTGATAGGATGCCACCTGTGCAACAAATCCAGTCGTGAAATTGCCTCGCTCCTAAATATTCCAGTCAACTGTCAGCTGTATTATAAGAACGTGGAAGTGTTTGGGAACGACAGCATCTCAGCCACGAAGTGGTAGGCCACCTAAACTGACGGAGCGGGGTCAGCGGATGCTGAGGCGCATAGTGCGAAGAGGTTGCCAACTTACTGCAGAGTCAATCGCTACAGACCTCCAAACTTCATGTGGCCTTCAGATTAGCTCAAGAACAGTGCGCAGAGAGCTTCATGGAATGGGTTTTCATGGCCGAGCAGCTGCATCCAAGCCATACATCACCAAGTGCAATGCAAAGTGTCGGATGCAGTGGTGTAAAGCACGCCGCCACTGGACTGTAGAGCAGTGGAGACGCGTTCTCTGGAGTGACGAATCGCGCTTCTCCATCTGGCAATCTGATGGATGAGTCTGGGTTTGGCGGTTGCCAGGAGAACAGTACTTATCTGACTGCATTGTGCCAAGTGTAAAGTTTGGTGGAGAGGGGATTATGGTGTGGGGTTGTTTTTTTCAAGAGCTGGGCTTGGCCCCTTAGTTCCAGTGAAAGGAACTCTGCTTCAGCATACGAAGACATTTTGGACAATTCCATGCTGCCAACTTTGTGGGAACAGTTTGGAGCTGGCCCCTTCCTCTTTCAACATGACTGTGCACCAGTGCACAAAGCAAGGTCCATAAAGACATGGATGACAGTCTGGTGGGGATGAACTTGACTGGCCTGGACAGAGTCCTGACCTCAACCCGATAGAACACCTTTGGGATGAATTAGAGTGGAGACTGAGAGCCAGGCCTTCTCGTCCAACATCAGTGTGTGACCTCACAAATGTGCTTCTGGAAGAATGGTCAAAAATTCCCATAAACACACTCCTAAACCTTGTGGACAGCCTTCCCAGAAGAGTTGAAGCTGTTATAGCTGCAAAGGGTGGACCGACGTCATATTGAACCCTATGGATTAGGAATGGAATGTCACTTAAGTTCATATGCGAGTCAAGGCAGGTGAGCGAATACTTTTGGCAATATAGTGTCTCTGTGGGGGATACATATACAGTATATAGCTCAGTGGGGGTGTATATATCTCTCTCCCCCCACAGACCTCTGAGCACTCTGCCAACCACCATGTTACGGGCCCCTCCAGGTGGATTTGTTGCTTTGAGCAGGCCGCCGGCAAAGGTTGCAGCCCGGTCGCTCGCTCCACTTGGGAACAGCCAGCCACACTCTCACGAGATCCCAGAGTTCACAAGATCACGTGAACTCCGGGAACTCGCGAGATCACTTCTGGCAGTTCCCAAGTGAAGCGAGCGGCCGGGCTGCAGTCTTTGCAAGTGGCCGCTTGAAGCAACAAATCCACCTGAATGGGGCCTGGCAGAGTGCCGTTGGAGTACTCTGAAAGCTGCGACTGCCCCTCCAGAACCTGCCAGAAAGCCAGCGCTGGCTTCCGGTATCGGTTGAAGTACCGAGTACTCGTGCAGGACCCAGTGTTATCACCGATACGATACTAGTATCGGTAACAGTGCATCCCTATTTTTTTTTCTTTCCAAAAATCTGTTTATTAAGGTATTTTATATGCACAGTACAGAAAGAAGCTGGGATCCATGTAGTTTAGGGAAAACACTGGGTATAACCCCACGAAGCTGAACACACACACCGTGTAACACACGGCACCAGCATAAGTTTTGCTGAGAAAAAGCTCTGACAATAGTCAGTCCAGCGTGTCACAGATCCATAGCAGACAAAATACATAGTGCGAAAACACACACATCACAAAAACTATTTTTTTTCAAATCTAGGGAACAATAAACAAAAGTACATAACAGCAGTGACCTCTACAGTGGAGCGAAGGAGCCCAAGAGAAAGGAGGGGCAGGGAGGGGTTGGCACTTGAGCATGACAGAACCTAGGAGTTGGGGAACCTATACATGGTACTCTTGGTGGAGGGAGGTGCTGGCAGTCAAGCCACGGACTTCAGATGTGGTGACACTTGTGGACCGAGTCATGGAGCTGGGCAGTTAAGTATTCCATTTTATGCAAATGCCATGTCTATGGCTCCTGTTTTGGCTCTTTATTCTGATATGGACCAGGATGAGGCTGAGGATCCGATGATTGAACGAGAGGTCCCCAAGCTCATGGGCACAGAGACACCAGACTGTCCATTCCAACCTAATGGGTGTGGTTGGTTTATGATCCCCAGGGTTACCCTCTTTTTGAACTCGAGGACCTCACCCATCCTAGGTAGGTCCTCACCCATCCTAGGTAGGTCCTCCACCTGGCATTCAGCTAATCACATTGAGCAATGGATTGACGTACATATGTGCTGGCCCCTCGAGAGCTGACTGTGCGACACTTAAGGTGGAATGCCCCAGGCCTACCACTAACACCCATTGTCGACCCGTGTTTACAGAAATATATTTGATGCAGCTGGTCCCTGAAAAAAGGATAGACCATGCCTATTTTGCGAGGATAAGGTCCTAGATGTGGTTGGACCTTTTAGATTGTTTGAACTGGTGGAGGCAAACCTACAAAAACGTTCAGACCCTACTGTGGTAGTGTCACGTCCCACACCGTTCAGCTTAGGCCAGGTGCACACGAGCGCACCTAGTGCGCCCGTGTGCACGCACTTACGGCGCCCGTCGCAGCCATGTGATGCTGCGATGGGGCCAGGCACACGCTTGTGCGTGCACAGCAAGCGTCCGCCTAGAAAGCCTTCCCTGTCGATGGGCTAGGATGCGTGTCTACGGGCTGCAAAGCGCGATCCGCCATAGGATCATGCTTTGCAGCGCTGAGAGGGGGGCAGGCGGGCGTTGAGTGGAAGGAACATCCACTCTCACTGACATTCCTTCCACTCGGAGTGCACCCGGCCTTAGCTAGCACCCGGCAGCCCGTTCCTCGCTGGCCAGGCGATAAGGGAATCCCTGGTGATCGCGAGTCAGGTGATCTGGCGAGGCGTGGCTTGATGACGTGGTGCCTGCTGGGTTTAAAGCCCTGTGCTCTGACGTGGTTTCACATCCCTTCAGTGCTTTTTTTTTTTTTTTTTAAGGATTTTACCAGGAAGGATACATTGAGATGTCTCTCGTTTTCAAGTATGTACAGTTAGGTGTCTTGCCCAAGGACACTTACTGGGGAGGTGCTCTTGCCGGGACCGAACCTGTGTCTCCACAGTCTCTCTCCACAGTTATAGGGCAGTGATGTTGCCTCTACTCCACCCAGCCGGCACTAATTTGGCTCTTCTGTGTACCTAACCTCTGCTATTCCTGACAACCCGCGCTGTGTACCAATCCTGGCTAATCTAAGGATCTCTCTCTGTACTGTCTTTGGCATACGGCTGACTCCCTGAACTGGGGCTGACTCCAACTGGTACGAAGACCCCCGCTATCCTGACCAAGTGTCTTGTAGTATTCTGGTATCTATGGACCCTTACTGGGTGCTTGTTTATCTGTTCACTGACCAGTGGTAGCTTTACCAACCATCTAAGGATCGGAAGGGTAGATAGAATTCTGTGTATGGGGCCAGCACTATAGATCCTAGGGGGAATCATGACCGGTAGGCAGTTTGTTACAAAGAGCGGTTTGTCTGCTGGGCAGTGCTAATGCCACAGAGCGAAGGTAAAATATTCTTATAAGGATAGACCCTAAGCTGGTCTTCCGCAAGACCAATGACTTGAGCTCCACTGGGCAGGGGATGCTTTTTGGATACGCACAGGCATTTACGTCCATTGACAAGACTGAGTCCACTATGAAACGCATCTTTTTTTAATCACATTTTTGGATGCGTTGGCAGTTGGTCAGCCATCACAGCAGACCCATGGGTATTGCAGGTCATAGCAGGGTTTTGGTTGAAATCCTTCTCTCCGCAAATACAAGAGAAATGCAAGCGAATACGGTTTCTGCATCTGATCTAGTTTAGCGAAGAATCCACTACGGTTGGTCCAGAAGGAGATTATAGACTTCCGGTCGAAGGGAGCCACAGAACGTGTGCAACATTTTTCTGGTAGCAAAAGGACGGTGACAGGCGTGCCATCATAAATCTTTGCACCTTGAACGAATGGGTGGTATACCACCATTTCAAAATGGAGGGTATACACAGGCTTAGGGAGTCTCTATCCAGGACCTATTGGGTGGTCAAACACAACTGGCAGTACCAATTTCTTAGGAAGATTTCCTGAAGTTCGCGTGGGGACATCACGTATGCTGGTTTACATGCCTTCTATCTGCTGCAAACAATAAAAAAAAAATGGTACTATTCCACATACACCAAGTGGTGCGCGAATAAATGACCACTCGCAAGAACACGGTAATAAATGCGCTCATCATCCTCAATGCTTTGCTGTGATAGACATCTGCCCAGTCAGATCCAGGAATCTCAGAAAATGACATGGAACAGAAATGCCGATGCGAGGGAACGAAGAACGTTCACGCATGCGCGGCTTGGACAAAGATGGCGGTGGTCACACTTAAAAACCAAAGAACAATTTTTGTTTGGGGCCAATGGTTTACAGTTAGGACATTTTGAGGCTTACTATATAACCAGTAACCCACATTATGGGTAGATCACATTATATCACTCCTGAGGAAGTCCCTATTTGGACGAAACGCGTCGCGTTGGATATAAGTGCATCCCATTTGGATCCCAGTGCTTGCTGTGCTGATTTTATCGCATTTTAGTGAGAAAAATACTTTGTTTATAATTTGACGACTTGCATCATTACTGTTCTGTAATTTTCGGAGATTCCTGGATCTGACAGAGCAGATGTCTATCACAGCAAAGCATTGAGGATGATGGGCGCATTCATTAGTGTTCTTGCGAGTGGCCATTTATTTGCGCACCAGTTGGTGTATGTGGGATAATACCCAATGTTTATTTTTTCCCATTACAGATATATCCCTACTTTATATCTGCTGCAATCTGGGCTCAGACTCCCTGTGCACTGTGACCTGCTCCATTCCAAGGGGGTCAAGTTGATAATTTAATTAGATGACATCCTTCCCATTTATCACAATCGTGGACGATCTCCTGCAGGACCTGGGGGTTCGTCCTAAAGAATGAAATGTCTGTCATGCAATTCCTGGGCTTTGTGGTGAATTCTTCATAGCACAAACGTATCCTCCATCAAGAAGGGTGATCAAAGCGTTCTTGAGGACCAATTGATGCTCCTTGGCCTGGTCAGTATGGTAGAACTCCAGCAGCAGAGAGTCGAGCGATTCCTCTAGATCCTCTACATCACAGGACCCTCTAATTCTTGAAGGCCCATTCTCTCCAGTCTGGCTTCGATTATACCATCACCCTTTAATGTCATGATCCGTGGAGTTCTGGAACAGACTGCGCGTTGGGGACTGCGAGCTGACCTGACCTGGGGTTTGCAGCACTCTGATGCCGGGATCACTCGGTCTTATGATTTTCTGACTTCCCTTCAACCTCGGCTTGTACACTCATTGTGACCTTCTGGCTCCTCTATACCACGGATGACTTTTTTACTCCTTGGCTGTTACTAGCCACTTTAACGACTGGAATAAGGTTCCTTATTTTGTTTATTTTCTGTGGGTTCGGCCACCTTTTCTGGCACCATTGCCAAACCAGTTGCCTAAAGGACTGGTACCACACTTTGGATAAAGGTTTTCTAGTTTAAAAAAAATAGGTCTGGCCAGACATATACTTGAAACCTTAGAGAGGAGGCCAGGATGAATCCTCCAGTTGTGGCTCTGCAATGTGCATAGATGGAACGGGAAACCCATTTGCATGCCACCTCCTCACCCATGGTCATAGAGTTTGAAGCTAGCAATGCAGGGTGGGGGGGTGCGTTTCAGTTCCGTGGAGATGGGAGGTCTGTGATCGATTGGCTTCTTCAATCTTCACATCGGATTTCTTATCTCCTTGCAGGTCTGTTCACGGTCCGATGCTTCATGAAGTCCATTCATCTGCAGTGTGATGCTGCAGATTGGGCAACGTCTCAGCGGTATGCTAATCAACAGCCTGGGAGTTGCTCTCTATTGCAGACACTAATGGCTTTAAAGTTCTGGGAAATTTGTATCAGCTGGACATGGAGGTCCAAGCCCAGTTCAACCCGGGCCTGGCAGACCAAGTGGCTGACTGGAATTCAAGATATTTTTCAGACTCCTGAAAATGAAGATGTCATTAAAAGTGTGATTTTAATCTATAAATCTGGATAAACCAATGAGAACGGAAGGCAATGTCCTTATTGTGTATCCAGATGTATATATTATATCACACTTTTATAATATAGTCTCTCTTTAACTTGATTTCTGCTTGAACACGAGTAAATATCCCAGATTTAATGCATATGCCCAACTTGCTGAATCAAATGGTAGAAAAAGGAATGTGAAGAGTATGTGCTGGGCAATCAGTCACAGACAAGATCTTGTGCGCATGTGTCAGAATAAAATCAGTGAAAGCTTCTGAACAGAATAGGCGTGTGTGGCATAAACGATTATAGACCTCCGTGATGCAAAATAACACATCCGTATCCCACCGCAACAAACTCCAAGCTAAATCCTTTAATCCTCACAGGGATCACATTTAAAAACTACATTTACATGAGTACAGTGCCTTAACTGTGCCGAATTGTAAATCTAAATAAAATGAAAGTGCATGAGTGGTATCTTGAGAAAAGGGGGGGGGGTGTGAGGATTCTGAGGACGAGCAACAGCACTAGTGGCCGGCTCTACGGTGGGGGCCCGCTCAGGTCTCACAAGGTTTTAGCTTGCTTGTGCCATTACAGGGATGAATGCTCCATATGCAAATCAGTCTGCTCTCACCCAATGAGGATGGCCAGTACTGACTGCCAAGGACGTCATCCCTGCACGAGCGTTGCAGCAACCCCCGACGTGTGCTGGGCAATCAGTCACAGACAAGTTCTTGTGCGCATGTGTCAGAATAAAATCCGTGAAAGCTTCTGAACAGAATAGGCGTGTGTGGCATAAACGATTTATAGACCTCCGTGATACAAAATAACACATCCGTATCCCACCGCAACAAACTCCAAACTAAATCCTTTAATCCTCACAGGGATCACATTTAAAAACGACATTTACATGAGAACAGTGCCTTAACTGTGCCGAATTGTAAATATAAATAAAATGAAAGTGCATGAGTGGTATCTTGCATGTTCTTGACCCCTTAAGGTCAAAGACCATTTTAGAAGTGCTGATCAAGATAAAAATTTCACTTAAACGTCTGTTAAACATTATTTACCTCTTTCATATTAAGTGCACTCACCCTAATTATTTATGATTTTATTCAGGAGAAATCCCAGGACATACTTGAAAACGAGAGAACTCTCAATGTATTCTTCCTGGTAAAATACTTTGCAAATAAATAAATGGAAAATGTATCGAGATCTAAAACAGGACAATATAAAATAGAAGGATCATAGCGTTATATGTAAAAACAATATTGTATCATGACACGCCCCCTGTAGAAACGCACTCACAGGATAAATGAAAAATCAGCGCAGATCATAAATTACTCATCCCAAAGATGTATAGGAAGGCTCAGGCCTTCCTGAGCCTTCCTATACATCTTTGGGATGAGTAATTTATGATATGCGCTGATTTTTCATTTATCCTGTGAGTGCGTTTCTACAGGGGGCGTGTCATGATACAATATTGTTTTTACATATAACGCTATGATCCTTCTATTTTATATTGTCCTGTTTTAGATCTCGATACATTTTCTATTTTACTCTCTGAACGTCCATTGGAGGGGACAAGCTTGAGATCTACAGGTCCTTTTTTCATTTTTTCTTGTCACTGTTTGCACCTATCTGGGAAAGAGCACCTATTTTGTTTTTTGAAATAAATAAATGGGACTTTCGTTTCTCCTCAACGATTTATATATAAAACCTAGTTTAACCCCTTGAGTTTTGAGCTAATTTTGACCGTTTTTGCTCATGTTTAAACACGATTTGAAGTCCTGTTTTATTGTGCGACCCAGATGAATTATATAATCTTTTCTACAGCAGATTCATAATATTTTTTTGTAAATGTATTTATTAATTTTTAGAAGAAGGTAACCTCGTATCACAGATGGCAACAAGGGACACGGCACGCAGGCCAGGCTAAAGCAACAGTACAGTAAGGGGGAAAGGGGAGGGGCTTGTGTTTGGGTGAGTAAGTCAGGTACGACCTTAGGGTTAGCTGCGAGTAACTGGTAGGCCCGAAATGATGGTGCGAGAGAGAAACGGACAGGGGCACTGAGGAAAGGTGGGGTAGGGGGACCCGGGATGTATGGTGTGTCATAGCAAAGGCGTTGGCATCAGACAGTGTACTTATTGGGACACGCAGATCCTTAGAAGGTGATGGCAGACACGCAGGTCTCACCTACTCAAGCCCAACCGGTGGGGTATTGGCACGCAGCGCACGGAATTCAGACCCTGATAGCAGTAGCCACCAACCTGGCCCATATAGCCGTGTACCTCAGGAGCATGTGGTTGGAAGAAAAATATAAAGGTGTTCCGTTGAAATGAAGGTCCTCCATTCTGTAGAGCCAAAGCCCTAGTGGAGGGCATGTAGTGCAACACCAAAACAGGGGTATCAAGCCCTTGGCAACATTGAGATTGCAGATACCAATAGAATGCTTGTATGCGGACATCGAGTACAGGACATAGTACTATGTTTGGGGACAAAGGGTACCCGAACTGTTGCCTTAAACGTGCGTACAAACGCGCTATTGAGACCGACAGGGAGAGTATACTTACCCCCAAAACCTAAGAACGACAGGTCTCAAATGGTAAGATTTGTTGCTACTTTTGAATAGCGGTTGGGACACAATTAAAAACATCTGTTGTAAATATTGTCACTAACCATGGGTGTCTGCAGCATGGGGCATTCGGGGCACCCCCCCCCCGATCAACAGACTTAAATTATAATTTATACACCGCAATGCTGCAGGTCCTGGGCTCTCCAATAGGCTGCACCAGCGTCACATCCCCACTCCACCTCCAATCCACCACGTGCTCCCACTCACTTTGCACGCTGGGAGAGACCGGGCTGAGATGCAGGTGCAGCTGCTCCTATGGGCCACAGGAAAAAAGGTAATGATTGTCAAATAAATACTTTTTTATTAAGCTTGATGCCAGTGTATTTGAGAGTTTACAGAGCTTACAATCTAAGAGGTGAGGGGACCCTGCTCTAGAGCTTACAATCTAAGAGGAGAAAGATTGTAAGCTCTGGAGCAGGGTCCTTTCTCCTCTTAGATTGTAAACTCTGGAGCAGGGTCTCCTCTCAGGAAACTTCTCCAGAACTTACAGTCTAAGAGGAGAGGGGATCCTGCTCCAGAGCTTACAATCTAAGAGGAGTGTGTTGAGGAGATGTGTGTGTGTTTGTCTGTATATAAATATGTGTGTGTGTATATATATATATATATATATGTGGGAAGGGGGCTGGTGTGTGTGTGTATATATATATATATATACATACATGTGTGGGGAGCCTGGTGTGTGTGCCAGTATCTGTGGGGTGGGGGGGGGGGGGGTCATGGTTTGTGTATGCAGAGATGGCCTTAAAAAAAAAAAACCACTTTAGTGCCTTGATCCTGGGTGTGTGACTAGTGTGGTGCACTGAATAACGTTAACAGACTAGAAACTGCAACCCTCAGATCAGACACTTGCACCTTTATGATTCTTTTAGACTTGCATCATGTTTCGCAGCCTCCGTATTACTATGCTTTATTTTATAAATGTCCCCTTCATGACATTGTGAAAAGGGCAGAATATGGATGCCAGGAAAATTTTGCCCCCCCCCCCCCGAAAAATTTCTGCGGACGCCCACGACCCTTACTGCTTCTCGAGGAACCTCTGGCACGGGTACTACCAGCTGCACCATCTTTTGTAGCCAGGAGGTCCAAAAATTACATAAAAATACATAGTTATCATAATCCCATTCAGATTACCGACAATTGGTTGGTTAGTTAGACCACAGGGTACTTTCAAATGTGGGCATTGCAAAGCATGTGACTTCGTCATGAAGTCTAAAACATTTAGCAGTAATGTCACTGAAAGGACATATACCACCAAACAATTTGCCAATTGCTCGTCAACAATGGTGATATATTTGATCACATGCAAATGTTCAAAGCAATATGTTGGCAAAACCTATCAACAATGGCAAAGACTCATTCTGCAACACATTGGTAGTGTCACCAATGGGGTGGACACTCCAATTTCCAGTCATTTACATAGTCATCATGAGGGTAACCCCTCCTGTCTTTCTTTTCAAGTTATTGAATGGATGGTATTGGGACCTAGGAAGGGAGATTTTGATTTAAGGCTGAGACAAAATGAGGCCAGATGGATTTTCAAGTTAAATACCCAATACCCGGCGGGTTTAAATGAAGAATTTAACTACTTCCTTTTTATAATTACATTTATATATTTAGGCCGATGTCATGACCCTATTAGCAGTATTACCGTCTTAACTATGCATGCATATTTGATTGTGATCCGGGCAAATACCTATATGGATTCTTGTGTACATATAGATATACTGTAACAACTTTCCATGCAATTATTCTTGCATCACATGGGGATGGCTTTAGCTGTGTTCTTTCTGTGGCGTCCTCTATAGGATTGGGACGAACACTAGCTCAGTATTGTCTTCATAACGGGGTTTATGTGCTTCCGTAGCGATTTGAATTCTGTCTCACTGCGATAAACATAACAGTATACATGGTTAACATTATTGCATTTCCATGATAGAGCCATAACAATTAGTGCAATATTTGGCGCCGCTCATTGCGTCAGATCATAGTCACAATCTTCAATATCGCTTTATTTGTTATACACGGATATGCACTACGGAGGATGTTTGCCCTCCTGGCGCTCACTTGGCCCCCTTAACGCCGATGCTGGGATTGGACTGCCTGTATTACGGGACACCTTAGGTCCAATCGTAGTATGTTTACTCAAAGGGCAATCTGATTGGTTTAATGCCCCCATGTGACTGCCTGATTGTCGGCGGTAAGATGCTTATAAGGAGACCTGATACATTGCTTCTCTGCGTCCCTGATGAGCAGACCCAGGCGAAACGTGCGTCAGATGTGTTTTATATATTTAAAATGACCCCTCTTTTTGCTGCTGGGCATATTTTGATGCATTAATTATTGAGACACAGACACATACATATATCATTTTTTCTTACTATTCTGACTGCTGATGTGGGGGACATGATTAATATATATGGTGATATAATTATGGTTTCCTTTCCTAATGATGCCAATCTATTTCAATTTAGATCTCCCTGCATTCTTTCAAGTAGATGAGGGGTCTTTCCTGCTGTGTTTGTCCTTGCATGTGCCACACAAATTTATTACTTTCACCTCAGTGACTAACCACCCTAGACAGGTTGGGCATATATTTGCCATTGTTACTGCGTGCACCTCATTGTTTTATTTTACAATCCGTACACGCAAATTGTAACAAGGAAACTGTTTTATAAAATCCAAAGACTATAGTGGAAAAGCAGCGATTTATGTCAGACTGTGGCTACGTCACTTTTTTGGCTGATTCATAAGAATTGGTACATAAATATGTATTGGCACAATGAATTGCTGGGACAGATTTGCACCTAACGGATATTGAATGCTCTTTGAAAATATATGGTGAAACTTCTCTGTGATGTGATTCCGTTCATTGGTTAGGTGTCTTTTGGTTTTATATTTTTGTGCTATCCATGGTTTCAGGTTTGGTGTTCACGGTTTTTACATTCAATTCTTTTCTAGTTGTGTGTTTTTTGTCATAAATCCAATAAAACTTTTTTACTTTTAACATTCATGCATATATTTTTGCTCACTTGACGTTGATCAGTGTGATCCAGTTTGTATTCTACAGAAAGAGGGAGCGAAACGAAACGCCCTTAGACGAGAGGCATGCAAGAGCAGATGAAATGATGAAATTTAACCCTGTCGGTAAGGCGATACCTCAACGCTGTGGGGCGCCATAGCACGTGCTGTTGGCGCTGAGGTCAGCTTTCAGCTTGCCTACATTGTGCATGTGCTGATCGCGTCATTGGCTGCCATGGGACCGTGGTCCTGCGGCAGCCAATGAAGTGTTTGGCGCGCACATGATATGTTGGCCAATTGCGTCTATGGACAGGCTGTGCGGTGTGCAATGCCAGCACGCAGCAGAGGTGGCACAGTACACCCTGTGGCATCAAATGGTTGAAGCAAAAATTTTTTTTTTACATATTCTAAAGACTTCTAGTTGGTGAATTTAAAAAAAATTCTAGACCTGCATATCACTTTAGGTGACTGTTTCTTTTCTCTATTTAAAGTGAAAAAAAATATAATGGTACTTTGTATATTAAAATGAAAATTGGTGAACATGCAAAAGCTTTGTGAGCACTGTAAATGGATACAACAACAAAAAAACAGGAAAAATGAGGAAGAGCCCCTCAAAGTTTATAAAGTTTTCTTCATGGCAAGTTGTTACATATTGTGAAGATTTGATGTCTATCTGGTTTTATTGATGCCACCAGATTTTTGAATTATGAATTTTATTTCAGTAGAGGCTTCTTAAATGGCATCTACAATTTTATGTGCTGTTTTTATCAGTTGAAGTTATAGATTTTTTTTTTCTTTTTCTTTTAGCACAATGAACTCAAAATCCGTGAAAGAACAAGATGACTACAATCCATCTAAATGCAAATATCATGTTATCAATGATGCCTGCTGGAATCATGGTCAGAAGTGCGTATAAATGCTTTTACTCATCCCTTTGTATAAATGGAGGTTTGGGACCCAAGAGAGAGAGGTGAAGGTGCGGGGAGGGGTGATGGTGGTATGGATACCGGGCAGATGTCTGGGAGTGGATGTGGAGCTTGGCTTAAGGGTAGTTGTATTTTCAGGAGTGAATGTGTGGAAACTGGGCAGAGGCAAAGGTGCAGACCCTGGGGGATATTGTCCACCAATCCCACCCCTCTTCCACACACCTATCTTTGCCCCCTTCAGTCTGTCTCTGCACACTAAAGGACTGAAAGTAGTGTGGAAAATGGACCGGAGGTAATTGTATGGAAGGGGAATGGGGGGGAAGTTGGCCACAGAGGGAGGAAGAAACGAGGTATATAGACAGGTGATGAATTTTGAGACAATTTGCATGGGGGTGCCACAGGTTGGGGGCAAGACCGAGCTCCTACTAATTCCTCCCTACCTCCTGACTTCTCTATCATGGTTGATGGTATCACTATCTCCCCGTCAAGCCAGGTTCGCTGTCTCGGAGTTACACTTGACAATGCTCTTTCCTTCATCCCCCACATTCAGTCTCTTTCCACTTCCTGCCACAAAATATTTCCAGAATTCAGGCCATTCTTACCGCTGACCCCCACAAAGCAACTCATCCACGCCCTTGTAATCTCACACCTTGACTATTGTAATAATCTTCTAGCTGGCCTCCCTCTCCCGCCAATACATTCTGAATGCCTCTACCAGGCTCATCCACCTCACCCGCCGCTCCTCTCTGCGAGTCCCTTCACTGGCTCCCCATCCACTGTAGATTTAAATTCAAAATCCTTTCCCTGACTTACAAAGCTCTCCCTAACTCGGCTCCCTACTAGTTGTCCTCACCAAATACACCCCAGCCCGCTCCCTAAGATCAAACCGTGACCTGCGCCTAGCTGCTCCCTGCATCACCCACCTCTTCCCATGATAAGACTGCAGGATTTCTCACGCGCTGCCCCTATCCTCTGGAACGCTCTCCCTCGTACTTTCAGACTTTCCCCGAGTTTCCCTTCCTTCAAACGCTCTCTTAAGACATTCCGATTTAGGGAAGCCTACCACCTGACTCACTAATACACCTCACTGCCCCAACCAGTCCATCAGTCTCACCTTGCAGTCCCCTCCTCCTGCTTCTACCCCCAATCCTTCTAGATTGTAATTTCCCACAGGAAAGGGCCCTCGTTTCCTCCTGTTAGGATGTAAAAATCCTTATCCTGCTTCCTGGTTTCATCTTTAGTCCTTAGCTCTCTTAATATAGTTTATATCTCCAACTGGCCAGGCCTTTTCTTAATCAGAGTTGTAGAGACCATATTCAATATACATGTATAATATGTGAGAAATAAACCGAGCAGAATCATGGTGATGTCACATTCTTTACTTCACTCAGATCTAATCAGATCCAGAACTTTCACAGGCTAAATACAGAAATACACATCAGAGTTAGGACACAGCCCCTCAATACATGATTGGCCAAGCGTTGACAGCATTGCATTTTTCAAATGTCTCACACAAAGAACTTGGTTCAAAATACTTTAGTTAATTTAAACAAAGTCTTGATTTCTCCAACGGTCATCTCTGAGACAGCCTCCACTCAAGACACATCAATGGCTCATTCTAGACACCTCGGCGCCACATGTAGTGCAATTTCATCTCTGGTCATCTCTGAACAAAAGACCTTTAGAAACTCTTAGACTTCGCTTTGCCTAGGTCAAATAGGTCACATCTGTTTTTGTCCTTTTTAAGACTTTTCATATCTCCGGCCCCACTGACTGAAAGTTAAGAGTAATGATCCTTTAGAAGAAGCAGACCATTATCTTCTATACCTCAGATGTCAAAGTATCAAAGATTATATCAAAAATTGGTTTGACTAGAGGACCAAGAATATACAAATATTAAAATATTCCTCAACACCTCCTGTACTGGTTTCTCAAATGTTGTTCAGTCTCAAAGTATTGTAACCCTGTCTATATTGTGCCCATTGTTCAGCGCTGCGGTATATGCTGGCACTATATAAATATATAAACAACGAATGGTGCAGCGCCACACAACATGCATCCACCACCAGGGTGCCCAGATAGCCAATCTCAGGATATAGTGGTTTCCCCTATACCATTGCACACAATAATGAAATCAGTAACCTGGATCGGCGCAAATATTGCTCTCTGGGGTCCTGGAGTCTCGTATATATATATATATATATTAAAGAGAGAGACAATGATAGTGCAACACTGTTATATACAATGAACTATGAATGTATGTGGTGTAGACCCCACTTACAAGTGTAGAGCCGTACACTGGCTCTAAGTGGGTCCAGACATGCGGGTAATTGTCTTCAATTTCTTAGGTGACCCCCACCTTACAGCAAAGTTTTTCCTTTTTCTTTGTCCGAAGTTTAAACGGTAGAAAGGAAAACAGGAAGAGAAATCCTTGTGTAGATCCACAAATTAAGGTCACAATATTATGTACAGTTGGAGTTGTACTCACATTCTGTGGAGCGCACATAGCTCATGGATATATGCCCATAGGTTTTTTTTGGTAGGAGAAAAACCCAGAAGAAAAACCACCGATGTTTACAGGAATCAACGAAGCAGGAATCAGGATAGGAGATGAAAAAAATAAAATTTATTTAAAATATAATTAAAATCACCACCAGAACGCGTTTCGCCGCATCAAGTAGCGGCTTCATCAGCTGGAATGGTATCATGGGCCTGTAGACCCTTTTATAGTGTCCATAAATGTTCTTAATTGTCCCCATATGTCCTGTCTGCTTCTTTGATTGATCCTTCCGGTTTCTTCGGCATCTGTTGATGGGCGCCGCCATTTTGCGCATGCGCGGTTTACTTCCGCGTTCCACTGCGTTCAAATGCTCCGTTTTAACCTCCGCGTTCCACCGCGTTCCAAGCGCCGCTCTTTTACTTCCGGTCGGCGGTTCTCGGCCAGGAAGGTGTGGAATTTTTCTTTTTTTCTGGATTCAACAGTTGGGGCTTTCTAAACACTTCCCCTTTTTCGTCATATACGTCCCAAAAACAAAATATTACATATATTAAACTCCAATAAAGGGGCTAACGCTATAAAAATAATTTGTGCACCCCGCAGGGTCCCTCTATTATCCTACAGTATGCCCAATTGATGTATATTATAGCAACTGAAAAATGACTTCTTAGCAAACTAAATGTGCAATGGACATTACTTATACCCTCCTAAAAAGGGCCTATGTGTAAAATCTACACTATCCAAAGGGTGACCATACATTTTTTATCATGTCTAATAACCCCCTTTATCAAGAAAGTGTCTTGTGCTTTAGTGCTTTAATTTAATTATAGTGACAATTGTGTATTCTCTTACGTTAGAGAGTTACTCCTATGATATTATGATCATACAGGTATTTTACCTTTCTGATACGCCAATGTAAATTACTTAAGAAACTTCAAATCTATAATTTTCTGTGGATTTTTCATATTAAATAGATATATTATTAAGTGTGATATGTTCTTATTATTATTGTGGATTTTAGTTAGATGCAATTGTTATTAAAGTGCCTTATTAATGTTGTTTTTAAATATGTTTTTAATGTTATTAAGTGCTATTATCTATCCATTATAATTACTTACGAATAAAAACTGTAGAAACTAAAATTTAATATAATATTATTCATTTTCCGGTGATTTATTAAAATGTTAATTAGTGTAAATTGGTACAATATATCCTTAATACATGATATGGACCTTATTTAGAAGGGAACGCTATTAAAAATGCCATAGTGAGAATATACATTATCCAGATGTTAATAGAATTATGGACCTCATTATAAGGGAGTGGTATTAGAGTGCTATATTTTATAGTAAATGTGTATCCGTCGTTTAAAGTGCTTTTATATATTAAATATAACAGGTATGCATCAATGCTAATATATAGCCCCTCTCAACACGGATGATAAAAAGGGGTAAGTGGGGTCTACACCACATACATTCATAGTTCATTGTATATAACAGTGTTGCACTATCATTGTCTCTCTCTTTATCATATATATATATATACGAGACTCCAGGACCCCAGAGAGCAATATTTGCGCCGATCCAGGTTACTGATTTCATTATTGTGTGCAATGGTATAGGGGAAACCACTATATCCTGAGATTGGCTATCTGGGCACCCTGGTGGTGGATGCATGTTGTGTGGCGCTGCACCATTCGTTGTTTATATTGTTGATTGAATTGAAAATTCCCCTACTGGTGCAATAGCTGCCTTCAATATGTCATTTACCAATTTTAGGAAAAATATTGCTAGCAATATAGAATCCGCACTAGGAGAATTTGATATATGGGTGGACAGACATGGACCCACTAGATCCAGCACACAGAGATCTGAAATAGATCTGGAAAGAAGTTTAATAAAAGAGATAAAGATCAAATTAGAGATTGCCACCTTAGAAAAATATCAGAGGGACAAAATAACACCTAGAGGTTTAAGATTCCAAAAAACCCCCACCTGAGAAAGATGACCCTGACTTTATGTTAGGATGGAATAGATTGTTGGAAACTTTTTCTGTGTCTATGATGGAGTATGTAATCCAAAAAAAAAAGGAAAAATTACCTAAGATCAATGAAGAGATTGAAAGATTGACTGAATTGATCGAAAAGAACCAACCTAAAGAGGACATCTCTAAATTAAGTAGAGAGCTAGAGGGGAAATTAGAAAACATAGAAAATGAAATACTAACTATTAAAAAACGAAAATATGAAAGAGATGTAGAGGACTACAGAAGGGGCAATGTACATAGATCTTATGAAGAAAAACGAGGGAACGACTTCTCGTGGGATAAAGAAAGAAGGGAAAGGGTCTTTTTCAACAATAGAGGGTCTCAACCAGAAAGATGGGAAAATAGAGGTTACCCAAGGGGCAATAGGATGGACTATAAACCACAGGAATACCGTAACTCCTACAGACCAGAATATCAGTCCTACAGAAGGGATAATTATCAGGAAAGAAATAGAAATTACGGAGGATGGGCCCCAAAAAGTAGACCTGATATATACAATGATAGAAGAAATATCTATAATGAGGAAGACAACAGCAGACCCTATTGGAGGGGGGACCACGCAGTAAGAACAAGAAATGAATGGAGAATCAATAGATCACCCTCTCTAAAGAGAAAAGAAAGAGATTCCTCTGTAAAGAGAAACTACGGCGATCGCAACCTTACTCCACCCAGAGACATTAGGAGAAGAGCTGACCAGGAGACTGACATCATCAGCATCCCCACAACCAACAGATTTCGAATCCTTAGTGGAAAAACCAGAGGAGGAGGTTTTTTGGAGGGACCCCCTAGACAGGAGGGTAGACCAGGGGGAACACAGAGACCTGGATACAAGATTAGGAAGAGAGGGGGGAAAGAAAAGATCCTGGGAAAAAACAGAAGGGGAAAGAGAGCAGGGAAGCGAATCCTTAAGAGAAAAAAGGGAGAGAAGGTAGAAATGAAAGGTATCTTTAATTTAAGCCAGAGGGTCTTAACTAATATAGAAATTAAAGTCTTAAATAAAGGTTTGAAGTTTGCCCCCACTAAACAGATGGATAAGTTTAGTATGTATATAGATCTACAACGTTTCAAAAGAAAATTAAGTCTAAAAATTTTTTTCATGAGATCTCCAATAGAAAGGAATATGCCAACAGACCCAGATAAATTCACACATACAGATTTAAAGAAAAAATCAAAATTTTATCCGCGACATACTATTACGGATGAAATTAAAATGTTCGAAAATTTGGTGTCCACTGACATAGATAGGATGGTGGTTAAAGAGAAAAATCACAACCTTACCGTAGAGGAAAAAAAAGCGATAAAAAAATCTTGATAACGATGAGACGATTATAATAAAACCTGCGGACAAGGGGGGGGGGATTGTCATTTGGTCCAAGGAAGCATATAATAAGGAAGCATTACGCATATTGGAAGATAAGAAAACGTATACTAAACTTAAAAACAATCCTATAGAAACTATTAGAGAAAACCTACAGTCTCTTCTTCAAAATGGTAGGGATAAGGGGATCCTTACTGAACGTGAATTTCAGTATTTAATGATTGAGGACATCAAAACACCACATTTCTATATTTTGCCAAAGATCCACAAAAATACAGTTGAACCACCTGGGAGACCCATAGTGGCAGGAATCCATTCTATCACAAGCTGTTTGTCTGAATATGTAGATATCCTCCTCCAGCCAATTGTCAGAGAGATACCATCGTACCTAAAGGACACTATTAACATATTACAGATACTGGAAGGAATAAAATGGGAGAAAGAGTATATAATGGTCGTCAGCGACGTAAACTCATTATACAGTAACATACCCCATGCCATGGGTATACAAATAGTTAACGAAAGAATAAGGGATTCTAAGAAACTTGACGATATACAGGTGGGTTTCATTATGGAGAGTATACAATTCATCTTAGAAAATAATTATTTTAAATTTGGAGATGATTTTTTCTTGCAAAAGAATGGAACAGCGATGGGGACTAAGTTTGCGCCCAGCTATGCGAACCTATATATGGCAGGCTGGGAGACCCAGTTTGTCTACGGTTCGCATAGCTGGGCGCACAACATCCCCATCTACAAACGTTATATCGATGACGTATTTTTTATTTGGAGAGGCAGCGAAGAAGACCTAACCATCTTTCTAAATAGCTTTAACAGCCAAGTTTGGGGCATCACACTAGAAAATAAATGGAGTAGGGAGAAAGTAACGTTCCTTGATTTGGAAGTTTACATTAGTGAAGGGTCTGTTAAATGTAAGACTTTTTTTAAAGAAGTAGACACTAATACTTATATCAATACCAACAGTTGTCATAATCCATCGTGGCTCAAAGGGGTGCCGAGAGGGCAATTCATTCGTCTAAGACGAAATTGTTCAGACCTCCATGTTTTTGAGCAACAGGCCCAACATCTAAAAAAATACTTTTTGGAGAAGGGGTACAATGCCCTAGAATTAGATGTAATCATTGATCAACTCAAACAGGAGGATCGGATAAACCTACTCCAATATAAACCCAGAAAAAATATTAAAGAAGAAGTTCTATTTTTGTGTGACTACAGCAGCAAAGCCAAAAACATGAAGAAAATAATTAGGAAACATTGGCATGTCCTTCGGAAGGATAAGGATCTTAATGGTATACTGGGGGAACAACCAAAGATAGTATTCAGAGGAGTTAAGAACTTAAAAATGAATTTGGTACACAGCAAACCCAAAAACAAAAAGATAAACCAAAACCAATTCAATTTAAAAAATGGCTTTCATGTCTGTGGACAATGTCTGGCCTGCAGGTCGACTGGTAATAAGAAAGATTGTAGAATAGAGTTTTCTAATAAAAAAACTAACCAAAAGATACAAATGAAAGAGGCTCTCAATTGCTGCTCAAAAAGCGTAATATATCTTTTAGAATGTCCCTGTGGCCTCCAATACATTGGGCGCACAAAGAGGGCTTTTAATATAAGAGTTTCGGAACACGTCAGAAACATAAAAAAGTCTTATGAAAAACATTCGGTTTCACTACATTTTAAGCTTCAACATGGGGGTTCCCCATTAGGTCTAAAATTTATGGCCATTAAGAAAGTATACAAAACCAATATGGATGACAACATTGTTAAGAAACTGGGACAAGAAGAGATGCGGACCATCTATGAAATGGGTACTATGGCACCAAATGGGTTAAATAATGACTTTGAGGTGGTTCATTTTTTGTGAGTTGTTGTGCACCTCTTGGGGTCTTAACATGATTCATGAGGATACCCTTACCCCTTTTTATCATCCGTGTTGAGAGGGCCTATATATTAGCATTGATGCATACCTGTTATATTTAATATATAAAAGCACTTTAAACGACGGATACACATTTACTATAAAATATAGCACTCTAATACCACTCCCTTATAATGAGGTCCATAATTCTATTAACATCTGGATAATGTATATTCTCACTATGGCATTTTTAATGGCGTTCCCTTCTAAATAAGGTCCATATCATGTATTAAGGATATATTGTACCAATTTACACTAATTAACATTTTAATAATCACCGGAAAATGAATAATATTATATTAAATTTTAGTTTCTACAGTTTTTATTCGTAAGTAATTATAATGGATAGATAATAGCACTTAATAACATTAAAAACATATTTAAAAACAACATTAATAAGGCACTTTAATAACAATTGCATCTAACTAAAATCCACAATAATAATAAGAACATATCACACTTAATAATATATCTATTTAATATGAAAAATCCACCGAAAATTATAGATTTGAAGTTTTTTAAGTAATTTACATTGGCGTATCAGAAAGGTAAAATACCTGTATGATCATAATATCATAGGAGTAACTCTCTAACGTAAGAGAATACACAATTGTCACTATAATTAAATTAAAGCACTAAAGCACAAGACACTTTCTTGATAAAGGGGGTTATTAGACATGATAAGAAATGTATGGTCACCCTTTGGATAGTGTAGATTTTACACATAGGCCCTTTTTAGGAGGGTATAAGTAATGTCCATTGCACATTTAGTTTGCTAAGAAGTCATTTTTCAGTTGCTATAATATACATCAATTGGGCATACTGTAGGATAATAGAGGGACCCTGCGGGGTGCACAAATTATTTTTATAGCGTTGGCCCCTTTATTGGAGTTTAATATATGTAATATTTTGTTTTTGGGACGTATATGACGAAAAAGGGGAAGTGTTTAGAAAGCCCCAACTGTTGAATCCAGAAAAAAAGAAAAATTCCACACCTTCCTGGCCGAGAACCGCCGACCGGAAGTAAAAGAGCGGCGCGTGGAACGCGGAGGTTAAAACGGAGCATTTGAACGCAGTGGAACGCGGAAGTAAACCGCGCATGCGCAAAATGGCGGCGCCCATCAACAGATGCCGAAGAAACCGGAAGGATCAATCAAAGAAGCAGACAGGACATATGGGGACAATTAAGAACATTTATGGACACTATAAAAGGGTCTACAGGCCCATGATACCATTCCAGCTGATGAAGCCGCTACTTGATGCGGCGAAACGCGTTCTGGTGGTGATTTTAATTATATTTTAAATAAATTTAATTTTTTTCATCTCCTATCCTGATTCCTGCTTCGTTGATTCCTGTAAACATCGGTGGTTTGGGGGGCGTGTCCGGACCGCTGACCATGATGGCCGCACACTGAATGCTCTCTCCTTCTTCCTCCGACAAAAAGCCTTCTAATTCAGCTACCCCACTACTATGGGACGCGGCAAACGAGCACAAGGCGACCCTAGGACACCAGGCAGACCCCTAAGGACAGTTACTCGTCCGCTGGACACTTACCTGCTTCCTGCGCCGAGCTCTCCGATTCTACCCTCAGCTCCTAAGATGGCGGGCACTCCGACTCCAACGGCTACCACGGACCCGACGGTGGCCATCACCAGGCTGGAACTTCGGATGGAGTCCCTGCTCGCTGGGATGCCGACCAAGTCGGACCTGGCGGACATGCTGTCGGATATCCACAACTCATTCCGGCGCGACATAGAGGAGGTGAGAGGGGATGTGTCGACACTCGCAGACCGCGTGGCCCAACTCGAACAGGCCGCAGTACACCCAGCCATCCACAGGCCTGACGACACCCCAGCTCTTTCGGGAATGCGGAGGTTAGTAGATGACCTCGATAACAGAGGCCGCCGCTGCAACCTGAGGCTTCGGGGTCTCCAGGAGACGGATCCCCGGAACCACTGGAGGACGTACTCAAACGCTTCTTTAATGGGGTACTAGGCCGCGATCCCCACCTGGCACTTGAATTCCACAGGGTACACAGGGCTCTCAGACCTCGTCCCCGGACGGTGAACCCCCCGGGATGTAGTATGTTGCTTCGCGTCCTATAAATTGAAGGAATCCGTAATGCAACGTGCACGTACCTCACGCTCGTGGAACTTTGAGGGTCAGGACTTGGAAATTTATCATGACCTATCCCCGTTCACTCTAGCAGCACGCAGACACCTGCGCCCGGTCACTCAAGCGCTCAGACAGAAGAATGTCCCTTACAGGTGGGGATTCCCGTTCGCTCTAGTGGTACGGCTGAATGGGGTCACACACGCCATTACTTGCTATGGGGATGTCGCCCCCTTTGTGGAGGCCTTGGACCTACCCCCGCTGACGGTGGTGGACTGGGAACGGGGAGACGGACGACCTGTGGGAGGCCAGGGCCGCCCTCAAAGACCACCACGGCGTCGACAAGCCAGAGATGACCATGCCCAGGAAGACCCGGATCGATTGGAAGCTGGACGATAGCGCCGTGCCTCCTGCTGATGACCTCTCCCGCAGAAATGCCACATAGTTCCGCTTTACCCGTTTCGCTGGCCCGCTTCTCTCCGGAGCACTCACCCCTGAAGGAGTCCACACCACCCGTATGGCTGACACCCTCCTCCTAGACTACCACAGAGACGTGAGATAAGGGGGGGGAGGGCTGGAGGCCTGATGATACCAGGGATGGGGCCCTTGATTATCCGGGATGAAGGCATTAGTGGATGGAGAGCCCACTCCTCCCTGACATGACAGACTTCGGTGAACGTTATTTGAAATGTCCCGTCAAGCTGGACGACAATGCCACTATTCTGCCTTCCCGTGCTAGTTTCTCAGGTTGTTTGCACGTGAGCGGCCCCGATTTCGCCCTTAGTATCAGCTTGTCTCCCCGCACCAGTTGCCCTCATGGAGACTTACGGGAAGGCTGACACACTTACTTGCCTGCCTAACTGCGCACTCTCAACCCAGTGGACGGACATCTGCAGATCATTACTAGTGTCTGGAAGCAGATTTTGATCATACCTGGCCCGGGTGGGGGTGGGGGGTTGGCAACATGTTTTGGGGGTAGATCCCCTTTGATTCGACACTAAGAGTCCCAGGATACACAAACTAGAGGTAATAGGAGACGCAAGTGGGATGCGGGGGCTCTTTTTCCCTTAAACGAGCATGACGTGGGAGGATGTTGACTGACGCGCCCCACAATGTACGTCTGTAGGAGGTGACACCTCCTTGCTTGCACGCTGACGCCTTTGACGGGCCTGGTACCGACCTGCGGGACACGGGAATATTCTTGGACATATGTTCCAGACTGATTCATAGCTGGTCGTCAAAAAGTCGCTCAATTGTAGTTGCTGGCCCCCGCCCAATACAGCCCCGCGCAGCGCTCACATGGAGGGAGGGGGGTTCTGGTTCCCGGATCCCCTGTTCTACCGCCCTGACGCACCCAGACCGCGAACCTCAGTCTTGGCCAGCTTGCTGCTCCCCGATCGGGGGGGGGGGGGGGGGGAGAGGGGATGGCTACCTCTTCAAGGACCTACATTGTCTACGATGTCCCCTGCTCTGACTCCGTGGTGGCCACATCGGACATGGACCTCATGGCTTGGACCGCGTTAGGGCCACCCAGGGCGACCCTTGTGAGAGGATGCGTTCGGATACTACGTCATATTTGCCTGGTAGTTGCGGGGAGGGGGGGTGGGTGGGAACTGGGGAGATGGGTCTGAAGGCCGGTGGTAATTGAACTGCGGGAGGTTGGTGGCGGTTTGATGCTTCGCTTTGTTCAACCATAGCGTGCTGTTTGATTTCATTCTATTAATGTAGTGCTGATTATAATGCGTCTCCTGTCGGAGGAGATTGAATATGGAGAGCTATTGTTCATGTTACCTCTTTTTTCTCTATCTCTGTTTGTCTGAACCTACTTTCTGATCAGAAGTAAGCCGGCGGCTCTATCTGGTCCAAGTTGGTTCCCCGCACGTCCCCACGGGGTCGACGCCACTCTCAATCCGGGAAGTTCTCGACAGTACCCTCACCTCATTTCTAGAGGTCTTGGGTCTCTCATCTTCTCTGATCGGCGTCGGATATCCCTCCTAGACAGTCCGAGTTGCCCTCGGACGCGCTATTTCTCTCCTTCCTTCCTCTGAGAGACCTTACTAACTACCTCCCTCCCCCCCCCACTCAGTTTCTAGTGACGAATTACCTACTCGATCGTCACAACTACACGGAGCCCCTGGCCCCCCCTCTCTCTCCTTTTTATTTTAAATCCCCCCCCCTCTCTCCTTTTTACTTTAAATCCCCCCCCTCTCTCTCCTTTTTATTTTAAACCCCCCCCCCCTCCCCCTTTTTTTTTTTTTTTTTCTTCTTCCCCTTTTCCCCCCCCTTTTTTTTCTTTCTCCTCTCTTTTCCTCTCCTCTCTCTTCCCTTTCCCGCTTTTCTTTCTTCCTCCTCTCTCTCCCTCTGCCCCTTCTCTCTCACTACAGTCCTTCTTTTCCTCCAGTCTCACTTTTGCCCCCTGCCCTGTCCTCATCATCCGCAGTGCCATACTGTTACATCCTTTACGACCCCTCTGGGTGGGATGTCGGGCTCGGGGGCGGGCGCGGCGGCCCTGGTGCCGGTGGATCTGACATTGGTGAGTTACAATGTCCGTGGCCTTAATAAGCCGGAGAAGAGACGCCGTCTCCTCCGTGATCTAGCATCCCTCCGGGCGTCTGTTGCCTTCGTACAGGAGACCCACTTTTGTTTGACTTCCCCACCCTCGCTGCGGGACCGCCGATTCCCGACGGGGTTCTTTGACCACACCCCTGAATCCAAATCGAAAGGTGTGGCCATTCTGTTTGCAGCTTCTGTTCCTTTTGTACTTCTTGAGACTTACACCGCCGGAGATGGGAGATGTGTGTTCGTCAAGGGAAGGGTGGGAAGTGAAGTGTATACATTTGCCAATGTTTACCTTCCCAATACTAAACAACATCAATACCTGGCTAAAAGATTGTCTTTCTTGGAGTCCTTTGCTGAGGGTACCCTGATCCTGGGGGGGGATTTCAATCTGCCGCTGGTTCCACGGGAGGACTCCTCCTCCACCAATCACCGTACGCCGCACAGAATCCTTAACGGGATCCGTCGCTCTTTGCGAAACCTACGCCTGGTGGATGTGTGGAGGGCTCTTAACCCCACCTCACGTGACTATACCTATTTCTCTGCCGTCCATCGCACATACTCCAGATTGGACTATTTCTTTGTCACTCAATACGTTCTACCGCTTGTGCGTGACGCAAAGATCCAGGCGACTACGTGGTCAGATCACGCACCACTGGTTCTCTCCCTGTCTTCCCCCCTACTACGACCTAGGGACGCTATGTGGCAGCTCAATGAGTCTCTGTTCGCCGACCCTGAATTGATCACGAAAGTCGTTGATACACTAAACTCATTCTTTGCAGACCATGAACAGTCAGATGTCCCGCTTCCTACTGTATGGGAGGCGCACAAAGCGGTGGTAAGAGGTCTGCTGATTTCTCTAGCGTCCCGGAAGAAGAGGGAGAGACAAAGGGACTTGGAAGCACTTTACTCTGAAATTCGTCGACTGGAGCTTGCTCACCAGGCTGCGGGCCTCGAGACCACGTACGTTGAGCTGTTACATGCCCGAACGCGACTCAATGACGCGCTCAACCCCCCCTTACAGAGGGCTATCATACAGTCGAAATGTTATTTCGCCCTTCATGAGGACAAACCGGGGTGCTTGTTGGCCCGCCTTCTGAAGCAACAACGACGTAGGACGTACGTGCCGGAGATACGCACCCCTGGGGGCACGATAACTCCGGACCCGAACAAGATAGCAAACACGTTTAGTGACTATTACTCCGAACTGTACCACACAGTCGAAGACGCAGGACCGCCATCTACGGAGCTTATTGAACAATATCTGTCTACACGGATACCTTATCACCTCACGGAGGAGCAAAGCAACCCGCTGAGCGCGCCTGTGACGACGGAGGAGGTCTCCGCCGCCCTTAAATGCCAAAAACCTGGTAAGGCGCCGGGACCAGATGGGTTCACGGCTGCCTACTATAGAAGATTTGGGACCACTCTGCTTCCACATCTGGTTCGGGTCTTCAACGCATTACTTACTGACCAAGATTTTCACCAGCACTCCCTATCAGCGACAATTGTGGTGATCCCTAAGGAGGGTAAGGACCCCCTCTCTTGTGCTAGCTACAGACCAATTTCGCTGCTTAACAGTGATCTTAAATTGTTCGCCACGATTTTGGCTTCTCGCCTCCACCCTTTAGTACCACTGTTGGTGAGAAAGGATCAGGTGGGGTTCGTCCCGGGACGAGAGGCCAGGGATGGAACCATCCGGACCTTAAATGTACTTCATCTGGCACACCACACGGAGACTCCTACACTCCTACTGTCCACAGATGCAGAAAAGGCGTTTGACAGGGTCTCCTGGCCCTTTCTCTTTTCCACGCTACGCGCCATGAATATGCCTCCTGAGTTCGTCCACTGGATCACCGCTCTATATCGAGCTCCAAATGCCCGTGTACGGGTTAATGGTGTTCTTTCTGCCCCCTTTCAGATTCGTAATGGAACGAGGCAGGGCTGCCCGCTCTCCCCTCTCCTTTTTGCTCTCTCACTTGAGCCCCTTTTGGAATCCGTACGTCACAATGCGCAAATACATGGCCTCAAAGGGACACGTGACACTCACAAGGTCTCGGCGTATGCTGATGACCTGATCTTTTATATCACTAACCCCTTAACGTCCCTGCCGGAAATAATTGGGGAATTCCAGAGATACGGTGCTCTCTCTAACCTGAAATTAAACATGGAAAAATCAGAAATTCTAAACCTCAATGTCGGAGAAGACGCAGAACGGTTCCTACGTCGGGCACACCCTTTCACGTGGTGCGCTTCCAAAATGAGATATCTGGGCCTGTGGCTCACAAAACTGCCGCAGGACTTATTCCGAGAAAACTTGACCCCACTCTGGACCGCCCTCAGACGCGACCTCGAAGAATGGAAGCGGTTGAAGGTTTCCTGGTTTGGAAAGATCGGGATATTGAAAATGAATGCGCTGCCGAGACTGCTTTATCTTCTCCAGACGCTTCCCATATACATCCCCCCCACTTTTTTCGCGATGGCCCAATCAGACTGCTCTAGTTTTGTGTGGAACAACTCAAGACCCCGGATCAGCTTTCACACATTGTCGCGCCCCAAGAGGGAGGGGGGACTGGCAGTCCCAGACCTACGCCTTTACTACCAGGCTGCGCACCTCCTGCGGATAGTGGAGTGGACTGGAGGGGGCAGGGGAGCTCTATGGCAGGACCTCGAATGGGGTGCGACTTCTCACCCGACAGGAGTTTTGCCGTGGATAGACCCGAAGCGACGGTCCGCGCAGACTCTCAGACACCCGTTCGTGGGAGCTACCTTACGGGTGTGGCGCTCGACGGTGCGACGTTGCTCTCTATCCTCTTACCCGTCTCCGCTGCTCCCATTAGAGGACAACCCGGACTTCACGGCGGGAGTGACCCCACGAATCAGACATAGAATTGATACTAACCACGGGCCAAGAGCGTTTCATTTTCTAACCGGATCAGATCTGAACCCCCCCTGGGAGAACCGTCCGGGTGCTACCCCCCCCCGACTCCATTAGAGCGCTTTAATTTCGCCCAAATAACACACTACCTGCTCTCACTTCCGGCGCGACATCGACTGGTACGTCCTCGTACACCCTTTGAAGAACTGGCCATTGCCAAACGCCCGATCAGTCACGGTATCTCTGTGATATACCGCATTCTACAAACCGCAACGAGTGACGCCCCGCCATCCTTTGAACATACTTGGGACCAGATCCTTGACAGGCAGACAACGGAGGCTCAATGGAAGGACACTTATGAACTTGCCCACAGAGGCTCGCCTCAGGCGAGATTACAATCTAACTCATACAAGGTTCTCGCAATGTGGTATAGGCCCCCGGCATTACTATTTCGCATAGGGGCCCGACATACCCCGAACTGCTGGAGATGTGATGCCCCGTCGGGCTCCTATCTCCATATCTGGTGGGAGTGCCCGAAAATTGCTCCCTTCTGGCAACTGATACGGGATACTCTGATGGAAGTCACGGACCTGGACCTGCCGCTCGCCCCAGACGCGTTTCTCCTTACAACCACGCAGTGCCCCGTGACATCGCTTCGGAAATCCGTGGCTCTCCCGATGCTCATGACGGCACGACTTAGTCGCACGCACCTGGGGACAGGCGACGACCCCCTCTTATAGAAATTGGCTGACCTGTATGGAGGAGGTGCAGACCCTGGAGGACCTGATGGCCAGGGTACGGGATAAAGTCGAGGATCACCTTCACAAATGGTTCTACTGGAACTCTTATGTGACCTCAGCCACTTGCAAGGCTCGCTTGACGTGAGGTGGAGGTGTAGATGGGTCCCGGCGTTGATGCTGGTCAATGGACCGGGGCTCGCCGCTCCCGGCTCCTGTCGGGCGGGTCCGCCGCTGTCTGGGGTCGCCGCGCCTCTGTTGGGCCCCCACCCCACGATGTAGCTTCTCGACACCAGTCCCTTCCTCCACGCCTAGACCCTTTCTCGTATCTGTCCCTCATTCCTTCCCTTTCCTTTATTTCCTATCATTATTATATTTCACTCTTTCTAAGGGGGGGCGGAGAGGGGAGAGAGGGGAAGAGTTCCCCCCCCTTTTTTTTTTTTTTTTTCTCTCTCTCTCTCTCCCCCTGTCTTCTCTCTTTTTCTCTCCCACCCTGTATCCTGCTCACCGCATTGTCTCAATGTGTCCTCGCCTGGCGCCTCTTTTCCTCCCTCGTCTACAGAAAGAGATACTGAAATAGAGTCAGCTCGCTCATCTCCCTCTTTCTACCCCTTACTGAATAAGGGGACATGTCAACGGAGCCCCAGATCCCATTGGGAGTTCTTCCTCCCCATTGTTTAGTCATTATGTACCTGGGCCAACTTGGACCATGAGTCAGCTGGCGCTTTTGCTTCTTCCCACTCCCAATGTGATACTGCCCTTTGTTGGTCTACCCCACTATTCCCTCCTCCCAGCTTACCTTCCCTCACCTACTCTTCCCTTAGACACCTGGGTTTCACCTACGGTGCGTATTCTTTCTGCTCCTCACTTACTCAGCTCTCATTCGACTCCTAGAAAATGCTCTCTAAGTCCCTGTTGATGTCTGTTAGATATACGAGACTTAATATTGGAGACTTGGGGAAGTGGGGAACCCGTACTATTGCTAGTAATTTATGTTTTATATGTTATGCACATCTACCGGTTTCGAAGTTGCTAACTCGCAGACTGAAGTCTGTTCTGTATTGTATTTGTTGCTCCGAATAAAAGCTGTTTATTCAAAAAAAAAAAAAAAAAAAAAAACATCGGTGGTTTTTCTTCTGGGTTTTTCTCCTACCAAAAAAAACCTATGGGCATATATCCATGAGCTATGTGAGCTCCACAGAATGTGAGTACAACTCCAACTGTACATAATATTGTGACCTTAATTTGTGGATCTACACAAGGATTTCTCTTCCTGTTTTCCTTTCTACCGTTTAAACTTCGGACAAAGAAAAAGGAAAAACTTTGCTGTAAGGTGGGGGTCACCTAAGAAATTGAAGACAATTACCCGCATGTCTGGACCCACTTAGAGCCAGTGTACGGCTCTACACTTGTAAGTGGGGTCTACACCACATACATTCATAGTTCATTGTATATAACAGTGTTGCACTATCATTGTCTCTCTCTTTATCATATATATATATATATACGAGACTCCAGGACCCCAGAGAGCAATATTTGCGCCGATCCAGGTTACTGATTTCACTATATAAATATAGTATAATAATAATATTAATTGCAGACCACATAGAACACCTGTGTGGATTGACACCTCATTCTATAACACCTGCTGGACATATGCAGAATAGCAACAATTGATCATGTTATACCAGGGACACACAATACTGCAATTTTGTTCCGTTCATGTCTCGGTGACGTTAGTGAATCTTTTTATGCTTATACAATTATTTACATGTGTTTATTTTGTTGGAAATAAAGCCGGATGAAATTGAGAGGACGTTTCTTTTTTCTGAGATCAATGTATCTTTTTTTTCTTTGGGAACAGAAACATTGAGGGGCATTATAGGATCATGCAGGTAGAATAAATCCAAGCTAATCTGATATCCAGATGTCCTGTTTTGAGCTGAGTAACAGCCTTCAGCGTGGAGAGGGAGACAGACCTTTGCTTTGTCAAAGCTCCAACGGACAGGTGAAGAGGGGAGAAGGAGAGGGCCACTTCATGAAAGTTTGTTAATTGGGTCATTGTGGTTTGAGCACCCCTTTTTAACTGGCTAGCCATCTTCTGATTGAGATTTCTGATCTAATCTAGTTGGATAAACTCTGATTCCAGCTACACAATGCAAAACTCCCCCCCCCCCTTTATTTTCTGTTCCAGGCAAGATCTCAAATAGCCCTTTTATGTGTGTGTTAAATGTTTTCCAGGGTTCCATATCTAGCTGTTGCACGGACTTTTGAGCAAATCGAAAAAGAATCGGCTCGGTAAGTATAATTTGATATGCCATTATCTAATATATTCATATACTTCCCAAAAATTGCCATGAAAAAGAGTTCCCACTTGGCCCACATACTGTTCAGCAATGATTGTATATTAGTTTTTATAGCTACAGATAGCATATTGCCAGTCATTCCAAAGTCTGTCCTCACGTTCCACAAACCAGGTTTTGCTGATCTCTTAAAGTACAACACTGGTGGTATGATTTACTGCTTGGGGACTGCAGTATTCCATAGGGCTGCACATCTTTTTCGTCTCACGATTGGATTACGATTATCATGTCAATGATTCGCTTAGATTCCGTGATTCATCACGATTACTGCCCAATGTGCGCATGGTTTTAGACTCAGATTCACACACTCAGACACACAGATTCAAACCTATGCACTCACAGATACGACATACGCTCAGATTCACTCAAAAACTCTCACCAATTCCCACACTGTCCTCCCCTCCTCAGGAAAGGCAGGTTTACTTTGGACTCTATCTCCATTTTTTTCACTCCACAAAGTTAGGTGTCATTGGATGGCTCAGAGTCTGGCCTTTCTAATAACATGACAATGTTAAATGAATTATTTTTTTTTAATTCTATTTCTAAAACCGCAACATTGTAAATGTTTCACTTGTATAGCTACAATAGTGCTGCCATTACTCACCTTATCATTTTCCATGCTGGCAGCATGTTCAGTGTTTTATACACCATCATATTATGTTCCAAAATATATGCAAAAATTTTGTTTTCTAAATTTTAATTGAAATTGCATATTTTCTTAGAAATATGCAAAAACAGGTTCCCCATGTGATACAAAACCACAAGGTCTGGATGATAGAATGTGGAAAAATTATTTTGCACACTAAAATTGACTTCTGTATGAATAGAAATGGACATTTTATTGCTATAGCTCTCTTGATGGCACACACAAAGCAATGAGTTGGGGGGGGTCACACAGAGCAATGGCGGGGGTCACATACACACAGAGCAGTGAAGTGGACAGGAGTGTCCAGGATGAGGCGCTGAAGCTGTTCCCTTACGCTGAGCAGACTCTCATGGAAAGAGAAAGCGGGGTGGAGCAAGGCCACTTGCAGTAGCAGCTCCTCGCATGTGGTCTCCCCCGCTCTTCCCAGCTCACACATGGATTGTTTCTCCCGCGTTGCCAGGCTCCTCTGACGTCTTCTTTCTTCGAGCGGCTGCTGGCAGAGGTTGTAGCCTGGCCGCTCGTTGGGAACCACGCACAGCCGCAGTCTCGCGAGATCGCGGCTGTGAGTGTTTCCCAACGAGCGGCTGGGCTACAACCTCTACCAGCGGCCGCTCGAAGATGTCAAACACTGCCCCAAGAAACCGTCCGGAAAGCCAGCCCAGCGCCGGTATCGGGGGCCTCTGCACGAGTACCAAGTACTCATGCAGGCCCCGGTATCGGCACCGATACTAGTATCGGTGCATCCCTAGTATATATGATGACATGACATCAGAAGTGGGAACAGAGAGAGCCGGTCTAATTTATTATCTGGGCTGAATGGGATTTCAACCAAGTGGGGAATCTGTGACACAATCTTCGCCATATACTCCACACTGTGTCAAACTGTCACACAAATTCCACCATATTGTACATATGGCACTTGGTCCACTAGATATTTCACTTGTCAAACCGTCCATACATGCACCTGCATTTTACAGGGGTGCATCTGAGTGACCAGTGGGTATAACATACAAAATATAGGAAATTCACAGCACGCCATTATAGTTTAGGTGTTTTTAATGTTTTATCTAATTTGGTGAAACAAGTTATTTCATCATGTTAGGGTTTTTTAATGTTTTGCCTGACCTGTAGTAGTGTGTTCTGAATTTCCTATAT
This sequence comes from Leptobrachium leishanense, assembly GCA_009667805.1. Classification (NCBI taxonomy): domain Eukaryota; kingdom Metazoa; phylum Chordata; class Amphibia; order Anura; family Megophryidae; genus Leptobrachium; species Leptobrachium leishanense. The sequence goes on along the minus strand of CM019073.1, from coordinate 74,823,752 downwards.
TTTGTAGGTTATTCACGCAGTCCATATATGTCACATGATGCCTGTAACAGATCTGTGCCCAGTCAGGGTCCTATCTGTCAAATGCTGCTTCCTCACTGGACACCCGGGTTCTCCTCATGGCTCTCACGCCTTTCTCCAGTACCTTAGCTGCAACTTAAAGACAGGTGCATGTAGAGAGCCTTTCGTTGGCACAGCAAGCAGACGATGACTGCTACCCAAAAACCGTCGTGACTTCAAGTTTGGTCAGAATAGGACAGTTTAATCAAATGAAATGCACAGATTTTTATGGGGACAGTCAGGGGTCATTTACATATAAAAACTCACAGCCTCTTCTAGGAGGACCTAATCACACTGATACAGATAACTGCACAAACATTGACTTCTTGGAATGAGAAATCTAATTACATTGGGTAGACAGTTACAGTAAACATTACTTGACATTTCTTAACCTAAGACAATGGGTGATAGCCGAATACAGCCTATTCAAATACACAGCTAACAGATAGTGACAAAGTTTTCTTACATAATCCAGTTAACACAAACCTAATTACGTTATACTGGTTCAACACAGGAATACTTTAAACCAAATTATAAACAGTTTGGCAATGCCCATGCCCTATGAACATTCTCTGCCATAATTATCCATAGTCCGCATGCATGAGGCTGGCATCCTCTTTTCTCAAAGGGGCACAGAGTCTGTGTAGTTCGGGCGTTGCGGTGAGTGCCTGCGCCAGCTGGTCCCAGACCCCTGGAAAACGTCACTGAAAAGGTGGCGGAGGCCTTCGGCACAATGCCCAATTCACCATATATGGCTCATTGACATTCTTGCTATAAGCTTTCTTTAATTATACTTAAATGTTTTCTGTGGTGATATCAGTGTGATGCTTGTTTTTTGTTTTTGACTTTTTCCATTCAAAGATGGTTGTTTTATTATAGTAAGGAAATGGCAGTACAAAATATGCAAGTCATAAACACACGTAGAAATAAATCGTACATAAAATGAGACAAAGGTACAGGAAATACAGTTAATCATCTGTAAGGTACAACACCGTAGCAAAACTGAATGTAAACAAATTTGATATGAGTAGACGAACACCAATGCACGGTACCAAGAAAACTGCATAACCCCAGGAGAAGGTGGAAAAAAGGAGTGCTGTCAGGGCCGCTGGACCACCGGTGTCTAGTGCGGACGCCTCCTCTCCCACCCGGCGTTCTTGTACAGGGTGCAGCGAGGCGGTACCTCGCGCCCAGTGTGTGCCATCTCACCTCGGTGTGGCTGCGGTCCCCGGGGAGGATTGGTGCCAGCGGAGCTCCACGCTTCAGGCCTTGTCTGGACCTCTGACCAGGGACGCATGCAGTGCCGACCTCCACCAATATGGCGGCCGTGTCACGTCACGCACCAATGACGTCACAGTTCTCCTATTGGATCAGGTGGGGACTGCTGTGTATAAAAGACCAGAGGGCCGATTCCTTCATTGCTCCAGTATTGAAGCCGTTCCCCTGTGTCCTAGCTCCTGAGTATCCTCCTTATCATTGCCTACCTGTGTTTGACCCAGAATTGTGTACCTGAATCACGATGTAAGCTGGAGTCCAGCTTTTCCTTTACTTCAGATGTGTCCCTTGAGCTCTCCCTACCCTCCCCCAGTGGGGAAACATGACATTGCCATAAGTAGTGCAAGGGTAAGTAGAGAACTACCGTAAATACCTTTTGAACAGAAAGAGAAAGGCAGAGAAAGACAGAAAAAAAGGGGGAGAGGGAGTATTTTGACTTTTTTTAATCTGGTGTAATCTATATAGAAAGGACAATCCCTATTTTGGTCGCAAATCCTTCTGTCTGTGTTTTTGCCCTATTCTCCACTGTAGCAAAGTGGCAGCCATCTTTAAATCTGGAATGTTCCGTGAGGCTTCTCACATGTGTTGCCAGGACATTCCATGAATTGTTGGAACCTGACCTGAACTGCAGTAAGTGGATACTCGCGACCCAGGACATACTTGAAAACGAGAGAAATCTTAATGTATCCTTCCTGGTAAAATCCTTTCTAAACAAAAAAGTGGATGATGGCCACTGCAACATAACCATCTGTAAGTTTGAAGGATGCCCAACTGCTTCCTGAGTATGTCAGCAGACTCAACTTTGCAGCTGAGCTGCTCTGCATGGACTTTAACTCATTAAAGCTTTTGTTCTGAAAATGGAGTAGAGATATACTTTAACACAAAGATGTACATTATGTGTTGTGCGAATGTGGCTTGTGTGTGTTAGGAACTCTGGAGGGGCCCCATGATCTCCTATTGCCAGGGGCCCAACACTTGTCACTCATCCGCTGTCCTGACCCATTGTTAAAATACCTTTCTATTAAACATTTTCCTTTTTTAGGTTAAAGAACGTGGAGACCCTAAGTAATTTCCTGCGTTCTGTCACCTGTCTGTCCCCAGAGGATTTTCTTCCCTGTATATACCTAAGCTTGAATTGCCTGGGGCCTGCCTATGAAGGTCTTGAACTTGGCATCGGAGAAACTATTTTGATGAAAGCCATTGCGCAAGCTACTGGTATGTCAGCTCAAATTGGTTTCAGATTATTACATCTAATATGTAACTGTGGGGTGGGGGGGGGGTTATTTTTTTGCTTTCTGCAATTTAACCCCCACTCTCAACATTTAGTTAAGAATTAAATGTACTTTTAAAAAATTTCCTACATTGTTGTTCTGTGGTAGTTGAGATTAATTTGACAATTTAAAATATTTGATCTATTTATCTTTAGCTGAAATTGTGCTATGATGAAATGTTCTAATCACTGGTTGGTGTTATTTTCCACAATTTCCATTGGAGTTTGTGTTATTAATATTTAAGCAGAATTGTGCTTTGTGTTTAATGCAGCAAATATGGAAAAGTTAAAACAGACATTCTGCTGGCGGTCTAATTTTTTTTCAAAATTTTGTGTCTAAAAGTGTTTCAATTTTTTTGGAAAGGAAATTTGTTGTTTAATATAGTGAGCCTGTATTCCGTAGGTATTACTCTCTGAAATCCGTGCAAGCAAGCGTCAAGTAAACACACGGAGTCAGATAAAGTTTGTAACACGAAATAATTTATTATCCCAAAAATAATTATCCAAAATAATGCAAATAAATTATATTCAATAATAAAATCAAACCAAAAACACTGAAATCTTTCAGAAAACAAGGGTGCAATATTATTCTCCGCATATTGCCTCAGTGTAAACATCCTTGGTATGATATATTATTTCAATTATGTACACTCTTATTTATAAAGCAACATTTATAATGCTTACAGTATCAATAATTATATTTTCATATAAGAGATCTTCATGTGTATGGTCTGTTTCTGATCTGTTAGTGCCACCTAGTGGCCGTTCATGAGAACTGCATGTTAGGGACTACAGTGAAATATTTTTCTTTTTTACATTTTGCTGCCTGGTCCCGCCCCCCTGCATATCATGTCTCGCAGGGAGCCTTACGGGGAAGCAAGTCGCGGCGATCACACTGCGGGGGACAGCGAGGGAGCGCAGGATGCGGTAAGTATACAGCCCAAGTGTGACTCGGGGTTACCATTCGCAGTAGCGAAATTTAACCCCGAGTAACACTCGGGAATACCACCAGGGAGGTTAAGAGTATTTGTATGGATCATATAGAGATTAATGCAGCATCCATAATAAATACTTTTTGTAGGCATAATTTCCCTAATGTTGAAATTTCCTTAATACCTCTTGTATCTGTGCTTTTCAGTCCAACAGTTGTACCCATCTGAGTCTTCTGTCCTCTCAAAGGCTGCAGTAATGAAGCAATAAAAATGATTTTTGTCTCTCTATTATATAGGGATAGTTGCTTCTTCCCGCTCTTTTGCAGTCTTGCAGGTTGACATTAATTTACCACAGGAAAACAATCAGTCTTGCTTTTAAAAGGGTATCTAAGTGGGTTAAAATGTCACAAAGATGTGTAAAAATCGTAACTATAAGGCTGGGGATTGTAGAAATATACATTTATTATAATTTATTGAAAAATGTCCAGAGGGTTAGAATAATGAATATTTTCAGAAACTGCACAACCAGGTACTTCAAAGGGGTTACCTATAAAAAAAATCTGTAAAGGTTTATTTCGGATCCAATGTTTTAACCCTTTCGCTGCTGAGGCTTTTCCCGCCCCTGTGCTGAGGTCATTTTTACCTGTTTTGCGCATCATGTTTAAACGTGTTTTGAAGGCTTATTTTAGTATATGACCCAGACATATTATATATCGTTCTTTCCGTCAGACTCGGTAGATTCATAATATGTCATTATTATATGTATACGTTATGTCATGTCTGTATATTATAACAAAAAATGCAATAAAATATGTATTTTCAATAATTTACAACGTGTAAAGTGTTTTTTTCCACATTTTAACATGCGAGCAATTGCGGTTATATTTTGTATGGGGTGCGCTTGTTAAAAAAATTAGAGATGGGGTCTCGTTACATTTTTTTTGGGGAAAATGACACTATTTTTAACAAACGCACCGCATACAAAAATCGTTAGTGCAGCATCATTGTTCACATTATAATTGAAATGGGAACAATATTGCTGCATTAACAAACCAAAAAAAAAAAAAAGTGTTTATTTTTTTTTGTTTAATTTTTTTTTTATTTTTTATTTTTATTTTTCATTTTTTTTTTTTTTTTACAAAATTTTTCACTTTCATGTTTGGTATCGTTGGAACGGCTAACCCCTAGCTGCCACGGATCGGGAGATAGGGAGTTCATTGGAACTCCCTATCTCCACCGTTGGTGGCAGTCAAGGGTTAAGTCCAGGACTGGCGTCATCGTGCTACGCACGATGACGCCAGTCCTCAGGGGGAGTTCCCGGAGGCTTGGCCGACATCCAAGATGTCGGCCAGCTCCGGGAAAGGATCGCGAACCGGCGCTTTTCAGCGCCGATTCGCGATCCAGCTCCCCAGGGGTTAATGCCAGGCATCATTTGGAAGGGCAGGCTGTGCCCTTCCAAATGATGCCTGGGTTAACCCCCGCAGAGCCGCCGATCGGGAGGGAGAGAGGTCCGAAGGACCTCCCCCCCCCTCCCTTTCAGGCGCCTCCTCCGCACATGCGGGGGGGGGGGCGCCTGAATTAGGTGTCATCGCGCCCCCGTGATGACACCTAATTCTGGCGGCTGCTGTTCCGGATGCCGGGCTGACATCCAGGATGTCAGCCCGCACCGGAGGGGCCAGCGATCGGCCGGAACCCGGCCGAACGCTGACCCCAATGGGAGGACGCGCTCAGGGCGTCCTCAGCACACCAGCGGGAATGCTGAGGACGCGCTGAGCGCGTCCTCAGCAGCGAAGTGGTTAATAAACTTGATATAGGCCAAGAGACAGCATTAGAAAGATCTATTCGTAATCTTTGAAATGATGTGTCTTTTGCGTAATCTGGCCTTTTAGCTATAAACATGAGGGATTTAAATGCCTTCCCCACCCACTGCAGTAATATACCAGATGATAGCATGTTGATGACATCATCACATCCAACACTACCCCTCAACGAAGGAAGTATATTACAAACTATGTCACTGCTGTTAATCGTAATGTTTGGCGTGGGAAATGGAGTACACCTAGGATTGCATAGTTCCAACGTCCGCATTCTAATTTGAAAGTGGCCAATGTCATTATGTAATCCGGTTTCCTTTATTTACAATGACTCAACCCGAAGACTATCAGGGTTATTAAAAGAGAATCGAAAAGTCACCGCACGTTCGGTGACTTTTCGTTCTCTTCAATTCTGTTTGTTTTGTCAATCCCATTTTGGTGACCCTGCGGTGTATTCGGCAAGCACCACAGGGTCCCCGAATTGCAGGGAAAGGCTGCCGCAAACCGGACGAAAACTAACCGCAAAAACATCTGGATTAACCTGCCGAAAACCACGGAAGAACCAGAGCAGGAGTCGATCACATGCAGTGAAGCCGCCGGAGAAAGCCGACACCGCAGAAGAAGGCAGTGAATAAATTAGCAAAACAGTTTGCTTGAATGTTTGAAAAATGAAACGCTGTTTGCAAAGAACCTACTGAGTGAAAATGTCTGAAATTTACATATGAGGTCCAAGGAATGATAATAAAAAGGGCTGTTACAGAAAAAATAAGTAAACCTTAAAAAAAATCCAGAAAAATGCTTTAAATATCCTAAAAAAAAATAATCTATAAATAGACTCTTTACTGCAGAATTTTATAATGAACAGTTTATAAGATAATGAATTAAAACTGGAATATTTTTAACATTGAAGCCTACGGGATTCACCTGAATAAATCTGCCGCATGAAACCACCGAATGGCAGGGCAATTCTGGAACCTTTCACTGCTGGTTTGTGCTTTCTAAATAGCCGAAGCAGTGCTTTTTTTAATGGGGATTTCACTGCCCTCGAACAGGCACCGTATGTGCAGGCAATTCGCCAGGATTTGGCGAATTGCCTGCTCTCTGGATGGCCGAATGGCCAAGATAGGTAACCGAACGAACGCTGATTTTCAGCGTTCGGTTACCTTTCTCAAGCAATTCAGATCTCTTTGCATTACCCTGTATGTGAGTTGCCCTGCCACCGCGGTGGTCTTTAATTCATGTAGTGTTCAGCCAAAGGTCAATCAATGTCCTTTAACCCATCTTGGGATGCTGGTAATAAAAAGCTAACACACAGGACTTCTCTCTAGCCAACTCAAAGTTCTTTATTGCATATCAGGATATCCATTTTGGCAATAGGGGAGGTGTACGAAAATCAACCAATTACAACAGATGATTGCCCCTCTATAACTAAACAGTGATCATTTTGTATATTATGTAAAAATGAAAATCTATGGTAAAAATAGAATATCAAGTGAATCTTCACACGTTCTATTGCCCTTTTGTAAAACCAGCATTATTTAGTTCAGTGCGGAAAGAATAAAGAAACATTATTTCCGGACGTATGGCTATGCATTGTACCACAAGTCTGTTTCGTGAGAGTCCTGGACCTAGGAAAAGATGCGTTTTATTATAGAGCAGGTCATGAGTGGCAAAAACTCACTTAGCCAAATTTAACTATTAATATCCTTAATATATATATAAATATATATAATATTTATCATTGATCTTCATTATTGGTTATTATGTTATAGAGCGGTCTGGTCTACATGATCCGTCAATATCATTGGAAAGCTAAGTGTGTTATATTCCAAAAACCACTATTCTGTGGATATACTGGGATTAAGGATTTTGGTGTCCCTAGTCATCTGGTGAGGTTGACTCTTTACAGATGGCATCTGCACAGAAGACTCTGCTCTCACAATTACGATTATCCAGTCAACGATTCAATTCCGCGATGCATCACAATTACTGCTCAATTTGCCCATGATTTTAGACTGATTCTCACACTCACTGATACACACACAGATTCAAACATATGCACTCAGATACACATAACATACGCTCACAAACCCTAATTATTAATGCTCTGTCCTCCTTTCCGTGCACCTTATTGCCCTCTTTTCCATTGTCTTCCTCTCTACCCCCTTTCATCCTTTCATAATAATGTGCGGTGTGTATATCACAGAGCTCCACAGCAATAAACTCACAGTAATGTGTGCGGTTTATTTATGCGCATAAAAAAACTGCATACATTTATATACTATATACGAACACATTAGATTTTATAATATAAATTACCAGGTGAGTACCAGGTGTATATTTGCTTATTTTTTTTATATATTTTTTGGTGTTCACATGAATCATTTTAATAATACAAACAGGTGGAGATATATTTGAGGACATTAGACATCCAAGAGTTAAATTAACATGGCCGCTTAGCCTGTTGCTTTCCACCCCCCCCAAACACATTTTTCAGCACAGTGACCTGTACTTTGTGTTTCCAGGCAGCTCATGAGTTAAGTCCCAGGCATAAGGCAGGAGAAGCTAGAGGATGTTGGTCAATATACAGAGGGGTCGGGGGCGTGGCCGACCATCACTCATGGCGGACGTGAGTTAGATCGCTCCGTCAGACAGACACTGAAAAGCGGATATAGCTACACGAAAAACACACGGCAGCAGGCCTTCGATAGCCTACACCTCCAGGAGCGGAATGGCGGCGGCCAAATCGAAGAAAACTGGAGATAAGCAGGGCTTTTTTGCCCCTAGACAGACCAAATGCAAAGAGGAGATGGCCTGCCAAAATGGCAACGGCTCCCCTCCGGCATCGCCTGGGACAAGAGGCACGGGCTTGAGCACGGAACTGGAAACTCACTCCTCCAAAATGGAAACCATGCTCAAGGAGTTTTCCACCACCCTCACTAACCGTCTGGACGCTGTGTCGGCTGACATACGCAGAGACATCAAAGATTTCGGTGAGCAGACCTCGAAGCTTGAGGACAAAATGGCCGACGTAACTGACGCGCACAACACTGTGGCGACACGCGTCGAAGAGCTAAAAGAACGCCTGGAGAGGTACTCTAACAAGTTGGCGAACTCGGAAGACCGCTCTCGGCGGCGTAACTTAAAAGTCAGGGGGATCCCTGAATCGGTGACGCCCCGCAACCTCCAGCAATATGTTACTGCGTTTTTTTCCCACCTGCTCCCTGACGCGACGCCGGACTCATTGCTCATGGATTGGATCCATAGAATCCCCAAACCGCCCCCTGCTCCTCTAAATGTACCCCGGGATGTCATCCTGCGCCTACATTATTTCAAACCCCGAGAGGAGGTACTGTGCGCCCTCCGCACACCAGACGCTGTGGGCCCGGTCTATCAAAACTTATCGGTTTTTCTAGACCTTTCACAGGCCACGCTACAACACCGCAGGCTATATTGCCCGCTCACAGAAGCACTCAGACTGGCAGGAGTGTCATACCGTTGGGCATACCCCACTAAGCTACTCGTTCTCTGGGACGGAACCACAACTGTGTTAACTTCACCGGAAAAAGGGAGACTGGTCTTGGAGGACTGGGGTCTGCAGATGCCAAATACGGACGCTAGATCTTTTGGGGCGTGTGGAAAAAGACTGGCAAGTACGCTGAAGAGAGGATATTTGTTTTGTTCGAGATTGTGGACAGGTAAACTGAGCTCAGGCACTTATGATCGATGAGACGCTTGCAGTTTACAGCGCACTGTGGAAGGTCCTGTGGGCCCTAGTCGGAATACTTGCTTACAGTCAAAATATTTTTAGTTGTTTCTGTATAGTATGGTTAAAGGAACACTCCAGTCTGAAAATCACCCCCCCCCTTTTTTACATTATATTAAAGCTATTGCCCTAACTAGTCATTCAGTGTATATATATATATATATATATATATATATTTTTTTTTTTTAATGTAATACTTGCGCTAAAAACGACACTTTTCCAACGGCGGTTTTTTTTGTTTTTTACTCGCCTCCCTCCTCTTCCGCTCCCGTCGTGGAAACTTGGAACTTGGCTACAGGTTTACGTGCAATCAGCAAATCAACAGGCTTCCTCCCGGAATCCTGCTCATTCAACCGCGCATGCGCGGAGCAGCACACGTTCACGAGCGGCGAGGTGAGCTGAAGTTCACCCCGCCTGCTCGTCTAAAAACTCTTTGGCGAAGGAGGAGGAGGCAGTGGCTCCTTCTCCTGCGCGTTCCCGCGACTCTGCCGGAGTGGTGGAACGTCATCGCGCTTCTAGCGCGATGACGTCCCAGCTTTGCCAAGAGTTCCAAAACGCGGGGACCTTGAAACCCGATTGGCTGATTGACAGCTGGGAGGGCGGAGTAAAGTCCACCGCTTCTCTCAGCAATATCAGCCGATCAGGAAAAGATAGAAGGCTGGGGAAAAAAATGGGATACTTCAGGCAATATGACAACCTTAAAAAGCTGAGGTGGTCATATTGCCTGGAGTATCCCTTTAAGTGTTGTTGTCTCTTAGAGAGCCTACGTACCCCTATCTCCCTCTTCTATAGAAGGGCACGGGTTCCCCTTATAAGGGCCTGCCCGTTGGAGAAGGTTAACAAGTTTTTTTTGTAGATAGTTCCGCCGTATGGCGGTGTTTTTGCTTTTACTCTCTTCTGTCTTTTCTTCTCTCCCTCTCCATCCCCACCAGAGAATCACCACTTACTGCTATTGGTCACACAGCATACTTCATGGTCTGCTGGCAACCGGCTAGATTCATGGACCGCTCGCTCAGGGCTGTGTGTGTGCTTTAATACATGAAAGTACTGACCTTCAATGTAAAGGTTAAATATCTGTCAAGAGACACTCACTATACAGAGATCTCAAATCGTATGATGCTGACATTGTATGCTTGCAGGAGACACATTCTGGGGTGGTCCGTTCTTCTAAAAGGTATCTCCCAAAATACACCAATACCACTTGACGTTTCGCTCTAAAACACGAGGGGTTACCCTTTTAATTCACAACAGATTAGCCTTTCAGGCCCACCGAATCCTCACTGACTCTTAAGGGGAGGTACATAATTTTAGTCTGTACAATAAACTCCAAGATATACACGTTAGTGTCATTGTACGCCCCAAACGTGGCTCAACCATCATTTCAATCTCACCTGCTCGGCAAAGTGTCGGAGGTAATGTCCGGGTCGCTTGTAGTCTGCAGAGATTTAAACGTGAGCATGGACCCTACCAGGGACCGTTTGAGGCCTGACGCATCCAGACAGTCAACGGCGACACTAAAACGGTTTCAGACTATTATGGGGTCACATAATCTAAACGACGTGTGGCGACTTCTCCATCCAACCGAACGCGACTACACATTCAGATCCCGGGTCCATAATAGTTATACGAGAATAGACTCGGGACCGTCTCTCCCATACATAGTGGATTGTGTCATATTACCTTTTACCTGGTCGGATCACACACCCATGATGCTAACAATGGGCGATGCTTATCAATACTATACCAGGCACCCCTGGAGAATTGATGATCATCTGCTGCAACATGAACAGGCGAAACAAGACATTCAGGACCCCTTGACGAATTACTTCAGAGAGAACGTGTCCCCAGATTTGCGACTTCATACGTTGTGGTAGGCTCTCAAATCTGTGGTTAGAGGGACGTGCATTAAATGGAAAGCCAGACTTAAAAAACAATACATGTCTGACAGACTGACAATCCTTACCGATATCCAAAACATTGACACTAAAAACAAAATCTCCCCTTCCCCGGAACCGGAGGAGAACTTGGACTCCTCGTTGAGAACCCTACACGATCTAGAAGCTCATAATTACTTGCCATGTCTAGATTGAATGCAAATTTTTTCTCTCAGAAACCAGCCGAGTCGCTTCCTAGCGCGGAGGTTGCAACCCCCGTGCACGCCGAAATAGCTCACGTCCCTTAAATCGAATCAAGACCTACTATACAACCCCAGGGACATCACAAATGAGTTTGTGGGATACTACGAGGCCCTTTATAATTTAGATGCCGGCGACATGGTTATTCACCCCTCAGCTGAAACCATAAATAGGTACCTGGAGCGCATTCATCTCCCTTCTCGATCGCCTGCCCAGGGTGATATTCACTCGAAGCCCATCACCTTAACTGAGTTTTCAACCACACTTAAAGAATTACTGAAAAGAAAAGCACCGGGCCCTGATGGCCTCTCGGGACATTATTATTCTGCCTGCTCAAGCCAGCTACTACCCCATTTGCTTTCTGTGTTTGAGGATGTGGGGGGTTGGGGTTCTTTCCCGGTGGATATGTTGCGGGCCCACATAGTCACCCTTCCGAAACCGGGGAAGACTCCTGATGGCTGCCAGAATCTGCGGCCAATCTCTCTCCTATACATAGATGTAAAATTGTACAGCAAAATCTGAGTGACCCGACTGCAGACTATACTTCCCGCTCTGATAGGTTTGGACCAAGTTGGGTTTATTTCCGGACAACAAGGCCCTGACTGCACGAGAAAGTTATGAATGTGATGGAATTTTTGAGAGAATCGGGGGGCTCGGGATTGATCCTGTCGTTGGATGCTGAAAAGGCTTTCGACAGGGTCAACTGGCTCTTCCTCCAGACAGACCTCCTCAGGTACGGTTTTCCAACTCCTTTTATGAAGGCAGTGCAAGCTTTATACGACACTCCGTCGGCCAGGGTTCTGACTGCAGGGTTTCTGTCTGATGAATTCTTTAGCACGAATGACACCAGACAGGGATGTCCCGCTTCTCTACGCTCTGGCTCTGGAACCACTGGCGCAGGCTATACAAGAGAATGATCTTATTAAAGGGGTGGATGTAGGTCTGATGTCCTGTAAATCAGTGGTCCCCAACCATGGTCCTCAGGGCCCACTAACAGGCCAGGTTTGCCAGATATCTGAAGCACAGCACAGGTGTTATGATTTGCTGCTCAGTGATTGCAGGGTTCAGTCTGCATTTCCCCATGGTGATCTGCAAAATCTGGTCTGTTAGTGGGCCCTGAGGACCAGGGTTGGGGACCACTGCTGTAAATTACACCTCTACGCTGACGATATCCTATTAACGATAACTGACCCAACTGGTATGATCCCTGTGCTACATGACTAATTGGCCGCGTATAGTGAAGTGTCATACCACCTGGTGAATGTCCTTAAAACTCCAGCACTTCCCTTAAAGATACCACAGACACAGCTGGACGAACTCATATCTACCTATGACTATGACTGGAGACATGACTATGTAACTTATCTGGGTTTACGCATAACAAACTTGGTGGATTCATTGTTTAAACGCAATTACGAACATCTCCAATCTGAGATAATGTCCCTCCTACACACATGGAGGTTTCGTGGGGTGTCGTGGATGGGCAGGATGGCGGTGGTAAAGTTGATTATCTTGCCGAAGATACTGTGTTCAAGGCATTACCGATAGCAGTGCCGAGACGTTTCCTAGATACATTAGAAAAGTTTGTAATGTCCTACATTTGGAATCGTAAACACCCGAGAGTACCCAGAAACCTTTTGTACTTTAGACACAGAGATGGAGGGCTCAATGCAACTCACGTACATAAATATTATTGGGCCACATGTTTGGCGTCTTTGGCGGAGCAGTTTCATGTTAGTCCGCTACACCAATGGTTATCCATTGAACATGCATGTACTGCTGGGCATGATATGGGCTCATTATTGTGGATCTCCCCAAAATGTAGACCCCGTTTAACCAACGTGCTCTCCTCCACCACCCTTCACATGAAGGCATGGGATCAGCACTTCCGACGTATCACTAACCATACCCCATTATCAATGGCATCTCCGCTTGCCTCTGTCATGTTTGCTGCCCCATTTTCAAGCGAGACCTTGGACCCAGTACAGGATAACGCATCTTCATAACTTGTTTGAGCCGCACGCCATCCTGTCCTTCCAAGCCCTACAACAGAAATACAAATTGCCGAATTCAATATATCGGTCTTATATGCAACTGCACTCCTATATGAAATCCAGTGGGGTGTAGACCGGGCTCAGTGCACATCAACGACTTCTCTCGGAAACTGAACTGTTCTGTCTCGACCCACATTCCACAACTAAACCTATATCGCTGTTTTATCGCTTGCTGAACACTCCAACCAAGGCTACAACTTGGAAATTACAGCAAACCTGGGAGAAAGACCTGATGTAATTTACACCTACGCAATGGGCACAGGTGCATCAGTTCACGGATGGTGCATCAAAATGTTACACGCTCTTAGAAACGCAAAGAAAAGTAATGTACTGTTGATACCTCACCCCGAATAAGGTGCACAAGATATCACCTCAAGTTTCCGTTATTTGCTGGAGGTGTTCATTGGAGGTGGGCACAACAGGCCACATATAGTGCCATTGCTCAATGGTGGCTCTACTATGGAAAGATATTTTATTTCTGGCTACAGATGTACTGGGCCGCACTATACCTTGCTCACCAGAAGTGTTGTTGCTTGGGATGATACACCTCCTGCGGATACAGTCAAAAATGCTCTTTATTATAGCGTCTAAACTATGCTCCTACTGGCCAGGAACTGGAGGTCGGATAACGTTCCAACCTGCCGACAGATAACTCAGTTGCTGGATCAATAAAGACATTTTGACGCTGTCTCCTCAAAGTCAAACGCACAAAGACACTCTAAGATGGATCCTTGGACAATATGGGACATACATAAGATATATCAAACGAGTCAGACGAGAGGAACTGGTCCCCGTCCGTCATCCCCATCTAAGTGCTGCGAGTGACTAAAATGGTTAAAAGACTGTAGTCTTTATTGCTGCAAAGTTATGTATCCCTGGTGGTCCTGTTTCCCCCTCTTCCCTTTTCTTCTTTTCCCCCTTTATCTTCAAAAATCAGTTTCACTGTTGGGCTCAATTTTAAAAACTGAAAATACGAGTTGGATGAGAGGCAAATTCCTCTCAAAAGTAATGTGTTTTATGTATTACAGACTTCTCAATAAAAAACTTTCAATATTAAAAAATATATTTCATTATAAATGTTATGTTATATTTGTCTGACCTACACGTGCCTCTTTGATTTAATTGTAAGCAAGATGACTGAATGATCAAAATCAATGTCAAACTGGCCAAAACACTCAATTTCAGTGCCTATTCTTTTGGAGCGTGGGTTTAGGACCCTACTTTCACATCTTTTGGAGCTGCAATGGCATTCAACCTTTTTGGGTCATATCATTTTTGATGTCACGGATGCAGTTGTGGTCCATGATAGTTAAGCCCTCCTATAGAGTTCTGATCAGATTTCTGGACGCAGTCCAAGACAAATGATCAGGTTATCAGTTTTTTTTAACTCTGCCGAGCATGAGTTGAGTTAAGGAAGCTACTTTAAGGGACTTTAATTTAATGACAGGCACATGTTAAATGGCACAAAAAATATATATTTTGATTGCAAAAGAAAATGGTAGGGCACTGCCCCATCTGGCCAAATGGATGAGCCTCCACTGCGCGGATGTACCATTCGACCGCTCTCCTCAGATTTTCCTCCTATTGCTTTTGGATCTCCTTTTATCAAATGTGGCTTTTTTCTTTTGGTTAGCTGCTCGTTGATCCCATGCCACTGGAAGAAAAGATCTATTTCCTAATCTGGGGAATGGATTAACAGGTTTCTCATGCATTCTTCCTCTGGGATGTATGCATGTCATTTGTCATTATGCATTCTCCCCCTTTTCCCTTTTTGTATTTGTGGCGGCTTTTTTTTTTTCTTCAATTTTTAATACCTTTATGCTAGATGTTGTTCTTTTGCTTTCCAAAGTCCTACATAAGGTACAATGAGGTGTTTTCATTTTCCAATGTTATTTGTTAATGCGGTTTTCTGCATATAATCCCTTTCGTTATTTCTTGCGTAAAAGCTATGAGTAAGGAGGGAGCTATGATCTAACATCTAATAGCCTATACTTACTTGTTTTGGTTTGAATGTAGACGAGTTTGCTCTCCTTTGAACCATCAATCTGCTATTTTTGTACACAAACTATAAAACATATTTCAATAATGTCTAAAGGGGCATGGGTAATTGTTTTAATTTCTGCAAAGAATTTAAAATCCACAATTGACTCCCTCTGGCACATAACGAGGAATTTCACAAATTCATTGTATTCTGCTGTTGATATTGATAAACTTGCCCAATGACAATGTGCCATACAGACAATGTTTAAATCTGCAAAGTTAATTTGTGTTTTGGTTTTTAGATTCCATGAGCCGTTAAGTTCTTAAATTTTTATTTTTCACCAATTGTAGGTCGGCAGCTAGACAAGATTAAAACAGAGACACAGGAGAAAGGAGACCTTGGTCTTGTTGCAGAGTGTAGTCGCAGTAACCAGCGTATAATGTTTAAGCCACCGAATCTTACTGCTTTTGGTGTTTTCAACAAGTTGAAGGAAATAGCTAAGTTAACAGGCAACGCAGTAAGTACTAATTTATCATTTTTATGTTCTGTTCCTTTACATACCGTGATTTGTGAACGCTAAAACATCACTCTGTTCAAAATAACATAACCTGAGGGGTTAACTAATGCTCCTTGCACCAACAATCCGTTTGCTTTGAAACCTTTTGGTCCTCTTCCCTCTAGTACAGAGCTGTCAAATATACTGCCCACGGGCAACATACAGCCCATTGATTCTTAAAATCTCTCACACTACCAGCTTTTATTCTGGTCTGTGTGGCTGTATGAGCCACAGAGACCTCACACCAGACAGGAACTGTGGTGAGGCTCATTAGCCCCTTTACTACCAAGTGATTTTACAAATCCACTGCCAGGAACCAGTGTTTGATTTGGCGGGAAAAAAAATATAAATTATGCATAGGGAATCTTCCCAAATATTTCTTAATGTAATAACTGGCAGGCAAATGTTGCCTTCAACTAGCCAAATGGAGTTACTGCAGGTAGAACTACAGCCTGTGTCTCCGTGTCAGCTGGGGAAAGCCCTATATGTCAGGACACAGCCAAGCTATTTGAGCACCTTGGCCATTATGCCCACAGGGCTAAAACTTTAGGAACACCTTCTGGAGCGCAAAAAGCAAACACAATTTGCAACAAATTTAATTTGCAGTCATATAGCATAGCCCCCAGATCATGTTAAGACTATCACAGGCTGCAGTGTATGCTTCCACTGGTCATGCGTCATAGTAGTGAAGGGATTAAGCTTAAACAGCAGCTTCTGCAAAACTGCAGTTTCAGTCTCTGACCTGAGCTAGGGCTATGCTATAATTTATATACAAATCCAATTACAAGCTCAGAAAGCGAGCAGGAAGAGTTGTTTAATGTGGCGGGGGGGGGGGGGTGGAGGATGTAAATGGAATGGGAATAAAGTAGATTAAAAGTGACAAAGGATATAAATGTAATGTGGAAAATTAAATGCGCAGGTTGTAAACTGAAATCCGAATAAGAATTTACACTTTGACATTGATTTTGGCATTCTGATATGACGTGACATGTACAGATAGTAATAATATATTTTGAGTCTGCGGACTACTGGGAAAACCGAATTTGTTTGTAATTTTCTGTAAAACATGAGAAATAGGGTTTTAAATGTGAAGAGCAAAAATGATCAAAATTGGCTCAGCACGTGGGAGTGACTGGTCTCAGTAGTGAAGAGGTTAAACGATTCTATTAAAAATCCTGGCAGTGGTTTTATGGAAATCCTTAGTAGTAGATCTTCTTTTCATAGTTACATAGGCTGCAAAAAAAAAAGACATGCGCCCATAGAGTTCGGCCTTTACCGCATCACCTACTGCTGTTGATCCAAAATAAGGGACAACCACACAGTCGGAAATGCTCACCAATATGCAACACACTAGAGGGGGGGGGGGGATCCTTATTAACTCCAGAATGGCAGTCAGATTTCTCTTTGGATCATGCAGCTTTCACCCACAATTTAAATATTCTTACCCTTAATATTCTGTTTTTAGCAGGAAGTCCTCCAGCTGTTGTTTAAAAGTCTGTACAGACTCTGACCCAACCACCTCGATAGGCAGAGAATTCCACAGCATTATTGTTCTCACAGTAAAATAACCCTTCCTATGCTTTAGGCTCGTGTCCAGACAATGGGTTATAATGGCCCCATATATATTTATATAAAGCTATCAGATCCCCTCTTAAGGAGCCGTTTCTCTAAACTAAACAGGTTTAAACTTGTTAGTCTTTCCTCATAACTTAAATCTTCCATTCCCCTTATTAATTTAGTAAAACTTTTTCTAACGCCATAATATCCTTTTGTAAAACGTGTGCCCAAAATTGCACGGTATATTCAGGGTGCGGTCTTAACATGGATTTTGCATTTTATAAATCAATGGTTTCATCCCAAAACTGATTTCCCCTTTTAATGCATGCCAATATCTCGCTTGCCTTGTTAACTGCGGTCTGACTATGATTAATCCCAAATCCTTCTCCTGCTTTGATTTCCCGAACTCTGTACCATTATAGGGTATAAGTGGCTTGTATGTTCTTCGCTCCAAAGTGCATAACCTTGCATTTATCTACATTAAACTTAATCTGCCATTTTAAGTGTCCAGTCCCCTAATCTATCTAAATCCATCTGCAGCGAAGTAATTTCCTACTCTCATTGTATTACTTTTCCTAGTTTCGTGTCATCTGCAAACAATGGTGCATGATTTTCGATGCCTATTTCAATGTCATTTACAAAAGAATTATATAATCCTATAACAGACCCCTGAGGGACACCACTTACCGTACCACTGAAAATTTACAGTTTATGACCACGATCTGTACCCTCTTTTAGCCAGTTTTCTTTCCAAGAACAAGAATTCTCATCTAGATAATTTCTTTTTTAAATTTAAATAGTAATCTCTTGTGCGAAATGGTGTCAAAAGCTTTAGCAAAATACAAGTAAATCACATATTTTTTTTGTATTTTTTTTCAGTCCATGAATAAGAAGATTGATATAATTAAAGGATTGTTTGTTGCATGTAGACACTCAGAAGCTCGATTTATTACAAGGTATGTTTTAGATTAAATTAAATTCACCAATTTAATCACATGCTTGTTTATTAACCCCATAAGGACCATGATGCACATAGTACGTTCTGGGAAAAATACCCCATGTGTACGTCATGGTCCTTTAAGCCCCCTCCTTCCCTTTACTCACCTCTCTGGCCGGAGTCCCTCGCCAGTCTGGTTTCCTTGAAGCCGGCCTGGCGGTTTTATGGGCCCCGGCCGTCACAATGTCAGTTTCAGGTGCCCCCTGGCACCTGCAGTGGAGAACCTGAAAGGAGGGTCCTTTGGACACCCTCCCATACGGCTGCAAATAAAAAGAGGCAACGTTGGAGAGGGCAGAGTCTGCCTTTTCCAGCGGTACCTCTCTTTAACCCCTTCGGACCCCCATATCTCCGGATCCGTGGTAGCTAGAGGGTCATGTTTGGTATCATTGATCACTGGAAAGGTCTGATTGTGGCCTTTCCAATGATACCAAACCTGACCATGTTTGGTGTAAAACTTAAAAAGAAAAAAAAATATTCTCCTGGGGGTGTAATGAGATAGGACTTCAAATAACATTTAAATATGATGAGCATAAAACTATCAAAATGAGCTCCGCACACAGATGTGAAATGGCTCTGCAGTGAGGGGGTTGAAAAGCAAAAACATGTAAAAATTTAGTATTTCTAAACGCGGGACAAAATTTCGACACTGTTTAGCCGGGGTCTTTTTTGGCGGTTGCAGATTTTGGCTGTCAAAGTTCGGAAAAGTGTGTCTCTCCCCCCCCCCCCCCCCCCCACATCATATTTCATATTTTTTTTTTATAGTAAACTCTATGATATGATAAAAATAATGGTAGGTTTAGAAAGTCCATTTAATGGTAATAAAAATTGTATATAATGTGTGGGTTCCATAAACGAGTATGTGTGGGTTCCATAAACGAGTAAGAGGAAAATTAGAGCTAAACACAAACAGCGCAGAAATGTAAAAACAGCAGTGTTTACTCACGGACAGACGATGGTAAAATCACCTGGTCCCTTTGGGGTTAATATTTCTCTGCTTTTGTTTCAGGTCACTAGGTGGCAAACTTCGTATTGGTTTAGCAGAACAGTCTGTTATATCTGCTGTAGCTCAAGCGGTTTGTCTTACTCCACCATGTCAAGGTAAGATCACATTCAAAACACAACCTTTTCTAACATAGGTTCAGGTCCATAGCTGGCATTCATACTAGAGATGCTGGAAGCAGACGTCTTGACAATTTGATCAGGAGCAGGGATCTTTAAGTTGGCAGCCCCACTCAAGGCCAGCACTGCCGCTAGGCAGTGCCCGCCTAGGGCGCAGCCGGCCCCAACCATATATGTGTCAAGTTAGTTACTCCGCAGTCCGCACGCTCACGGGCACCCGTCCGTGAGCTGCAGCCTGCCTTTGTCGCCCACGAATCCCGCGTTCCTCGTTTACACATGAGCTGCATTCAGCTTCTCCTCCTGACGTGGACGGCGTGCGCCAGCACGTGCTGGTGCCAGCGGCAGCACGCGCCTCGGTACTTGTGACGTCACGTAAGACAGTCGATGGCTGAAGGGTCTTGCGTGAAGAAGCCTCAGGACAAGGTGAGCGACGGAGCTGCTCCTGCTAATGTAGGTTATTGTTTGATAAATAGCTAAAGTTTACCCATCATGATGTGAGTTATTCACCGCTTTATCATTCTGCATATAAGGCTGGTTTGAGATCGCAATTTCAAGAGCGCTAGGGCGAGCTCTGAAGCTTCCTTCTGTCCCCTTTTCTGCTTCTCACTAAAAATCCCTGGACTTCTTTTATACAATCCAAATACACAGTAGAATTCATACTTCACTGGCTGAGACAAGGTGGCCAGTCCTGTTCTCAGCCTGTCAATCAAGATTAATTAATCAAACAGAATTCTCTTGCATATTTGTTTTTGTATCTGTCATTCTAGATATATTACCCATTATTAGAATTGGGAAACTAGGAATGGTCTTGGACTGATAGGCACAACCAGTATGGTTTCCTCCCATTGTTAATTGTGTTAGTGCTATAGCATTCCGGAATCCCTTCCTTCTTCACAGAGACCATTCTAAACTATTTTAAAAACTAGGTCACTGCTTAGACTATGAGAATCAACAGTCAATAATATCTGATCAATTGTATTTATATCTTGAGCTTATAAATTGTATTGTAACACAGACAATTTGCATGCGGCCACCATCGGATATGAAAACTTGTCCAGTGATCAGTGAGTAATTTGAGTTTGCGACCCCTGACATACTTGAAAACGAGAGGAATCTCAATGCATCCTTCCTGGTAAAATACTTTGCAAATAAATAAATATAACCTTAAATAGACTTTTTTTTTTTTTTTTTTTTGCGGAGACTAGTAACCTATAACCTAACAAGCATGAATACGTACTCTACTCAAAATAACACCTTATGATAACCGTATCTTATTTTCTTGGAAGTACTTAATGAGCTCATTAAATAACACTGTTCTTGTTGCAACAATATTTGAGGTAATACTATAACTAAAATGTATATTTGATTATGTGTTGGTTTAAATGGCACTCGTGATGACATAAATAGCAATGTGGGATTTGAGGCATTAGACTTGTGCAGATCAGTTTGGACCGAATTGATATTGGGCCAAACAGTCTGTTCAGAGTCTGACATTTCCAAATCACTATCAGCAAAATGAATCACATCCAAATAAAAGAAAAAATCTTAGCTAGTATGATTGTAATCGTCCAGATCTGAATGTAAATGCTGTCAAAGTGCAATGCAAATTCCCTAACTTTGATCGTAAAAAGCAACAAAACTGAAATGGTATCCCTACTCATAATCCTAAAACAAAAACACCACCCTTAATCATAGAACAAGCTGCAACAGTAACTCTAATCCTAGTACAAGCAGAAACATAAGTTAGTTTGCGCTACGTTCGATTTGCGCATAAGAAAAGTGGTCCGGTTTGTATATTGCGTGTATTATTTCACACTAGTGAATTTTTAAAAATTGTGCCGTGTAAAATATTGTACATTGCAATACAACACACGTCTGAATATTGTCAGCCTCCCAATTTGTCGAGAGACTTCGATTTTATTTTCAAATTTTTCATATTCTGATCTATTGGAAAGCTGAATAGTCTGCAATCTCTTGATCCTGGAATTCTCGGAACCGGACTAAAATTTTTGTCTACCTATGTCTGAGGCATTATGAAACAAGGGAGAATGGAGCAATAGAGGTCAAAGGGCAGGGGGGGGAAGAATAGAGTATTATGGGAGTACAATTTAGTGTATGAGGCAAGCAACTATGGGGTAAGAGATTAAGCGGGTCATTCATTAAGTGCTGGTATTTGCTGATGATGTGAGCATTACAAACTTCGCCAATGTTTTTAATTAATTTGACATCAGACAGCTATATCTTCTTGTTGGCTTTTGATTTACGTAGAGGGGAGGCAGCAGATAAGAGCTTTCACTTTAAAGGGACCAGAAATGTGTTTTAAATATTGGAGTATTCTTTTGATCTTTCCTTTTTTTGTCAGATTTATGCTGCCTTTGGTTTTAATGCATTATTTTTAAGATCCTGCATTCTGTTCATGTGTTTACATATTTACATTTAGTCTATCGATACATATTTTTTTCAATCCTATTTTCTCTTGCACTACTATCCTTTGGTCTTTCAGTTGTTCACTATTTTAATGTGTCACCCCTCCATTCCCCAGTGTATCCTCCTTCAGTTTTAGATGCTGGAAAGGGTATGAGTTCTGAGGCCAGGAAGGCCTGGATTGATGAGAAGGCTATGATCCTGAAGCAAACCTTCTGGTAAGTTTCACGGTGTGGTATTTCTAACCAACTCCTTTCAAACAAGTTAAGATTTATTTTATGATTCTTTTCTATTTTACCTGTTTTTCATGTCTGCTTTGGGAATATTTTGTATCTTGGGAGCTATTTACCAAGTGGTAGAGACACCTGTATGACCAAATCCTGGATGCAGGATTAAGAATTCTGCCCATTCCCCACCATATTTTTATTTCTGCTTTATTTTCTTTTTTTACGAGTTATCACACCAGCAGACCATAGATATACAGGGTGTCCATAAAGTCTCTTTACAATTTAAAAAATTTATTGGATACTTGCTCTCAGGCCATACGTGAAAACGAGAGCAATCTCAATGTATCCTTCTTGGTAAAAATCTTTTATAAAAAAAAGTGTTGTTTTTTTCTATTTGCCATATGTGAACTGTAACTGCACTGACACTATATGTTGATATACTATTTTCAGTGAATTGCCAAACTATGACATAATCATTCCTGTCTTATTGGAACATGGTATTGAAAATCTCCCAAATTATTGTCGTCTAACCCCAGGTATGCATTTTTTTAATGATGCGATGTTTAATTGATCAAACGTTTTAAACTTTTTATTTGCTGATATGCTCTTAAACATTTTCTGTAACTGATGTTGCTGTGGCCTATTCTGTTCTGATGACTATCCAGTGTTGCCCTACTAGAGAACTGTCTTGCATATCCCATATTGCATGGGATGCATTTGATTAATTATTGTGCAAGTGATCTAGCTTTAATGCCACAAATCTCCTGCTAATCCACTTGTGATCCAGGTTATCTGCCACATGGTTGAACGCTGTGTGGGGTTAGGAAAATTTACGAGAAGGGTAATCCCAGTGTTCCACCATTTACAGGGCATTCAGAGTATTCAGACCCCCTTAATTTCTTTAGTTTTGCAGCCTTATACTAAAATTGTTTAAATGGTCTTAAACATCAGCATTAAGGAATTTTGTTGGCACTTTATAAATACTTGTAATTGTAACATCAGTGTACATTCAATACCCCATAATGACAAAGAATGTAAAAAAAAAATAATTCTACATTGCATTTGCATTAAAAAGAAAAAAACTTAGTGTGGCCAAGCGGCTGACTGTGAAAGGCATGTGATTGAGTACCTTTGGTTCTGGACCAAAACGCTTGAATCGTGCATTTACATTGATCTAAGCTGCAGGAAGCACTGCCCCAGGATGCCTTCTGTGCCAAATTTATTTTGTATCTGGGAAGTAAGGCCCCCAATCTGAGGATCACTCTTTAAGGCAAAAACACATTAGCGCAGCACGACACGGATACAGTGTAGTTAATAAATCCCCTGCTACTACAAGATGCTCCTAAGATTGAAGTATAGATTAAGTACATCAAACATAGTTACATAGGCTGAAACAAGACCTGTGTCCATCAGGTCCAGCCTTTCACACATCACCTACTGCTTTTGATCCAAAAGAAGGCAAAAAACCCAGTCTGAAGCGCTCGCCAATAATGCAACATACTGAGAAAAATATTCCTTCTTGACCCCAGAATGTGGATCAAGAAGTTTACCCACATATTATATTTTATAACCCTTAATATTCTGTGTCTGCAGGAAGTCATCCAGTTGTTGTTTAAAAGTCTGTACAGTCTATGACCCAACCACCTCAACAGGCAGAAAATTCCACAACTTTAGTGTTCACACCGTAAAATAACCCTTCCTATGCTTTAGCCTGAATTTCTTTTGGTCCAGTCTAAATGGGTGACCTTGTGTCCTGTGTATAGTTCTGTTAATGAATAGGTTCCCAGACAATGGTTTATAATGGCCCCGTATATATTTATATCAGGTTTTCAGATCCCCTCTTAGGCCCGTGTCAGACGAGCGCACTGATCACGTCCGTGTTGCCGCACATTTGTACGTCCGTTATAGCATATAATTATGACCAATGGAGACCCACACACAAAGTACGTCTGCACCGAACTGCAGACACATAACGCACGAGGCAACCGGACGCAGGTTAGGCAAGAACGTAAATCCCCTATAACAGACGCACAAAGTGCGCTGCGTCTGCAACGTCCGCATAGCTTTGTGTGTGAGTGATTGAACGAACCAAGGACTGCATTTTTGACGGACAAAATGTTTTTTTCTTCATATTTCCCCATCTACATCCGTCAAAAAAGTCAGTCACAAAAACGGAACATGTGGCCACTACCTTGTCAGAGTACGTCCGTTGTGCACATTCCCTGGTGGAGATGGGGGTTACTTTGAACCCCGATATCTCCCGAACTGGAGCTATGTGCGAAAGTATGTTGACCATGTTCAAAGTAAAAAAAAAAATAGAAACCTGCTATTTTTTTTTTTTTTGTGTGTGTGTGTTGTTTTTATTAATGCAGCAATATTGTTCACATTTCAATTATGTGAACAGTGATGCTGCACTAATGATTTTTTTCTATTGGGTGCGTTTGCCAAAAAGTCACGTAATTCCCCCCAAAAATGTAACAAGTCCCCATTTCTATTTTTTTTTTACAAGCGCACCCTATAGAAAATATAACCGCAAAGGCTTGTGTGATAAAATGTGAAAAAAAAAAAACACTTTACACGCTGATTAAAAATTCTAATTTTATTCAATTTTTTGTTATAATATACAGGCAGGACATGACGTATACATATACATATAAAAATGATATATTATGAATCTGCTGAGTCTGCCGGAAAAAAACCCATGTCTGGGTCATATAATAAAACGTGGCTTCTAATCGCGTTTAAAAATGATGAGCGAAAACGGTAAAAATTAGCTCAGCACATAGGGGTGAAATGGCTCAGCAGCGAAAGGGTTAGAAGGGGAATTCACTCGCTGGATGAAAACATAATTTTTGCCTCTTCATAAATCATACATACAGAAAAAAAGGTGCCGCGCCCAATACCTACCAGGGTGGCTGCAAATACCAGATGTATCCAGCCCAGCAACATGTATAAAGCATAACAAGAAGAAAAAGATGTCCTCTCCCTATAACTCCATGTGGAATAAAACACAGAGGTTCTGGTTTACTTGAATGGCCATGTCTGGGTCATATAAAAAAACGTGGCTTCTAATCGCGTTTAAAAATGATGAGCGAAATCGGTAAAAATTAGCTCAGCACATAGGGGTGAAATGGCTCAGCAGCGAAAGGGTTAAACCTGGTGAGCGAAAACGGTAAAAATTAGCTCAGCAAGTTATAACTCCATGTGAAACAAAACACAGAGGTTCTGGTTTACTTGAATGGCCATTGCAGTTTAAGCTCACCTGCCACATCACGGCACCTCTGGTAGGTGAGTCGTACCTAGTGAAACCAAAAGCTGGTTTCTAGGCAAGCCACACATGCTCATGCTGCTTCTCAGTCATGAGAGAGACTGGTGGGTTTTCATTTATACCCTCCCCAGAACGTACTTTGAATATACCGTGCAATTTTGGGTACCTATCTTAAGGATATTATGGTGCTAGATAAAGTGCAGAGACGGGCGACTAAATTAATAAGGGGAATGGAAGATTTAAGTTATGAGGAAAGACTAACGAGCTTAAACCTGTTCAGTTTAGAGAAACTGCACTGTAGAGGAGATCTGATAACTTTCTATAAACCATTGTCTAGAAAACCTATTCATTAATAGAACTATACACAGGACACAAGGTCACCCATTTAGGCCGAATGAAAGGAAATTCAGCCTAAAGCAAAGGAAGGGTTATTTTACGATGAGAACCAATAATGCTGTGGAATTCTCTGCCTGTTGAAGTGGTTGGATCAGAGACTGTATAGACCAGGGATGGCGAACCTTTTTGAGCCCGAGTACCCAAACCGGATCACTGAACAAACTTGTGTGTCTCAAAGTTCCAACCCCACAATTAGACCTGAATACTGATTTATGTTAGAAAAAACACTACATACGACTGTTTGAACTAATTATGCGCTTAAGTCTTCAAAGAAAAATACAGTATAAGAAGATGGATATATTGCCCAAAGCTCACACATAGATATATTGCCCCCAGGTCACACATGGATATATTGCCCAAAGCTCACACATGGATATATATTGCCCCCAGGTCACAAATGGATATATTGCCCCCAGCTCACACATGGATATATATTGCCCCCAGCTCACACATGGATATATATTGCCCCCAGCTCACACATGGATATATATTGCCCCAGCTCACACATGGATATGTTGCCGCCCAAGCTCAGACATGGGATATATATTTCCCCAGCTCATATGGATATATTGCCCCCCGCTCACACATGAATATATATATTGTCCCCCGGCTCACACATAGATATATATATTGCCCCTGGCTCACACATGGATATATAGCCCCCAGCTCACAAAGATATACATATATTGGCCCCAGCTCACAAGGATATATATCGGCCCCAGCTCACAAGGATATACAAATATCGGGCCCAGCTCACAAGGATATACATATATTGGCCCCAGCTCACAAGGATATACATATATTGGCCCCAGCTCACAAGGATATACATATATTGCCCCCAGCTCACAAGGATCTACATATATAGCCCCCAGGTCACATCTGCCAGGCTCCTTCGAGCATGCTTCTTCCTCCCAGCGGCCGCCGGCAAAGGATGTAGCCCGGCCTCTTGTTGGGAAACGCACAAGCCATGGTCTTGCGAGATCCCGGAGTTAACTCCGCGAGATCGAGGCTTGTGGATCTCAACGAGTGGCCGGGCAACATTCTTTGCCGGCGGCCGCTGGGAGGAAGAAGCGTGCTCGAAGGGAAACGGAGGCAAACCTATGGCTCGTGTGCCGACAGTCGGCACCGCGTGCCATAGGTTCGTCATCACTTGTATAGACTTTTAAAAAACGACTGGATGACTTCCTGCAAAAACATAATATTAAGGGTTCTATTTAATATGTGGGTAAAAGCTGCTTGATCTAAGGAGAAATCTGACGCCATTCTGGGGTCAAGAAGGGGTTCCCCCCCCCAGTATGTTGCGTATTGACAAGTGCTTCAGACTGGGTCTTTTGCCTTCTTTTGGATCGGCAGCAGTAGGTGATCTGTGAAAGGCTGAACCCAATGGACAGCACGTCTTTTTTCATCCTATGTAACTATGTACTACCTCAAACAGCGACAGGACACAAAAGCTGTCTGGAAAAACATGAAAAAAGCCACGAGAAACAGTCTGAAGCTGGGTTCACACCTGAGCGTATCTCATATGCTCGTTTTATGCGTGTTTTTGTCAGGCGTTTTTATAAGCGTTTTACTTGGCGCTTTTTTGACAATTAGAAACGCGCGTCGTACGTGCGTTTTTTTGATTGACTACGGAGGCGTCCAATGAAAAAGACTTAAGTGCCTTTTGTGCCTGTTGCCATGTGCGGAACGCACGTTCATACCCGCGTTTTTGATGACGCAAACGCCCATTTCAGCACGTTCACGTTGAAGTCTATGGCCGCAAACACGCTGTAATATGCCCAAAGAAGCTCCTGTACTTCTTTGGGAGTAGGGCGTTTTACAGTGCGTTCCTAAGCGCTGTAATACGCCCAGGTGGGAACCATGCCCATAGGAAATAATGGGATTTCAGTGTTTGAGAATTTTACAGCGCGTAGGAACACGCTGTAAAACGCCGAGGTGTGAACCAGGCCTTATTAATCAGTCTAGAAATTTCAAAGCGAATGTCATCAGTAGGACTGAAGCAACTAATCGATTAATCAATAATGAGAATAGTTGTCTATTATTCTCGATCGATGTAATCTGTCGCTTAATCATGTATGTACAGTACATATTTTATTTTACATTAGTAGAACTTTTGCACAGACACTGGGGTCCTGCCAGTGGGTGGAGGAGTACCACCAGTACTTTATCCGTACTTGAAGCTGGAGTCCTGTGGTGTGGTACCTTTCAACACCGCACTGTGTACATTTTAGGGCTTCAGTAGAAGAACAAGCTTCAAAGAGTTTATTTTCAGCAGCTGTCTTTTGGTAAGGGCTACCGGAGGAAGGCAGTTCTTATGACAGGTGCCTGTAACTCCTTTTGGGACCCTCCCCAAAAAGATCTTGCAGCATTTTACATAAACCAATGTTTTTGATGCTAGTAGGGTGTGTTTTTTTTTTTTTTTTTTTTGCTTACTTCTCCAGTGATTGGAGAATAAACTCCATTGCAAGAATCTAAAATAACCCTGCTAGTTTATATCTCAATGTATTTTGATTGAATTTTTACTAGTAAATGTATTTTTCCTTAATTCAGGGGTTCCCTTAAAACCGATGTTGGCACATCCCACTAAAGGTATTGAGGAGGTTCTTAAGCGTTTTGATGAAGCTTCATTCACCTGTGAATATAAATATGACGGAGAGCGTGCCCAGGTAAAGTAGAGCAAAAAATAAATTTTGATTAGTATGTACAGTCTGTGCAAAATGTTTAGGCAGGTGTCAAGAAATGCTGAAAAGTAAGCATGCCTTCAAAAATATATATTTAAATTGTTAGCAATTTAGTGGGCGATCTGAAGAACAATCAAAATCAAATCAATATTTATGCTGGGGTCAGACATGTGTTTTGCAGAACGGAAGGAACGTCCGGGAGAGTGGACGTTCCTTCCACTCTGACGCCTGTTTCGCCACCTCACTGAGCGCAGTTAGTGTACTCAGCATTGCAAGGCTTGATCCTCTTATGGAGGATCACATTTTGCAGCCCCGTCAAACGTGCGTTGTAGCATCACAACGCTGCAACGGACGCCGGGAGGCATGTCAGTACGGGCACACATGGTACGCTCGTCTGACCCGGCCTTCGTGTTTCTACCGTTCAAACCAGCATCACATCTAACACTTACACACTTTGTACACTTGGGGCTCTTTTACATTCTTCACGCAAACGTTAACGCTCACATGCGTGAGCATTAACGTTTGCTGCGGTATTTACCGCATATTACAATCCAAGCGCAAACAGGTTAAAAACCCATTTGCATGTGGTACCTTGCGCTTCTCAGCGCGAGGTTACTGTACTTTGCGCTCCCCATGTTAAGCATAGGGAGCAAAAAAGGGTTAATCAGCGCTGGTATTACAAAGTCCCTGCGCTGATTAACGCCTGGCTCTGCTCAGCGCAAAGTTAACCAGAGCCAGGAGTTGGTGTTGACGGATTCCGCTTCTGCAGAATCCGTTAACACCAGGCTTAAAAAATAAAAAAAACAATCCTATACTCACCTCCTGTCCCGCGGCGAGGTCCGCGGCTCTGTTCGGCTACTCCGGCCGGCGGGAGCAGGGAAAGACTGGGGGAAAAAGTCCCCCCAGTCTCTCCCTGCGTATCACTACGCCGACTGGCAGGGAGGAGCTCACGTGACCGGCAGGGAGGAACTCAATGGAGTCCTATGGACTCCAGCGAGTGGATGCTCGCGGCTGCGCTCAGCACTGCTGCGAGCATGGACTCCAGCGAGTGGATGCCCGCGGCTGCGCTCAGCGCTGCCGCGAGCATGGACTCCAGCAAGTGGATGCTCGGGCTGCGCTCAGCGCTGCCGCGAGCATGGACTCCAGCGAGTGGATGCTCGCGGCTGCGCTCAGCGCTGCCGCGAGCATGGACTCCAGCAAGTGGATGCTCGGGCTGCCGCGAGCATGGACTCCAGCGAGTGGATGCGAGTGGATGCTCGCGGCTGCGCTCAGTGCTGCCGTGCGCATCCCTGATTTTACGCTCGGAAACCATGCAGGCAGCATTTTTAGAGCCTGTATTGTAATCCAGCAGGCGCAAGGGGGAAAACTGCGGGCTCAGTTTTTCCTCCCTTGCGCCTGCGTTTTAACGAGAAGAGCGTAATAGGGCCCGTGGTGTATAATTAACCAATTATACCAAGCAGGTGCTAGCGATCATAAATTTCATATGTAGGTTGAATACCAGTCATTAAGTGAAATGGAAACACCTGTGTAAAAGACTTAAAAGCTGGTTAGGAACAGCCAAACTCTGCTACTAATTTAGGGTTGTGGAAGACCGTTTCAGGTCACAGGTCTTAAACCACAGAAAGACAGAGCACAGCAACAAGACACCAGGTGCTGGATCAGCAAGATCTCTCCCAGGCAAAGATTTCAAAGGAGACTGGGGTTACAAGATACATTATTTCAGCTCTTTTGAAGAACAAAGACCTGGACGATGGTGAGGACCCTATAGGCAGTGCTTGGCCAAGGAAACTTAATGCAGGAAATGAGGACACCTCATGTGTACTCCCTTCGACATCGGAAGATGTCCAGCCTTGCCATCAGCAAAGAATTGGCGGAAACCAGTGGGACCCAGGTACACCCATCTACTGTCCATAGAAGTCTGGTCAGAAGTAGTCTTCAAGAAAGAATTGTGGACAAAAAGCCATACCTCAGCCGTGGGAACAAGGCTAAACGACCCCACTATGCACGAAAACTTAGGAACTGGGGTGCATAAAAATGGTAACTGGTGCTCTGGACTGAGGAGTCAAAATTTAAAATAATTGGCTGTAGCAGGAGGCAGTTTATTGCTGATGGGCTGGCGAGAGCAGTACAATGATTGCAGGCTACAGCAAAGCATGGTGGATGTTCCTTGCAAGCATGGGGCTGCATTTCTGCAAATGGAGTTGGAGATTTGGTCAGGATTATTGGTGTCCTCAATGCTGAGAAATAGATACTTACCCATCATGCAATGCCATCAGGAAAGCGGTTGATTGACCAAAAATACATTCTGCAGCAGGACAAGACCCCAAACATACAGCCAATCTTCAGCGTAGAGAACAAGAAGCCCGGGAAGTGATGGTTTGGCTCGCACAGATCCCTGACCTCAACTTTGACTCTGTGATTACATGTAGAGACAGAAGGATTTGAGGTAGCCTACATCCTAGGTTGTTCCAAATATCTTTGGAAAACTCAGTTCTTTCAAAAACTGAAAGTGATGCGGTTTTTGCAGGCAAAGGGTGGTCCCACCAAATTTTAGATTTCTCTTCTGTTCTGGAAGATCTCACAAGAGTGGAGCTGGAGGTCCCACATGCTGGCATCCGCTCGCTGGAACGCAGCTAACCGGAGGGGCCTGGTAGAAAGCTGTTGGAGCCATCCGTCCCAGACCCTCATACCGGAAGCCAGCACTGGGCTGGCTTGCCGGGTGGTATCCAAGTATCGGGGCATATGAACAAGTAAAAGTTCTCATGAAAATTCCCGGTATCGTCACCGATACTTGTATCGGCATCGGCGCATCCCTATACAGTAATGTGCAAAATGTTAAGCAGGTGTGGGGAGGGGGGGGGAATGCTGTAAACTTTTAACACTTGAAAGAAAATCTTAATTTACAGTATTTTTTCCAAACCTGCTTAAAACTTTTGCACAGTACTGTATAGGGATTCGCTGATACTAGTATTGGTGCCAATACCAGGAATTTTCATGAGAACTTGTATTTGCTCAAATACCCCCAATACTTGGATACCACCTGGCTTGCCAACCCAGTGCTGGCTTCCGGTATCTGTGTAAGAGAGTCTGGGATGGCTGGCAGAAAGCTTAAACGGCATTCTGTCAGGCCCCTCTGGTTGGCTGCATTCCAGTTTGCGGCCGCCGTCATGTGAAGGTTGTTGTAACGTGGACACTGGGATCTCCAACCACTCTGTTGCGAGAAAGCGGTAACAGCGTAGCAGCTTTATAACCTTCACATGCGGTGTCCATTCGCTGGAACGTGGCCAGCCATAGGGACCTAGCAGAATGTTGTTAGACACTGGGGCGGCTGGCAGAATGCACTGTCTGAGATGTATGTATGAATCTATATTTATTGGAAAGTGGTCACATGACATTATCTGTATCAGTGTATACCATCTCTCTTCCTCTAGATACATATGCGTGAGAGTGGAGAGGTGCACATATACAGCAGAAACCAAGAAAACAACACTTCTAAATATCCAGACATCATTAGCAGAGTTCCCAAGGTAAGTTTATACATTTTATGCAAGGAAGATGGGTATGTTCTGTTTAGAAGATCTTGTACATTCATAAATGATTCATACTCTGGGTGCTTTCCAGAAAACCATAACAATTCTTAAAGAACCATAAGACTAAAACCTACCTGCAAATGCAACAATAGTGCGTAATCCTGACTTCTTGAGGCACCGTCTTTACTCCTCTATAGGGATTATTCACAAAGTGCCTGTGTTGCAAATAACAGTAAATATCTCCAGTATTGCAACGCTGGCAAATACTGGCATTTCATAAATCTAAAATACAGAGGGCAACATTACGTTATTCATGCTAAAATGGGGACGCAATGGAAAAAAATCGTTTTAGCATGATATTACAATGCAGGCGCCAGAAAAGCTGCCTGCAACGGAAGCCTGCGCTAAGCGCCACCGCGAGCATCCCTTCAATGGAGTCCATAGGACTCGCCTAGGCAGACGCCGCTGATCACATGACCTGCCAGATCTCACCTCGCAAGATCCGGCAGGTTGGTGTAGTGATCCGCAGAGGGAGACTGGGGAACTTTTCCCCCCAGTCTCTCCTTGCTCTCAGTGGCCAGATGAGGCGGTTGGAGCCGCAGTGCTCGCTGCGGGATAGGAGCTGAGTATCTGATCGATTTTGGGGGGGGGGTTCTGCTGGTGCTGATGGATTCTGTAGCAGCGGAATCCGTTAGCACCAGGTCCAGGCAGTGGTTAACTTTCAGATTAACCGCAGCCGGACGATAATTAGTGTTAGTATATTGTAATACTAACGCTGATTAAAACTTTGCGCTCCCCATGTTAAGCATAGGGAGCGCAAAGTACAGTAACCTCGCGCTAAAAAGCGCAAGATTCCAATCACTAATGGGTTTTTTAATCCGTTAGCGTTTGGATTGTAAATCGTGCGCCCGCGCTAGGGCCACCAGGGCTAACGTTAACGCTCACTCAGGTCAACGCTAACGTTGGCGTGAAGAGTGTACATAATGTTGCCCAAAGAGTTTCGTTTTGTGAGAACAAACTGGTGGATACCAGTATTTGTAACATTAGCAAATAGTGCTTTGTGCATAGCCCCATCAACACAAAGATCCGGGTATACTCGATCTGGTAAGCATCTGATTGTTCCCCAATATAGGGCACTATTCCATAGTTAGTGCTAATTTAGGCTGGGGTCAGACGAACGCAGTGCGAACGCGCGTGCAGCCGCACTTTATCACTGCCGTAGTAGCAGCAAATTACGGCCGATGACTGGTAATATACGAAGTACGGCCGCACAAAAGTTCGGCCGGGCAACGCAAGCGGCAAACACACGCATTTTTTCGAGAACGTGATACCGCTAGAACCATAGGTTCTTATCTGCCGACATTTTCTTTCAGCCCATCTAGTCTGCCCAATTACATGGATACTTTACCTGAATTTATCTTTTGTTTAGGATAGCTTTATGCCTATCCCATGCTTGCTTAAATTCAATCACTGTTTTGGCCTCTACCACTTCTACTGGAAGGCTGTTCTATGTATCCACCACCCTCTCAGTAAAATGATGCTTCCTGATGTTACTTTTAAACCTTTGCCCCTCTAATCTAAGACTATGTCCTCTTGTTTTGCTACTTTGTTTCCTTTTAAATATACTCCCTTCCTCTACCTTGTGGATTCCCTTTACGTATTTAAATGTTTCTATCATATCTCCTCTGTCTCGTCTTTTTTCCAAGCTATACATGTTAAGATCATTAAGCCTTTCCTGGTATCTTTTCTCCTTTAAGCCGTACACCATCTTAGTAGCCCTTCTCTGAACTCTCTCTAAGATGTCTATATCCTTCTGGAGATACGGTCTCCAGTACTGCACACAGTACTCCAAGTGAGGTCTCACCAGTGCTCTGTACAGTGGCATGAGCACTTCCCTTTTCCTACTGCTAATACCTCTCCCTACACAACCAAGCATTCTGCCAGCATTTCCTGCTGCTCTATTACATTGACTACTTACCCTTAGATCCTCTGTAATAATAACCCCTAAATCCCTTTCCTCAGATGTTGAGGTTAGGACTGTATCAAATATTCTATATTCAGCCCTTGGGTTTTACGTCCCAGGTGCATTATCTTGCACTTATCCACATTAAAATTAAATTGCCACAGCTCCGACCATTTTTTTAGTTTTCCTAAATCGTTTGTCATTTGGCTGATCCTTCCAGGAACGTCAACCCTGTTGCAAATCTTTGTGTCATCAGCAAAAATACATACTTTACCATTAATACCTTCTGCAATATCACTAATAAAAATATTAAAGAGAATGGGTCCAAGTACTGACCCCTGAGGTCGATTTTCTGATTATTTCAAGTGAATTCAGAGAATGCAGTAACAGGTGTCCAAATAATTTGATGTCCTATTTTATATCATGGTTTATAACGTGGTTTTAACCCTTTCACTGCTGAGCCATTTCACGCCTTTGTGCTGAGCTCATTTTTATCATTTTTGCTCATCATGTTTAAATGTGTTTTGAAGCCACGTTTTTTTATACCACCCAGATATATATCGTTCTTTCCGGCAGACTCAGCAGATTCATAATCTATCATTATTGTATGTATACGTCATGTCCGGTCTGTATATTATAACAAAAAATGCAATAAAATTAGAATTTTCAATAATTTACAATGTGTAGAGTGTTCGTTTTTTTCACATTTTAACATGCGAGCATTTGCGATTATATTTTCTATGAGTTGCGCTTGTTAAAAAAATTAGAAATGGGGGACTTGTTACTTTTTTTGGGGGGAAAATTACGCGATTTTTAACAAATGCACCCCATACAAAAATCGTTAGTGCAGCATCATTGTTCACATTATAATTGAAATGAGAACAATATTGCTACAAAAATATTTTTTATTTTTTACTTTTAACATGGTCCTGTTTGGTATCGTTGGAAAGGCCATGCTCTGGCCGATCCAAGGATACCAAACATTAACCACTAGCTGCCACGGATCGGGAGATAGGAACCCCCTATAGCCATTATTGGTGGCAGCTAGGGGTTAACTCCAGATTTGACGTCATTGCACTATGCACGATGACGCCAGTTGTCAACGGGAGATCCCGGCAGCTTGGCCGACATCCAAGATGTCGGCCAGCTCCAGGAGAGGATCGTGATCTTGCGCCTGTTGGCGCCGAATCGTGATCCAGCCCCCAAGGGGTTAAAGCCAGACACCGTTTGGAAGGGCAGCCTGTGCCCTTCAAAACAGTGCCAGACTTTTACCGCTGCCCCCAGCCGATCGGGAGGGAGAGAGGTCCAAAAGACCTGCCCCCTCCTCCCTTTTAGGCACCTTCCCCGCACTCGCGGGAGGGGCGCCTGTAATAGATTTCATCGTGCTAGCGCGATGACCTCTATTGTCCCCGCCGGGGTCCCGGAGTGCAGGCTGACATCCAAAATGTCAGCCCGCACCGGGGATGCTCAGCGCGTCCATAGCACAGGAGAACCACTTGGCTGGACACGCTCAACGCGTCCTTAGCAGCCAAGTGGTTAACTCACTTTTGGAGTTAAACATGAAGAAACGTTTTGTTTAAAAGAGTATACACAGACTATCAGGGTTATTCAGAGAAAGGTGAAACTTTTGGAGAAGTGAAAATTATAGGTCAAAATAGCTGATGATTAAAGGGAGAATTTTTCTGGTTTGGCTATTTTGACCTAGGATTTTCACTTCTCCAAAAGTTCTCCAGAGTTTCACCTTTTTTCTGAATAACCCTGTATGTGTTTATTTCAAGTAGAAGACCCCAACATTGAGGCTCTCAGCCCCAGAAAAGTATTGGTGTATTGAGTTTCGATGTTAAAAAATTACTCCCTGCAAGGAAAAATAGAATTTCTTAAATTTTCCTGTGCAATTTGACAAGGACATGGTTAAAGAAGTTGTATTTGCCAGAAAATAAAACTTGTTGAATTAATGATTCTTCTTCCACAAAGTCAGTTTTGAAATTCTACAGAGACGTAACTGCAAAATACATGATTTTTCCATTTTTAATTATTTCATGCTATGGCAAAGTCCATGATGACAGCAATACAGTACTCCTTAATTAGCTAGATAAATCCTTGAAAGATATCCTGGTAATCTCTTTAAAAGTGCACTCTGCAAAAAAATAAAATCTATTATCTGAGGGCAGTTGATTATGAACCATGATTGAACCGTTTAGATTGTCCTCCATATCTTTGAAAATACGCTTAAACTCTATTCCTGGATTCTTTTTTATTTCTGCCAACAATTCCATCACTACTCTTTTTTTTAATTTTTTTTATTATTGAATGTTTTATTATTTCAATCAGTGAAATGGGATACAAAAAGAAAGAGGGAAAAACAATAGCATACATAAATGGGGAAGGTTCGGTACATTTTACTATAGCGATGATGTTAAACTGCGATATTCAATAAAAATAATTGCTCTTACAGAATGGCAAAGATATGAAAACATCACATAATTATTAGATTGTGAGTTCCCACGGGAATAGGGCCCTCATCTCCTCCTGTACGGTTTGTCAAATGTTGTTCAATTTATTGTATTGTAACCCTGTCTATACTGTGCCTATTGTACAGCGCTGCGGAATATGCTGGCGCTTTTTAAATAAAAAATAATAATAATAATTAACAATCAATCGAACTTGTCTCGGAAGCAGAGACATAACGGGGAAGGAAGGGAGAAAGGGAGATAAAAGGAGAAAGATAGAGAGGGGAGAAAAGCAAAGAAGAAGAAAAAGGGGAAAGGGACCAGGCGGGGGGAGACATCGGAAACCGCTAACAAAATTATGAGGACTTCAATCGACAGGTCTATACCGTTCAGTAGAAAAACAGGTGGGGGGGAACCTTGGGACTGCAGAAGAGCCGGGTAGTAGGTGGTGGTCGTAGCATTATGGGAGCTTCGTGCCTATAGTTTTAGTAGTTTGATTTATTAGGTGATCTTGCCACAGTGACCAAGGGTCTTGTGTTGGGGAGGTGAGATGGAAATGTGATCGGGCCAGGGCCTCAGAGAATGCTAGATCAGAGATCATTTTAGTCAGGGAGGGTAGAGTGGGGGATAGTGTTTTTTTCCAGAGTCTGGCGATAAGGAGGTAGCAACAGGACACAATTATACAGAACAGTTTTTGTTGTCTCATCATTTTCCTCACGTCGTCTGGGAGGAGTCCTAGGAGGTAGTGTATTGGAGAGAACAGGACCTTAATGCCCAAAACCTCATCAACAAACGACGCCACTTGGACCCAGAACGGTTGAAGTGTTGCGCAGGACCACCAAACATGTAGCATCGTCCCTCGCGCCGCGAGACAGCGCCAACAGGTATCAAGAACATTTTTGTTAAAGTGGCATTCCCGAACAGGTACTAAGTACCATCTGTATAGCACCTTACGACGCATCTCAAAAAGTGAAATACACCTGGATGTACCTTTTATCAAATAAAAATATGTGGGTCCACTGTTCTTGCGTAATGTGCATGTTTAGCTCCGTTTCCCAAGCCGTTTGAAAAGTGCGTTTGGACAATCTCATTGTGGACATCAATTGACGGTAACACAGGGAAAGGAGCTTTGTAGTTTGTGAAGGATATACTGTGAAAGTCTCAAATGGTGTGAGTAGTGGTGTGCTTGTCGAAACAGAATTAAGCGTTCCTAGTGTTCTCATGTAGGACATTAGTTGAAGGTATGAGAGAAACGCCTGAGAAGGTATCCCATGAGTAGTCTGCATTTGGGTAAAGGAAATGACGGAGGAGTTTTTTAAAAAGTGGAACACATGCGTGACTCCGTGGTGAGTCCACGGTTTAGGGTTAAAAAAGGGAATCACATAAGTCAAAGCGTTTACTGGGGTGGCGAGGGGTAGAGAGAAGTGAAGGCGCGGACATGTTGGTCCCAAGTAGTGATGTACCATCTAGTTATCTGAAGAGCTGTTGGGAGAGGAGGTCTGGATTTAAAGGGGGTGAAAAGTAGGCCGGGTAATGAGTGGCCTGGTAGTGATACTGATTGAATGTAAGTCCATAACGGCTGGTGTATGAGAAAGGATTCGCTCAGGGAGGCTATGGCTGCTGCCTTGTAGTATGCCATTATCTGAGGGAATTTGAGTCCTCCATCCACAGGGGGGGGGACGATAGGACCTTGAACGCGATGCGTGGGCGCTTTCTGTTCCATATATAGGAAGAGATGTCTCGGTGAACTACATTAAGCAAAGTCCTCGGAATGGGAACGGGTAACATGCGAAATACGTATAGTAATTTGGGCAGAATCGTCATCTTAACAGCTGCCGCTCTGCCCAACCAGGACAATCTCACCGACCTCCACTGTAATAGCAACGACTTCGTTTCAGCAAAGACTTTCTTGTGGTTGATAGACAGTACATCCTCAAACTTTCCTGGAAGCGTTATGCCTAAGTATTTTATACCCTGGTCGTTCCATGCGAAAGAATAGCGAGCTTTTTGTAGACCTTAGGTCGGCAGGGGGAAGTCCTGGCGCTAGTGCTTGTGTTTTAGGGAGGTTGATGGAGTGATCTGAGACTAGGCCATAATCATGTAGTGCGGCATGTAGGAAGGGCAGAGAGTCTATTGGGTCAGTGATTGTTATAAGGATATCATCCGCAAAAAGGTTTAGTTTAAATGTCTGGGGACCTATTTGTATCCCACGTATGAGGTCCTCTTGTCTGATGGCTTGAGCCAGGGGTTCTAGTATTAAAGCGTAGAGCAGTGGGGATAAAGGGCAGCCTTGGCGCGTGCCGTTGGTAATAGTAAATGCGTTAGAAAGAAAGCCACTATTCAACACCCTAGCGGAAGGGGAGGCGTATAACGCCATAATGGATCTAATGTGTTCGACAGTAAACCCAAATTTATCAAGATCTCTATTCATAAATTTCCAATGAACCCTGTTGAATGCTTTTTCTGCATCGAGTGAGAGCCATAAACCTGGGATGTCATGAATAGATTGGTATTCCATCAGGGCCAGCAATTTCTTGGGGTTTTCAGTCCCTTGTCTGCCTTTGATAAACCCAACTTGGTCTCGCCCAATTAAAGTGGGAAGTATGTCGTTTAACTGAATGACCAGTAATTTGGCGTAGATTTTTATGTCTGTGTTCAGTAACGAGATGGGGCGAAAATTAGGGCAGGTAGTCGGGGGCTTGCCCGGTTTAGGCAACGTGACAATTGTGGCTTGTAACATGTCTTTAGGGAACATGCCTTCAGAAGATGCCTGTGTGAACACTCTATGTAAGTGTGGTGCCAGATGGGGTGCAAAAGCTTTATAGTAGGAAGAGGGGAATCCATCCGGGCCTGGCGCTTTAACATGTGGTAAGGAGGATATAACTTTAGTTATGCCTTTGATGGAAAAAGGCGAGGACATTTGTACCGTTTGCGTAGGGGACAAAGTAGGGAGGTGGAGACGTGAGAGGTAGGCGTCTATGTCGGCGGTGGTGGGGTGCGGGGTGGTGTCATTATCCATCAAATTATAGAGAGATGAATAATATGTTGCGAACTCCTCCGCAATTTCGGAGGGTTTATGTACTGCTGTTTGGCCAGGGGAGAGGAGTTTGTCTATACGGTGTTTGGGTAGGAGTGTGCGCAGTCTTTGTGCTAGTAATCTACTAGGTTTATTACCGTAAGCGTAAAAACGCGTCCTAAGGCGCTGCAGGTGAGAAAAATGGGACTGTCTATCCAATGCGTGTAATTCATCATGGTTATCGCTCAAGAGGCGGGTTGTAGCGTCTGAGGGGGATATCTTGTGTGATCGGTATAAAGAATCAAGTCTCTGTAAAAGGAGGAGGCGAGCGGCCTCTTTAGATTTTTTTAAAACGGGATGCCCATTTAATACAGTGTCCCCTCAGAACTGCCTTGTGGGCCTGCCATGTGGTTGTGGCGGAAAGATCATCACTCGCATTTAGGTCAAAGTATGACTCCAATTGGGAAGCCAGGTCACTTTTAGCTATCTCGTCGGACATCAGAGTCATTAAGGCGCCATGGTGACTGACCAAACGTTTTATAATCATCTTTAAGGATTAAGGTGACGGGGGCATGGTCTGAGCTCGAGATTGTGCCTATTGAACAGCTTTCTACTCCTGGCAGCGATTGGCTTTGGATTAGTATGTAATCAATTCGAGTGTGCGTCTTATGTACTTTGGAGAAAAATGTGTAGTCCACTTCGTTAGGGTGGAATAGGCGCCATATGTCATATAGGTGGTAGTCGCCCAACAAGGCATGAAAGTTTTCTACCTGTTTTTTACGTTTCCCAGTGAGAGTGCGGGAGCCGAACCCTGAAGTGTCTTTGAGAGGGTCTAGACTAAAGTTAAAATCCCCGCAGATGAGTAAAGTACCAGTTATTACAGAGGATAATTTGGTAAATACAGAAGCTGTAAACTCCACCTGATTTTCATTGGGGGCGTATAAATTGAGAATAGTGTATATCTTATGGTTCATAGAGCATACTAAAATCAGGTATCTGCCATTCGGATCTGACCGTTTACGATGCAATTAAAATACAATGCTGTTTCTAATCAGAATGGACACCCCTTTTGGATTTAGACGGGCCCGTGGAATGGAATTGGGTCGTGAAGTTCGGCCATTTTAACAGGGGGTGGGACAGTCTCCTAAAGTGGGTTTCTTGAAGGCAAATGACGTCTGCTCTAGCAGAGTCTAGTTCTTTATAGAGCGTCCGTCGTTTATAGGGAATGTTTAGACCCTGGACATTAAATGATATAACTTTCACCATGGGGATGCATTGGAGAGAGGCATGGCATAGCGGTAATGATTAAAACACTGCATCGGATAGTTACCCAATCCCACAGAGGACTGTGACCACAAAAATAAGGAAGCATAAAAATACCAAAAGTTCGAGGAGAATAGTGTCCCTCGGATCCAGAGTCGAGAGAGTCTTGAAAAAGGGGGAATGTTCAATGATGTGCGATGGCGTGGTTGGTGGTTCCTGGAAAATGAGAAAAAGGAAAAAGGAGAAAAAAATAGAAAGGAAAAAAACTTATATACAAAAAAAAGGGTTCGTGGATCTCCTACGTGGCAACATACCCGCTGTTGGACCACTGCTCTCAGCCAGAGAGGGAGGAAAATAGGGGGAACGTGGGAGAGATATTCTCTCAACTGGACGGAGCTGCCAAACCATAATGACATACAATAGCGTTGAAACCTTGTTCGTTGTATGAAAGAGGGGAGCGATCAGTCCCGGGAAAGGAGGTCGGGTTAGCAGCAGGGCCGCAAAGGTTGTCAGGATGGGCCCATGTGGAGCCGTCAGAATTCGTCAAACAAGACAAAAGAGGGGAGGGCGGTAAGCCCGGTTTCCCCTTTCACACTTTCTTCCAGTCTTTAGACCACTTTTGAGGTGCAAATGAGGGTCGCCAGGTAGGGGAGGCTGGGGACAGGTTTCTCTCCGACAGGAATTTTAGGCCTTGCTCTAGCGTCGTGACCACGCGTTGGGATCCTTCGTGAGTAATTAGCAAGCTCTGTGGATAACCCCAGCGATATAAGATTTCTTGTTGACGGAGTATGGTAGTCACCCCATGTAGGGAGCGTCGAAAGTCCAGAGTGCGTTTCGCTAGGTCGGGAAATACCAGAAGATGGTCATATCCAGGGGATACGGCCTGAGGTTTTCGCAGCGCCTGGAAGAGGAATTCCCTGGGTCTGAATAATGCAGGCGTAAGATGACGTCGCGTACGGAGTTCGCTGGTATGGCGGGGGGTCTTGGGAGGTGATGTATTCGGTCCATTAGCAAGGCCTCCGGTGTCGAGTCAGGCACTAGGTGGGAAAAAAAGTCAGTGACATAAGAAGCAAGCTGTTGGGTTTTAACGCTTTCAGGGATGCTGCGGATTTTCACGTTGTGTCTGCGTGACCGATTTTCGAGATCAGCAAGTTTGGCCAAGCATCCTTCCAGCGAGTCTTCTAGATCCTGCACTTTGTCAGCCAGATTATTCTGGGCATCAGCATATTCCCCCATTTTATCTTCTATATGGGATGTGCGGTCAGCCAGGTTTTGGATATCCGCTCTAATCTCCCTTGCCACTTCTTTAAATTGTGA
This sequence comes from Leptobrachium leishanense, assembly GCA_009667805.1. Classification (NCBI taxonomy): domain Eukaryota; kingdom Metazoa; phylum Chordata; class Amphibia; order Anura; family Megophryidae; genus Leptobrachium; species Leptobrachium leishanense. Next base: position 74,781,704 of record CM019073.1, on the reverse strand, counting down.
TTTCAAATCAGCTGACATAGAGGTTATCATACCTTCCAAAGTTTGAGTCAGGGCCTTCATCTCAGATCCCAGTGCCTGGTTGTCTGCTTGCGGAGCTGCGTGTGGGCCTGGGCTCGAGTGGCCGGCGCCATCTTGGATTCCGGCCTCCGAATTTTTCGGGCTGGTGCGTGGAGTAAAAAACTCGGATTTGGCCGCCGATGCTTTGGTCTTCCCCTGGGACATCTCACTCTTCCAGGCAAGACGTTTCAGTGACGTTTCGGGTGCTTTAAAGGTGCTTTATGGCGCTTAGTGTGAGGTCTGGGTTCAGAGCTCCTCAGTTAAGCCGCCATCTTGATCGGCGGTTGGCCTCGCCCCCCATCACTACTCTTTTTAAATATCTGAAAAGGCCTTACGCGTATTTACTATATATATTTTTTTAAATTAAAATTCTTTCTGCTAATCTTTTTTTCCTATTTTCGCTCTTTGTAAAATATAGAGGTTATAATATAAAATTCCCACCTCTGAACAAGGAAGACAAGGATCACAACGAGCTACTGAATGCTCTTGTGGAAATAGTGCTTGTATACAATAATGCTTAATTGTAGTTGATAAAATGCTCATTTCCCTATAATAAATTTATTAAGGTTATTTTAAACACTAATATAGTCCTTTTGAGGAGTATGAATGATATTGTACTGTTTCAATGCTTCAAAAATGTATGTATTTAACTATTTATGTATACATTTAAATACATTTATTGTACTTTTGCCTAGATAAAGAAAGAATCTGTGAAATCCTTTATCCTTGATACTGAGGCAGTTGCTTGGGATCCAGTAAAGAAGCAAATTCAACCTTTTCAAGTACTTACAACAAGAAAACGAAAGGTTTGTGTGCCTATACTTATTATTCTACTGGGTACATGGCAATGTTGTATCTAAAGTTAGAATTATTGGGTGGCGTTATTCACCTCTCCCTGTAAAATTTGGCAATAAGACTAAAGGGGTTATTCAGAGAGTGCCAATCTGGCCCCGAAATGTCACCGAACAGGGAATTTCCCCATACGGGGGCCATTCGGCTATTCAGAGAGCAGGCAGTTCGCCAAATTTTGGCAAACTGCCAGCAAGAACGGTGCCTGTTCAAATGCAGTGAAATCCCCATAGAGAAGCAATGGTTAATCTATTCAGAGAACACCGAACAGCAGAGAAAAGTTGCCGAAATGCCCTGATGTTCGATGGTTTTATTCGGCAGGTTTATTCAGGTGAATCCCATAGGCTTCAATGTTAAGAATATTCCCGTTTTTATCCAAAATCTAATAAACCGTTTATTATTTTAATCTGCTGTAAAAAGAGGGCTGCAAGAATTCACCACAAGGATTTGGCCAAGGCTTCTTCCAGTGGAATTTTTTTTTATAATTTATTGGTAGCTGATAAAAACACTGTATAGAATAAAAATAATCTACGCGTTTCATCTCTATTTTATCGGAGAATTCATCAGGGATAAATAGGCCACCATACTCATCACCAGTTTATATATAGCATTAATTGTCACAAGTTTAATCCTTCAAGAAAGGACAGGAGAGGAATCCATGGGATACACCCACAAAAAAATAATTCACTGGAAGAAGCCTTGGCCAAATCCTTATGGTGAATTCTTGCAGCAGAGATCCTTTTGGATTAATTTATCAATTTTTGTTAAAAATGCATATTTTAATTAGAAAAATGCAGTAATTGGTTCTTCATTTCTAAATAAATTTACATGCTGCATGCGTGCCCTCTGGCCATGATGGATTCCACCTCTCCCAAATCCGGCAGTTCCTGAAGTGTTTGCAAGCACAGGGAGCCCGCATTCACTTCAGCGAGACTACCGGAACTTCCAGGAGACTTGGGATCCAGATCAAGGCAATTTTTTTTAAAAAAATAACACACGATGCAGATGTCTCGAATATAATGCGACCCCTCCAATTTTAAGGTAAATTTTTGTCACCAAAATCTAGCAGGATCCTCAAGTATCTTTAGTACCTGGTGATCCATTTACTAATTTCTACTTACAACTGGGAATAGAAAGATCTCCTTAAGCACCCTGAAACAGAGTGGTAAAATCTAACTGTGGCTGTGAGCTAGTTGAGTGCATAGCTGCTTCTTGCTGCTGGCCATCTTGTTAAGATATCTTCTGGGAGTCCAGTTTGAGTAAATGTAGGAGGTCTTCCCTGCATATGCTGAATATATACCAGAGTGAATTAGGAGCACAAGTGGGAAAAGATCGTTTGTAGGCAAGACCCAATCACTAGATCGCTTCAAGAAGTGGTTTCAAGAGCTGTCTGGTTTGTAATGTCGGGGTCTAAAAGGTCTCGAAATAGGGAAACTTGTCTTGAAGGTAATATGCTGCATGTTATTGTTCAACCCACAATACCCTCAAGTTCACGGTGTAAGAAGCAACACCTCATATGGAGGACTTCTGTGGGGCTGTGCAAGCTGTAGCCTTTCAAATGCTGTGGAGGGGTAGTGTCTTAGGATCGTTTTTTTTATATGATGAATTACCAGAGTAGTTCAGGGGTGGCCTCTGTTTCAGGTAGTTTGTTTGCCCCAATGTTGTTGCGGCATTCCTGAATTTTACTGTCACGAAGGTGCCAGGTCACAGCAGAGCACATCTTATTGACTTTCTAGGCCAGTGGTTCCCAACCACGGTCCTCAAGTACCCCCAACAGGCCAGGTTTTAAGGTTTAGCTTGGGGGAAATGCAGACTGAATCCTGCAATCACTGAGCAGCAAAACCTATCACCTTTGCTGTGCTTCAGATATCTGGGAAAACCTGACCTGTTGGGGGTACTTGAGGACCACGTTTGGGAACCACTGTTCTATGGGCTAATGGAGGCCTCAGCCAAAACGTTGGGAAAGGGCAGTTGAGGAGAGCAGTTAGCCAGGAATTTGAGATAGTATAAAAAAAAACACAGTGGATTTTGAAGAACCAAAGGTTAGGGCAGTCTGAGCACAGTAGGTACAGTTAGCTTGATATTAGCTCTGAAATACCTTTATAAAGAAATAAATGCATTTATAGCTGTGAGGCCTTTATTCCAAGTGTGTGCCTTTTCAACTTCTGTTTTAATCCTTTGAATTTTGCACAAAGTGCAGAACATCTGAATATTTAAGTCAATGTGTGATTATTATTTTTTTATATATATATATATATATTTTTTTTATTCATGAATTCGCAATGTTGTCAAAAACCTGGAATTGTCCTCGTTATGGAGTACCATGTGTGATGGACGTGAAAAAATTTAATTTAAAAAGTATTGGCATTAGACTGCAGCATAAAATAATGTGACGGCAATAAATTAATTATTGACGACAAAATGCTAAAAAATGTGGAGGGTTGTGTGTATTTACTAGGAAAGCAAACTAAAGTGCATGATCGCACATAATCAAAACTGGCCTAACCTCAAGCAAAGATTAAAATGCCATGGCTCTCAGAGTTAAACTATGTGTGCAGGGATGGGTACTTTTTTATGATTGATTTGATCATGTGAATATTTAAAATCTCTTGTTTTAGGATGTTGATGCTGCTGAAATTAAAGTTCAAGTTTGTATATATGCTTTTGACATACTCTACTTGAATGGAACGGTAAGTTAAGAGCTTATTTTTTTTCTTTCTAGACTTTCCTTTTTGTAATGTTGTAAAAATGCTATTAAATATATTCTTTTGCATTTTTTTATTTTTTTTTACATTGTCCTAGATAGTTTGTCTATAAATTCAATTTTAGGGGTTATTTATGAAAAGCCAATGCTGCATCGCTGACAAACGCAGGGCCGGATTTATGATTAGGCAGAGTAGGCATGTGCCTACAGGCGCCAGCCACAAGGGGACGCCTTGCTCTAAATAAAATTCTTAATTTCTTTATTTTTTTTGCAATTTACAAAAATTTACACCACTGTTTCTCTGGAGCCCTAAGTGCCAGATTATGGCCTTTCCAGTGATATCAAATATAATCAGGTTAGATTTATGTAAAAATATATATTTTTTTTTCTTCTAGCGCAGCACTATTATTCAGTTTACAATTCTAAAGTGAACAGTGATGCTGCGCTAACCAACCTTCTCATTTCCCACACTGCCAGCAAGTGTGGAGCTTCGGCTTCCCTCCCTCTAAATTCTACATTCTAACAGCCATTTCCCTTCAGGCGAATGGTGCCACCATTATTTCTTCCTCTCAGGCTCATTGCCTCGGGGTCCTCTTGGACTCTGATCTATCCTTTACTCTTCATTGAGTCACTAACTAAATCTTGCTACTTCCACCTAAAACACATTGCATGCATCTGTCACTTTCTTAACCTCCCTGACGGTATTCCCAAGTGTGGCTCGGGGGTTAACTTTTTGTACCGTGTACCGAAAGCGGTATCCCCGAGCCACACTCGGCCTGGATACTTACATGGCCTGCGCTCCCTCGCTGATCCCCGCAGTCTCCTCCAGACGCTCGCGACGTCACACTGCCTGGTTCTCTTCTCGCAAGGAGTGAACCAGGAAGTGTGACATCGCGATCGGCTGCAGTGTGACTGCGGGGACAGCGAGGGAGCGCAGGACATGTAAGTATCGGCCCGAGTGTGGCTTGAGGATACCGCTTTCAGTATTGAAAGTTAACCCCCGAGCCACACTTATACCGCTAGGGGTCTAGATTAATTGGCGCGATTCTGACATATAAAATATGTCAGAATCGGACCACCAGGGAGGTTAATCAGGACTTTACTAAAATGCTCATCCAAGCTCGTATCATCTCCCCCCTTGACTACTGTAACTTCCTTCTCCCTGGCTGAAAAGATCCCAGATTCTTCCTCTGCTGGCTGTTATGAAAGCCTGTGCCAGACTCCTACACCTCACCTGTTTGTCAATCTCTACACTTGCTCCCTGTTTCCTTTAGAATCCAATTTAAAATACTGGTGCTCACGTCCAAAGCTCTCCATAACCGCGCCCCTACCTAAATTTCCTCCCTTATTAGCAGGTACATACTGTCCCAACCACTTCTCTCTGCCAATGATCTGATGTTATCGCCTCTTACCCGCACTGCCAACTCTCGCCTTCAGGACTTCTCTCAAGCTGCCCCCTTTCTATGAAACTCCAACCCCCGCAACAATAGACTCTCCCCGTCTCTCCATTCCTTCAAGAAGTTTCTGAAAACACATTACTTGAGAGAAGCCTATCGGCTCACTCCATAATCCCCCATTGTTTACTTCTTGCTCCATCTTCCCACACAGCCCACATGCACCCCAATACTTCTTGAACTCTATTCACCCTCACCTAATGTGTCACGCCTCTGCTCTTAGATTGTAAGCTCTTGAGCATGGTCCTCTCTCCTACTGTTCTGTGTGTTTAAGTGTATGTATATTTGTTATTATGTCTCTCCCATTGTGCAGCGCTACGGTACTTGTTGACTCTTTATAAATGCTTGCAACTGTAGATGATGATGGATGATGCAACGTATTGTTTCATTGACAACCTAGACCGTGGCACTGCAGTGAGAGACACTGGGTACTTTGGAACTTGCATCTCAAACATGGTAGAAGTGTAGGGGGAACTCATGTGGTGCAATTTATTATAGAGATTATTTGTACACGATCAGAATTTGAGGCTCAATTGCATTCAGTGTAACTGTCCTTTATGGTCTTAACTGACCTTGTAATGGCACGTGTTTAAAAAATAATCCGCAGACGTGGTTAGTACACAGATATAACACAGATTTAGCAGCCGATGAACAAAATAAAGTGTGAGTGGTAGATAAATGCAGAAAAAATTGTATACTATACAATAATAAAGAGACCATCTAAATAAACGGTATATATTAAATTATACGGTGAATCACAATATTGGGATAGATGCACAGTCTGAAAGACTGGGTGATAAAGTGCAACCGTGAATAAACAATGCTACTGTCGTGCAAAGTGCAAAAGAAGTGCATAAATTGCAGTAATGGCTAAAGTGCTTGTATTTCCAGTGTGCAAATGGAAGTAAAAAGTTGCATACAGTGCATAAGTTTCCATAACTAAATCCTTGGGAAACTGTGCAATGAATAAAACAATGTCTCTGAGCGCACGTACCACACAGTGTTCGTGGTGTCACCAATTAAGAAAGCAGTCCTGCGAGGTACTGAACTTAACCACAACGGTGGAAAATGCACCAAAAAATGCTAAGACGGATATAGTCTGTTAAGAACCTCGCTTGTATAGTCCAGTTATGATAGCTTCTCTTTAAGGTCCTAGTGAGCTCCCGGTCCTCAAAAGGGGAGAGAGAGAGTCAGTATCACAGCTTTGTGCAGGAATTGGGACTTATAGACATTTGGAGAATCCAACACCCCTCGACTCGTGACTATACCTTCTATTCCCAGGTTCATAACTCATATTCCCGCATTGACTGTTTCCTGACCTCCCCTGACTGCATACCAACCGTCGTGTCCTCTGACATAGGTTCAATTACATGGTCTGACCATGCGGATGTATCTTTGAAACTGACCCCTTTCGCCCCTTCTCCGGGTAGACGGTGGCGCCTTGACCCATTTTTATTAAATAAACCAGGGGTTTCGGATACGATTAGAGAAGCCACCTCAGAATACTTTCAACTGAATGACACCCCTGACATCTCTCCTCAGACTCTCTGGGCGGCGTATAAGCCGGTGATGAGGGGCAAACTGTTAAGCTTGGCAGCGTACCATAAAAAACTAAAATTGGCGGACATTACTTCTTTACAAACCCAACTCAGGCAATACGAACTTCAGCATAAATCTTCCTCCAGCTCTGACACTTTCACCGCTTTGTCTAAAGTTAGGTCAGACTTAAATTTACTGTTTGTGGAGGACGCAGGAAGAGCCCTGCTATGGTCTAAACAGCGCTACTATGATAGGTCCAATAAAATGGATTCCCCAATGGCCCGACTAATTAATCCGCGCTCCCAATTTAGCCCAATCACAGTCATACGGGATAGGGATGGCCCTTCACACAAGACCCCGCAAGCCATCAGAGATGCATTCACTAAATATTATACAGCCCTATATGACCATTCCCCTGACCACACCCATACAAATAGGGTACTGATGCAGGAAATTGACTCATACTTGACTGGAGCATCCTTGCCTCGGTTGCCGGAGTCCAGAATGGAGACACTGATTGAGGCGATCACTGAGGAGGAGATAGGTAAAGCATTAGGATACATGAAGCCTCATAAAGCCCCAGGTCCGGATGGCTTTACCTATCATTTTTATAAGTCTTTTGCGGCAGAGCTTATCCCTAGGCTACTCCATACGTTTAATGACATGCTGACAGGGGGTATACCTCCCGCGGAGTCTCTGATGGCTTCCATAGTGTTATTACCCAAACCCGGCCGGGACCCTCAGCTAGTGGAAAATTATCGCCCGATATCTTTGATAAATACTGACTTAAAACTGTTCACTAAAATTTTGTCCTTACGTCTGGATAAACTGTTGGAGTTTAATCCACCCTGATCAGGTAGGGTTTATCCCAAATAGGCAGGCGTTTGAAAACACCAGGAAGACCGCAGATCTCATATGGTATGCTTCTGCTCACAGGGTGCCTTCCCTGTTTATCTCATTAGATGCGGAGAAGGCATTTGATAGGGCAGAATGGCCCTTTCTGTTTTCTCTTCTCGAACACCTGGGTTTTCCTTCAGCATATGTGGCGGCGGTACAAGCCTTATACTCTTCCCCATCCGCTCAGGTAGTGATCCCTGGTACGGATGGGATCCCTTTTAACATTCGCAACGGTACTCGCCAAGGCTGCCCCTTATCGCCGGCTTTGTTTGCCCTTTTTCTGGAGCCTCTTTTGCAACACATTAGACTTGACTCCTCCATACGGGGCATTTTGATTCAGGGAAATGAATATAAATTATCAGCCTATGCGGATGACGTTTTAATATCTCTCTCACAAACCCTCTCGTCTCTCCCTAACGTTTTACGGATATTGTCGGATTTTGCTCGGTTATCTGGGTATAAAATAAATATGGACAAATCGGAAGCTATTCCGATTCACATGGGGGAGGGAGACATGTCTTTCATTCGCTCCTATTTCCCTGTAGCAGCTTCACTAACTTCGATTAAATATTTAGGCATTTACTTATCGACTGATCCCGGGCTAATGTATGATGTGAATTATGCTCCTTTGTTGTCCCGGATTAAAAGGGATTTGGAAAATTGGGACAAATATGCCATATCGTGGATGGGTAGAATATATTGTGTGAAGATGACTGTCTTGCCTAGGCTACTATACGTTTTTCAGGCACTTCCGATAGCTATCCCTCCGGAGGATCTCCATCGCCTTCAGCGGGCGATTGACAAATTTATATGGAGGGGCAAGAGACACCGAATATCGAGAGCAACTCTCTATCGACCTAAAGATGCAGGGGGCCTGGGGCTTCCTTGCCTCCTATCTTATTATTATGCGGCCCAGCTGGCTCAAATTGTTGGGTGGCACACCCCACCCGGACGACACCGTTGGGTAGACCTGGAACGTGCCCTTATGTTTCCAGATGACCCCAGCCTCTGGATTTGGCTCTCAAAGACCCACAGGACTCTCTTACGCACCGCTTGCCCTGCTATTGTGAATTCTATCAGAATCTGGGATAAATTGGCCGCAAAATGTGACTTGTCGTCTTTTCCGTCTCCATTATCTCCTATCATAAGGAACAAAGCTTTTTTACCAGCCTATTCGGCGAAGGCAGGAAGAGGATGGATGGATTCTAATATCTCCCGGTTCCACCAACTATTTCCAGGAGGTTCTTTTGTGGCCCAGGCAGAGCTCTCAGCGACTGGCATAACTTCTCTTGCTAGTCTTCTACCATATATGCAACTGAAGGCTTTTGCTTCCCAACCTCATGTGAAGGCGGCGGCCTTATCACCTCTTACACCGTTTGAACGATTATGCAAATCCAGCTCATATCCAAAAGGTTTGATCTCGACTCTATACCGCTCATTAACCTCTTTGATGGACTGGAGAGAACTAACATATATTAAGGCCTGGGAGAAGGATTTGGGGGAACAGCTGGAGAGGGAGGAATGGCTGGATATTTGGGACTCCATGAGAATTGTCTCGGTGTGTACCACCCACCAGGAACAACTTGTCAAGACCATTTTTTGATGGTATGTAACTCCTGTACAGCTCTCACGTATGTCCCCCACGACCCCGGATACCTGTTGGAAGGGGTGCGGTGAAAGGGGCTCCTATATACATCTATGGTGGACATGCCCTCACACACAACATTATTGGACTGCTGTTCAGACCCTTCTTTCTACAGTTTTCGGAAGACATATTCCTATGGACCCCTGGGCCTTCTTGCTTTCTCGACCCAACCCGGATCTCTCACGACAGGAACACAAACTCATGGCAAAAATCACGTTGGCGGCTCGCAGATTATTGGCCCTGGAATGGAACAGCCCCCAGGTCCCCTCATCGCGCCGGATTCATTCTTTAATACAAGACGTACAAATTATGGACAAATTGACGGCTCTGGCCAGAGATTCTCTTCCTGCCTATTACACCACTTGGGCCCCCTGGATAGACCATATGGGACATGCAGTAATGACATGAGACGGAGGTCTCACGGGTTTTTCTTTTCAGGTCCCTGGCGTGAACGTTTTTGATTTCGCATACAGTGAAACGAACCTACTTTTGTTTGCATTTTACTTGACCTCCATATGTCTTTCTATTTGTATCGCTATTCTTTCCTTTCTCTATTTCACTTCTAGGGGATCTGGGCAATCCCCTTCTTTTTCCTTCCCCCCTCTTCTGTGAATTTTAGGAAATTGGATATATTTGGAGTGTATTGCATCTTTATATGTTATGCTCCGTAATTCTGGATTGGATTGCCTTATTTTCTCCAATAAAAACATATTTAAAAAAAAAAAAAAGGGGGGAGAGAGAAACATGGAGAGAAAAGTGATAGTGCAATATTGCCTTGTGTACTGGCTATAAATTACAGAAAAAGGAAGACTTACACTTTCCAGAGCCTACTAAATCCAGGCTCTGGTTTGACGTGCACTGGGCCAAATAGAGGGTGGCCTCTTCCCATCTTATCTTTGTCTTGGTCACCTCAAATACAAAAGACCGTGAGAAACAGCGCTGCCATAGCGTAACTTGAAACTAATACTTTAAATATCAAATAAGCTTAGTCTCGCTAACCAATGTTGGAGCCTTACTGATCCAGGCTCAACTCTTTAGCATTCGGTACCTTTTAAATCGGTGAGTACCATCACCTCTTTGGCAGCTCACAGGTCTCCCAGATGGGTGACGGTGCCGGATTGGGTTGGTGTAACCGTTTAGTGCTAAGCGCCTGATGTAGGGCAGTATATAGTGGTCATGAACCAAGTAAGATATACTGAGTGAATTAAAATAATTTTGAATGGTTAAAACCGTTAAAACAAGAATATAGTGGGGATACTTAAAAAAGGGGGGAAGGGAAGGTTCAGAGAGCGGATACGCATTTCAGCACGCTTTGTGCCTTCTTCAGTCCATAAACAGGTGTGTCTGATAGAAAGGGGGCGTATCCACTCTCTGAACCTTCCCTTCCCCCCTTTTTTAAGTATCCCCACTATATTCTTGTTTGAACTGCTTTAACCATTAAAAATTATTTTAATTCACTCAGTATATCTTGGTTCATGACCACTATTTGAGGACCGGGAGCTCACTAGGACCTTAAAGAGAAGCTATCATAACTGGACTATACAAGCGAGGTTCTTAACAGACTATATCCATCTTTATTAGCATTTTTTGGTACATTTTCCATCGTTGTGGTTAAGTTCAGTACCTCGCAGGACTGCTTTCTTAATTGGTGACACCACGAACACTGTGTGGTACGTGCGCTCAGAGACATTGTTTTATTCATTGCACAGTTTCCCAAGGATTTAGTTGTGGAAACTTATGCACTGTATGCAACTTTTTACTTCCATTTGCACACTGGAAATACGAGCACTTTAGCCATTACTGCAATTTATGCACTTCTTTTGCACTTTGCACGACAGTAGCATTGTTTATTCACGGTTGCACTTTATCACCCAGTCTTTCAGACTGTGCATCTATCCCAATATTGTGATTCACCGTATAATTTAATATATACCGTTTATTTAGATGGTCTCTTTATTATTCAATTTTTTTCTGCATTTATCTACCACTGGCACTTTATTTTGTTCATCGGCTGCTAAATCTGTGTTATATCTGTGTACTAACCACGTCTGCAGATTATTTTTTAAACACGTGCCATTACAAGGTCAGTTAAGACCATATAGGACAGTTACACTGAATGCAATGGAGCCTTAAATTGTGATCGTGTACAATTAATCTCTCCAATAATTTGCGCCACAAGAGTTCCCTCTACACTTCTACCGTATACATTTCTGTCAAGGTTTTGTGTCTATCTCTTAGTAGGTTGCATTATATAAAATATTACTCTATCACCCTTTTCGTCTAATGATATCAAACACGACCATATAATGTGTAAAAATAAAAAATTTAAAAAAGTAAATGCTAAATATTTTTTTTCTGTTCTACAGCAGAGGCAATATGTGCTTTTACATATAAAACAAACCATGCCTCTGCACTAACTCAACAGATTCTGCCCTTTCTTTTGATTTGAGCGCAGAGAGAAACGGTTTCTACGTTTTTTTTAAAAGAATTTTTTTTTTTTTTATTTAGTTTGCCTGCCCCAAAATGAAAATTGAATAAGTCATTTTGGCAAGGTTTTTCTTTCTTGTTGCGGGGGGGGGGGGTAGGAGCGCTCCACATTTCTGTGCCTACTGGGTCCTGAGATGCAAATCCGGCCCTGGACAAACTCCAGTATTTCTCAAAACTAAAATCCAAAAGGCCACAGGATAAGGTACACTGTGTACCTTCTCCTGTTGCACATTGGATCTTACTTTTGTGAAATGCCAGCTTTCGTCGGTGCTTCAACACTGCTTTGTGAATAAACTCTTGTGTGCATTCTAAATTTTCTATTTTACATGTTTTAATTATGATCTTTACTAAGGTTCCTATCTTTTACTTTTAGTCTCTTGTAAAAGAACCATTCCTGAAACGAAGGCAACTGTTAAGAGATTCATTTTTAGAAGCTGAAGGAGAATTCATGTTTGCAACGTTCATGGACTCCTCAAATACAGATGAAATATCAGAATTCCTGGAACAGTCTATTAAAGGTATAATGAGTTGACACTAAAGTGTTATGCATAGGCGTTTAGCATGCCTAAACATTTAATAGGACATTTTGGAAAAGGCCTTGTAACAATTTCTTTCTTTTTAGCACGTTACTCCTTCATTTCCAAGCAACTTCAAAATACAAGTTTTTGCAGCACTAGCTGAGGGCTGCCACACAGCAGTTTGTGTTTGGCCCTCAGCAGGGTCATTAGCACGCGGACATGTCAGTCGGCGACTGTAAATCGGCAATGTGGACAAAGAAAGCTGTCATGGCTCCCCCTGCAGCATTCTGTATGAAAATAGCAAGAACTTTAACTACAGTAAACGGGAGAAACAATGAAGTCAACTACGGCTCAGTGTGGTGGAATGTCCCTGGTAGAGATTTAATTGTAGTTCACTGATGAAAATCAACTATTGTTGAACTTAAACTGTGCTAGGTGAATAACGGAAGGGTTAACATAGGACTATTCCAAGGTTAATGTTAAATCAACCAGATTTGTTGTAAACGTACCAGAGCCGTTAGGCTAGGGTCAGACGAACGCATTTTTCACGTTGTCCGTGAAAAAGTGCGTTCGAACGAACGTACGTATTTTTTCCCGGAATACGCGATAGCGGTCATACGATGCGCCTTTTCGTCCGTGATTTTGTACGGATCATCAATAAAACACTTTTTTTCTCTGGACGTTATGTTAGCCGGACATTAGCAGCGTCTGACGTCTCCTAATCACACACACACGCCGCTATGCGGACGCAGCGCACTCTGTACGTCAGTAGTAGCGGTTTGACGTTCTAGAAAAAATGCGTTCGTTTGCCACTTGCGTTGCGCGGACGAACTTTCGTGCGGCCGTACTTCGTGTGTTCCCCGGCATTGGACGTCATTTGCTGCTAGCACGGCCGTGATTTCGTGCGGCTAAACGCACGTTAAAAATGCTTTCGTCTGACCTTAGCCTAATAGTCTATGGAATTGTTAATCTTAAAACAGCTCTGGTTAAGTTTACACCAACTTTAGAATAGGGCCTAAAGTGACTTTTATTTTGTATGGGGGGGGGTTCCTTTTTTCGTATTGTAAATTTTTATTTTGAGAAAAGGTCACAGATCCATCCACAGATTAGGCCACACAGGGCCAAAATAGGCACTCAAATAAGCTCGTCAAATAATCAAAGAGTCCTCAGGAAACCGCACAGAAAAGGGTTGTCTCAGTAAGAAAAAGAAACTCAGCAGGAAAACAATTCAGGTGAAAAATCAAGTGTCGTAAGCAGGCAATAAAAAGGAAAAAAAAACAGACAAGTGGGCACTCTGCAAAAAGGGGGGGGTTGCACCACAGATAATGACATCAGAAAATGTTGTAGAAAATGGGAACAAAAACATTCTACCAAAAAAAAAAAAATGCCACAAGTAATGGGGAAAAGTCCCAGAGGGTCAAAAGAGCACAGTCGGTGGGGAAAAGATAATAAGGGGTATGAGGTCGGCAAAGTGCATCGCCGTGGCGGGATAGCACTGGGATTCGGGATGACCCAGATACCGTGAGAGAGAAGGTGGCAGTCCACGCCATCATCCTGCATCTAGCAATGGGGCTGGATGGACATCCACGCCGGGCCCAACCACCTTGCAGAGAGCCCGTCTGACATGACCCCCCCCCCCCCAAGCAAAGTCTGCTGCAGCACTAACCACTTTGCAGGGCCGATAGCGACGCTGCACTCCTCCGAGGTGCAGCCTGTCTCCGCCGGGGAGCTGCAATACCAAGGACATAATGGGGGGGACGGGACACAGATGCTGATCTTCTCACAAAGAACAGAAGCTGCATCAGGAAGAAGAGGGACTGGCAATCGCATGGCTTCTATACCTCCCAGGTCAGCGCGGTACGCCACCTCCGCCGGACGACCATCCATAGCACCATTAAGTAGGACCTCCGGTCGCACACTCTCGCAGGCAGCCTTTGTTCCCCTGTAGCACCGCAGCATGGCCATCATCCGGTGCCAGGTGCCCTGCGTAAGTCCGCCTCCCCCAGCATCCCCAGACAGGCCCGACAGCACGGCCCTCTTCACATCAGTGGTGGGAGGGGGAACCGCCTGCCACCAAGCCTCGCTCTCTTCTCTCGTCCCTGCTGAGCCGATCTCCATAGTAGGCTTGTAGTAGGCGACTGCTTGGCCGAAGAAGAGAAGGGGGAGCAGTGAGGCGGAGACTCCCCAGGGTTTGGGAACAAGCCTCAAAATGGCCGCCAGCAGAACGTCCCGGCCAGAGATCATTCGGGTCAAGGTTGCGTCTCAGCTCTGGGGGGGGGGGGGCACACACAGGCTCCAGAGGACACACACCTGATGGCCAGCCGTTCAGGGAGCACATAGCGGGAGAAACAACTTAGAGCAGGGATGTCCATACTCCAGTCCCCTAGATGCTCCTGAATTACAACTCCCAGAAGTCTCTGACTGCACTAGGTGGATGGAGAAGCGTGGGAGTTGTAGTTCAGACATCTGGGGGTCCGGAGTTTGGACATCCCTGGCTTAGCGGATTGTCCAAAAACCCCCACTTTTCAAGATCGCAGACTGAGCTCCAGCACAACGTGTCCTCTTACCTCCACAGCTGGCCACGGCCCCCTGCTGGGACCTTTTTTTACTTTGCCCTTTCCCCTGTCATGGGGGGGGGTTACTTTTTAATGTGTAATGAGTACCCCTCCTATTTTGACTTTGTTTGCTGCTTTTGACCATGAAGTTCCATATGACTTACTCTAAAGATGTTCATAATTTGCCATGTGGAGAAAAAGGACCAGTGTCTTGGAAGGCGTGTGTTTTGTACAGAGTGACTCCATACCGCAGTTGTCTCAATTCTGTGCTTGATTTAGGCAGTGTGACTTTAGAATATTGCGAAAGGGAGTTTCTTTCGAAGTTGAACTTTTTGTACAAGTATTTATATGCACTTTTTGTAATAAAGATCTTAGTAACTATAAAATATATCATAATGGACCTAAGAAAACACTTCACATCTTTATTATCGGATCACTGATATTTTGGCTTAGCTGAGCCTCTATCAAGTCTTGGTATAAGATCGACTGAGCCAAAAAATGTTGACAACACCAAAAACATACAACATTGAAAATAGTTAAGAAGTCTAAGCCTATGACCCCCTAATAAGCGGATGAGTGGAGGAGCATTGTGTTAAGAAGCCCCACAAATTAAACAAAGAAAAATGAAACTTTATTAATGAATGATTCCTATTACAGAATAAGCACATAAATACAAAAAGGGGCAATAACGCCACGGCCAACAAAAAAACATTTTAGGGTGGAATAAACGGGAGGAAAAGCAAATCCCTTGTTTAATCCATCTGGCGTAATTATACACAATGTATAAATCCAATAGCATTTGCGTTTTCTTAGAAGATCAAAACTGCCTCCTCCTGAGTGGTTTCTTCACCTCGATGCCACAGAATCTCAAACCCAAAACTTGCATCTAGCAGGTTTTTTATTTTAATATGGGCATGGATTGGGGTTGCTCATTCTTTGTTTAATGTTCCACCTTTTTATTGTGTTTTTTCTCTCCACCCTCATTGTTGGCTGTAGTGCAAATCGTGCTATGGTAGAAACTCAAATGCTGAGGTATAGGTGAGCTATAGGATGTTCCATCTTTTTCTGCCCCCCCCCCTTCACTACCTCTAACAGGTCTTTGCCTGAAATCATATGTATGTAATTATTGGGAGTTAACCTCGCCATATTGCCAGTGTATTTATTTTAAGTATATAGAGGGATCTTTTAGGTGGAGCCCTTTGCCACCAGAGGCCCAACCTTTTATATGGCGATTTTAATGTATTCATTAATGGTGTTTTGTTCTGTTTTCATTTAACCCCTTAAGGACCAAAGGTCTTTACTTTATAAATGCATTGACTTTAAATGTTATGTCTTTGGTTCTTAAGGGGTTAATTAATCCTGACGAGCCACTCTGGCGAAACGCACGTCGGGTGCTCCTTCAGATAGGAACTGTTATGTAGAAATCGAATATTAGCCTATTTTAGTTTAGAACGTGACGGGGCTGGCTTATTTGCACCATTTATTACCATGCACTTTGATACTCCTTGAAACATCGACCAGGTGTTCTGAGATCCAGATACTTTAAGGATCTTTGTGTTGTGATTTCTACCCACGGATACCCTTGATTCGGCATTGGTATGCATGTTACTTTGAGATCTGGGTCCGCTATTATGATTCAGAATCTACACTATTTTCTTATATAATTTTTCTTCAAGACTAGGACCACGGATCATGATGTGATCGAAATCATTATACATTGACCAATAGCTACCGATACCTCATGATTGGTTTTAATATGATGGATGCTTGTCTTCATAATATTGTGTCATTTCGTGGCCATTTTTCTTGTTTGTGAATCCTATTTCAAATTTTCATTAAAAGTTATTTTTTAAATCCATATTCCAGGCAGACAACTGTATCCCTCGTTGTTCTGAGGGAGGTTTTTTTTCAATTCATTTGGAGCGGTTAAACCCCAATCTGTTTTTTTGAGTAAATTGGTTACTTTTTCACTACTTTGTGTCTAATGTAAGACAGAAAACGTCACATCTTTATTTGAACTCTTTTACATTTATGTACATATACAAGGTGAAATGTCCCCTGAGGAAAATAAACTTTGCACAAATCGATGCAGTTGAGAGTGAAGACAGGTGAAACTGGAAGACATGTCTATATATAATAATTTTATTTTTAGATTCCTGTGAAGGACTGATGGTGAAGACATTGGAAAAGGATGCCACTTATGAAATTGCAAAGCGGTCTCACAATTGGTTAAAAGTAAGTGTTGAATAATATTCCATTCAGCATTTGGAAGGGCTAGAGGGAACTGACAATAAGGGAGAGTCTTTTTAGCTAGGTCAATCGGGTGTTTGTGTAGCTAAGGTTGGTGATATACAAAATGCAGATAACCGTAGGCATGCAGGTTACATGAGTAAACCAACAAGGTAAAATGCATCCTGTACGCAGGTCATTTCGATTTAACATTTCTCAGCTATCGCCGTAAGGTTAAATCAGCAAGGTTAACTAAAAATACCCCCGTCCGCTGCAGGAGGTGCCAGGGTTTCAAGCATCAAGTTGATGAAAGAACAGCCTGTGTTGCAGAATTTGATCATACTGTACTAACAGTAGGTGATCAATAATTCTTAGAAGAAACAAACACCTAACAAATCCAGTAGGCAAAATGAAAGGAACCAGGCAATACTTAGATGTGAAGTGGCGCTTTATTTGTAAAACACTGACCTCTCGGCTGCTGTGCTGCAGCCTTTAAGGTACAAAGTGGGACAATCTGACTTTGATTTGTCAAGGTCTCCAACTGATATTTTAAACTAAAGAGTGGGGAAATGAAAAGAACGAAGAGGAGGAGCAGGTCATATTGTCAAAACAAAATTCATGTAACAGGGAAACCAAACATTGGTTTTATCCAATGTCTGTGGAGTTAGGGGGGAGGTGAATGTCATAGCTCAGTGGTTCCGAACCGCGGTCCTCACTTACCCCTAACAGGCCAGGTTTTAAGGATTGCCTTGGAGAAATGCAGACTGAATCCTGCAATCCCTAAGCAGCAAATCATATCACCTGTGCTTCAGATATCTGGGAAACCTGACCTGTTGGGGGTACTTGAGGACCGCGGTTGGGAGCCACTGCCATACCTAATGCAACTGTACAAAGGCAGAACTATAGTTTCTGGAGGTGGTCAAGTAGGGCAACTATGACAAAAGCCGTATAAGAGGGTCCTCATCGGAACGTGGAACAATATCCTGCAGATCTCCCTCCCTCTGCAGCCTGTCCAAGTGATCATGGTAATGGACCAAAAGTACATAAACTATATACAAGGTGTTTCAGCCTTCATTTCCACCTGCGGAGGTCTATTTATCAAGGGAACATTTCAAAATAATAAGCACAGGCCTGGCAGAAAGAGCAATGCTCTATCGGAGAGGCTTAAGTCAATGAACTGGCAGGGATGGGTGTTGAGGCTGATTGGGAGTGCCATTCTCAAAAGGTCAGGTAGCACTGAAACCCCTGATAGTCAGCAATACATGCTCCGGCACCTGGATCCCCAGGGACTTAAACATTGTGGATCAGCTTTAAGTATAAGCAGCACTTCTCCCCTTCCCCCCCAATCGGGTTAAAAAAGCCAGGATTTTCAATTGGTGCCCCCTACTCAAAGCAGATCTCAAGCTGGTGACTAATAAGCTGTGACTAACACCTCTGGGACTGTCCTTTTTTTTTCCCCTCCCCATGCAGGGCTCTATGCCCCCTACCCACTTTCCACTGGAGCCCTGGAACATGAGGCAACACAGACTTGAAGAGGACTGCAGGTGGAAGTCAGGAATCTTGGCCAGCAAGCCATGTAATATAGGGGTTATTCAAAGAGTGCCGAATTTGCCACCGAATTGCACCGAACGGTGAATTTCACCGTATGGTGCAATTTTGTGGCAATTTGGCTATTCAGAAAGCTGGCAATTCACCAAATATTGGTGAATTGCCAGCGAAATACAGTGCAATTTAGCGACCAGCAGCAGTAGTGAAATTCCCATAGAGAAGTAATGGTTAATCTATTCAGAGAACACTGAAAAGTTGGCGAAATGGCCAGATTTTTGGTGCTTACGTTTGACAAGCTTAAATAGGCAAATCTCCTGGTAGGTTTAAATTTAAAAAAAAATTCCTGTTCTTATTCAACCATTTATTCTTTTCATGTACAGCAAAAAATGTATTTTTATTTTTTTTAATGGCTTTTTCAGCAAAATTTTGGATTCCAATATTGATCTTCTGTAACAGACATTTTTATTATTTCCAGGACCTTATGTATTATTTCTATGCATTTTCATGCAATATTTGTTTTAAACGCCTTTTTAAAAATTGCAGTTTTATTTTTTTTTTACCACTGTTCGGCTGATCAGCTTTTTGTTGGCGGGTTTGTGGTGTTCAGCTAATCTGCTGCATTCAGTGGATCCCTTCAGGGACGCTGCGGTGCATGCTGACCTTGCAGAAGGGAGCAGAATAAGAGAATAACCGCCTAAGTTTTTCGGGGGGGGGGGGGTTTGCACCTAGAGAGGTCTTTTGGAGCAGCTGATACCTCCAGACATATGTTCAAATGATTGATATGCTCCATGATGGTGTGGTGTGCTATCGCCACCTGATCTACCTGTTCCATTCTTGCTAAAAGAGCCTGGATTATGTCTGTGAGTGAGCATGCGCTCTTGTCACTCCTACCTGGCAGGTGAGCTTGCCATCTGTGATCCTGCAGAGGAGTGCAATGCCATCGCACGAAGGGAAAACTGTTTCTGTATTGGACTTTGCTGGGTCTTCACGCTACTCTGGGCATTATCTTGAAGCATGACCAGTGGCTGTGTCTGGCCAAACATTGAAGCCAGGGAGTCCCTTATTGATTTCCTTAGGGTTCATTTCTCTAATCCTTTTCTTTACACTGAACTATAGTTCTGTTACAAATGGTTATTGATTTTGCTACCAGTATCTGAGACTGTCCACTCTCGTACGGAGTAACAATCTGCCCGCTTTGAAATTCAGAAATCTCTTTAGAGTTATGTTTAGTCACATCTTTTTGTACGCTTTAGGAATAATACCTTTTTGTACATGGAATCCCAGTCCAATAGCTAGGAGACTAGACTTAATTCTGAAACCATCGTTAAATAAAAAAGGATATGAAAATAAATAAGTGTAGTTTTCAAGTCCTATAAACACATTGGTTTTCGAAGAATGGCGGATTAAAGGGGTTATATTTTGCAAATGGTGTGTTTATTTGTAATTTTGGCATTGTGGTAGAACCTTCAAATCGTGTATTTATTTTTTTTCTGTTTAATCTCTTTGTGGTAAGCTTTGGGAAAGCGTTGGCTGTTTTATTTTCTAATTGTAATATGTGAAACGTTTAAATGCACTGAACCACTCCACAGCAAGTCCAGATGTGGTAAGCAACACCGGAGAAGCTAAACAAATTAAACCTAATACTACTGTCAAAAAAAAAAAGGAAAAATGTTTAGTAGGCCTGCAGAAAGAGGGGGGGTATATTACACTCTGCACAAGAATGAAGCCATCATACTAATAAAATGTTTTGTGTATACATTTTATCCTAAAACTGTGGGTGTCCATTTACTTTCATGTCTTTGTAAAAGTTTGGATGATGAAGTGTGTAAAAACAAATTTTTGTTCTAAAGTCCTAATAAAAATTTACGCTTTTAATTTTTTTATGTAGCTCTCTGACCTGACATAAGCACGTAAAAGGTTATCCGCTAAGTACTGGGGTCTTCTGGCGTTGCACATATCTGCAAAACTAGCTGGTATTGCAATTCCAAAAAACGCATTTCTCAAAAGTGAAAAACCGCTGAAGCTACACAGTGAAGGGGTGAAACTGATCAGTACTGAAGGAAGTAAAGCAAAGACCAGATTGCCTTTTTAAATAACAGTGTGGTTATAGGCGTGCTCCATTAACTTTGGTTTTCTCATTTTCTAGTTGAAGAAAGATTATTTAGATGGAGTTGGGGACACTCTTGATCTGGTTGTGATTGGTGCTTACCTTGGAAAAGGAAAGCGAACTGGATTATATGGAGGCTTTCTGCTTGCATCATATGATGAAGAAAGTGAAGAATACCAAACAATCTGCAAGGTTAGAGAAAACAAAATTTTTTTGGTTTTTTTTTTCTACATTCTCCAACAGTTCTTAAATAACGCACCTTGACAAAATGGTGATACAAGTGAAACAGGAGTGATTGAGAAATCCCTAAGTATCAGCATAATGTGAAGCAGCGTGACTCACCGACAAACAAAACGCCTATGGAAGCAAAAGAACACTCTACAAAGGGATAAACATAGAGCACAGTAGCCCAAGAGCATGGCAACATAATAATAATATCATAATTAATATCAATACAGGTGCAAGAAAAATCATGCATGCTTTGGAACTGGTTTTCTGTATGAACTGGTCATAAATCGTCATCTTGTCTTCATCGTCTCAAGTATAGACAAAGACAATGTGCTTAAGCTAATGCACAATTATAATACTTCATGCCTTTAATAAAAGCAGCCCATTAAACAGTGCTGTGGAAAAAGTAATACTTGCATAGCTTACTAGCTAGTAGATCTTCCTACAGCAACAAGAACAACCACCAAGCGTTTCTAGTAACTAAATTAGCCCTGCACCACGTTCAGGAGAGGTGCTGTAAGCGGGAGTAGGGCTGTCAAATGGGAGAATGCTGTTAAGAATGTGGAGTGGGAGTGCTCTCAGTGTATGATGGGGAGGGTGCCTCGTCGTATTTGGGGTTGACATCAGTGTATAGTGGAGGTACCAAGTTGTGTTTCTGTTGGGAGGGGGTGTCAGGGTGTCTGTCTTGAATGTGTGCCAGGGGTTCACTATCATGGTCGGTATTTTTGCTAGTGATGTGGGTTTAAAAATCACATCATGCAATTTACCTTAAGTCGAACCACTTGCAGATTCCAAAAACAACAAATGTATTCAATACAGATGATTTTTTTTAGCAATTTTGCTCTTTTCTCCATCATTGCAATACGTGAAAATCAAAAGCATTGCTTTTTTAAATTGCCAGATAATTCATTAAATGTTTATATATCAAATCAAAATAAGCTTTATTGGCAGGACCAAATACATTTTAGCATTGCCAAAGCATATGGGGAGGTTATATGGGGTGGAGGGGGGGGGTAGTGGGACATATATGGGGGGTAATGGGCAAGTCCATGGACATATATGGGGGGTAAGGAATAATGTGAAGTGGGATGGGGGCGAGTCCGTGTTGGGGATTTAGAAGTCCGGGATCTCTTATGTTCCTCTGTCTGTGACATTCTGTGACGTATTGGGCACATATTTACACCGCCGGCTCCTCTTCTCCCAGTATGATGTGGAGTTTCCTCGTCTCTTCTATAGAGGTGAAGTCCGGGATGAGAGCGGAGAGTCTCTGGAAGTGAGTTTCTCTCAGTGCTAAGTACTTGGGGCACTGTAGGAGGAAGTGGACCTCCTCTTCCAGGGCCCCCTGGTCACAATGCTGGCACAGTCTATTCTCCCTGGGCTTGTAGGTCTGTCTATGCCACCCTGATTTGATTTCCAGGCTGTGGGCGCTCAGTCTGTACCGGCTCAGGATCTGTCTGTCCTTGGGGTCTTGTAGTACCTCCAGGTATGGGGCCAGTTTGTATTCCCTCTGTAAGGATTGGTAAATGGTGAGTTTCTGAGAGTTTGCTATATCATGTCTCCATTCTCTGATATAGTTTTCCCTGGAATCATAAATTAGGGCCTTTTTATTTGTTATTTCGTCAGGTTGCATTCATGGGGGCTTTGGATGATCAGGGTGGATATGAGTTGTTGCAGCCCACATGGTTTGGGGTGGTCCTTGTTGGCCAGTAGGGCTTTATGGTGGTATGAGTTGAGGCTGCTGATGTTTAGGTGGTCCCAGTATGGAAATGTCCACGCGCACAAATCTGAGCCTTTTTGCCTTGGGCTCTGAAGAGACAGCACTCTGGTGTCTTACAGATTCCACCATATCTCTCAATGGGTCCCATGTCTTATCGGCAATGAATGCTCTCTTTTGGTTCGAGTCCCTTCCCCCAAACGCCATTTCAGGGTCTGTTTCCTTGCCCAAACTCCCTTCCTCCCACCTCTGGTCCCTCCTCCCACTGACTCCATCAGTCTGACCAAGCACTCGTGACCCTTGTGTGCAAAAAATACTCAAGTTGCGCAATTTGCATATTTATGTAGAAAAGGTATGTACAGTACGTCAATTGCATAAAAAAGGAGGGAGGCGTTGAATTTTTAAAATGTTCCTTGAATCAAAAAAATAATCAGATTAAAAGAATCTGCCAACTGATCAATTTATGAAAATAGTTGAAGCCCTATTTTCTTTGCTTACAAAAGTGGTTTGATCCAAGGTAAATTGCATGGCATAATTCTATATAATATATATATTATACTGTGTTATTCCAGATGCCAGCATCACCAGATTATACCAGTACATAATGATGCCTTTTTTTATTGGACTAACCTTTACACTCTTGAAAACTTGTCTTTTAAATGTATCTCCCTTCTTCAGGTCTGGTAGCTATACTGGGAAAAATCATAAAATTTAACCTAAAAGATCACAAGGGTTGGTATGGGTGTTGTAAATAATGAGAGATCTCATCACCTGTTCGACACGGTCATCTCACTCCTTTGTTCTGCTGTGGCTGTTCCTCACACCAACCTCAATGCTGATGACCTTGCATGCTACAACACAGCAAAAATAAACCGGATAAGAACTGAAATTTTGACCACGCCTTGATCACACAAACAAGCAGATCTTCATGTCTATCTTCACATGTTTAACGCTACTAACCTTGGCCCTGATTCTATAAAGGCTATCTCTGGATCCGACTACCCCATCCAACTTCCGACCCGTATCCTTACTCCTTTTGAACTTCAAAGTCTTTGAAAATCTTGTGTACGTCCAAGTAGTTGACTACTCCTTGACCAATCTGGTTTTCATCCCCTACACTCAACAGAAACGGCTTTAACAAAACTAAGCAATGTTAGTTTACTCTCTACTATTCCTCCTTTACCTCTCTGCTACATTTGACTTGGGCTGCAAGTAACTATTATTTTCATAATCGATTCGTTGGTCGATGGGTTTTATTTTTTCAATTCATCAGATAAAAAAAACACAAACAACCCCTGCCCCCCCTTTTTTCGTAAGCAATTTAAGTAGTGTACGTAACTTGTGTACGTACATATGTAAATTGCGTACTTTGCACACAAGGTATGCGAGCGACTGATCAGAATGATGGATTGATCCTGTGTGCACAGATCAAGCCCATATCTTCTTTCTCTACAAATGAGCGCTCCGATAGACATGATGAGGTCAGCACGAAAACGGGTGAGAAGGGGGCACGAATTAATAAACTAACGTGGTCAGGGTGCAGAGAGAGTCCCTTTAAAATAATTTCAAGTACAAACTGAGCGGGAGGAGGCTCATTAAGATGAGCATCTTTATACATAAGGAAAAGGCTGGTCTTGTATGATAGGTTATCTAAAAATAGAAATCTAGACATGTAAAGCAGTGCTAGTAAATTATTCAGCATTACACAACTATCCTGGATTGGCTGTTGACATTGTAAAATTGTGCTGGGAAGGAATGGTTTGTGAAAAGGTATTCTGCAAATAATCTAGATTTAAAGGGACCCTCTAAATTTTCACCCCTTTACAGGATATAGAATCTGTACATTGCTGGTTCCTGCTCAACGCAGGGTTTCAAATGAATTGCATAAGGTAATAGAAGTCCTTGATGCAGGATATGCACGTTACCGGATAACTCCTTCTGTACATTCTGTATTCTCAGAATCAAGGCTTTGTGTCCAAGACAGAGCTGACACCCAGCTATTTTAACTAGTGCATTGTGTAGAATTGCATATAAACATTTCATCATTTCATTTGAATATGTAAGTAGGAATAGTGGGATTTTTCAAGGGTGTTTATCAGTTTCGTGGTTTTGGTGTGGAATAAATGTTAATTTTAACCTTTTTTTTTTTACTTTAAAAACAATGCAGACATTCCCTCTGGATTATCTTAATATTGGTTAGTTATTATGTATCATTTGTATCATTTTATTGAATCATGCCAAGAATTCCACTCAAGCATGATGATCAGGTCATTGTACAAAACGTTTAATTGAGCTGTGAACAAATCGAAACATAGATTTTATTTTTTTTTTTTTTTTTTTTTTTTTTTTAATTTTCAGATTGGAACTGGTTTTACAGATGAAGACTTGGAAGCACATTACAACCTACTGAAGGTTTGTGACTTTTATACTTTGAGGGTCCTATTCCCAAGGAAACTTACCGATTGCCAAAAGGAAAGAAGGCTGCAAAAACAGATACTACCAATCATTTGAAACTGAAAAGGTTACTCACAACTAGCTAAATGATAGTGTGAGGGCAACTGTGAAAAATAATGCAACTTCATTTTTACTGACCATTTAAAATTCACAGCAAAATTTGAAAGAAGGTATTTACAATCATCATGCTCAACAAACTGGAAAAGGGTTGGGTTGATAAGACCAGCTATTATGAATCCCCTAAACTTGTGTCTTGTTATAACTACAATTAGCTATATAATAAAAGAGTAAGGCTTTGGCTGTCCGTCGCCAAAGCCTTACTGCGCATGCGCGCGCAACCAGCGGCGGTTGGTTGCGCGCGCATGCAACCGCCGCGGCACGAGCCGGCTGCCGGCTCGCCGCGGCGGTTGGTTGCGCGCGCATGCAACCGCCGCGGCACGAGCCGCTGCCGGCTCGCCGCGGCGGTTACACATGCACACAGCAGCCGGGTAGAGGCTGCGCTCGCAGCCTCTACCCGGCTGCCGCACGCATCCAACCCCAGAGCGGCGAAGGGAAAGTTTCCTCCGCCGCTCGGGGGGTTGGATGCGCGCGGCAGCCGGGTAGAGGCTGCGAGCGCAGCCTCTACCCGGCTGCTGTGTGCATCTAACGGGTCCCCCGAGCGGCGAAGGGAAAGTTCCCTCGCTTCCGCTTTGAAGGACCCAAGCCCCGGTCACGTGACCGCGGCTTGGGTCCTTCAAAGACTGGAAGCGGGGAAATCTTCACTTCCCTGGCGGCGCTCGACAGGTAAGTATGAGCGCTGGGGGGGGGTCAATATCCACGAGCTGGGGGGTCAATATCCACGAGCTGGGGGGGTCCATATCCACGAGCTGGGGACCATATCCACGACCTGGGGGCAAATCCACGTGCTGGGCAAATCCACGAGCTGGGGCAAATCCATGTGCTGGGCAAATCCATGTGCTGGGCAAATCCATGAGCTGGGCAACTCCATGAGCTGGGCAACTCCATGAGCTGGGGCAAATCCATGTGCTGGGCAAATCCATGTGCTGGGCAAATCCATGAGCTGGGCAACTCCATGAGCTGGGGCAAATCCATGTGCTGGGCAAATCCATGAGCTGGGGGCAAATCCATGAGCTGGGGCAAATCCATGTGCTGGGCAACTCCATGAGCTGGGCAACTCCATGAGCTGGGGCAAATCCATGTGCTGGGCAAATCCATGAGCTGGGCAACTCCATGAGCTGGGGGCAAATCCATGTGCTGGGCAAATCCATGTGCTGGGCAAATCCATGAGCTGGGCAACTCCATGAGCTGGGCAACTCCATGAGCTGGGGCAAATCCATGAGCTGGGGGCAAATCCATGTGCTGGGCAAATCCATGAGCTGGGGCAAATCCATGTGCTGGGCAAATCCATGAGCTGGGGCAAATCCATGAGCTGGGCAAATCCATGAGCTGGGGGCAAATCCATGAGCTGGGGGCAAATCATTGTGCTGGGCAAATCCATGAGCTGGGGCAAATCCATGTGCTGGGCAAATCCATGAGCTGGGGCAAATCCATGAGCTGGGCAACTCCATGAGCTGGGGGCAAATCCATGTGCTGGGCAAATCCATGTGCTGGGCAAATCCATGAGCTGGGGGCAAATCCATGAGCTGGGGGCAAATCCATGAGCTGGGGGCAAATCCATGTGCTGGGGGCAAATATCCATGTGCTGGGGCAGTATCCACATGCTGGGGCAGTATCCACATGCTGGGGCAATATCCACGTGCTGGGGCAGTATCCACGAGCTGGGGCAGTATACCCACAATAGACTGCCCTCTGGGCAGGCTGGGGCAGTATCCACGTGCGGGGGCAGTATCCACGTGCTGGGGCAGTATCCACGTGCTGGGGCAGTATATCCATGAGCAGGGGCAGTATATCCACAAGCAGGGGCAGTATATCCACAATAGACTGCCCTCTGGGCAGGCTTTACAACTAGTTTATTATAAAGCGCCAACAAATTCCATAGCAATTTACAATGGGTGAGACAAAACAAACCAAATTTACAAACGAGTTGGGCAAAATAGAGAACTATGGCAAAAGAGGACCCGGCTCAAAAATTGCCAGTATTGCAGCCTTACATACGCTTTCTTTTTTACAAAACTGTAGAGCAACAGGAGTAGCTTTACTGCTCCCTGCTCACCACTGTGGCTTTCTCCATTGTGTGCCCAACTCCAGGTCAGAGGTTTGGCAGGGCGGCAAGGCAAGATATACTTTGGGCGACTGCGGCCTCATAGCGACCCTATGGCTGCTGTCCACGTAGAATCTGTGGGCTGCAAATGGCCCGTGAGTCTGTGCTTTAAGACCCTGTTTTAAGGCAATCGCTACAGTTTGATTTGGAAGGACAGATTATGTAGGGATTTTGTTTTCTGCAGATGATCACTTTCAGAATCATTGTAACATGATTTTCTTCTGCCTGGGGTAAGTGAGCATTATAAAAATTTAACATTTTTGAATGGATATTTAAAACGTTTCCTTTCAAAGTACAACAGGATTTCAACACAATCTTAAATACCTTTATTTGGCATTGTGTGAAGACACGTCTAGTGCCGTTCACTAGTGCCAAGAAGGCACCAGCAAATGTAATTTTGATATAATGGAGGCGTTGTAGTTTTCGGCTCGGCCAATAGCATTGGAAAATGTTACATTAGCAGACATTTCCCAATGCGATTTGTTGAAACACTGACGAGTCCAATTTGACATTTACAAGCAAGTTATACTGGTCAGCATTTAAGACACTTTAACAGGGGCGGACTGACCCAGAGGGGGGCCTGGATTGACCTTGCTGCTCCTGCAGTCCAGGACTTGCTTGGAACATCATGGGGATTCCCTCCCCAGCGCGCAGGATGCTCCACGCTCGTCCTGTTGGGCCCCTGGCCCGGTGCTGATCTAGCTCAGAGCAGGGGTTTCAGGCACAGCGAGCTGCGTGGGACGGCGCTCCCCTGGGCTGCGAGAGACATCACGTGCACACAATGACGTCACCCTCTGGGAATCTCCCTGCCCAGCAGTACAGGAGATGCAGGGGTCGTTTAGACAACTGGATCTCCGGATCCATAAGAGCTACAGGGACAGATGAGGTATCATTTGAAAGGCCAGAATCTGATGCCGAAGTCCACTATCAGGGTTATTCAGAGAGAGGTGAAAAGCTGGAGAATGGAAAATTCTAGTTGAAAATAGCTGCTTTGGAAACTGAGATACATGGGAGAATTTTTCTGGTTTGGCTATTTTGACCTAGATATTTCCATTCTCAAGCCATTCTCCTGCTTTTCACCTCTCTGAATAACCCTGTATGTAATGTGTAAAACCATTAAAAAGAAAAAAAAATACATTTAAAAACATCCCTTTTTTTTTTTCCCTTTCTAAAAGCAGTGTCATTGTGTTTTGGTCCCCCCCCCCCCTATAAAATTAACAATGCTGCTGCACTACCTCATTTATTTTTTTCATCTACAGTTGTGTTCAAAAATATTCAACCCCCACTGAAATTGAGTGTTTTGGCCAGTTTGACATTGATTTTGATCATTCAGTCATCTTGCTTACAATTAAATCAAAGAGGGACGTGTAGGTCAGACAAATATAACATAACATTTATAATGAAATAACCACAAATGTATTTTCTGTGCTCACATCATTATCAGTTTTATTCAACCCCCAAGTGACATTCAATCTTAGTACTTAGTACAACATCCTTTTACAGTCATAACAGCTTTTAAACGTGAAGCATAGCTTGACACAAGTGTCTTGCAGCGATCTACGGTATCTTCGCCCATTCGTCATGGGCAAAAGCCTCCAGTTCAGTCACATTCTTAGGCTTGCGCACTGCAACTGCTTTCTTTAAGTCCCACCAGAGGTTCTCAATCGGATTTAAGTCAGGTGACTGCGATGGCCTCTCCAAAATGTTCCAGCCTTTAATCTGCAACCATGCTCTAGTGGACTTGGAGGTATGCTTGGGGTCATTGTCCTGTTGAAAGGTCCAACGTCTCCCAAGCCTCAGGTTTGTGACGGACTGCATCACATTGTCATCCAATATCTCCTGGTACTAAAGAGAATTCATGGTACCTTGCACACGCTGAAGCTTCCCTGTACCTGCCGAAGCAAAACAGCCCCAAAGCATGATTGACCCCCCGCCATGCTTCACAGTAGGCAAGGTGTTCTTTTCTTCATAGGCCTTGTTCTTCCTCCTCCAAACATAGCGTTGATCCATGGGCCCAAACAGTTCTAATTTTGTTTCATCAGTCCACAGAACACTATCCCAAAACTTCTGTGGTTTGTCCACATGACTTTTGGCATGCTGCAGTCGACTCTTATTCTTTGGAGACAGCAAGGGGGTGCGCCTGGGAGCTCTGGCATGGAGGCCTTCATTACGCAGTGTGCGCCGTATTGTCTGAGCTGAAACTTCAGTACCCACATCTGACAATTCTTTTCTCAGTTCCTCAGCAGTCACACGGGGACTTTCCTCCACTCTACGCTTCAGGTAGCTCACAGCAGTCGAAGTCAGCATCTTCTTTCTGCCACGACCAGGTAGCGTTTCAACAGTGCCCTTTGCCTTGAATTTGCAAATTATGCTTCCTATGGTCTCTCTTGGTATGTTTAACATCTTTGCAATCTTCTTATAGCCATTGCCCTTCCTGTGAAGAGTAATCACCTCTTCTCTTGTCTTCCTGGACCATTCTCTTGACTTCACCATGTTTGTAACCACACCAGTAAATGTCTAGA
The DNA here is from genome assembly GCA_009667805.1 of Leptobrachium leishanense. NCBI lineage: Eukaryota > Metazoa > Chordata > Amphibia > Anura > Megophryidae > Leptobrachium > Leptobrachium leishanense. Next base: position 74,751,976 of record CM019073.1, on the reverse strand, counting down.
AGGAGCTGAGTATCACAGTCATTTTAAAGCTGCCTAATTGGTGCTTATTATGCTTTATTGCTGCTCCGTGACATCCACAGGTGTTTTCAATACCTGATTGAAAACACTTGAATGAACCTCTGTTCTTCAGAGTGGTAGTATTTAAGGGGTTGAATAATTGTGTCAATGAAGAATTCACATAAGAAACATTTACTACTGTATTACAAAACCAATTGATGTCATTTTAGTTGCATATGGTTCTTTAAAAAGTCCTTGTAGGATTTCATTCTGAATACAATTACAAATGTACACTAAATTCCCTAAAACCCTTTACAGCATTGGGGGTTGAATAATTTTGAACACAACTGTATATTTTGATATATTTAAATTAATTTTAATCTATTTATATTTTAATAAAATACTGCTTTTTGATATAACAAGTTTAATAAATAAGAAGTTAACTTCAACAACAGAGCGATGGCCATCCATAAAATGGCACAATGGGTTCCCCAATTAGCTTGTGGGCCCGAGTGAATTTTCTTAACTCAGTAAAATCATTATTTTGAAAATTGTGTGAATAAATTAATGCTTTAAAACAACAATGTGCATGTGGGTTGTGCATTATATGGGTGTGTTTTTTTTAATGGGTAGGACCTTCTGTGGGCATGGCACAAGGGGCCCCCACTTTCTATTGCCTGGGGGCCCCATTATTTGTCAGTCCGCAACTGCACAATAATAATGACATCGACAAATGAATTTTAGTAATGCCAGAGTTTTAAACTTCCCAAGCTAAAGGGACACTCTAGCCATCATGACTATTGAATGTTATTCAACTTTAAGTTTGATTGAATTAAGATCCACTGGATTAGTTGGTGGCTTGAGTGAGTGCTTCTCCTGAGTACACCCCTACTTTAACCCACTACTACTCATTTAAATTATGCCTTCCTGGGAACATTTTGTAAAATAGTTAATGACCTCACTAAAGGAAGCACACATGGTGCCCGTGTTAACACTGTGAATTATATACAGGTAACATTGTCTGTTTCATGGTCATTTAAGCACAGGAAAGCCAAGTCGGGCCCCTCCAACCGTGCATAGACCCTGTATCGCAGATAAATTCAACTTTAGACCAGTGCCTGTCAGCGTAGTTACTAAACTTCTCTGTAAGCAAAAAATGAAATACCAGTCTGGACCTGATCAAATCGCAGCAATGCTGCTGAAAATCAGTGCGCCGGCAATTGCAAATTCTGTCGCAACCCTAATCAACGAATCACTGGCAACTGGATGCATACACAAACTATGGAAGACTGCGTGAGTGGTACCTATCCATAAAAGTGGTGACAGTACTTTGGTATCCAACTACCGTCCGATATGGTTGCTCCCTGTAATGTCAAGAAATTTGGAAAAATGTGTGTACACGCAATTACGTGATTTATTATCAATGTTAAAACTATTTAACCCCAGATCAATCCGGCTTTTGTCCAAATCACTCAACTACAACCGCCCTTTTAAAAGTCTGCAATGATATCCAAGCTGGCATAGAACAAGGAAACCTAACTGGAGCCATCTTCCTTGATTTTGCCAAGGCCTTTGACACCGTAGACCATGGCATCTTGTTACAAAAACATAAAAACTCCGGGGGCGTGGATGGCAGCCGCACATGGTGGACGTGTGCTAGACCTGCTCCTGCGACCGCCGGTGGAAAAAGCGGATAAAATCAACGCTCGGATCTAGTTGGAGACCCTCCGGGACCCCCAAGTTCGGGAGACATAATGGCGGCAGCAAGGGCGAGGAAGCCCTCAGAGAAACTGAACTTCTTTACCCCAAAACCTGGGAAGCGCAAGGATGGCGCGGCCCGCCAAGATGGCAGCGACCAGCTTTCCCCTTCCTCCCCAGCGCCTGCAGCATCGATGCCGACTGACCTGGAACGCTTCTCAGCACGGATGGAGGGGATGCTGAAGGATCTCTCTGCAACTCTGACCTCACGGCTGGACACGGTGGCGGCGGACATCCGCCGGGACATCCGCGACATAGGTGAGCGGACCTCCAAACTGGAGGATAAAATGGCCGAAACGACGGAGGCCCATAACAGCATGGAGGCAAAAGTGGAGGAGCTGGAAGATTCCTTGGAGAGGTATGCCCGGAAATTAGCCATAACTTAAAAATAAGGGGTATCCCGGAATCCATCCACCCGAAGGACTTGCAGACATACACCACGGAATTCTTTAAACACATCTTACCGGAATCCACAGAAGATTCCCTGTTATTTGATCGGATCCACAGAGTCCCTAAACCACCTTCTGCTCCTGTTAAAGCCCCAAGAGACGTAATCCTGCGCCTCTACTACTTCAGGCCACGAGAGGCCATACTCCGAGCTCTGCGAGACCAAGAAATACTCAGCCCAGATTACCAACATCTCTCGGTCTATCCGGATCTATCCCAGGCCACATTGCAGCAGCGTCGCCGATTTCGCCCAGTGACCGACACTCTACGGTCAGAAAAGATTTCATATCGATGGGGGTACCCGACCAAACTAATTATTATCCGGAATGGGACGCCTACGATTGTCATGGCACCAGACGACGGTCGCCGCATTCTGGAAGAGTGGGGCCTACAGGTTCAAGACCGCTGAGATCAGAGCTTGCCCTCCTCAGGCAAGGTGTCCCGGGAATGGCACTCCCGCTGACTGCTTCTAGACCGCAGATCCTTTTAGAAGACAGGCATTGAAGACGCCTTCTCCCAGGTTAACTTTTTCTTTCCAACTGGTCTGATAGTTCACGTTGTCCGCTGGCACGCAGGCACCACGATACCCTTGTCTCCCTCTTCGCCGGAAGAGTTTGGGGTATCTCCCCTCCCCACATTACTGGGGAAGTGGGACTCCCCTCTGGAGAAATTTTTGACGTTTTATGTACGTAGTACAACTCTACACCAAGATATGTTTCATTCTTGTTACAATCCTGAGGTACTATGGTTAAGTTTTATTTCTGTTTTGTACCTCACCCTTTCCCTCACTCACCCAAGTCAGGAACTGCCTAAAACTCCTATATCCTTTTACTTTCACAGAAGACCCCGCGTCAGGGATGTGCTTATTCTATATGCTTTGATGATGACTCGACAATGTCGCTTTTCCATATGCTGTAATGAAATTATTGTCCTATAACGTAAAAGGTCTGAATGTGCCAAGGAAACGGCACTCCCTAAATAAGACCCTAAAATCTCACGACGCAGACATACAGGGTTATCCAAAGAGATCCGAATTGCTTGAGAAAGGTAACCGAACGCTGAAAATCAGCGTTCGGTTACCTTTCCTGGCCATTCGGCTATCCAGAGAGCAGGCAATACGTCAAATCCTGGCGAATTGCCTGAACATACGGTGCCTGTTCGGTGCCTGTTCGAGGGCAGTGAAATCCCCATAGAGAAGCACTGCTTCGGCTATTCAGAGAACACAAATCAGCAGTGAAAGGTTCCCCTAATGCCCTGCCATTCGGTGGTTTAATTCGGCAAATTTATTCAGGAGAATCCCATAGGCTTCAATGTTAAAAATATTCCCGTTTTAATTCAATATCTAATAAACCGTTCATTATAAAATTCTGCAGCAAAGAGTCTATTTATAGATTTTTTAGGATACTTTAAGCATTTTTCCGATTTTTTTTTTTTTTTTTTTTTTTCTTTTAACCACTTCAATGCTAAGGACGCGCTCAGCGCGTCCTCAGCATTACGCTGGTGTGCTGAGGACGCGCTGAGCGCGTCCTCAGTTTGGGGTCAGCGTTCGGCCGGGTTCCGGCCGATCGCTGGCCCCTCCGGTGCGGGCTGACATCCTGGATGTCAGCTCGGCATCCGGACCACCAGCCGCCATTATTAGGTGTCATCGCGGGGGCGCGATGACACCTAATTCAGGCGCCCCCCCCCCCGCATGTGCGGAGGAGGCGCCTGAAAGGGAGGGGGGGGAGGTCCTTCGGACCTCTCTCCCTCCCGATCGGCGGCACCAGGGGCTTAACCCAGGCATCATTTGGAAGGGCACAGCCTGCCCTTCCAAATGATGCCTGGCATTAACCCCTGGGGAGCTGGATCGCAAATCGGCGCTGAAAAGCGCCGATTCGCGATCCTTCCCGGGAGCTGGCCGACATCTTGGATGTCGGCCAAGCTTCCGGGAACTCCCCCAGAGGACTGGCGTCATCGTGCAGCACGATGACGCCAGTCCTAGCGTTAACCCCTAACTGCCACCAAGGTGGAGATAGGGAGTTCCAATGAACTCCCTATCTCCCGATCCGTGGCAGCTAGGGGTTAAATTTTGATATCGTTGGATCGGCCAGAGCATGGCCGTTCCAACGATACCAAACATGAAAGTTAAAAAATTTGTAAAAAAAATAAAAATAAAAATAAAAAAAAATTAAAAAAAAAAAATAAACACATTTTTTTTATTTTTTTTTGGTTTGTTAGTGTAGCAATATTGTTCCCATTTCAATTATAATGTGAACAATGATGCTGCACTAACGATTTTTGTATGCGGTGCGTTTGTTAAAAATAGTGTAATTTTCCCCAAAAAAAATGTAACGAGACCCCATCTCTAATTTTTTAACAAGCGCACCCCATACAAAATATAACCGCAATTGCTCGCATGTTAAAAATGTGGAAAAAACACTTTACACATTGTAAATTATTAAAATTCATATTTTATTGCATTTTTTGTTATAATATACAGACATGACATAACGTATACATATAATAATGACATATTATGAATCTACCGAGTCTGACGGAAAGAACGATATATAATATGTCTGGGTCATATACTAAAATAAGCCAAAACACGTTTAAACATGATGCGCAAACAGGTAAAAAATGACCTCAGCACAGGGGCGGGAAAAGCCTCAGCAGCGAAAGGGTTAAAAGTCCGATTTTTTTTTTTAATTTATTTTTTTTTTTTTTTTCAGTTTACTTATTTTTTTTGTAACAGCCCTCTTTATTATCATTCCCTGGACCTCCTGTGAAAATTTCAGACATTTTCGCTCAGTAGTTTCTTTGCAAACAGCGTTTCTTTTTCCCAGATTCATACAAATGGTTTTTCTAATTTATTCACTGCCTCCTCTACGTCACAGCTGCTTCGGCTCTGTGTGATTCGGCTCATGTTCGGCTTCTTCAAAGGTTAATCCAGATGTTTTTTGCTTGTTCAGCGTGCATTCGGTTAGTTTTCGTCAGGTTTGCGGCAGCTTTTCCCTGCAATTCGGGGACCCTGTGGTGCTTGCTGAATACACCGCAGGGTCACCGAAATGCAATCGGCAAAAGGAACCGAATTGAAGAGAACGAAAAGTCACCGAACGTGCGGTGACTTTTCGAATCTCTTTGGATAACCCTGATAGTATGCATCCAAGAGACACATTTCAGACGATTAGATCATCCCAAGCTCAATGTCCCATTCTACCAGACGCAATACCACTCTACATTTGCCTCGAAATCTCGGAGTCTCCCTTTTAATTCACAACCGTTTAGCATTCCAAGCCCATCGGATCCTAAAGGATACGAAAGGTAGATATATCATTGTAGTATGCACCATTTAATTCGGTCTCGTACACATTGGTTTCAATATACGCCCCGAACGTCTCACAAATCCAATTTCTTGCCCAGATATTGAAGAAGACGAAGGATGGTCAAACGGGGACCCTTATATTATGTGGGGATTTTAACATAGGTCTCGACCCTCTAAAAGATAGGTCCACCCAATTAACACCTACTCGAAGTCCTCAATACGCAAACTTCACTTATTACTCCAGCAACATGACCTATATGACACATGGCGACTACAACACCCACGAGAGCGAGACTACACATTCCGTTCCAGGGCACACAATAGTTACACTAGAATAGATCATTTCATGGTGACAGGGGCGACCCTCCCTCGAATACTAGATAGTCAAATTTTACCGTTCACCTGGTCGGACCACTCTCCGGTCCTCCTTGTACTAGGAGATGCGTACCAATATTATACCAGACCGCCGTGGAAATTACGTGACACACTGCTGAAACAAGACCTGGCGGTCCAAACCATACAATCCGCTCTGACACACTACTTTGAAGAAAATGCGACACAGGACATCAGCCCCCTTACGGTTTGGCAAGCCCACAAGGCAGTTATTAGGGGAGTGAGTATGCAGTGGTCCGCGCAGCAACGTAAATCATACACGTCCAACAGGTTACAATTACTTACCACCTTACAAGATTTAGACATACGAAACAAATTGACCCCGTCTCAAGCCACAGCAGACCTCATAGAAGCCACACTCGACTCACTCAGAGACTTAAACACAGACGGATACTTCCACACTATGACCTGCATAAAGGCAACATATTACTCTCTCCACAATAAATCAGGGCGATTTTTAGCTAGAAAGCTCCAGCCCCTTAAAGCGCCACGGAAGATAAACACCCTACACACTAAAGATGGGGATATCCACAACCCCCGAGATATAGCAAATGGATTTGCACACTACTATGAAAAATTGTATAACTTGGGCACGGACGATGAGATTTCTCAACCGTCTGAGGCCATAGTGGACACTTACCTGAAAAACGTACACCTTCCCGCTCTCTCACAAACGCAAATAGCGAGCCTCTCTTCCCCAATCACAATAGAAGACATTACTATAGCCATTAAGGCCCTACCGACGGGAAAGGCGCCGGGACCAGACGGCCTCTCCGGTTTATTTTACACCACGTTCTCCTCTCACTTGATCCCACACCTTCATAACGCGTTTGCTGAGGCGAAAGAGGACGGCTCCTTCCCAGTAGACCTGCTGCGGGCACATATAGTCACTCTACCCAAACCAGGGAAACCACCGAACCGATGCCCTAATTTGCGCCCCATCTCTTTAATCAATGTTGATGTAAAACTGTATGGTAAAACCCTGGCTACCCGCCTACAATACCTTCTGCCATCCCTAATAGGACAAGATCAGGTGGGATTCATCGCCAAACGTCAAGGCCCAGATAGCACTAAAAACTCCTTACCTTAATGGACACTATGACCCGTGAGGGGACCCCGGGCTTGATCCTGTCACTAGACGCTGAAAAGGCGTTCGACAGGGTCAGCTGGCTCTTCCTTTCACGGGTTCTACTTAAATTTGGTTTTCCAGATTCATTTCTAAGAGCTGTTCAAGCACTCTGATTCCCCATCGGCCAGAGTGCTTAACTCGGGTTTTCTCTCGGACGAATTTCGTATAATCAATGGCACGAGACAGGGTTGCCCGCTCTCCCCCCTGCTATATGCCCTCATACTAGAGCCCCTGGCACAGGCCATTCGGCAGAATGACTCGATCCAGGGTGTCTCGATTGGTCCCACGACTTTCAAATTAAATTTATACGCAGACGATATTTTACTGACCCTGACAGATCCTGACACACTTCATTACCTCATCACATCTCACCACGTGCCCGCTCGACCCCATTCCCTCACATCTAATTCCTCCCCTCTCCTCCTCCCTCACCCCTGCTCTCACACACCTCTTCAACCTATCTCTCTCCACCGACTCCTTCCTATCCGCCTTCAAACATGCGCTAGTTACCCCTTTACTAAAGAAACCATCCCTCGATCCCAACTCTCCATCCAACTACCGCCCTGTATCCCTGCTTCCCTCTACCTCTAAGCTCTTAGAAAAACTAGTCTTCAACCGCCTCTCCCTCTTCCTGTCCTCCAATTCCCTACTTGACCCCCTGCAATCTGGCTTCCGTCCCCTACACTCAACTGAAACTGCACTCACCAAAGTCACCAACGACCTCCTAACTGCTAAAAAACACGGCCACTATTCTATTCTCATCCAGCTTGACCTCTCGGCTGCTTTTGACACTGTTGACCACCCCCTCCTTCTGCAGACCCTCAGCTCTCTTGGTCTCTGTGACACTGCACTTGCTTGGGTTGACTCCTATTTATCCAACAGGTCCTTCTCTGTGTCCTTTGCTGGTAACTCTTCCTCTTCATTGCCTTTATCTGTTGGTGTACCTCAAGGCTCTGTCCTTGGTCCTCTGCTCTTTTCCATCTACACCTCCTCCCTGGGCAAAATCATCAACCGCTTTGGCTTTAATTACCACCTCTACGCTGATGACACTCAGATCTACCTCTCTACCCCTGATCTCTCTCCCCCTGTCCTTTCAAAAGTCAGTGACTGTTTATCTGGCATCTCCTCCTGGATGGCCTCGCACCACCTAAAGATCAACATGTCCAAGACTGAGCTCCTACTTATTCCTCCCTCTAATGCCTCCCCACCTCCTGACTTCTCTATCACGGTGGAGGGTATCACCATCTCCCCAAGTTCGCTGTCTTGGAGTTACACTTGACTCTGCTCTTTCCTTCATCCCCCACATCAAGTCTCTTTCCTCCTCCTGCCGCTACCAATTGCGTAATATTTCCAGAATTCGGCCATTTCTTACCGCTGTCACCACAAAACAAAATCTCCCGACTCGACTATTGCAATAATCTCTTATCTGGCCTCCCTCTGTCCCGCCTCTCCCCCCTACAATCCATCCTGAACGCCTCCGCCAGGCTAATTCACCTCACTCGCCGCTCTGTCTCTGCCGCTCCCCTCTGCGAGTCCCTTCACTGGCTCCCCATCCACTGCAGAATTAAGTTCAAAATCCTTATCCTTACCTACAAAACCCTCACTAACTCAGCTCCCCACTACCTGTCCTCACTAATCACCAAATACACCCCAGCCCGCTCCCTAAGGTCAAACAGCGACCTGCGCCTAGCTTCTCCCCGCATCACCTCTTCCCATGATAGACTGCAGGACTTCACACGCGCAGCCCCCATTCTCTGGAACGCTATCCCTCGTACGGTCAGACTTTCCCCTAATTTCTCTTCCTTCAAACGCTCCCTTAAAACATTCCTATTTAGGGAAGCCTACCACCCAACTCACTGACGCAACCATCAATCACTCTCACCATGCAGTCCTCTCCTCCTGTTTCCAACCCCAACCCTCCCAGATTGTGAGTTCCTACGGGAATAGGGCCTCATCCCCTCTTGTACTGTTTGTCAAATGTTGTTCAATGTATTGTAACCCGTCTATACTGTGCCTATTGTACAGCGCTGCGGAATATGCTGGCGCTTTATAAATAAATAATAATAATAATACCGGCACTGAACACACAGTTGGAATCTTATGGTAAAGCTTCATACCAGCTGGTCAATGCGCAAAAAACCCAAGCCTTACCATTAAATTTTACAAAAGCCCAATTGACAGCCCTACGCTCTCAACACAACTTTGACTGGCGATCCGAATACATAACATATCTCGGTCTTCGCATAACAAACACCACGGAGGGCCTATATAAACACAACTATGACACACTACTTCGAGACGTGAAAACTCAACTGTTTCAATGGCGTTTGAAAGACGTGTCATGGTTGGGCAGGATGCGACAGTAAAGATGATGGTAATACCAAAAATCCTGTACGTTTTCAGATCCTTACTAATTACTCTGTCGAAATCCTACCTAGACCAATTGCAGTCCATTATAATGTCCTATATTTGGCAAAACAAGAAACCAAGGATACCACGAAGCCTACTATATTATAGACACAGGGATGGAGGTCTCAAAGTGGCCCACGTTCATAGATATTATTGGGCGTCTTGTCTTGCAACCTTATCGGAAATAGTACATATTCCCCCTTCCCCTCAATGGTTGGTCATACTCTCAACCTTTACAAACGGTCACGACCTCTCCAATCTGATATGGATACCACAAAAGTCCAGGCCGGGACTCCCATTCCTATTACCACTTGCAACCTTGCTGCTTCGGATTTGGGATCAGCATTCCTCTCTTTTTACACAACATAGACCGCTGTCATTGGCCACCCCACTCCCCTCCTTAACATACATCCTGCCGCACTTTCGAGCACCTCCATGGATTCGTTTGGGAGTCACACATCTTCATCATTTTTTCACGCCACCAGCCATCATGCCATTCCAATCTATGCAAATGAAATACAAGGCACCACCTAATTTGTTTCTATCGTACTCGCAACTATACTCATATATGCGCAAGTGCAATATACTGGAAAATCTACGTGCCACCCTCCCACTCTTAACAGAGTTTGAACTATTCTGGCTAGACCCAATCTCAGCAATTAAACCCATCTCGCTGTTTTATCAATTACTCACGACCCCATCAAACCGCACAGATGGTCCTACCAAGTTACATGGGAGAGGGACCTTTCCAAGTCCTTTACCCCTACACAATGGGCAATGGCACACATGTTTGCTGCTGGTGCCACACTGATCAAACCCAAAGGAAAGTAATGTATTGCTGGTACTACACACCACATCGCTTAAAACGAATAGACCCCCAATCCTCGGACGTCTGTTGGAGCTGCTCGTCAGCGGTGGGGGATATGCGCCACATCTGGTGGCACTGTTCTGGGATTGCCCCCGTGTGGTCCAGTCTCTCCAAGCTAGCCACAGAGGTTCTAAGCTGCACTATCCCTTGCTCCCCAGAGGTTCTGCTGTTGGGAATGATACGACTTCCAAGGCAACACCTAAAAATGCTTTTCATAATAGTTTCGTCAACTATGCTCCTAATTGCGCGACACTGGAAATCTGTCGTTCCAACAATAACACAGATAGTGACAACACTTAACCAGTACAGATCTTTTGACTCGAGAGCAGTGTTCAGAAGAGAGGGTACACCACCGCGAAAAGATCTCTGGACTTTGTGGGACATTCACAAAATATATAAGGCCTGCGGTCTCTGATATACCATTCACTAAATAAGGCTTTCCTTGCCCTAATCGAAGACAATTACTTACACAAGCAGAGAACCCCACTGTGATGGTTAAGACATGGATATAAAGTTATTTCCTGACCTTTCCCCTTTTTCCTCCACCTTTTCCCTCCCCCCCCCCCTTACTGTTATCGTTTTTTGCCCTTTAAAGAAAAATGGTGGAAGTTGACATACACTATGTGGAATTGTATTTGTTGAAGTGCACTGTAAGATCACTATCATAATGGACAGCGGGCTCGCTGTCCACAGACTGTATTGTCTTCTCCAATAAAAATTATTTTAGAAAAAAAAACACATAAAAACTCCTGTATTGGTGATCGCACACTAACCTGGTTTTGATCATCTGAATCCGACCGATCGCAATATGTGTCCATTCCTGGCAGCTCCTCCCTCCCCCTCCCAGTCACATGCGGTGTACCCCAAGGCTCGATACTCGGCCCCCTGCTATTTACAATATTCATAAATGATCTGCCCAATGTCTGCAAAGCCTCAACTGTACACATGTACGCAGATGACACCGTAATCTATACAGGCAAACCAAATCTCCCGCAGCTGGAGGCCGTGCTGCAAGAACAATTCAGAGGTAGAAAAGTAGATCGAAGATAACAAGCTTTTTTTTTTTTTTAAATAGTTACAAAACTAACAATGCGCTTTGGAACAGCACCTAAACTACGTAAATTGCAAAATCCCCGTCTATCAGGGTTATTCAGAGAGAGGTGAAAACCAGGAGAATGACTGGAGAAGTGAGAATTCTAGGTCAGAGTAGCCAAACCAGAAATATTCTCCCATTTATCTCACTTTCCGAATCGGCTATTTGGTCTAGATTGTAAATTCTCATGGTAATTCTCCTGGTTTTCACCGCTCTCTGAATAACCCTGTATGTGTCACGACAAAATCAAATGGCACGCTGACCACAGTCACTTCTCTCAAATATCTAGGTATGTGGTTAGACCAAAATCTATCCTTTGGCCCCCACATCGAAAAACTCTCTAAACAAATGCTTATGCCGGCTATTGAATACGGAGATGTAGTGTATGCCGCTGCCCCGCAAACGCACCTTCTTAAATTACTACATTGTAGAACTCATTCTGCCGCTTTGCATTACAATGTAACTACATGTGACATGTTAAAAGAGCTAAACTGGCCTTCACTGGAATCTAGACGCACTCTTCACCTTTCCAACCTGGTGTTTAAGAGACTTTCTGGGAAGCTACCTCCCTACCTGAATAGGCTGCTTCCCCTAGCAGTTCCCTCATCCTATAACATCCGATCCAGGACCTGCACCTTACTTGCATTACCACATTACATAAAGAAAGTGTCTCGATCCTCATTTTCCTACAGAGCACCACAAATATCCAATAACCTCCCAGACACCGTCAAATCTTCCCCCAGTCTTAAGTCACTCGAGCTCCCTATTAACATACATGTTTACAGGTGCATTCTGTATCAAGGTATGGCTTGTTTGCGACTATTTCCTACATATTTATTTTCTTTTAATCTGTATAATTGTGTTTTGTTTTTAACATCTTGCATTTATTACTTTGTATTTCTGTAACGAGGCAGCAGTCAGAGATTACGTTTTGAATTTACGATTTTTGCCCACTTTAGCTGTCTCTTGCACCCATTTGGTTTGGTGTTGATTTTAGGATTGTATTCATGTGTAAGTACTGAATACAGTAATTACATTCAAAACTTTATGTGCATAGATTTGCTATATTATTTGGAGTACATTTGAATGCATGTTTTGGAATGGCATTGCTCTTAGATTGTACTTTTGTAAGTTTGTCATAATCAGATGGTTTGTGTGAATTACATTTGTGCAAACATGGAGTTTTTTTATACAGGGTTATTCAAAGAGATCCGAATTGTGGCCGAAAGGTAACCGAACAGTGAAATTCAGCGTTCGGTTACCTTTCCTGGCCATTCGGCTATTCAGAGAGCAGGCAGTTCGCCAAATGTTGGCGAATTGCCTGCACATACAGTGCCTGTTCGTTGCCTGTTCGAGGGCAGTGAAATCCCCATAGAGAAGCAATGCTTCGTCTATTCAGAGAACTAAAACCAGCAGTGAAAAGTTGTCGAATTTCCCTGCTGTTCAGTGGTTTCCTTCGACAGGTTTTATCAGGCGAATCCTTATAGGCTTCAATGTTAAAAATATTTCCATTTTAATCCAATATCTAATAAACCGTTGATTATAATATTCTGCAGGAAAAAGTCTCTTCATTTATAGATTTTTTTTTTGGATCTTCTATGCATTTTTCGGGATTTTTTTGCGAAAATTATTATTATTTTTTTAAATCGTTTTTTCTCTTTTCTGTAACAGCCATTTTTATTATCATTCATTGGATCTTATATGTAAATTCCAGACATTTTTGCTCAGTAGTTTCTTTGCAAACAGCGTTTCACTTTTCAAACATTCAAGCATACCGTTTTTTGTTTTAACTCCTTGTCTGCGGTGTCGGGTTTTTCCGGCAGCTGCTCTGTGCTGTGATCGGCGGCTGCTTGAATTTCTCAGGCGTGTTCGGCGGGGATAATCCAGATGTTTTTGTGGGTTTCGGTGTGCGTTCGCCAGGTTTTGCGGTGAGTTTTCCTCGGGTTTGCGGCGGCTTTTCCCTGCACTAAGACGGCCCTGTGTGGCTTGCTGAATACACCACAGGGTCGCCGAAATGGGATTGCCAAATTGCACCGAATTGAAGAGAACGAAAAGTCACCGAACGTGCAATGACTTTTCGATTCTCTTTGAATAACCCTGATAGTGTTTTCTGATCAGATTTTTTTTCTTAAATATTTTACATTTTATCCTTTTAATGCATGCTATTATTTTCTCAAAGGATCATGTTATCGAAGCTCCTCGTAGTTATTATCGCTTGGATAGCTCCATGCAACCAGATCATTGGTTTCATCCAGTACAAGTTTGGGAAGTCAAGTGTGCTGATCTCTCCATCTCCCCTGTGCATAAAGCAGCTCTAGGGATAGTAAGTATAATAGTAATAATGAGATTTACACAGAGCAACAAATGTTGCTTGCCTTATTCTATTGTCCATCCACTGGTCAACAACAAAAAAATAAAAAAATTCTGGCCTGGACTTTTGCAGCTGTTTCAGGGTGCTGATTCCAAATCTGATCTCAGATTTGCTCTATCACATCTCATTTTTATGCTATCGCCATACCCCATTTTCATTGATTTTACCCAAAATTAACGCTGTCACTTATGATTGCAAGTTGTTGCGAGTCAGTGACTGCTTTAGTGTTAAAATCTGGTGCTGCATTTTTAGGATAATGTGTTTATAGTATTGTTTTATGTAGATATCCACATTTATTTAACCCCTTAGTGACTGGGCGGTTTTACAAAAGTCCGTCCTTTAGTGCCCGCTGCTGTTTTTCCGTTTCTGCTTTTAGGTCAAATTTTCCACTTACCCGTTTATGCAACCCACACATTATACACCGTTTTTCCCGCCATTAAATGGACTTTCTAAAAATATCATTTCCATCATATCATATAATTTACTATAAAAAAAATGAAATAAATGAAAAAAAGTTATGAAAAAAATTGATAAGACACATTTGAAATTTAATCCCCAAAATCTACAACGGCCAATCTATCTTCACTTGGCTGCTAGGGGGTTAACTGGCCCACTGACGTCCTCACACATATGGTGAGGATATCAGTGGGTGGGGGGTGACATGGAGGCTTGGCTGACATCCAAGATGTCAGCCACCTTCAGGTTTGAATCACAGTTCGGCGCCAATTCGCAATCCAGCAGCAAAATAGTTAATGCTATTCACCACTGAAAAGGGGAGACTCTCCCCTTTCCAGCAGTGAAATTTTTTTTTTTCCTAAAATGGAAATCCAAAGGAGCCCCCCTCCCCTTCCTGATCTTTACTGCAGGCGCCTGCCGATGACATCATCATGCAGCATGATTACATCATCGTGCCTGTTGGCCCCCCTAAAAATGTGGGGCATGCTTCCAGCCTGCCAGACCGCTGCGGGAGCCGACGAGGGAAGTATCAGGTGGGAGGGAGGTTAGGAGACCCCTGACCATGTACGTCTGCGGGTCTAAGGGAGACTTCCCGATCGGACGTACATGGAACGTCAGCGGTCGGGAAGGGGTTAATATTTTACTTCTGTGATCTAACCATGGCTACAACATCCGAAAGAAGGAAATGCAGTAATGACCCAGATATCTTCTGCTACACCTGTGGCAGCTTCACTATGCAGGATCAATTTGCTGTTGTTATTGAAAATGCAATATTTGATATCTCAAAAACCTGATGTGATAGACAAAAACTGATGCTAGATTTCGAATCGGCACCCCAAAATTACCTTAAAACTGTTGGAATACCTTATGCCAGAAAAAGTGTGTTGACCAGTATAATTTTTAGTGCACACTTTTTGTTTTGTACACTGGTCATCGGGAAGTGAAAATTTGTAATACTAAGCAAAACTGAAAGCTGCTATGATTTCTAATGTAATTTTATATTCTACAAATTTCACTCTGGAATGGCACTTGGGAAAAATATAACCCTTAATGTTTTCTATTCCTACGTTGTACTAACAATTTGAAATTATGGTGGTTGAAGACGTATTACACACCTGAACTAAAAGGTTATTGTCAACTGTTCTATCCATTTTTAGGTTGATGACAATAAGGGAATTTCTCTTCGATTCCCTCGCTTTGTGCGTATTCGTGATGACAAAAAACCTGAAGAAGCAACAAACAGTTTTCAGGTATAAAGTGAAAAGAAATCCTGGTGTTAATCTGAATTGTATCAAGGCATGTGTATCTGAAACATGCTAGAATTTAAAGTGCACTTCCAAACGTTCGTAATTTGTTTGCTAACATATACAGTTTATTTGGGGAAAGAAATTGCAAATCCCAATTGAAGTTTCTGACACACACTTCCCTGCAACATGCCAAAGGGTGGAGTGTCCGTTTGAGAGGACAGCCGTCCACTTACTCAAAGCTCCTGATTGTCACTACTCTGGCTGAGAAGGCACACATGTACCCAGGGCTAATCACACAGCACACAGCACATTGCAACGACCTGCAGCAGCACTACCTATGGTGCTGGAATCGGGTAAATAACGGGAGTGAAATCACAAGAGATGGAATTGCATTGATCTTTAATGCTAATGTCAGATGAATGCAGTCAGAGCGCACTCTGCGTGCGTGCACAACGGATGGACGTACTGACGGAAGATATCGTAGACACCACACGATTCGGTTTTTTTGACGTACGTAGATTAAAAAAGGGAACTATGGGAAATAAAATTAATATGAAAAATTATACAAATTTAAAAAGGATATGCCATTTTGTGCGTCAAGGTGCTGGACGTCGCAAATGGGCTGCGTTTGACATCTCACACAGAACGCTACGCGAATGTGGCGCACTCTGTGCATCCGGGGTAGCGGTTTTACTTTCTTGCCTAACTTGCGTCAGTTTGCGTTGTGCGTGCGCAGTTGGGTGCGCACGTACTTCGTGTGTGGGTCTCTATTGATCATGATTCTATGCTACGACAGACGGTAAACTGTGCGGCAACACGGACGTGATAACTAAGTTCGTCTGACATTGGCCTTAGTCCACTGGATGAAGGAGAAATTTGTACAAAGAGGAATTGTACACTGATAAATAAAAGAAACCCAAATGACTTGCAAGGAACATATAACAGACTCACAAACACAAATGATGGACTTTTGATTTTCAGCCAAACTAAAAATATTTTGCACAAGATTTTCTTTTAATTTGTTTAATATTTTTCAGTATAAGAAACATAAATGTGTTTAAGAAGATGATATTCATACACTGTATTTAGTTTAATATCACACATACACCTTTCTCTGATCCCTACACTGTATATTGCTAGCAAGACTCTTATCCGCCAGTAGGGAGTTCTTTTCTTCTTTCACAGATCATTCTTTGCAACTCTGGAGGGTTCATGGTTGCACACCTCCCATTAATTTAATAAGGCTGCTTTTCCACAAACTGAAATAATATATTCTAACAATTAGAAATACCAGTGGCGCTAGATTTGGGCATTTAGTTCCTTTGCCATATTCTATAATATGTTGCCATAATTTTATTAGTGTTTTATTATGCGTGTGAAGCTATTACTGCTCGGTAGAAAATATTATTTTTGCATACCTCTACGGAAAAGTTTTGTAGAGTAGTCAGGCCTTGGCAACGCATGACAAAATTGTCAAGGTATACTTTAGAAAGATTGGCTTCATGGAGCTAATAAAAAGATAAACAGAAGACTTTCAAATCTGTCTTTTTTTGTTATTTTGTATACAAGTTGGAGAAAGTCACTAAGAGGAGATTGGTTAAGAAAATGATCATTCTTCAAAATTCATATAAATAGAATCTTGAAGGTACAGATCTTTCAGACAGTGAATTCTTTCCATATTGAAATCTCTAAAGGGTTTTTTTTCGCTCTACCCCTTCCAACTAATATGTCTTCCATCCCCTCCTTTTCCTTCACATGAAAAATAATGCAGAGCTCCATGGTATTGGTTCAATTGCTCTATTGTTGAACAGTTTGTGAATCTCTAAAGAAACTTCTCCCTGTTACAAAAATTTGTGGGAGCAAAATTCTGCAGAGGTGCTGTTAATCTACTTTTCCTGGCGTTTAGCATAATTCAAGGTTGCTTTTAAAAAGAACCCGTACCCAATGCAACTCGAACACAATGCCAGGAATGCAGACCATTAACCAAAACCACACAATCTCGAGTGCTCACACATTAGTCTTCGATATCTGTGCTTTTCGGCATACATGCCAACAGTCTTTGCATGGCTGCCATCAGAAATCTTGGTGTCCATTACTAAAACGACGGTTGGGGCCCCCTTCCCTCAGCTGTCTTCAGTAAACAAATTAAAGCATTTTGCCTCCAGTCCTGCTTATTTTACAGAAAATGGGTTAAATCCCTGGTGGACGAACAAGGGACTAAAAAAGTTTCCCTAGTTGGACGCCGGTCACCTTGCACCTCTACCTGGTGCAGACCATTCGAATCGCTCCTTCAGTGAGTCGGCGTACTCTTGCCGACTCCAGATGCTGAAGCCCACCCGGAAATTTGTTGGTATCTTGGTGGGCCAGTCCTGGGTGGCATGGAGGGACCCTTACATCTCTGGCACTTAGACAAGCTACAGCAAGCATGGCTAGGGCCCCTTGGAGCCACTGGACCCCTGAATATATCTTGGGCTGTAACTACCCTTATGGCAGAAATGTGCAGACCATACTAGTCACTCCATCAATGAGGAGTTAGACTGTGCCAGCCCCGGACCACTAGGAGATTTGTTGGTATCTTGGTGGGCCAATCCTGGGTAGCATCGAGAGTCCCTTACATCTGCATCACACATACAAGTGGCAAAGAGGTTGGCAAAGGCCTGGGCCCCTAAACATATAATTGACTTTAACCCCCCCTCCCCCATTGTGCTCCTGAGCTTTGTATCAGTGAGAATGGTCTTATTTTTTTATTTTCCAGGCTTCTATGAGGGAACTTTCATAACACTGATTATTATGACACTGATCACCCAGGACCTTGCAAATATTCTATTTCCCGATATGTACTTCATTGGTGCTATATTACAAATGTGTCATTAACCTCCTCTTCAATTATACCACATGGAACTTTGCAATAAAGCGCAGATCTTTGCACGCGCAGTTTTTTGCACCCATTCAGCCAATCAAACTGAAGAAACACACCTATCAAACGCAACTGAATTGCGCCTGGCAGAGGCATCGGAGACGGGTTCTTCGTCTGATGCAAAATGAGCACATATGCTACAGTAATAATACACACACACCTGCCAACATCCATTATATTGTTGCTGCATTCCTTTTTAGGTGCTTTTTTTTTTTTTCAGGTTAGCCAGGTTGTTCAGATATGCAGTTAGTACCAGCTTTGTGCAGTTGCTAAAATTATGCGCGCAAAGGCTATGCCGTAATTACCACGAATAGATTGTAATAACATCCTCGTACCAGCGCACATTCGCGCTCACAATGTTAAGTATAGGACGCGCGCAGTACAGTAAGCTCGCGCAGGATCACCCGCGGTAGACGATTGCGCGCGGTTGTTGCGCTGACTATGTAATACGGCATTCAGCGGAAATGGTTTTACCCCTCGCGTTAATGTTTTTTTGCGCCGGCGCAAACGTTTGCGTGAAGATTGTAATTTAGCCCTAGATGAATACAAAGAGAATTGAGAGAAACAAACCTTGGAAATTTTTAAAAAGGCAAACATGTCAGTCCTAAAGCATACAGGCCAAGGCACTGATAGGAGTATTGGAGGTTGTCACAGACACACCATTCTAATACTTAATGTAACAGTAGGACCAAAGCTTGGGGTGAATAACACTATTCCCTGTCTTACTTTGAGCAGTTCTATTTAATGTGGAAAAAAATTGGCACTTGCGTCAGTTTTTTGTGGTTCGCTTCCAAAAAAATTTGCCTAATTTTTTTACTCTCCTAAAAAAATTGAGCCTAAACATGTAGCGAGCATCAGCATTGTAACGACCCTTGCATAGAAAAACTGAGCAGAATCTGTTGGTTATGGTAGTGTACTTTTCTAATACTAGCTTCCTTTCTCTGCTCCTGATTTAGAAGAGAACATAGCAGAAAATTTTGCTTAAAAATGGAGCTTTAACCCCTTCACTGCTGAGCCATTTCACGTCTTAACCACTTGAATGCTAAGGACGCGCTCAGCGCGTCCTCAGCATTCCCGCTGGTATGCGGAGGACGCGCTGAGCGCGTCCTCGCATTGGGGTCAGCGTTCGGCCGGGTTCCGGCCGATCGCTGGCCCCTCCGGTGCGGGCTGACATCCTGGATGTCAGCCCGGCATCCGGAGCAGTGGCCGCATTATTAGGTGTCATCGCGCCCCCGCGATGACACCTAATTCAGGCGCCCCCCCCGCATGTGCGGAGGAGGCGCCTGAAAGGGAGGGGGGAGGTCCTTCGGACCTCTCTCCCTCCCGATCGGCGGCACACAGGGGCTTAACCCAGGCATCTTTGGAAGGGCACAGCCTGCCCTTCCAAATGATGCCTGGCATTAACCCCTGGGGAGCTGGATCGCAAATCGGCGCTGAAAAGCGCCGATTCGCGATCCTTCCCGGGAGCTGGCCTACATCTTGGATGTCGGCCAAGCTTCCGGGAACTCCCCCAGAGGACTGGCGTCATCGTGCGTAGCACGATGACGCCAGTCCTACAGTTAACCCCTAACTGCCACGAACTGTGGAGATAGGGAGTTCCAATGAACTCCCTATCTCCCGATCCGTGGCAGTTAGGGGTTAAATTTTGATATGTTGGATCGGCCAGAGCATGGCCGTTCCAACGATACCAAACATGAAAGTAAAAAGTTGTAAAAAAAAGAAAAAAAAAAACACTTTTTTTTATTTTTTTTGGTTTGTTAATGCAGCAATATTGTTCCCATTTCAATTATAATGTGAACAATGATGCTGCATTAACGATTTTTGTATGCGGTGCGTTTGTTAAAAATGGTGTCATTTTCCCCAAAAAAAAATGTAACGAGACCCCATCTCTAATTTTTTAACAAGCGCACCCCATACAAAATATAACCGCAATTGCTCGCATGTTAAAATGTGGAAAAAAACACTTTACACATTGTAAATTATTGAAAATACATATTTTATTGCATTTTTTTTATAATATACAAACATGACATAACGTATACATATAATAATGACATATTATGAATCTACCGAGTCTGACGGAAAGAACGATATATAATATGTCGGTGTCATATACTAAAATAAGCCTTCAAAACACGTTTAAACATGATGCGCAAAACAGGTAAAAAATGACCTCAGCACAGGGGCGGGAAAAGCCTCAGCAGCGAAAGGGTTAAAAAACACGTTTTTCTTATATTTTTCTTTACTTTAAACATGGTTATGTCTGGTATCATTGGAAAGGCCATGCTCTGGCCTTTCTAATGATACCAAACACGACCCTGGTAGCTGCCAACAGTCGGGAGATAGGGGGTTTATTTGAACTCCGATATCTCCACCACTATCTTTCCTTAGGAGTCAATGAGGACGTTCCCCACACGTCCTCAGCAGTGAAAGGGTTAAACGAAATCAATTTGATGCAAGCAATGGATTCTGCTCCCTTTTTTATTTTAACATGAGCCACACAAAACGATGCAAGAATGTGCACCGGAAAATTTGAGTACGTACGTCTGCATTTTGTCCATCTGTATTTGTATCGTTCTCTCTTGTGTCTGCTTGTAACTATGTGCCAAACAGTTCTGCCCTCTGAATTATAGTTTATTAACAGATTGTCTGATGGGTTATTTATAATTCTCAGGTTGCAGAGTTGTACAAGAAGCAGCAGCAAATTCAGAATACATCGTCAACTGAAAAAGGAGAGGAAGATTTCTACTAGTATGTCAGGAATGGATTTGGAAATTCCATTTATTGATGCTGAAAAACAAAATCTCTGTTCCAGTGCTCAAAAAAGCCATGGATCATCTTTTTTTTTCTTTGTGATATTTAATCCTTGTGTTCTCTGAACAAACGCTTTCCTTTGTTTTCTGTTAATAAAGTCTTTTGGACAATATCACAGGTGTGCTGTTATGATGTAGGTCTGTATTATTTTTGTTAATTTTTATTGTGCATACAATGAATTCAAAGAACAGACAATGCAATAGAAAGAAATAGTACAATTAAAGTAAAACAAATCAGTGCTTTGGCTAGCTAATGACATAAACAAAAACCCATACACTGCATACACCTGTTTATGTTTTATGAGAAGAACAAAAAGAAAAATTTATAACAGATCCGATCCAATCACATCATATTGAAGAGAAGAAAATGTACAAAGGAAAAGAAACTGCCGGAGAAGCTAAACTCTAAGGCAGTGTTTCTCAACTCCGTTCCTCAGGACCCACTAACAGGCTATATTTTAAGTACTTTGGGGAAATGCAGACTGAATCCTGCAATCACTGACCAGCAAATGATATCACCTGTGCTGTCCTTCCGATAAACTGGACTGATTGTGGGTCCTGAGGACTGGAGTTGAGAAACCCTGCAAGGGATGTGAAGGACTCGCAACACGAGCTTTATACAATTAACAGCAAAAATCTATTCGGACCGGAGTTATAAAGGATCTGTCTGCGTGCGCCATGTGCGAACAAACCTTTGGACGTGAAGTTCCTTATTTATGTATAAAGGCAATCCATATAGAAGGGTAATTCAGTTTGGTCTGGAAAAATAGAAATGGGGACATGAGCAGGCGGATTCCATGTGTGGAGTATTGTCTTGCAAGCAACAGCTGCCACTATGATCTTAACATGTATAGCTTGGAGGCAAGACTAGACAGAGGAGATATGATAGAAACATTTACATACATAAAGGGAAAAATCAAGGTAGAGGAAGGGAGTATATTTAAAAGGAAACAAAGTAGCAAAACACAAGTCTTACTTTTAATCCTTTGCTCTCTAAATTAACATCAGGAAGTGTTATTTTACGGAGAGGCTGGATACATGGAACAGCCTTCCAGTATAAGGGGTAGAGGCATGGGCATCCGCAGAAATTTTTCGGGGGGGGGGGGCAAAATTTTAATGGCATCCATATTCTGCCCTTTTGACAATGTCATATAGGGGACAGTCATAAAACAAAGCGTCATAATACGGAGGCTGCGAAACATGATGCAAGTCTGAGGCTAGGGTCAGACTAACGCATTTTTCGCGTTGGCCGTGAAAAACTGCGTTCGAACGAATGGACGCATTTTTTCACGGAATACGCAATAGCGGTCATACGATGCGCATTTTCGTCCGTGATTTTGTACGGATCATCAATAAAACCCTTTTTCTGTCTGGACGTTATGTTGGCCGGACATTAGCAGCGTCTGACGTCTCCTAATCACACACACACGCCGCTAGTGGACGCAGCGCACTCTGTACATCAGTACTAGCGGTTTCACGTTCTCGAAAAAATGCGTTCGTTTGCCACTTGCGTTGCGCAGCCGCACTTTTATGCGGCCGTTCTTCGTATCCTGCCTGGCATTGGACGTCATTTGCTGCTAGCACGGCCGTGATTTAGTGCTGCTAAACGCACGTTAATACTGCGTTAGTCTGACCCTAGCCTGAGTGTTGCATTTTCTAGTCTGTTAACGCTATTCAATGCACCGCACTAGTCATACACCCAGGATCCAAGGCACTAAAGGAAGTGTTTTTTTATACACAGACCATGATCCCCCACTCCCACAGATACTGGCACACACACCAGGCCCCTCCACTATATATATAATATATCCACACACACCAGCCCCCCTTCCTACACACACACACATATCTCCTCTCCTCTTAGATTGTAAGCTCTGGGGCAGAGTCCCCTCTCCTCTTACATTGTAAGCTCTGGGGCATGGTCCCCTTTCCTCTTACATTTTAAGCTCTGGAGCAGGTTCGCCTCTCCTTTTAGATTGTAAGCTCTGGGGCAGGGTCCCCTCTCCTCTTACATTGTAAGCTCTGGGGCATGGTCCCCTTTCCTCTTACATTGTAAGCTCTGGAGCAGGTTCACCTCTGCTTTTAGATTGTAAGCTCTGGAGCAGGGTCCCCTTTCCTCTTACATTATAAGCTCTGGAGCAGGGTCGCCTCTCCTCTTAGGACCCTGCTCCAGAGCTTGCAATCTTTCTCCTCTTAGATTGTAAGCTCTGGGGCAGGGTCCTTTCTCCTCTTAGATTGTAAGCTCTTGAGCAGGGCCCCCTCTCCTCTTAGATTGTAAGATCTGGAGCTGGGTCCTCATCCCCACTGCCCAGGCAAGACCCTGCCTAGAGTGCCTGTATGCTGCCAATATTGCCCTGGCCTGTACCTCATGCAAGCTCTGTGATCTTAACACAGGCCCCCACCAGATTGCTATTAATCATTTTGTGTTCCTCTTCCCCAGACAGATGAACTAGACTCAGATCGAATCTCCTAAAGACACTGGCATCAAGCTTAATAAAAATGTATTTATTTGACAATCATTACCTTTTTTTCCTGTGTCCAGCATCCCAGCCTGTGGCCCATAAGAGCAGCTGCACCTCGGCCCTGCCTCTCCCAGCATGCAAAGTGAGTGGGGATGTGATGCTGGTGCAGGCTAGTGGAGAGCCGAGGTACTGCAGCATTGCAGCGAATAAATTCTCATAATTTAGGCCTGTTGCTGGGGGGGGGGCAAGTGCCCCGCCTTGCCCCATGCTGCGGACACCCATGGGTAGAGGCTAAAACAGTGATTAAGTTTAAGCAGGCATGGAATAGGCATAAGGCTATCCTAAATAAAAGATAAATCCAGGGAAAGTATCAATATAATAAGAATTTATGTTTGGTCTTTATGGAGGGGACAGGACCAGGTCTGCATTATTCATCTGGACACACTGCTTAGAATGTAATGTAGAATTTTATAATTTATCAGATGAAACTATATTTTACATTTAAAGCTTATATATATATATATATATATTACTATAGCTCCTATAAAGTATATTCAATTATTGAACACGTTTGCAACATCCCTGCACCTGGAGTAGAATTTTAACTTTGGGCCCTATTCAAATTATTTGTTCCCAGTGTTTCGCAGCATGCAGCCAGGGGACGCGTCAGATGGCACTGCTGTCTCCACTGTGGCATAAGGGGTAAGTGTTTTTTCCTTTTTCCATCTAACGCAAAAACACTTAACACTAGGCTCCGAGAGATTGTATTCTTTCAGGAATATTTTCTCCAGCAGAGAACTCGCTATCATGGAACAGCTCGCGGCAGGGGCTGACTGGTAACTTTAGGCCCAGGTGGCAAGTACAAGCCCTAGGCCCGTGGCGCAGTAACCCAGCCCCATTTAAATATTTTTTTTAAAGAAAAGCATGGTTAACAAATTACATAAAAAAAATGACATTTTAAGGCTGTGCTAATAAATAATTATTATTTATTTTAGTGGCTTTTATTATTCTGGCGAGTTGTTATGCACTCATATACTTCTTATTGCTGTCCAGCTCTGTGAATCACAACACTTCAGCGACGTGCCAAGTACATCTTCTGCACAAAAACATGAAACCAGAGGATGCGCTCAGCACGTCGTCGTCAGCAAATAGGTTAAAAGGGGAAAAAAGTGGGTAAAATTTGAGTGCCCCTTTAACCTCTTGCTGCCCTGCACAAATATTTAGTACCTGTACCTCATGATGCTGCCAAGACGCGCGCTGTCATTCTTACTTTGTGGAGTGCAGGCAGCAGATAATAATGTGGCATTTCTAGGAGCAATACCAGCCTTTTGGGTGCAGGGCAAGGAGGCCAAGCCGGACTGCGACAAGGACACAGGTGCAGAATTTTACACACAGCCTGTTAAAGACAAATACATGCATTTACACACACACAGCCATACATTCACATAACCATATATCCAGTACACCCCTGGGGTATGTAGCAATAATTCTCACAGTAATGTGTGGTGTGTATGTATACATACAATGTTTTAGTGTATATGGTGTGTACATATGTACGTAATGTGTGTATATGCAGACACAATAAAAAATATTATATATATATTTTAATAGCTCTATATATTATGCTCCACACTTACATAAATCACACTGGGACAATTCTCAGTGCAGCAGCAGGGATGGCTAAATCCAGAATGTTGCTTGCAAGGGTTAAAAATGGAGAAGATATTCTTTCTCCTTCACAGCAGGGGCTATACTATGTCTGGTTTTGGACACAGCAGACCCCTCACCCCCTTCCTCACTTACTGCAGATCCTTGTAGGGACACTGAGTGTGGAGGGGGAGGGGGTCAGTAGCCCAGGATCCCCTGTCAGCTCAGCTACAGGAGAGAAAACCCTTGCAGGGGAGGGATCCAGGCTGGGGCAGTTAATTAATAGAGGAGGGAAATGAGGTGACAAATAAGCCTTGTGTATATATGTACAGGTGCTTTTACACCAGTCACTCAATAACGTGGATTCTTTAGCTTTTAAGTGAGGCAAGCCAGGGTTAGGGGGTCGGGTAAACATGACTGGGGTGTCCATTTGGCTGATCTATGGGATAATTGATGCAATAAATCTGGCTGAATGTGGCTCTGTCCTTCGGCCCGGCCAATCTCCTGTCCATGTGGCAGAGCCAGCGGGCTGGGAACTGATGAAAGGCCGCGCTGCTGCACTGTGTCAGCCTGTCAGGGGTCTCACCTCTCCTTGTAGTCTAGTGGGATGTTATGTGATAAGAGCTCTTCTCTGTCCGGTAGCAGCAGCATGCTGAACTCGTGCTGCACTCCACTTGCCGCGGCTCTGTCCCTCTTCCGGAGCCCTGTGTCACGTGACCGATCACCGGACATGGAAGCGCAAATCCCCTAGTGGCTGAGATGGGAATTCCGCTGCCACCTCCTGGTTTGACATGGTAAGGCGGACATAGCGACGGCAATGAATGAGACCTGCTGGCTGCGGTGTGTAGCAGCCGGCCGGTCTCATAAAGAGAAAAACAGCAGCCGCTGAAACAGGCCCGAGGGACGTTTGCCACCCTGCCCCCCGGCCCAGTCTGCCCCTGGCTCGCGGTTTTCATGCAGAGCTGTTAACCGTTCCTATACGAAGTATAGGAGACCTTCAGGGCTGGACTGGGATCGAGAATCAGCCCTGGACGTCATCCAGACCGGCCCAATTTAATTATGCAAATAAGCACAAGAATAGTATAATCCAACTGGATCACTCAACCAATCGCACTACAGATACTGGAGTTGCTGCATAGTGATTGGTTAACGCACCGCAGTGGCACTGGGGGTCGAGTGTGCACCATGTCTTAAGGTGACGCGGATGCACAGAGGGTCTCACCAGCACAGGGACCCCAATATGAGACTGCATCTGTTTTACAGACTGTAAGGAATGTTTCCCCTCACCCATTAAGGGCAGTGCCAGCCACGCAGTAAACCAGCATTCACACTGTGCCAACGGCCCACCGGGAATCTCCCTGTAGTCCCTATGGCCAGTACATGCCTGGAGACCTTAATGTACAGTAAGGAGCCACTAATAACGAGCTGCAAACTTAGAATAGTGGCTAGAGCAATTGTGTACAACTCCATCCTTTAATGGCAGTATTGGAATAGGGCCCTTTGTATATCATTTTGTCTTTTTATTTTACATGTGTCTACTGTATGTAAATGGTATCTTAAAGGATGCATTTGATTTTAGGTTTTTACAATAGCTGGGGAATAAAACAATCACAAGTTTTTAAAATTTTTATTGGTCTAAAACTTATGTTTTGAGACTCTGAATTATAATATAATATTTCTGGGCTTTTCTATGTCTGATCATGCTCCAAATTGTTTGAAATGCCACCTTATGTTTGCTCCCTCCCTAATAAACATTAGCTTTAATTATTGATCTTTTGAGTTTGTCAAAAGAAAATTGTAGGATCAAGGACATTCGAATAGAATACTCAGACAAAAATAGCTTACTGTTGGGACTATTGTGTGCTTCTGATTGCATAACATGTTACAAATGCACATTCAGTAAACTTGACTACCAAGATGATCTTGTTGAAAAACAAGATGCGCAACTAGTATGTAACCTTTGGGTTAACAATCTTAAAAATAATATATAGGAGTGGGTGTGAAAAAATAAAATATCTTTACCAAAAGTCCAAGCCAACACCACCGCGCTAACTGTAGGAATAGAAGTATTTAAACTGCTTAACATCAGATGTTTAGAGTTCTACAGATCTATATCTCAAGGTGTAAATTTAATAACGCGTCAGTTACCGAAAAGACAAAACAATGACCAGGAACAAATGTACAAAAGATCACAAGACCGAGTATGCCCTAACTTATTCAGCCTAAAGATGAATGCTCAAAGAATTCTGAATGCATTCTTAAGATGGATCACAGTTTAACCCCTTCGCTACCAAGCTATTTTCCCCAAAAAAAAGGCAGAAAGTTGTTTTGGACTTTTGTAATGCAAGGTGTAAATTTATAAAAAAAAAAATATATAATAAATGTAAAAGTAATTTATTGACTGCATAGAGAAAAATACAAATCCAGGAGCAATAAGGCAACAAAAATTGCATATTTCCGAGGCAGATGTGAATCCTCAAATAAGAATGTTACAAAATCAGTACAGCAGTACGGGCGCAATCGTCAATTTTCAAAGATGGAGACAAAAAACTTGCAAAAGAACGAGAAACCTGAGGGGAAGGCGGAAAGAAAAAGAAAGAACAAAAATAGAAAAAGAGGAAACAAGCATCATATTGGCCATCGTATTCCACCCACAATTTCTTACATGCTGAATTGGTATGTTCAGTTTGGCAGTTCGTTCCTCCATTAGTTTTGAATCTCTGATTTTATGCAGAACCCTCTCTACTGTAGGAGGCAACATAGAGCTCCATTTTTCAGCGACTGCCCTACGAGCCGACAAGAGCTTGGTTAAGTTTGTGTCTTTGAGATCTATCCACCAAGGAATTAGACGAGGGAAACCTGTCTGGAGCAAGGGGAATCTGGAATTGGAAAACTGCTGCAAGCAAGGCATGAATGTGTTTCCAAAATGTAGCAATAGCGGGCCAAGCCCACCACATGTGATAATACGTGCCCTTCTCCCCACAAAGGTGACAGCAAGTATCTGTTGTTGTGGCACCCGTTCGCAGTAATTGAAGACGGGCGACATACCAGAGCATAATAGATTTAAGCGACTGTTCCTGATATTGAGTGCAACTTGAGGCTTTTTTTTTTTTTTTGGAATTCTCCCAAATGTCCATCCAGTCTTCAAAGGAAAGGAAGTCCCTGATATCCAGGCCCGGACTTAAGATGTTTCCAGTCAAGCAGAGAGGGGATTGTTGAGTAAATGTGAGAGATTAGACCAGGCAGGAGGATTCCAAATAACAGAGCTGTTCAAACCAGGAACGCTTAGAAAGAGCTGTGGTTTTAATGCGTGACATGGAAGCGAAATTTTGAACTTTTAAAAAGCGAAAATAGTCTCTGGAGGACAAGTCCGCACAGCTCTTCAGAGTTTCAAATGTAACGCAGGACTGGCCGTCGTAAAGGTGACATAAGTGTTGAAGGCCCGCATCCTCCAACGATCCGAAGGGACAAGGCTATATACCTGGAGCAAACTCACTATTATGGAACAGTGGAGTGAGAGGAGAGTGGAAACTGGTGAGATCACACTTGAGAGCCAAAGCATTCCACACTCTCGTTGAGTTCAGTATGGCAGGGCACGATGTGTTCAAATGAGGAATGTTTTCCTTAGAAATTCATATCCAGAATTGAGGCAAGTCCAGGGAAGTGAGGGCCGATTCTAAATCTACCCAACATCGGACACCCACAGCAGAGTGCCAAGACATTATCTGTGCCAATTGAGCTGCATTATAGTAACACCTTAAAGAGGGCAACCCCAACCCTTCTCAGGAGGATGGTATAGCACCTGGCGAGCATCTCTATCAATGGTAGATTGTAAAAGGCAAGAATCTTACATTAAGGACGATTGGTAGGGCCTGAAATACAGAGAGCAGCCGCAGGAGAACGTTCATTTTGATACAGTACACCCATCCCACCCACAAAGTGTATAACTTACGCTATTTCTCCAGGTCCCTCTTAATTTTATTGAACAAGGGCGTGTAATTGCTGTCGTATAAAACTGCCGGCATTGCCGTGATACATGTGTCCAAATATAGGAACGACTCTAGTGGTAGAGAAACCCAGAGTGGAACTGGAAGACAGAAAACATTCAGTGTCAGAAGATACATGAAATAACATTGTTGCCGATTTCGCAACATTGATTTTTATAACCAGCAATAGCCGAATACGAATCCAAAAGGGCAAGGACATCTGGGTTGGTCAAACAACACATCATCCGTGCATGCAGATTGTTTAATACACATCAAGCGTAACTCACATGTCCTTAATGTTAGCGTCTGATGGAGGCCAAAAGCGGCTCCAGCATAAAAAGGAAACAATAAAAGTGACCGGAGACAGCCCTGTCGTAGTCATTAGAGATTTTTAAAGAGGTGGGGGATGCACCCGGGACAAGAACTCGATCCATCGGGTCAGTATATAGGGCAGATGGAGCCGAGAGGAACTTATCTGAAAGACCCTGCCGTTCCAATAATCTAAAAAGGAAGGGCCGATGGGGGCGTGGCTGACTGCTGAGGTGAGAGGACAGTGGCTGAGACGGCTCTGTCCTGATCTGGACATTCCACGTTGTTCACCTTTTTGATGTGTTTTTACCTCTCGCCTCCCTCCTGATATGTGCCTCCAGTTACCTGTACCAGCCTGGGTGCAATTCAGCGGTTGTAGTCTGATTATTGATGAGTTTTCCTGTGTTTCTTGACTGGGCTGGAGGCCATTTTGTGGCCTACCAGCGTGACGCAGCACTGCCTTGGATCCTTCTAGTGTGCCCCCATATGGAGAAGTGGGCTGTGATGACAGAGGGCCCCCAGCCCCTGCTACTTCCTGGCCGGCGGGTCCAGACGAAGTGCGTGGGAGTTTGGCAGCTGGACAATTCATTCTCCCCTCCTACAGCTGACACAGAGGTCACGTTGGCAGGCCTTGGTTCCTATTTGTAGACTCTGCAGGAGGGGGATGACCGTCCGGTCACTCGCAGTGATCTGCTTGCCTGTTGGCTGCCCTTTGGTCCGACAGGAGGGTGAGATGTGGAAGGGACCGTGCCTGGTGATGATGTGCCGACGCAGAGATGTGTGGCCCTGGACAGGGCAGGGCGATGGACCGAGGGGACGTGACTGAGGTCCAGGACGGTGCACCTGTTCCGCCTGCCCTTCTACAGGAGGGGCTGCTGCGGTCAGAAGTGCTGAGTCTGACGGATGCTTTGCCTGCCTGGGCGGTGTCTGCTGTGGCTGAAGAACCCTCTGCTCTTGAAAGCTGATGCCCGAGGATGGCGGTGCCCCCTCCAAAGACTGTGATGTTGGGGGCCGCTCGGCCTTCGACTGCTGGCCTCAGCAAAGTCCTTATGAGCCGCTCCCATCCGAGCCGCCGCAGGTGCTGCCTGTGTCACCCTCTGGGATTCTTTAGTTTTTTTGTGCCCCTTCCCCCGCATGTGTCTGGGGTGTCCAGGTACCCAAGCTTCCCCTTCTCTGTTCTGCCTGTGGTGGTCCCAATCCCCTTCTTGGACACGGGATGAGGTGAAACCCTCCCATCTCAATTTTTTAGTGAGGGAAAGGGGGGTTTGCGAGGGTCCTGAGGACCAGCAACAGCACTAGTGCCTGCTCAGGTCTCACAAGGTTTTAGCTTGCTTGTGCCATTACAGGGATGAATGCTCCATATGCAAATCAGCCTGCTCTCACCCAAAAAGGGTGGCCAGTACTGATTGCCAAGGACGTCATCCCTGCACGAGAGTTGCAGCAACCCCCGACGATCATTTCGGCCTTGTTAGGCCGCATCAGGAGGGTATAGCTGACAACCCTCTAGGCACATCAAGCAAGGGGTCCACGTCTGGATGACCCTGTAAACATATAGTGAGGGAAAGGGGGGGTTTGCGAGGGTCCGGAGGACGAGCAACATCGTCGGGGGTTGCTGCAACTCTCGTGCAGGGATGACGTCCTTGGCAATCAGTACTGACCACCCTTTTTGGGTGAGAGCAGGCTGATTTGCATATGGAGAATTCATCCCTGTTAGGGATGAGCCGAACACCCCCGTGTTCGGTTCGCATTCGAACTCGAACAATTTCAAAAGTTCGAGTTCGGACGCGACCACGATCCGAACTCCATGCAAGTCAATGGGACTCGAATGTTCGATTTTTAGAGTGCCCTGCAAGAGGGCATATATGCTACATATTTGCCATAAAAGGTGTATGGGGGTCCGGGTAGTGCCCTGGGGGACAGGAAACAAGGACAAAAAGTTAAAAAAAGACCGTTTTTAAAGGAACAGTGATTTCTCCATGACATAAAGAATAAAAATGAAAAATTCCTTCAAATATCGTGCCTTGGAGGTCCCCATAAACTGCCTGTGAAGTGGCGGATTTGTAGGATGTATAGAAACATTTAAAAAGAAAAAAATGACATTTCAAATGGCGGTAAATGTTTTTCCTTTTAATCTAATCATAAACAACTGCTTTGGGCGGCAGCCTGTATGAAAAGGAGACGTTTTAGGACACGCAGAACAAGTTTAGTGATTTTTTTGGCTAAATTATGGTGAAACTTATGCAGGCTTTGGATGAAAGTAACAACCGGGTCATTAAAATTGGGCCTTTGGTGCCAGCTAGTGCCTTCACACCGTAACCCCTCTGAGGTATTGTGGAAGAGTGCAGGGGTGGACCCTGCGGTCAAATATTAAAATTATATGAATCTGGTACACGCGTCAGTGGCAGTGCACCCAAGTACTGGGCCTTTGGCGCCAGCTAGTGCCTTCGCACCGTAACCCCTATGAGGTATTGTGGAAGAGTGCAGTGGTGGAGGTTTTGGGAATGCAGAAGAGATCCCCGATCTATTCAGTTACATCAGCATCAGGGGAGTGATAGCTGCTGATCCAGGACTGATTCATTTTTATAAATGTCAGCCGGTCTACAGAGTCGGTGGACAGACGCACTCTTTTTTGTCTGTGACAAAACCTCCAGCAGCACTGAACGTCCTTTCAGAAAGCACGCTGGATGAAGGGCAACCTAGTAGCTCCATAGCATATTGGCTAAATTCTGGCCAGTGATCCAATCTCAACACCCAGTAAGCCAGTGGATCATCTGCTGTAAAGGTATCCAGGTCTGCCCTTGCCCCTAGATAGTCCTGCACCATATGGTGAAGACGCTGGCAATAGGTGCCTACATTTGACATCCCTGGGCGTCGTGGACTAAAAAAATTGGATAAGGCATCAGTCAAGCGGCCCCCTTCACCGCTCTTCCTCTGATAAACCGCAGCCTCAGAAGCACCTGTGTCATCAGTTGGTAACCTACCAGTGTCTGGAAAGGTGTTACACAAGTGTCGCTTTAGAGCGTCCTCAAGTTGTTTCATCCTGTGCTCCCTCTGTGAGGGCAGGATGAGCTCTGCAACCAGGCCCTTGTAATGTGGATGAAGAAGGGTTGCCAACCAGTAATGATCCCTCTCCTTGATAGCACGAATCCTGGGGTCCTTTAGCAGGCTTTGCAGGATAAGGGAGCCCATGCAGTGTAGGTTGCAGGTGGCATTAGCTTCAGAGTGTTCCTGGTCGCTGAGGATGACCGTATCGTGCACTACCTCCTCCCAGCCACGTACTAGTCCTTGGGTTTCTGGGGACACAAAACCCTCCCTTGAGGAATCCCCACCTTCAATGCCCCCACAACTTAAATATTCCTCCTCCTCATGCTCCTCCTGTCTGATCTGAGGACCCGCAGGAATGCTGTCTGCATAAAGACTGGGGCCTTGAGAGCTAGGGAAGTCCTCCTCTTCCTCCCACTGCTCTGCCTCTAGTGCCACATCTATAATTCCCTGCAGAGTGCGCTCCAGCAGGAACACTAAATGAATTGTGTCACTGATGCATGCACTGTCCCTGCTCACCATCCTCGTTGCCTCCTCAAATGGTGACCGTACAGTGCATGCATCCTTGATCATCAGCCACTGCGGGAGGGGGGGAACCAAGTTGACCTGAACCTGTCCTTGTGCCATACTCACACAGGTACTCATTGATGGCCCTCTGCTGCTTGTGCAGGTGCTGCAGCATTGCCAATGTTGAGTTCCACCTAGTGGGCATGTCACAGATCAGGCGGTTTGTGGGAAGGTGGAATTCTCTTTGAATTTCTGCCACGCGAACACTTGCTGGGAATGGTCGTCTGAAGTGGCTGCAGACTTTAATGGTCTGGCTGAGAAGCTCTGCCAGCCCTGGGTACCTGGTTATGAAACGCTGTACCACCAGATTTAGGACGTGTGCTAGGCATGGTACATGCGTCAACTTATCCAGGCGTAGGGCGGAGAGCAGGTTGCTGCCATTATCACAGATGACCATTCCCAGCTCAAGCTGGCGTGGTGTTAACCATCTCTGCGCCTGCCCCTGCAGAGCTGACAGAATTTCTGGCCTGGTGTGGCTCCTGTCCCCTAAACAAACCAGCTCAAGCACAGTATGGCATCTTTTTACTTGAGCCATTGCTCGCCAGAGACATTGAAGGAGGAAGAGGTGGTGGAGCAGACAGACCTCATATAAGCAGCTTTCTGGAGGCGTGGATGAGCAAGCTCCAGCACAGAGCCTCATCCTGGATCCCTCCCAGCTGCAAGCAGAGTTACCCAGTGTGCCGTGAAGGAAATGTAACGGCCCTGTCCATGCTTGCTGGACCACGTGTCTAAAGTAAGGTGCACCTTGCTGATGACTGCCTTTCCCAATGACTCCATACCATTGTCTTCCACGTGCTGGTATAGTGCTAGAATGGCCTTCTGTGAAAAGAAATGACGTTTTGGAACCTGCCACTGTGGTACAGCACATTCGGCAAATTCACGGAAGGAAGCCGAGTCCACCAGCTGGAAAGGCAGCAGCTGTAATGTGAGTAATTTTGCCAAGCTGGCATTTAGAAGTTGTGCCTGTGGATTTATTTATTTATAAAGGATTTTACCAGGAAGGATACATTGAGATTTCTCTCGTTTTCAAGTATGTTCAAGAGCATTGAAATTTTACAGTTCCAGAAATACAAAGTAATGCAAGATATTAAAAACAAAACACAAATATACAGATTAACACGGAAAATAAATATGTAAGTAATATAGTTACTATGTTACATGTTTACAGGTGCATTCTGTACCGAGGTATGCTAGTAAGGAGCTCTTGAGTGACATAAGATTGGGGGAAGATTTGATGGTGTCTGGAAGGTTATTCCATAAATGCGGTGCTCTGTAGGAAAATGAGGATCAAGCCACTTTCTTTTTGTATTGTGGTATTGCAAGTAAGGTGCTGGTCCTGGATCGGAGGTTATAGGATGAGGGAACTGCTAGGGGAAGCAGACTATTCAGGTAGGGTGGCAGCTTCCCAGAGAAGCTCTTAAACACCAGGTTGGAAAGATGAAGGGTGCGTCTAGATTCCAGCGACGGCCAGTTTAGTTCTTTTAACATGTCACAATGGTGGGTCATGTAGTTACATTGTAGCCAAAGCGGCAGAATGAGTTATACAATGTAGTAGGTTTCTGAAGGTGTGTTTGTGGGGCCGCTGCATACACTACATCTCCGTATTCAATAGCCGGCATAAGCATTTGTTGTACAATCTGCTTTCTTACCGCAGGGCTCAGGCAGGATTTGTTTCTGTACAGGGCACCTAGTTTGAGGTAAAGTTTGGATGAGAGTTTTTCTATGTGGGGGCCAAAGGATAGATTTGAGTCTAACCACATACCTAGCTATTTGAGAGAAGTGACTGTGGTCAGCGTGCCATTTGATTTTGTCCTGACATGTAGATGGGGATTTTGCAGTTTATGTAGTTTAGGTGCTGTTCCAAAGAGCATTGCTACAGTTTTGTCAGTATTTAGAAAAAGTTTATCTGTGATCCACTTTTCTACCTCTGTGAATTGTTCTTGCAGCAAGGCCTCCAGCTGTGGGAGATCTGGTTTGCTGGTATAGATTACGGTGTCATCTGCATACATGTGTACAGTCGAGGCTTTGCAGACGTTGGGCAGATCATTTATGAATAATGTGAATAGCAGGGGGCCGAGTATTGAGCCTTGGGGTACACCGCACATGACTGGGAGGGGGAGGGAGGAGCTGCTAGAGATGGACACATGTTGTGATCGGTTGGATACATATGATTCAAACCGGGTTAGTGTGTGATCACCAATACAAGAGTTTTTAAGTTTTTGTAATAAGATGCCATGGTCTACTGTGTCAAAGGCCTTGGCAAAATCAAGAAATATGGCTCCAGTTAGGTCTCCTTGTTCCATGTCAGCTTGGGTATCATTGCAAACTTTTAAAAGGGCTGTTGTAGTTGAGTGATTTGGACGAAAGCCTGATTGATCTGGGGTTAAATAGTTTGAAGATTGATAATAATCACGTAATTGTGTGTACACGCATTTTTCCAAAATTTTTGATATAACGGGGAGCAATGAGATTGGACGGTAGTTGGATACCAAAGTACTGTCACCACTTTTATGGATAGGTACCACTCTTGCAGTCTTCCATAGTTTGGGTATGTATCCAGTTGCCAGTGATTCATTGATGAGCGTTGCGACAGGTTTTCCAATTGCTGGGGCACTGATTTTCAGCAGCATTGCTGGGATTTGATCAGGTCCAGATTGGTATTTCATTTTTTGATTACGGAGCAGTTTAGTGACTACACTGACAGGCACTGGTCTAAAGTTGAATTTATCTGCGATATTTGGTCCCTGCATGGTTGGAGGGGCCTGACCTGTGTGTGGTCTTTCTGTAGGGGTGTCATTTGCTAGCTTAGCAATTAGGGTGGTGGCGCCACAACAAAATAATTATTAAAGGCATTTGCAACATCTAGGGGGTGTTGCAGGGTTTGGTTGTTTACTTTGACAGCAGCCGGCTGGGAGTGGACTGGGGGTGTTTCTATGTTACTTATGATTCTCCAAAAATTTCTAGGTTTTCATAGGTTATTGTTTAGATTTTCATTGAAGTATTGGGCTTTAGCCATTTTTGTTTGTTTTGTACATGCATTCCGGCATTGTCGGTACTCTGATCATTCATGCAACCAGTACTCTTGAAATTTGACCACAGTGAATCTCTAATCTGGTACATTTGTGTAAGATCAGCTGTAACCCAGGGGAGATGAGCCCCTTTTACTCGCACTTTACGCAGCGGGGCATGGGCATTCCAGACTTGCAGGAGCTCTGACTGAAAGAATTCAATTGCACAGTCCAAGTCTGGAATAAGGTTTAGTCTGTACCATGGGAGCTGTTTGAGATCACTTAGGAAGGATTCAAGAATAAATTTCTTGAAAGACCTGGTGATTATTACCTTTTGGAGGAGATTTTGTGGATTTTATTTTGCGCACACAGTACACTAGACAGTGGTCACTGAAGCTATTAGCGAGAACGCCTGCCTCTTGTATTTTATTGGGACATGAAGAGAGAATCCAGTCCAGCAAGGTATGGTTAGGGCTGTTCATAGTAATGCGAGTGGGGGAGGAGATTAATTGAGTTAGCTGCAAGGCCTTAAACAGTGAGCAGTGTTTATTAGCTTTAGGATTCAGCCAATCAATATTGAAATCGCCGAGGACCAGCAGTTCACTTTTTTTGGTATTGTTCAAGTAAGTTATGAAGGATTTCAGCTATGTCAGAGAGGGAGTGCACTGGTGAGCTTGGTGGGCGATTAAAATCCAGCAACAATGATTGATTTACTGAATGGGATCTTAATTATACCGGAGAAGAAATCAAAGGACTCATCAACATAAATAGCTATACCTACTCCTCTCTTTGCTCTGTCCTTTCTATAACATGAATACCCCTGTATTGATATCGCAGAGTCTGGTACTTTTGGGGTTAACCATGATTCTGTGAGCACAATGACTTTGGGTTTGTAATAGCAACACCAAGCTTGAAGCTCATCCATTTTAGGGAGTAAGCTGCGGATGTTGCAGTGCATAAATGAGAGGCCTTTTTTAGTGGGAAGACTAAAGGTTGTATCAGCTATAGGACCAGGGTTAGATTCCACATCGTTTGCCAGGGAAAGTAGCAGAATGAATAGAAATTTCTTCTGCTGCAGCAGCTGGGGCAACGAAATCTGACTGCATAAATCTGCAGCTGATGGGATGCTGGCAGATTCTGAGGAAGGAAGTGGTACACCCATTACTGTAGCATCATCCCTGTCAGTGGAGGTTGTAGGCAATGACATGGCAGGACATATAGTGGGGGTAGAGACAGATGAGGAGGACCTATGCAAAGTGTTGTGCTAACGGGATGCATGGCAGGTGGTCATATGTCGCCTCAAGCACGTGGTACCCAAGTGTCTATCTTTCCCACGCTTGATCCTCTTCCGACATAGCTTACAAATAGCAATGCTGCAGTCTGCTGCACATGTCATGAAGAACTCAGAGATCCTGGACGTGTGCTGCGAGACAACAGTGCTCTGCACCTGCGCAGCTCTGACACCTGATGCCTTGGACTGGCTATGGTTGCTCATAGAGGACGTTGTGCCTCATTTTTGTTGTGCCTCCTCCTCCTCCTCCTTCTCCCTTTACTCCTCTGTTCGATCAGGCACCCAGGTGGAGTCAGTGACCTCATCATCGTCATCACCCCCTATCTCTTCGTCACTGGAGCCAACCTCGAATATATGCTGCAGCTGCTGGGGAACATGAGTGCCAGTATTGTGTGTCACTGGCACCCCCCCTCTAGGCTAATTATACTCCCTTCCTCAACCTCAGAGTTTGAATCAGAGCACTGGAGCTGCTGCGCATCTTCAAGCAGCATGTCACTGTCACTGTAGTCAAACAATTCAGCTGACTCCTCCGTGTATGATAGTGAGGCTATGGCAGGAGTAGCTGTGGACATGGAGGCTGAATTAGATGTTTTGGCAGCTGAGGTGGACTGTAAACCACTACAAGCCTGGCTGGCAGAGGACTCGGAGGATGAGGATGGCCTGGTTAGTCAATCCTGCAAATTCTCTGTATGTTGCTGCTGCTTAAGACGGCCAGCACCAGATATAAACAAGGACAAGCGTGCCCCTGCAGAGGATGCACCACGTTCATGACGACCAGGGGCACAGCCTTTCCGACAGAGGCTGCTTGCCCTCTTAGGCTAGGGTCAGACAAAAGCATTTTTCCCCGCAAACGTGAAAAAGTGCGTCCGAACGCATTGATGTATTTTTTTCACGGAATGCGCAAAAACGGTCAGACGACGCGCATTTTCGGGCGTGATTTTGTACGGATCGTCAATAAAACTCTTTTTGCATCTGGACGTTATGTAGGCTGGACATTAGCAGTGTCTGACATCTCCTAATCCCGCACACACGCTGCTATGCCGCAGCTGCGCACTCAGTACGTCAGTACTAGCGGTTCAGCGTTCTCAAAAAAATGCGTTCAAATTCCACTTGCGTTGCACGGCCGAACTTTTGTGCGGCCGTACATCGTATATTGCCCGTCATCTGCTGCTAGTGCGGCCGTAATTATGTGCGCCAGGACGCACGTTCAAAGTGCGCTGGTCTGACCCCAGCCTTAACGGTGTCTGGGAGCATCTGCCTGTCCTTTTTGGTCTTTCTGACATGGTGAGTGATATATACAAGATATATTAAAGATATACATATTTTCCGGAACAATGCTATACGTCAGTGATACACCCTGGCTGATAGCTGGCAACACCCAGATTCTACTCTGAATAGATAAACAGATGAACTCTGATTAGAGTAGAATCTGGGTGTTGCCAGCTATCAGCCAGGGTGTATCACTGACGTATAGCATTGTTCTGGAAAATAAATATATCTTTAATCTAATTCTAGCTACCATACAATAACACCGTTTAATCAGAGTTCATCTGTTTATTGTATGGTATCTAGAATTAGATTAAAGATGTACTGATTTCCAGAACAATGCTATACGTCAGTGATACACCCTGGCTGATAGCTGGCAACACCCAGATTCTACTCTGAATAGATAAACAGATGAACTCTGATTAAACTGTGTTATTGTATGGTATCTAGAATTAGATTAAAGATATACAGGTTTTCCAGAACAATGCTATAAATCAGTCAGATACAGCCTGATGGCACTGCCAGGCTAACACACAGATTACAATTCCCAGATCTCTGCTAGAAGTCTGTGAGACCCCAATAGCTGGCAGTGAGAAGACACAGATTACAATTCCCAGATATCTGCTAGAAGAAAGTGAGACACAATAGCTGGCAGTGAGAAGACACAGATTACAATTCACAAAAATCTGCTAGATGTCTGTGAGACACACTGAAAGAACAATCTCCTCTCACTCCTGCAAAAAAAAAACACGTGCTGGGGCTGTGGGGAAGCCTTATATAGTGTGCTGCGTGTGCTGTACCTGTGGTCAGGTGCAAGGCTGTAGCCAATTACAAGCTTCAGGCTAGTGGAAAAGTGCATTGTGGTCCATTGTGGGCGAACACGCGGAAATGTTCGATGTTCGCCGAACGGCCAATGTTCGAATCGAACTCCTGTTCGAATCGAACCGCCAGCCCATCCCTAATCCCTGTAATGGCACAAGCAAGCCAAAACCTTGTCAGAACTGAGTGGGCACCCACCGTAGAGCAGGCCATTAGTGCTGTTGCTCGTCCTCAGGACCCTCACAACCCCCCCCCCTTTCCCTCATCTATTTTTTTCCTTTTTTTATTCAACTTTTTTCTTTTGGTACCTCAATAGCGGACTATTCCTGATGTCCTTTTGACCCGACCTATCCCTGCTGAACTGTACGGTGGATCTTGTGTATATATATAATTTTTTTATTAACCTTTTGAGACTCTCCCTTGCCCCCCCCCACCCCTTTTGGGTTTTGAGACTCTACTGATGATATCCCCTCTGGGGCTGATGACATCTGAGACTCTCTTTTGTGATTCCTATTGATGTACTTAACATTTTAGCCTCCCCCCACTTTTGTTTTTCGCTGACACTTGCCCTGCCAGCGATGATGTACCCTCCCCACTTTTAATTTTTTTTGTCATTTTTCGAGCTGTTTCGAGGCACGCACTATGGCTTTGTTTGCCATACTTGGCCCTCGGGCTCCCAGGCCTCGTGATACTGCTCCATGGCCTCCTTCAGGAGTGAGCCAGGAACGTCACAACGATGGCCTTTGCCGCCCCACTTTTTTTTTTGTCATTTGCTGGTTTGCAGTAGGTGTAGTATACTTCCCTACCCTTCCCTATTTTCGTTTTTCTATACCTCCTTGATGTTCACATTTTTTAAGTAACCCATATGTCACTTGGCCTTACACGGCTACTGACCCGTGATGTCTTTCTGTGGGCCCTGCGTGGCCATACTTTCTTACGATCTGTTGTACTGCTAAATGCTTGTCAAAATAACACTTTGTTTTTAAAGTGCTTTTTATATTCCGAGTATCCACCCAAAGGATGACACCTCAGTCTCTGGTCAAATAATACAATGCTTAAAATTGTAGCCCAAACCAAATTAGGATTTTACAAAATATATTTTATAAAGGGTTAACATGAGTAATTGATTTAGAGGCTGGGTGGAAATACGATTAGGTGCGGAGAACCGCTAGATACAATTTTAACACGGAGAGAGACTCAAATCTCTGATTCAAGAACAATTCAAATAATTCAAAATGAACATAATTCTCTATTCGATTCTTAATGTAGTTGGTTTCTATCTAGCGATCCCCACTAACCTGCCACGAACTTGACGCGCGTTTTGCCCTCTACGGCTCGTCAGGAGTGCCCACTGCGTGGCAGTTTAGTGGGGATCGCTAAAAACCACTACATTAATAATCTAATATAGAGAATTATGTTCATTTTGAATTATTTGAATTGTTCTTGAATCATTGGTTACATTGTTGGCTATTGTGCTTTGGTTTGGAGACTAGAGATTTGAGTCTCTCTCCGTGTTAAAATTGCATCTAGCGGTTCTCCGCACCTAATCGTATTTCCACCCAGCCTCTAAATCAATTGCTCATGTTAACCCTTTATAAAATATATTTTGTGATATCCTAAATTGGTTTGCGCTACAATTTTTTGCATTGTATTATTTGAGCAGAGACTGAGGTGTCATCCGTTGGGTGGATACTCTGTTATTATGCTTTTTTGTATTTATGTGGATGTGACGCATCGTTATGTGCAATGTTTGTTTGTACATTTTTTAATTTCTAATTAATAAGTCAAGTTTTAATCACAGGTTGACATTTTTTTCTTTCTGGGCTATCCATTTAGATTATTTGTTTCAGTAATATAAGGGGTAGACACTCAAAGGTCCCCTGTGTATACCTTACACATATGTGTGATTGGGTTTCCTTAACTTGCAAGTTGCAACCTATCTACGTGTGTAGTTTTTTTGAGTAGTAGCATTCAGGTCCCCTGCCAAGACCAGGTCTCCCCTAACAGGAGTCTGAAGGAAGTCCCAAAAACCATCCTAAAATGAGCCATCATCCAGATGGATGAACTCAAAAGAGACAGGATTTTCAAAGGAGTATAACTACACCCAGCAGTTTAGCTGTTTATGCAGTGCACAGTCGGTAAATACTCTATTATATTGTCCACCTCAGTGGTGAAAAGGAGCAGACTTTGGGATCTTAGTCTCCTGAATACATGCAAAATCAATTTTACGCTGACACAAATCTTGAAACAGAAGGTGACGTTTATGTGGTGAATTTTATCCCTTTTAACATTAAGAGACAATATCTTTACCATGGCAGCCATGCGGGTACAGTACAAGAGCTATAGAGAGCCAACAGAGGCATGTATAAAAAAGGAAATAAGGGGGGGGGAACAAAGAGAAATGAGAGGAGAAGAGGAGGGTGACAAAACACAAGACAACCCAACATTCAAAAAGAAAAAACAAAAAGTATTCGGTCTAGTGGCACAACCAGAAAACCAGGTAGAGGGGCAATGAACAGGATGAAAACCAAGTCGAATGCGTCCACATTCCCGCTTCCCACAGGTGATAGCATACATCAGCTGTACATAAAACCCCCAAAAAAAAAACTCCAATACAAAACGTACCTTTTTGAAAAATTTATGAAAAGCGAAATGTAAAAACGGGTAACAAATATTTCAACGTACAAAAGAGATCATCATTCCAGGGCCAGAATGAAAAGAACAGGATCCTGGAAACACTTCCAATTTGCTGGAATCAGCTTTCAGCCAAATAGAAGTATGCCATTCCCTGGCAAGTAGAGGCAAAGCAACAGGCGTGGCGGGCATACCCTCCGGTAGGGCTAGATCAAAGTGGGCTAAAAATGTTGGCGCATCTGCAAGGTTGGAGCAAGTGCGGGTGACCTCTCCATTAGAAACTATCAATTTAAAGGGGTAACCCCAAGCATATTTGATGCCTTTTGGACTGCAGCACATTTGTCACTGACTTCCATTTCTTACGTTTGTAAGGGTGGCCGGTGCCAAGTCCTGAAAGATTTGGATGTGTTTCGTTGTAAGGAAATCTGCTTGTCTCTTGCGGATCACGTGATTGCCTCTTTAGTTTTGAAGTCGTGCATTAGCGCCACGAAATTTCTAGAGGTCAGAAGGCGCAAAGTCGAGGGGCACTGGACTGTGTATGAGATCCATAATGAGCTGTGATGGAGTAAGTTGCACTAACAATTTAGCGAAGGTACCCCTAACAATACCTTGCAGGATAGAAGGTGTAACCTC
This sequence comes from Leptobrachium leishanense, assembly GCA_009667805.1. Classification (NCBI taxonomy): domain Eukaryota; kingdom Metazoa; phylum Chordata; class Amphibia; order Anura; family Megophryidae; genus Leptobrachium; species Leptobrachium leishanense. Next base: position 74,709,110 of record CM019073.1, on the reverse strand, counting down.
TTCCGTGAACCATTTTAGCTGCAGGTTATTCCATCTGAACCTGTTGGAGAACCACACTCACACTGATGCTGACTAATTACTGGGGTCTGATGCTGGCTAATTACTGGGGGTCTGATGCTGGCTAATTACTGGGGGTCTGATGCTGGCTAATTTTTGGGGGTCTGATACTGGCTAATTATTGGGGGTCTGATACTGGCTAATTACTGGGGGTCTGATCCTGGCTAATTACTGGGGGTCTGATCCTGGCTAATTACTGGGGGTCTGATCCTGGCTAATTACTGGGGGTCTGATCCTGGCTAATTACTGGGGTTCTGATCCTGGCTAATTACTGGGGTTCTGATCCTGGCTAATTACTGGGGTTCTGATCCTGGCTAATTACTGGGGTTCTGATCCTGGCTAATTACTGGGGTTCTGATCCTGGCTAATTACTGGGGTTCTGATCCTGGCTAATTACTGGGGTTCTGATCCTGGCTAATTACTGGGGTTCTGATACTGGCTGGCTAATTACTGGGGTTCTGATGCTGGCTAATTACTGGGGTTCTGATGCTGGCTAATTACTGGGGTTCTGATGCTGGCTAATTACTGGGGTTCTGATCCTGGCTAATTACTGGGGGTCTGATCCTGGCTGATTACTGGGGTTCTGATCCTGGCTGATTACTGGGGTTCTGATCCTGGCTAATTACTGGGGTTCTGATCCTGGCTAATTACTGGGGTTCTGATACTGGCTGGCTAATTACTGGGATTCTGATACTGGCTGGCTAATTACTGGGATTCTGATGCTGGCTAATTACTGGGGGTCTGATCCTTGCTGGCTAATTACTGGGGTTCTGATACTGGCTGGCTAATTACTGGGGTTCTGATGCTGGCTAATTACTGAGGTTCTGATACTGGCTGGCTATTTACTGTGGGTCTGATCCTGGCTGGCTAATTACTGGGGTCTGATCCTGGCTAATTACTGGGATTCTGATGCTGGCTGGTTAATTACTGGGATTCTGATGCTGGCTGGTTAATCACTGGGGTCTGATATCTGGGGCCCACGCGGAGGGTAGGTCTTGAAGGCTCAGGGCGTACTGGTACGCCCCGCTAACTTCAATGGCCCGCCTCGGCCCCTCCCCACAGCTGACGAGGGGGGGGGGCTTAATGGATTCTTGCACCGGGGCCCTGAGGTTTCTAGTTACTCGTCTGATAAAACCTAACTGAAATTAAGATATGCAAATAGAGATGCTGGGCCAGTCTTGGGTGCCAATGAGGGGGTCTACAAATAATGGGTTGAGCAAGATAATCACAAACTACCCACACACTGACCCAGAGACTCAACCACACTCATTTATAATCTCCCACACACACTAATTTATGATCTCCCACGTAATCACCTTTATAGCCTCCATATCAGTGCTGTATCTTGGCCTAGGCCGACAAGGCCTAGGGCGGCAGTTTCCAGTGGGGCAGCAAAAACAGCAGCTACTGTGTGTCAGTCTGGCCAGGAGCAGAGGAATTCAGTGGTGGATTGTTAACCCTTTGAGAACCTAGGGTCTTTAAAGTCAATGCATTTATGACAGAACAGTTCTGTCATTCCTCCTTAAGGGTTAATAGGCAGCAGAGGCCTTGTTATCTTTTGTCTGGCTATCCATCAGGAGTCTGACACTTCCTGGTGTCTCATTGCAGTGGTCTGGTCAGCTTATTAACCCATTCAGTTAAATGGAGAGAGTTTTTCATTCTTACTTAAAACATTTTCTTAAAACTCCATTAATGAAAAAACTTCTTTAAAAAAAAAAAAGGGTTATAAAAGAAGGGGGAGAGGGCTATTAAACTAGATCTTAATTAATACTCCACCTTATAACAGTTACAAACATTTATAAAGCGCCAACAAATTCCTTAGCGCTGTACAATGGGAGAGACAGAATAACAAATATACATACATGTTACACAACCAGGACAGGAGTGAGGACCCTGCTCAAGAGTTTACAATCTAAGAGGAGAGGGGTGACACACTAGATGAGGCAACATAACACAAATCTACAGTATATGAGGATCCATAACCCGTTCTTTAAAAATACTTCCAAATTGTATGGCCATTTAAGAGTGCAAAAAATAGCTGTATACATGTCTCCTGCACTATCCAAAAATTGCTGGTTTCAAAACCTAATAATACTATAACCTATTATATTAATACTAGATGGAAAGCCTGCCCAGAGGGCAGTCTATTGTTGTTGTCGTCAGCTCAGAATTCATGTCCACAGATTTTTTTTCCAATATCCTATCCAAGAGTATCTCTCTATATAAATGCGTTTGTAACGCGTCCATCGCCATCCCATCCGCAACAGGAGGGCCAACTGAGCAGCTGTGATGGGTGCGCACGCAGCTGACAGAGCATTACAAAGGCATTTATATATTAGAGCAGGTTCCTCTTCCCGCTTAGATTGTAAGCTCACGGGAATAGGACCCTCAGATTGTAAACTCACAGGAACAGGACTCCTTAGATTGTAAACTCATGGGACCCCATGGTAGACTGGTATTGTGCATGGCAGGCTGGTAATATGGCTGGCAGACTGGTATTGTGCATTGCAGACTGGTAATATGGCTGGCAGACTGGTAATATGGCTGGCAGACTGGTATTGTGCATGGCAGACTGGTAATATGGTTGGCAGACTGGTATTGCATATAGTTTTTATTGTAAAGGCTGGCAGGCCCCTCCCTCTCTGGATTTCTCAGGCAGATGCACCCCATCCTCCTGCAGCGAATACACTCCACAGAGCCAGCCTGGGGTGCGGGCACGTGTAATCAGGGTATCGGCAGCGCGCACAGTGCTGTGTGAGGTGTCGGCGACACGCACGCAGGTCTCTGCCCTAATGCGGAGCTAAAGGAGAGAGCGCCCTGGTAGATTGGCATTACAGACACCCATCCTCAAAGCACCCCTCACAGCCCACTGAAGCCCACAGCATCCTGCCAGGCCGGGTGATCTGCCAGCGTCTGTGCCGCCCACCCTCTGCATCCTTCCTGTCATCCCAGCAGCATCCCATCTCAGCATGCTCGGAGATTGCCTTACAGCCGATGTGCATTCCATGGACATGTAAACCTAGGCGGAGCGAGGGCCGCAGCGATGGGGGCACGCATTGAAATGTAAGTATGGGGACATGTGCCTCCGGGGGAGACTATGGGCAGGGGGGATCCATGAGGGACACAAAAATCCAATCTATTAGAGAGTGCGCCTCTCCAATGGATCGGATTTTTTTTGTCCCTCGCGCACGCCGGCTGTGCGCTTGCCGCGGCGGATGGATGCGCGTGCAGCAACCGCCGCTGGTTGTGCGCGCATGCGCAGTAGAGGCTTGGCGACGACACGCCGGGCCTTACTGCATTATGTTATAGATTACCATAGCATTACATTCCACAGCTAAGAGATATACTGTATAATAGGGATACTAGGCGATAGTGCAGGAGACCTGTATACAGATATTTTTGCAAAACGTTTTTAGTAAAAATGCAAAATTCTCTCGCACAGGGGCAGGGGGCCCTTCATGGATTCTTGCACTGGGGCCCTGAGGTTTCTAGTTACGCCTCTGCTATAAAAGCAATGTCCCCTGCATGGACTATGAATACAAATATGTATATATAAATATCTTTACCAAATAACGACAGACACCAATAAACTTTGGAATAGTTGGCCGTAGCTTTTATTTAAGGGTAATTTGGAGGCATAAACACTTCAACCATAAAACCGAACTTAAAAACCTGTAAAACCTTATCAATAATATTCTAACAAATTCCCAAACCGCCCCTGTTCTCAGCCAGCTTGGGAACCCTTCTGCCTCCATCCACCCCAATAAGGGGCGACCTTTACCCTTATTAAACAACTACGACAATATGCATAAAAAAGGGAGGGGGGGAACGCTGCTACAGGATCCAATCTTCTAAAACAGCTGAGGTAATTGCCAAAACTACCTCAGACTCTCAATTTATAAAACCTTTGGAACTTGCCTCGAGCTCTCAAACAGCTGATATCCAATCAGCTGTTTGAAATTTCCCGCTCTTGATTGCACGCGCAACGGCTCGTGCTACTGAACAGCTGATTAACCAATCGGCTGTTCAGATTTTCCCGCTGCAAAAAAACAGCTCAGAAGCAGTTTCAGCTGGCTGAAACCACCTCTGAGCTACCAAACCTGACCTCTAATTAACCCCAGCCTATCAATTGTCCAGCAATGGACACTTGCAGCGCCTCCTATGCGGTTGTCGCTTTAAAGCCGCAGCCAGGCCTTCACGGGCTGCTGGCACACTGCACTACTTGCCCAACGATTGTAAAGCCACAGCGGTGCCAGGGCTCAGTGAGGGCAGGCTGGCTTTGATGAGCAGCAATCGCTGCCTGGCACCACGCCCCTGTCAGCTGACATCAGCCAGGGAGGAGCCGACTGCCCACGCGCAGCAATGACAGGCTGTGGACTCGGGAAGCAGGGACCCCAGATATACTGCTGGCCTCCAGCATGCCCAGCCAGCCCCTATGGCCCATCAATTACACTGCCACCAGATGATGCCACCTGACAGGCATTCTGCAGCATCCTGATCTGACAAGAGGTGCCTCCTTTATTGTTTGAGCTGAGGGCATTTCTTCTAAGTGGTGAGTGACTAACACACTTCACACACACCCTCCATATATACTGTCACCATACTGCTTCCCTCCATATATACTGTCACCATACTGCTTCCCTCCATATATACTGTCACCATACTTCTTCCCTCCATATATACTGTCACCATACTGCTTCCCTCCATATATACTGTCACCATACTGCTTCCCTTCATATATACTGTCACCATACTGCTTCCGTCCATATATACTGTCACCATACTGTCTCTCTATATACTGGCACCATACTGCCTCTCTCCATATACATGTCATGTAGTCCTGATTTAATCATTCCTTTTTATTTTTCAACTAAAAATAAAATATGATTTTGGTGATATCAGTGTGGTGCTTGTTATTCAGTTTTAGTTCAACTCTATATCCTATATACTAAGGGCAGCCCCAATTTTGGCAGCAAATCTCTGTCCTTGTTTTGCCCTAATCTCCCTCTTTTTAGGGGCTCCTCCATATACTGGGTTTGGGTTGTCTTTAAGGAATCCTCTGTAGGTTGTTTCTGGATGTCTTTAGACCCTCCTCCATATTCGGTGTGTAGATGTTTATAGGGGCTGCTCCATATGTGTGTGCGCGTGTCTCTGCCAATGAGTTATGCGATCATACCTTTTACTATTCTAGTTATTTTGCGGTTTTACTTATTATGTGTAACACAGACGAAAGTGAATCCCAGACTCCTTGTATTGTGTCCTCTGTGTGTATAATGCAGTAAGTGTCCTTGGGCAAGACACCTAATGGTACATACTCGCCACCCAGGACATACTTGAAAACGAGAGAAATCTCAATGTATCCTTCCTGGTAAAATCCTTTCTCAAAAAAAAAAGTATAAATCCCAGACTCCCTGTATTGTGTCCTCTCTGTGTATTATTATACAAAAGTCATCTGTAGATTTGGAGGGGACCCGAAGGTTTCCTAAACTAGTTGGCAGGCCTCTCCATGCAGCCTGTACTGCACTAAGTGGATGATGGCCACTGCATTCTAGCAACAGCCATCTTTAAAACCAGAAAGTGTCTGGCTGTTTAAACAGGAGGTGCGGCCTTGAAAGGAAAGAGTGTGTCCAATTTAATTTCGGGGGTGCATGAGTTTAGTCAGGCCTAGGGCAGCACAAAACCTAAATACACCACTGCTCCATATACTGAGAGGTGTCAGGGTCCCCCTCTACCCCAATGGCCCTGACTTCCCTACCTCACACATTTAGGCCGGAGTCAGACGAGAACAATTCAGAGTGGAAAGAACGTCCGTGAGCATAGACATTCCTTCCACTTGACGCCCATCTGACCACATTGCTGAGTGCAGCCAGTGCGCATAGTGCTGCAAAACTCAATACTCCTATGGAGGATTGCACTTTGCAGCCCCGTCAACGCGCGTCTAGCGATTTGACGGGGAAGCTTTGTGCGTGGACACTTGCTGCGCGCACATTTCGTGCGCTCAAGCTTGTGATCGGCCCTGTTCCAGCTTCACAACGCTCTGAAGGACGCGGTAGCCATGTCAGTACGGGCGCACCTAGTGCGCTCATCTGACACTGGCCTTACCCTGAAATCCCCTACACCCACACATTGACTCCACCCTAGGTTTGCAAGATCCTCCATGGTTTTAGTCAAATAATTTATCCATGTTGGGCAGTGCATGAAAAATGCCACCCTGCTGTGCCATCACGCCAGTATGTAAAATCCATATGCTGCAGGTAAGAAATCCAATCGGAATCCCAGCAGACCTTCCTAGATTTCAGTCCTTCATCATATGCATTACATGTGTTGCATGGCAGCACTTTATACCGTGCTCTCTGCATACAATAATAACTTGTGTCCAGTACAACATGGCCGATCTGGTAAAACTCTCCACCCCCCTTTTACAGTGTCCTTGATACGGTCTCGCTTCCCCCTTTCTGTGAGTGGTTTTGGTTTACTCCGGGGTAGGAGTTTGCAGGCCCCAGTTGGAGGCAGAGCTCTCAGTCTGACAGATTGCAGAGGACGCCATTTCCAAAACCCTATATACAAGACAACGTTTTTACTTCCTCGATATCTGTAATTTCGAATATTGTTTTACTTGTTAAAAACTTTCAGAGTGATCTGGAGCGGAAAGTGATTTGGCGTGATGGCGGGTCAGTCCATGAGACAGAGGCAGGGATCTCTTCATGTTTACTTGATCAGATCTAAGATGCATCATGCTATACATCACATGTGACCGCCTCTTTCCTGTGTCCCCAGCCGAGGCGTTTCTAATGTAAGAAATCTGTGACCGTGGTAGACACGCCCCTTCCATCTTTTATGACGTTGGACATTATTTCTGCTTCCGGGTTAGAATAACTACTGCTTCCGTTTTCATGTTATTTCTTTTGCCTTCCCTCCGAATAGATAACAACTTCCATCTTAATCGTAATGATCCTGAATACAGTCGGGCTGGTTTAGTGCTGTGTGTGGGCGCAGAAAACCCACCCCGCTGCTGTGTTTTAAGAAATCCAGATTCCCGGGGAGGAGGCGGGGGGAGGATGGCTGGCATACCGAGCGTATACTATTAAACAATAGAAGTATGCGACACAATCTTTAGCCGTCTGATCAATCAAGGCGGGTTTATAGTTTGTATTGGTGGACATATACACCTTTTATCGGTATCCTTTCATTTGATGGCTGCTGGATCCGCGCATACAGGTGAGTACGTATGTGTTTGAACGATAAACTCCTGTGTAGAGAATTACATCCGCCCCCTCCCCCTTCAAAAACAAATCCTGGTGATTTATAGTTGGTGACAAAGGGGTATGATAAATCTGATTTTGATGTTTTTCATATATTGAACCAGCAAGATACACACATAGAGGAAGGAAATACATGCTTGTGAAACTCTTACTCCTTTAACCCCTTCAGTGCTGACCCATTTCATGCCATTTATCCCATATCTGTAGTTGATCACTGATTTAGGCAGAGGTCACGCGAGCGCACATGTGCGTGGAAGGAACGTCAGTGAGAACTTACATCCTTTCCCACAGGGCGCCTGTGTGGCCACCTCAATGAGAGCACTCTACCATACAATCCTATGGAGGATCGTGCTTTGTAGACCTGTGCAGTGTCCATTGTAGCGTTTCAACAGGGGTGAATACAGCACGATACTAGTACGCACGTTACACTGTGTGGCTCTCCCAGTCAAGCCGTCATAACGCTGCAACAGAAAGTGGGAGGCGGGGTCACTACGGATGCGCTTGTGTGACCCCCCCCGGCCTTAGCCATTTTTCTCAGCGTTACCCATACAAATTTTACGTTTGGTTCCTATTCCACAGCAGACATATAAATAACTACTGGAGACATTATTTATAACATCTCCAGATGTCATCGAAAGCCGCAGTCACACGAGCGCACACGAACACGGAGGGAATGTCCATGAGAACGGGCATTCTCTCCGCTCGGCTGCCCGTGTGGCCACTGCACTGAGCACACGTTTGTGCACTCAGCCCTACAAAGCTTGAGTCTCCTATGGAGGATCACGCTTTGTAAGCCTGTCGAACGTCAATCGTAGCATTTTTTAGTATTCAAAATTTTTATTTTGAAAGTCAGCGGTACAATCAGACAGTTAAAATAAATGAAAGCGATAACGCGGGATAAACATACAATTGGTCAGCAAGTAATAAAACAAAAATCAAATAGCAAAGGGGGGGGAGGGACATACCAAAAAGTGCTCCAGAGAGGGGGGGGGGAAAGGTGGCAAGGCCAAGTGTGACTGTCCTGGCTCAATCCTAAAGTAGGAGGCCATGGAGACGTGCAGTTCACAAGGCCGGGGTACACGGGGGCCAGGTATGGTGGGCAGAGCCATGGTGGCCACCACAATGTCACGCCCCGAGTTGGCCCTTAACGCCTAAAGAGAAAAAAAAAAAATCTGCAGCACGAAGTGGTGTGTAAAAACAAGGGGAAAGGGAGGAAAAATGAGGGGGGTAAGAGTTAAAGTTACATGCTCAGCTAGGAGACAAATCGAAAAGAGAAAAAAAAACACCAATACAGGTCTGCATATGGTTATCCAAAGACAACAAAGCGTCTCAGTAAATAAAGAGTCTCTGCATGTAACTAAAAGAGAAAAAAAAAAGGTGCTAGAAAAGCACAGTCGATACTGGGAACAGCAGATTCCACAGCTAGTGTCATACGGTAGGGAGGGAGAGGAGAAAAAGAAAAAATAATGAAAATATATATATCTCAGCTAGGTAGATAGATCATCAAAAAAGCAGGAGGGTAAATCAGCAGGTCAGGGCAAACCAGGGACAGCGATTGGCAGGCAAGCAGCGGGTAGCTGAGACAGGTCCCTTCAGCCAGTGTCCAGCAGGAAATCGGGGCATGGATCGTCCTCAGGCTCACACTTCTCTTGAAGGGCATGGTGAACGGTCAGGTCCCAAAAGGATCCAGCCGCCGCCGGAGCCACACAGCGGAATCGGGGCACGTGCCATAACTTTCCGGGAGGGTGAGCCTTCGCGTCCTGCAGCACCACCTTCACAGACCACTCCGGGGGGCTGTCCACCGGTAGCTCGGGGATCTCCACCGCGTCCTCCAGCTCATCATACCCCGACCTGTCCCAAAATTTTTTTCTAGGCTCGACAGCGGGACAAGCTGCTGTGCCCGACAGCTCCATCCCTGCCATCCATTCCCGGGGGCCAGTGGCAGGCAGCACCAAGGTAACCACCTCATTCTCCAATTCAGCACATCTCAGCCCGTCTCCATCACTCTGCGAATGGTAGGCAGCTTCCCCCTCGTCAGTGACAGACGTAGCCTCCCACGCGTCGTCCTCTGCTAGGTCTGCTTCTTCCCGGCCGGTCTTCCACGCGGCCATCAGATGCCCCCACGAGGCCCGAGAAATCGGGCTATCTTCTCCCCCTGGCAGTTGCTCCAAGCAGGCCTCGAGGGCCGCGAATGCAGCCTCCATGCCCCTGGCAGGGGGAGTCCTCTCCAGACTGCACCACCTCGCCCTGTCCCCCAAAATCCTCTCCGAGGGGACAGCCAGTACAGCCAGAAGATGGGGGCCCTCCATTCCCACAACCGCTGACCGTCCAGATTGGGTTCTCTGCAGGAGACAGTAGGAGAAGCGATCGTCCCGGAACAGACTTGTAGGCCTCAAGATGGCCGACGGGTACTCTGACCTGCCGGGGAGTTGCGGCAACTTCTCAGCTGTGCTCCGGAGGAGGGTAAAAACGGGCCCCGGAGCAAGTCCCGTTATGGCCAGCAGTGCAGGGACCTCAGTCAATCGTAGCATTTTGACGGGGGGGGGGGTTCCGCACATCCAGTGTAATGTGCCATGCTACTACGCATGTTACACTGTGTGGCCCTCCCCATTGAGCTCTCGGAAAGCTACGACGGACGCAGGGAGGAGGGGTCATGCAGACGCACTCAATGAGCTCCTGTGACTACAGCATTAACTCCTTGCCTCTGCGGGCAGGCACGCTTGGCCTTCCTCCCGGTGGGTGGGTCTAAATTCCAAGGGCTTGCATAGCACGGCCTGCTGCCTCCCTATGCAATCCTTCTCACCTACTCTGAGCGCGTCATTGGCTGCCGCGAGACTGGCCGAACTCGGGACGTATTATTCTTTATTTATAAAGCGCCCGCATACTCCACAGCGCTGTACAATAGGCACAGTATAGACAGGGTTACATTACATTGAACAACATTTGACAAACAGTACAGGAGGAGATGAGGGCCCTATTCCCGTAGGAACTCACAATCTAGAAGTATTACAATACATAACACGCATTCTGTATATCGTGAAAATCACTATACTATTTACATTTGTTATAGGTTTTCCCCCTGGGAGTCCTGGAACACTCACAAAAACCATATGTATAATATGCATTTTTATTTTTAGTCATAACACACAATCTCCCTAATCAGTGCTACATGCATACGAAAAGCCATTCATCAACATCTTTTAGGTCTTGATTTATTTTTATGTTTTTAAAATTTATTTTGCAAGATTGTCATCAATACAATAAGCAAGAAGGAATAGCGCTTCGCAGGGCCAACTGGAAACCTAGAAATGCAGCATAGAAAAAACATAGGCAAAGCAGTCCCAGCATTAGAGATTTCAAAATACTGTACAGCAAACAAAGGAACAGTAAGGACAAGCAATAGAGAGCGACCGGTCCACAAAATCCGTGCACTAGACAGCTTGGCATTTATGACTCAAGTTGGTGTTTAAAAAAGAAAAAACAAGTCAGGGACGGACATGGGGTGTAGCGAGAGAGAAAAAAAGAGGTCATTGACTGATGCCCAATATGTGGTGACGTTACTGGTGCGCTCAGGTCCTCGTAAGAGGACCCAAGGCCATGGAAGAGGTGATAAGGCTGGGAAACTCAGGGCACAGAGAGCCTAGGTATAGGTCAACCCGTAGGTCCACACAAAAAGAAAAAAAACAATTCCAAAACACAGCCCACATACTAAACAACCCCAAAAACTATATCCAATGCCAACCAAAAAAGGGGAGGGGAAGTCGCCACAAGGAGCTCAGAAGCGTAAGCAATAACATTTGGTCAACAGTAGAGCGTCAAGTTACGGGGCAAATAATTCAAGTCAGCCAGGGTCAGAAGATCAGACTGCGAAGGTGGGCAAAGCCCCAAGGGAGATAAGTAGAGTCTGCGCTTTGTCAGGATCTCCAAATGCGTAAGGCATATTATCGTAGGCAAAAAAGTATGGTACCAGCTATGCCTCATCTGTACTTGACACCTCCAGCGCACAGAAACGCCACCACTCCATGAAAATTCCGGCGGGCTATCAGCATCTGGAAAGATCAGGAAACAGGGTCACCAACGTAGATTCAAACGGAACAGCGTCTCGCACGGCAATCAGCGACATCACTCTGTTTCAGAAATAACACCTGTTACATTGTAATAACATCTCTGGACGCCTCAGGGACGCAGCTGTGAGCTTGCGAACTGATAGCCATGCCAAAAATCTCTGCCGACTCAGCAGGGAGCTGGAGCAGGTGATTCGGAAGACTGTTTGCATAGGCCAGAACCGACTCGGGTAGTATCGTCTCTGGGACACCTCGGATGCGGACGTTGCACTTTTGGTGCCTGGCACCCAAGGTCTCCACAGCGCGGGATAGCCGTTAAACCTGCACCTGGACAGAGTTGACCCTAGCCTTGAGGAGACCCCGAGACAACTCAGCGTTGTCCGCACGGACAGACCCCAGCTTTATTGTACTCACCATAAAATAACCCTTCCTATGCTTTAGGCTGAATTTCCTTTCGTCCTGTCTAACCTTTGTCCTGTGTATAGTCTTGTTAATGAATATGTTTCCAGACAAAGGTTTATAATGGCCCCGTATATATTTATATAAGGTTATCCGATCCCCTCTAAGGCGCCGTTTCGCTAAACAGTTTTTAAGCTTGTTAGTCTTTCATCATAACTTAAACCTTCCATTCCCCTTAATTTAGTCGCCCGTCTCTGCACTTTTTCTAGCACTATAATATCCTTTCTTAAGACAGGTGCCCAAAATTGCACGGCATATTCAAGGTGCTGTACCACAGTGCGGTCTTACCATTGATTTATTCAGAGGCAAAATTATGTTTTCATCCCGAGAGTGAATTCCCCTTTTAATGCATGCCAATATCTTGCTGGCCTTGGTGGCTGCTGTTTGACATTGCACATTGTTACTTATTTGAAGTCTGATTATTCCCAAATCCTTCTCCTGCTTGGTTTTCCCTAACTCCGTACCATTTAGGGTATAAGTTGCTTGTGTGTTCTTCACTCCAAAGTGCATAACTTTGCATTTATCTACATTAAATTTCATCTGCCATTTAAGTGCCCAGTCCCCCAATCTATCTAAATCCCTCTACAGCGAAGTAACATCCTGCTCACATTGTATAACTTTTCATAGTTTTGTGTCCTCTGCAAACACTGATACATGACTTTCAATGCCTATCTCAAGGTCATTTATAAATAAATTGAATAGAATTGGTCCTATAACAGACCCTTAAGGGACACCACTTACCACTGATGTCCATCTTGAAAATGTACCATTTATGACCACTCTCTGTACCCTATCTTTAAGCCAGTTTTCTATCCAAGAACAAGTATTTTCATCTAGACTAATTTTTCTTAATTTAAATAGTAACCTCTTGTGTCGGAAGCTTTGGCAAAATCCAAGTAAATCACATCCACTGCGACCCCCTGATCCTTATACTTACTTCCTCATAGAACGTAATTCGGTTAGTCTGATATGATCTGTGTTTCATAAAACCTTGCTGATTTTTGCCAATTACATTATACCTCCCAATAAATTCCAGAATATTATCCCTCAGTAACCCCTCAAATACTTTCCCAGCCACAGATGTTAAGCTCACAGGTCTAGAATTCCCAGGCACAACTTTTAAACCTTTCTTATAGACTCCAGCTCTAAGTAAAGATAAAACACTGGTGGTACAGCTCCTCCACCCGGTGGCAGTACCCAGGTTCTGTGCGTTTGTTCTGCTACTGTTGCAAACTAAATTAAAAGCTGGTTATGTCTAACCTAACCAAAACAAGAAAAGGGCACCTATGCAAGGGGCGTGGCTTGGGCGCCATCTGGAATGGCCGCGTGAGTGTGGAGCTCCGCTCACACTCCTGCTTCAAACGGCTCTCCTGCACACCCTGACCGGCAATGGGGGAAAAGTATTAAGTCCCCCGGCACCCAGAACACCCAGGGAACCGACCGGACAACAGACACACCATCTCTTCGTCGCTTTTTGGTCGGGCCCGCGGACCTCCCGGCTGGGCCGCCGGACAAGATGGCGGATGAGGTGAGGACACAAATGGAGCCAAAGCACTCCCCAACAACTCCGGGCGTTGAGGTGGCCACTTCGGTAGATCCGGTGGTTTGGCTCCCACTGCTCCGCAATTTTCCCACCAAAATGGACCTTAAGGAGGCCAACGCAGAGCTGCGCTTCTCCATTATGGTGGAACTGCAGCACGTGTGCCAGGACATCCAGGGCCTTTCCCACAGGGTGGACCCGCTGGAACAGGGGTCAGACTCATTGCGGCTGGCCCACGAAATTACATCGGTTTTACAACTGCGCTCCACTCATTTGCGTAATATGGCCCTCCCTCTGGCCGACTTGGATAACAGGGGACGTCGCAACAATCTTAGACTCCGTGGATTACCAGAAACCGAGACCTCTATAGAACAACTAACTGGTATGCTTTCTTCTATCTTTTAATTCATTGTTGGACAGACCTGACTCCTCGACCATTGATTTTGTTCGGGCACACAGAGCACTTGGGCCACGAGGCCCACCTGGGAGCCTACCAAGGGATGCAGTATGTTGCCTCTATGATTTTGGCTTAAAGGAAGACATCTGACGCAAAGCCCGTGAGGCTATGCAATTCTCCTATGAAGGGACTGCGCTCCAATTGTTCCCAGACCGGTCACTGGCTACCTTGACTTACAGACGAGCCTTGAAATCCCTCACCTCACTTCTACGTGATCAGCAGCTCTGATCCCGCTGGCATGCTCCAACTGGACTGGCGGTTCTTTCTGACCGGGACACACATATCTTAAGTCTCCAGAGGATGTTGCGGCCTTGTCGACTGAACTTCAACTACCCCATTTACCGTTAACTTGGCCAGACCCACTTGCTCTATACAACCAGGCAGCTGCGTTACGTGTCAAATCCCTCTGCCACCTCGCTCTGGAAGAAACCGTGGGCAATCAGGGCGGCGTCCTGGCTCCCAGATGTGAAGGAGCTTTTACACTTGCTTGTCTTGATAGAGGGAAAAATGCACTGTCCCGCCTTCGTTGAGTTACCTTCTCTGGCTGGATCTTTATTTCTAGCTCTGCTGATGGATTTTGCCAGGCCGATTTGAGATTGATGGCGCCAACACAGAATATTTTTTCTCCACCCTTATTTTTCTTGAGCTACCCTCTCCATTCGTAAATGCCTACCGGTGGATTTGGATTATACCTTCTTATGGCACTCTCCCTCCAGTACCGCATCCTTATTCCTGGTTAGTGATTCCTGAGCTTCAGTTACCCCCTTTTACAGTTTATTTGGCCAGACTCACTTGCTATACATAACCAGGTAGCAAGTGGCACACGTCAAACTCCCTTCTTACCTCGCCCCGGGAGAAGCCGTGGGCAATCAGGACGGCACAAGGACTCTCAGACATGAAGGAGCACCTGCACCGACTCACCTTGAGTCCAACCTATCGAGTTATCCCCTTTGGTTGGATCTCTACTTCTAGCTTTGCGGATGATCTCTGCCAGACCGACTTGAGATTGATGGCGCCAATACGGCATATTTTTTTTCTCTCCCACCCCCCCCCCCTTATTTTTATTTTTGTGCTACCCTCCCAGTACATAAGTGCCTATCGGTAGTCCCGGATTATACTTTTTTTTTTTTTTATGGCACCAGCATCGTAACCTGATATTCCTGGAAGGACGCTGCGCTCCGGCATGACCGGCCACATACTGGGACTTCTTTTATTAGACCTTGTTGGCAGGACTTAACCTTCACCCAGAGTCCGGTCAGGTTCGTCAGCACTACTTTTACTGGCCTTTGGCCTCCTGCATTTACGTTTGCCGACAATGTTTTATTTACTTGCTGTCAAACTGCAGTGGTACAGAATAGTCAGCTAATGAACAAGCAAGTGGGATAATAAAAAGACTGTAATTCAGTTTAGGTAATTGTAATCTGCAAGAGTCTGTGAGAACTACTTGTCCCTGCTTGCAATTCAGCTCCAGTTAGGGTCAGCCAGTCAGAGCAGAGGTCAGGCTTCCCAGCAGCCTCAGAGACAGAGCTGTAGAGGAAGGGAGGGGCCATCTGAGATCTCCAGGCATCCCATGTGGCAGGCAACCTGGACATGACAAAGTGCACAGATTTACAAGCATCTTCAAATCCTGGAGTGGAGCCGGTGAGCTAAAAGACTATTTTCAGTCATATGTAGGAAAGGATTGTGTCATAGTCCTGTACAGAAAAGGAATTGAGACAGTTTAGTAATAAATGCTGTCAGTTAACTTTTTTAGATCTATTTAGATCTTTTTTCTATGCTCCGTGTGAGGAGATTCCACATGCAGTCTTTATAATAGCTCATTTCATGTCTGTTTTCTTTACTGCCAAAATATGTTTTAACTTAATGATATTCTAGAAGTGTGTGCTAGTGGATGTATATGAAACTGGCACAGAGGTAATGATTAACAAGCTTTATGTGCAATGTATTTATCCAATTTCTGTATTTATTTCTGTCTAAGGTTTTTCACCTTTAAATCATCGCTTTAATTCATCACTAATTCTAAATCGCTACGCTACTTATCACTTTAATTCAGCTATCTATTTATTACTATTCAACTACTCATCTACTCAACTATTCACATATTCACCTAATCAATCTACAGCAACTTAATTTACCCCACAACTTATTGAAATTAAACTTAAATACAAGCGAATGAAGAGTGGAATCCAGTTATTATTTCCAGTGTCGATGTTTGAATTTCCTTTCAAGCGGGAAGATTGTGTAAAAAAACAAAGAGCTTGACACTTGCTTTATGAGTCGTTGTACTGATCCGCACCGTTTGCTTTTTCTTTCTCCTTTATTATCAACCGGCTCCGTTTGTGGCTCACCCGCGTACCCTGCCGAGGTTAGCGGCTTCGTGGAGTGTGAACAACATTTGGCTATTTCGCCGGTGTTGTATTCACACCCGCCGCTCGTCACCTCTTTGTGATTTGTATATAGTTTCCCTTTATTTCCTGTTCCCTACCTTTTCTCTTTTTCCCTTGGAGGATTTGAACATGTCACCCGGCCAATGTACACCGTTGACACCTGATGATTTAGTCATTGTTTCTATCAATGCCAATGGTCTAAACATCCTGGAAAAATATTCCACGCCATGCGAGATTTCCGATCCCAGAAAGCCTTGGTTGTTTTTATACGGGAGACTCCTTTTCAGGAAGGGAAGGCACCCACCCTAACAAACTCTCACTTTCAGGGTTCTACAGCCATAATGCTGAGCCACGGTCTAAGGCAGGGGTCAGCAACCTTGACTCCCTGATGTTTTCGCAACTACATTTTCCATGTGGCTCAGTCAGCCATGGGTGACTGAGCATTGTGGGAGATGTAGTTCCTAAAACATTCGGGAGCCAAGGTTGCTGACCCCTGGTCTAAGGGAACAGCAATCCTGTTTCATAAACGGGTCCCGTTTCAATTACTGGACTCCGTTACTGATAAGGGAGGCCGCTTTGTTTTTATAAAAGGTCTTGGACCAGGTCTATACCTTTGCCAACTGTTACGCCCCCAACAAAGCACATTACAGGTTCCTATCTGCCACTCTGCGTACACTGAGGGACTTCTCTGAGTGTTTGGTAGTGTTGGGAGGTGACTTTAACATGCCATTGGAACCCTCTTGGGACACTTCTGCAGGCTGTTCCTCGATACCACTGCACATTTTACGCTCCTGCCGCATTTCCTTAAATGCGTCCCGATGTGCGGACTGTTGGTGCACATTACACTCCACAGGCAAGGACTACTCGTTTTATGCACACCCCTCAATCCTATTCCAGAATTAATTATCTATTAGTCCCACACTATCACCTTTCAGCTCTGCGTAGCGCCTCCATAGGTACTGCCACCTTGTCCGATCATGCCCCGGTATACATCACGCTTCGCTCCCCCATGTTCAGACTGACCACATCAAGCTTGTATCTTAATCACTCCCTATTATCCGACCAGCTTGTGGCTGAGGAAGGTCGGCAGGTCCTCAATGAGTACTTTGAGGAAATTGCCACGGGAGACGTAGCTCCACCTTTGGTTTGGGAGGCACACAAATGTGTGGTTCGAGGCTATTTCATCCGCAAGGGGGCTGAACGTGCCAAACTTCGCTCAGCAGACATACGAGACCTTCAGCAACAGCTCAGATTTCAGAAACTCAGATTTCCTCTGACCACAAGCGGGACGGTGACCCTAAGCGCATGGCCCACCTGACTGAGTTGCGCAGATCCTTGGCTGCCCTTATGAACACGAAGTATCACAGGACATATTTACGCTCTAAGAAGGCCTTTTTTCACTTGCACGGGGACAAGAGTCGAAGATTACTGGTGCGCATGCTAGCCAAGAAGCACTCGGCTATGTACATAGCTAAATTGCGTGATACGCAGGGTATACCGCAACGGCTACCTGCTAAACTACTCCAGATTGTCCGAGATTATTATGCCACGCTTTATGATCTACAAAGGACCGCCCACCTCCAAGATCTGACGAGTAAACATTCTGATATCTTGGACTTCTTGACTAAATACTCTTCTAAACGTGTATCTAGACAGAAGTCTGACCTTCTTGACCGTCCCTTGACTGCTGAGGAATTTGCTCTAGCTCTTAAATCCTCTAAATCCGGTAAGAGTCCCGGCCCAGATGGCCTCCCTATTAGATACTATAAAAGTTACGCTGCGATTCTCTCTCCCTACCTCCTGACGGCGTTAAAGGACCTGACAGAAGAGCAACATTTCCCACCACAGACCTTGGGAGCTAACATTACTCTCTTTCCAAAGGAGGGTAAGGATTCTGACCTCTGCTCCAGCTGCAGACCCATCTCTTTACTAAACTGTGATTTAAAGCTGTTTGCAAAAATTTTGGCAGACAGACTTAAACCCTTCCTTTCCACTCTTGTACATGCAGACCAGTTGGGTTTGTCCCTGGCCGAGAGACCCGAGACAACACCATGCGGACCCTTCAACTTATGCAAACATGCTCGTCGCTCCTCCCAGGAACTGGCCCTTTTGTCCACAGACGCGGAGAAGGCCTTCAATAGGGTGGATTGGGATTTTATTTTCCTCTCCTTGACACACATAAGTTTAGGCCCTAATCTCCGCGCCTGGATAGGGGCCCTTTACGGGGACACGACCGCTCGAGTTTGTGTCAATGGTGTGTTCACGGCCTCTTTTGCCATACGTAACGGTACCCGCCAAGGATGTCCTCTCACCGTTGCTGTTTGTATTGACCTTGGAACCGTTCCTGGAGGCCATTCGAGCAGATCCTAACGTAACGGGGGTCTCTGTAGGCACCCAACAGCACAAAGTTGCAGCCAATGCTGACTATCTCCTGTTTCTTTGTGACTCGGCCAGAGGTGTCGTTGCCGGGAGTGCTGGCGGCCTTTGAGGTATACGGTAGACCAGGGCTCAAAATTTCAAGTCCTGAGCTACTAGCCAGGCCTTAAGAGTTACTCGCCACCAGTTGCCCCACCTACCTGCCCTTAACTCCGCCCCTAAACACACCCTCTTAAATTATCTCCGAAATGACACGGTTAAATGTTTTATTCAGAATAAAGTTACAAAAATAAATAACATTATAATAACAAAGCAATGTAAACATAGGAAAATAAGTGCTTTACATCAAATGGGATGCAACAAAATATTAAGTGTAACTGCTCAACTTTTAATAAACTTAGTGCATCATTTTGAACTCCAAACAATATGGCATAGCAATAGGAAGCCAATTTCAGAGATTTGCTAAAATGTGTGTTGTACAGCAGGACCAAGCCCTGTGTATCGTCCCCTTTCTGATGAAAAATACCACTTATCAATGGCCGTGTTCGGATTGTAATCTGGAAGAGGTGGTCCATTAACTGCAATCATCAACAGGTCATCCAAAGTCTCTATTGCCAGTGATGAACGATACACAGTCTTTATTCTGTTTTGGTAGCTAAAGCCACGTTCACATGAGGCTGTTGTTGGGGGCAGTACGGCACAGAAGTTGACCAGAGGGAGTATTGTGGGGAATCTCTCTTTCTGCTGGTTCAATTTTTTCAAAGCCTCATTGAAAGAGAGTCCACTTTGAATGGAGAGTTTCATGTCAGCCCATTCTACTTCTAAAATGTCAACTTTGTCCTCAAACTGATCATTAAAAACATGTTTTGCAATTGTGTGCAACTCATTCAATCCAAAATTGAGGATTTGTGCTTTGTCTGGCCAGGACAGGCTATCAAATATATTAAAAGATTTCACAATATCTGAAGAGACTGAGGAAAGCCGCAAAATTAAATATTTTTCAGCTTTAGCCAATACAGATTGGCGTATAGAATTAAATTCTCTTTCACCGGCTTGAAGGTTGGTCAGCTGCAGCCCATATAGTGTTCCGTTACCTGTTAACTTACTTACAAATTCAAGTTCGTTTTTTCCTCTCCCTTTACAAAGATCCTGAAGAGTTTTAACTGCATGTTCTAGTTTGTTTTTTAGGTGACAGATCATAAGTTCTTTGTTCTGAAGACCTTCTGACAGAGGTTTCAGCTTGCTGTAAAAATCCAACAGGAAATACAGAAGTTTCACAAACTTCAGCTGTTTTAGGTCTTTCAGGATACCCTTAACCTTTGCAGAATCAGTTGTTCCTTCAGTTGAGATCTGCTCAAAATGCGTCACCACGGTTTTCCAGTTTTGAAGAAAAGCACGCAAGGCCTCAACTTTGCTGCATAACCAGCGCACGGTGTGTATATAGAAACATAGAAACATAGAAAAATGTCGGCAGATAAGAACCTTTCGGCCCATCTAGTCTGCCCAATTACATGGATACTTTACCTGGATTTATCTTTTGTTTAGGATAGCCTTATGCCTATCCCATGCTTGCTTAAATTCAATTACTGTTTTGGCCTCTACCACTTCTACTGGAAGACTGTTCCATGTATCCACCACCTCTAGTAAAATGCTTCCTGATGTTACTTTTAAACCTTTGCCCCTCTAATCTAAGACTATGTCCTCTTGTTTTGCTATTTTGTTTCCTTTTAAATATACTCCCTTCCTCTACCTTGTGGATTCCCTTTACGTATTTAAATGTTTCTATCATATCTCCTCTGTCTCGTCTTTTTTCCAAGCTGTACATGTTAAGATCATTAAGCCTTTCCTGGTAACTTTTCTCCTTCAAGCCGTACACCATTTTAGTAGCCCTTCTCTGAACTCTCTCTAAGAGGTCTATATCCTTCTGGAGATACGGTCTCCAGTACTGCACACAGTACTCCAAGTGAGGTCTCACCAGTGCTCTGTACAGTGGCATGAGCACTTCCCTTTTCCTACTGCTAATACCTCTCCCTACACAACCAAGCATTCTGCTAGCATTTCCTGCTGCTCTATTACATTGACTACTTACCCTTAGATCCTCTGAAATAATGACCCCTAAATCCTTTCCTCAGATGTTGAGGTTAGGACTGTATCAAATATTCTATATTCAGCCCTTGGGTTTTTACGTCCCAGGTGCATTATCTTGCACTTATCCACATTAAAACTCAATTGCCACAACTCCGACCATTTTTTTAGTTTACCTAAATCATTTGTCATTTGGCTGATCCCTCCAGGAACGTCAACCCTGTTGCAAATCTTTGTGTCATCAGCAAAAAGACATACTTTTCCATTAATACCTTCTGCAATATCACTAATAAAAATATTAAAGAGAATGGGTCCAAGTACTGACCCCTGAGGTACCCCACTGGTAACAAGACCTTGTGCCGAATAAACTCCATTTACCCAACCCTCTGTTGTCTGTCACTCAGCCACTGCCTAATCCAGTCAACAATATTGGAATCTAAACTCAAAGATTGCAATTTATTGATAAGCCTTCTATGCGGAACAGTATCAAAAGCCTTACTGAAATCTAAATAAGCAATGTCTACTGCACCACCTGTGTCTATTATTTTTGTTACCCAATCAAAAAAATCAATAAGATTAGTTTGGCATGATCTCCCTGAGGTAAACCCATGTTGTTTCTGATCCTGTAATCTATGTGTTTTTAGATGTTCAACAATCCTTTCCTTTAACATGGTTTCCATTAATTTCCCCACTACTGACGTAAGACTAACTGGCCTATAGTTCCCCGATTCCTCCCTACTACCCTTCTTGTAAATGGGCACAACATTTGCTAATTTCCAGTCTTCTGGGACGACTCCCATTAACAAGGATTGGTTAAATAATCTGTTAACGGTTTTGCTATTACATCACTGAGCTCTTTTAATAATTTAGGGTGGATCCCATCAGGCCCCATTGACTTATTTGTCTTTACTTTAGACAGCTGCTGTAGAACCTCCTCCTCTGTAAACTGATATGTAAATGTCTCTTTAGTGTTCTCTCCTAACTGAGGTCCCTTTCCTTCCTTTTCTTCTGCAAAGACTGAACAAAAATATTCATTGAGGCAGTCAGCGAGACTTTTATCCTCTTCTACATACCTTCCTTCCTTTGTTTTTAATCTGACTAATCCTTGTTTTACTTTTCTTTTCTCGTTTATATATCTAAAAAATGTTTTGTCCCCCTTTTTTACTGACTGAGCTATTTTCTCTTCTGCATGTGCTTTGGAAGCTCTTATAAATTGCTTTGCCTCTTTCTGCCTAATCTTATAGGTTTGCCTATCTTTTCACTCTGAGTTGTTTTATAATTATTGAATGCTGTCTTTTTGTTCTTCACTATTTTGGCCACTTCTGCAGAGTACCACAGTGGTTTCTTCCTTTTTTGTTTTTGCTAACAAGCCGAATGCAATTTCCTGTGGCCTTCAATAATGCTTCCTTTAAATAATCCCATTTCTCCTGGACTCCCTTTAAACTCCTCCAGTCTGATAATGACTCCTTCACACAAAATCTCATTTTAGAAAAATCTGTTTTTTTAAAGTCTAAAACTTTCGTTCTTGTGTGGTGCGGCTCCATCCCTGTTGTTATATTAAACCATACTGACTGGTGATCACTAGATCCCAAATTTTCACCTACAACAACGTCCGATACCAAACCTCCATTTGTGAGTATTAAATCCAATATGGCCTCTTTACGGGTCGGCTCCTCAACTACTTGTGTTAGAGGACTTGTGTCTCGAAGTTTCAAGATTTCCTCACTTAAAGATTTTGCAACTTCTTTCAGTTGCTGAAGGCGTTTGGCTGAGCCATGGTAATATTTAAAAACACGCCGCACCACATCATCAAATGTTTGTAGGTATGGCACTTCCTTGCAAACATCCAAAACGGCAAGCTGCAAGCGATGAGCCACACAATGTATACTGATGATCTGTGGGCAGATGTCTTTCATCTGGACGGCTAAACCAGATTTGTGACCCAGCATGCTTGTAGCCCCATCCGTTCCCAAGCCTGCAACCCAGGGAGTGCCTCTGTAATCAAGATGCAAAATATCCAAAAAGGCTGTCAATCCTTTTAACTATCCCTGAGCTGTAGCGCTCTCGAGAGCAAATGTACCCAAAAAATCTTCTTTTATGTTTCCTTCTGAAACATAACGGACATAAACGTTTGCATGTTCCGTGGAGGTCCGATCTGTTGATCCGTCAATCATAATGCCAACAAAAGTTGACTTTTTAATGTTTGCCACGAGACTTTCTCGGATTATTTTTGCAATGAAATAAATGAATTGTTTGCACTGCACATCATTCCCATACTTCTGCAGAATTGGCACATCGAGTTTAGCAGCTAATGTTAATAAATCCATGTAATCTCGAAATGGCTTTTCCGATTTTGCGAAATAGTAAGCAACGATAAACATGTGTGTCATGTGCTGAAACATCGCAGCGTCCATTTTCTTGATACACACAGCTAAAGGTCTCTCTTCAGCCTTTACTTTATCAACATTTTCCTTGTGCTTATTACTCTTTTCGTGCCATACAAAGGTTTCCTTTTTAAATGGAGCCTTCACGCCATCTTTCCATTTCGCATCAGAAGTTTGGGGGAACCGACTGCAAACTTTACATGTAACTGTATCCGTATCTTCTGAGAAGATAAGCCATGAAAATTGTTCCAGCCAATGCGTGTTAAAACGGCGTTTTTTAGAGGTCTTGCCGGCATCACCATCATTTTTCCTCTTCGTTGTTATGGTGGTTGAGTTGTGTGGCAAACTACAACTAGCAGCTGGATTTGCTCTTGCTTCATTCTCTTCTACTATAGGGTTTGACGGTGTCTCCACAGTCATAGACGGAGCTTTTGCTTTAATGAAAAAGCTTAATTTGCTCTGCTTCATGTCTCTTGCGTGTGCTCTCAAAAACACTTAATAATGGCCTCAAAACGGAAGTGAAAGGCCAGTTGAATAAGACGAGTTCTCTACACCTCTGCGGAGAACAAGAAAGAAGTGTTAGAGTTGTCAGCATGCCAATTCATTAGCTGGCATGTGACGTGCAACTGGTTTTGGGGATACTAGTGATGCACTGATACCACCATTCTCGCGACTCGTCACGTGGTTCCCCCAGGCTGTGGCAATATCCATGAGCTGGGGCAAATCCATGAGCTGGGGCAAATCCATGAGCTGGGGCAATATCCATGAGCTGGGGCAATATATCCATGAGCTGGGGCAATATATCCATGAGCTGGGGCAGTATATCCATGAGCTGGGGCAGTATATCCATGTGCTGGGGCAATATCCATGTGCTGGGGCAGTATATCCATGAGCTGGGGCAGTATATCCATGAGCTGGGGCAGTATATCCATGAGCTGGGGCAGTATATCCATGAGCTGGGGCAGTATATCCATGAGCTGGGGCAGTATATCCATGAGCTGGGGCAGTATATCCATGAGCTGGGGTGGGTATATCCATGTGCTGGGGCAGTATATCCATGTGCTGGGGCAGTATATCCATGAGCTGGGGCAGTATATTCCATGAGCTGGGGCAGTATATCCATGTGCTGGGGCAGTATATCCATGAGCTGGGGCAGTATATCCATGAGCTGGGGCAGTATATCCATGAGCTGGGGCAGTACATCCATGAGCTGGGGCAGTACATCCATGAGCTGGGGCAGTACATCCATGAGCTGGGGCAGTATATCCATGAGCTGGGGCAGTATATCCATGTGCTGGGGCAGTATATCCATGAGCTGGGGCAATATCCATGAGCTGAGGCTGGGAGGACGCGGCGTTCATACAGAGTCATTACAGCGCTGCTTTATAGCGCATGGGGGAATGTGGGGTTAATGGGAGCTGCCTGTGAGGAGCTGCGCACTATAACTCCCATCATCCTCAGCCAGGTGAAAGGTCTCCATGTTTAAAGTGACAGCAGGGGCTGCCAGCTCTGCGCTGCATAACGGGATCGGGGAGGAAGAGCTAGGTGTGCGGGAGCTATTGCTGCAGTCGTCTTATCCTTGAAGCAGAGCGGGCCGGTGCTGAGGGGGCCCTGCAGGTCTCCCACGCCGCTCAGACGGCGGCGGCAGCTGCTCCTGGATCTCAGGCCGTAGCGCGCATCAAGAAGTTCAAACACGTGTGAACCCATGGTGCTGGACCCAGGGGCTGACTGGCAACTTTTGGCCTAGGGGGCAAGTACAACTTAGAGGCCCATAGTGCATCAACTCAGTCATCAACCCCTTTAAAGTGCGTCGGCCGCTTATCTCTACTCTTAATTGCAGCCTCTAGACTGAGTTTCTCTTCTATTATCAGAGAGGAGCGCAGCCCTTCCCTGATGAGCCATTTCACCCCTGTGGGCTGAGCTCATTTTGACTGGTTTTTGTCCCCCATTCATATCTGTCCTGCTGCAAGCTTTTCAACCCTTACTTTATTTCTCTCCCTTTACTCTGCTGCTGGGTGGGGAGTTGGCACAGAGCTGGCAAAGCTGCGTTACGGCTATGGCGGGGCTGCCTGTGGGACGCACGCAGTAACACCTGACCACGTTATCGCATATGCTGCACGCAGCCGTGACCACCTCCCATTCTTCAACACGGCTCTCGGACTCTTACGACATTCTCCCGTGGCAGCAAGACCAAGAGCCCCCCAGGTTTACTACTTTTTTGTGATACACACTGTGACTGCACATTACTGTGAGTTTTATTGCTGTGGATTCTTTGATACACTCATACAAACTGCACATTACTGGGTTTTATTTTTGTGGAGGTCTGTGGTACAGTAATGTGCAGTGTGTATAACAGCTGCACAGCAACAAAACTCTGTAATTTGTCGTGTGTATGAGTGTATCACAGAGATGCACAGTAATAAAACTCACGCTCATACACACACACCACACATTACTGTGAGTTGTATTGCTGTGCAGCTGAGTGATACGCTCATACAAATTGCACATTACATCTTGGGCAGACTGACTACAGCTGTAAAGAACTGACGGACTAGTTTTTTTTCTCTTACAGAGCTGCCATTGATAAGCATTTTTATTTTTGTGACTATATGTATTAGGGGGAGCAGGTGTATAGAATTATATAGCAGTATAGATCACTGTATGCCTATTAGGCAGGTTATTTCAGTTTTCATGTACATTATTGTTGATCTGTGGCACATTTATTTTGGGACTTTTTTTTCTGGCCCCACAGAGTCTGCTTTTCTCTTACCTGCAGTGATTGCTCTGCAGAAGATTTATGTTGTGGAACTGGGAACTGTGTGTCCGGGTGAGGACCCGACAGGCTGGTTATCAGCTCGGAGGTGTCTGGCTTGGTCCTTGCAGACAGCAGGATTCCCACCATGCTGACCAGCTGCAAGATCACTGCATGGGCGAACGCACGGTGACCCCATCTCTCCAGCCGACAGGCCATAGATCTTTTTAATGGAAAACAATCGGAGGAGGGCTACAGCGGTGCGTACATCATGTGTTTTCAGGCACTGCAGCTTTAAAAAACAGTCTCCCGATGCGTGGCAGATTCCAGGATTTGGAATGTGCCAAAGATTATTTGACAGGCAGTGAAGGTGGGGGGGGGGGCTAAGTTTGAGTGTGTGCGGCTGGGCTGGCTTCACTGCTGTGCTCCGATCCTCCTCCACGCAGTTTGGATGAACAGAGCACACCGGCACTGGCTGGATGGAGTCTGCTGGCTTAGGCTCCCAACGTCTGTCGACTGCGCCTTCCTCTTCAGTGTGTGCAGGGCACGCTTAGCATCACGTGGATGAGGAGGCACCACGTGGGGGGCCAGCACCAACGCTGCTGCGTGGCCGCGAGTTAAAAATAAAACAATCTGAGGCTTGGGACAGTCCATGGAGGCGCATTGAGGCTGCAGCATTTGCGGTGGGCTGGCGGCCCGGGGACATTTGCCACCCTGCCCGGCCCAGTCCGCCCCTGTGCTGGACGCTTTAATAAAGATTAAGAACGAGATAAATACCTTGGGCCCGCTGTCCTCATGCAGGCATACCGCTGGATGATGTTTTTGGATGGCTCCCGCTGTCTCCCTCTGGCTGGCACACGCTGTCTCCCTCTGGCTGGCACACGCTGTCTCCCTCTGGCTGGCTCGAGCTGTCTCCCTCTGGCTGGAACACGTGGATGCTGCCCTGCCTGCGACGCATCACGTGGTGGATCAGGTGACCTGCCGCACGTGGAGGGAGCGGAGCCTAACACTGCCGCGCCGCCGATATGACTGCTGCGGCGGTTAAAAAATTAAAAAGCTTGAGTCACCTGCCAGCTCGGACCTCTCCGTACTCGCACACATTGAATTTCCACTCGCCAAATGCGAGCAGGCGAGTGGAAATTTCGAGGGCTGCGGTAGACGCTCTAATCTTTAAGATCAATTTTTTAAAATCGCATATCCTTAACGTCTCGGTCCCAGAACGTAGAGCTCAGGCCCTTAAACCACACTTTGCCTTTAAGAGGGCAGTTGACAAAATCAAATACTTGATTTTGGCTCTCAACACAAAGTTCTCACCTCTTCCTGGATAATTTCCCACCGCTTCTTAAATCCCTGCAATGCGACCTGACCAACTGGAATTTCTCACATATCTCCTGGCTAGGTCGCATTGCAGCGATCAAAATGAACATCCAACCACGACTCCTGTATCTAATGCAAACGATACCTATTGATCTCCCCAGGGTGTTTTTTACTTCCCTTAGGACCATGGTTGCCAAACGGCCGAGATTGAGTTATCAGGTCCTCACAAGATCTAGAGCTGCGGGAGGATTAGCCCTACCTAACTTTAGCCTCTACCATCAGGCATGTCACCAACAACAGGTGATGGAGTGGTTTAGAGAGGGGTCAGTTAAACTCTGGAGGGCAGTGGAGCAAGAGCTAGTAGGGTTGCTGGTGACGGTCCTACCATGGTTAACACACAGGCAGGGCAAGGGACTGGCTAGTTTGTCGCCCTTTGTAGGGGAGACTTTTGGGATCTGGCGCCGGTCTGCAACTAAATTTGGCCTCACTTCTTTCCCTTCCCCCATGACACCGGTGGTACACAACGAAGACTACCTCCCTGGCCTAGATCCTCTCTCAGTACGACGACTGGTCCAAGTCCCCACACCACGCATACTACACTTTTTCCACACTTCGGGACGTCGGTCATTGATAGGCCTATCCCCCATCAGATCTATTTCATTTTTGCACTCGTTTAATTATGCACAGCTCTGTCACTATCTTGACCGTATACCTCAGAGGCACCAGCTTGGGCGCATACTGCGGCCATTTGAGAGGTTGCGTTGCAACACAGGGCTTCTTTCGCATGGCCTATCACTACTTTACTCACTGCTCAGGGTGGCGGCATCAGACACGCCACCGCCCTATATGGGTAAAGGGGAATCCATGCTAGACATTGTGCTCTCAGATGAACAGTGGTCTAAGATTTGTGAATTAACTCACCATTGTTCCACCTCCTGTAAATCTCAGGAAACCACATATAAAGCCCTCAGTCTATGGTACCGTACCCCTGATAAACTTAATCGTTACGACCCCCAGGTTCCAGCACAATGTTGGCAATGTAATGAGGCTATTGGCACCATGCTACATATCTGGTGGGAATGCCCGGTGCTCCGACCCCTTTGGTCCTGGATATATGACATTCTTAGGGAATTCACAGAACACCCCCCCCCCCCCCGAGTTCACACCAGCTGCTCTGTTATTACACCATAATGATTACTCTTGCTTCTTATAAACGCACTCTCTCCGCATTTTGAACATCGCTAAGGCCTTAATACCTCTTTACTGGAAACAAATTACACCCCCACCTCTATCCCTTTGGTTCACTCGCATGGAGGAACTCCATTCTATCGAGCAATTGGTGTTTAGTGCTTCTGACCGTTTACTTCAGTACACTGCTATTTGGTCTAATTGGATACTCAGAGCCTCGACACGTGCCTTTCAAACCTTATTACTTATCCCTGAATGAGATCCTGTTCTTGCACTGTTTATGAGCTCTATTTTATTTTGGTAAATTAGACAATATAGGGTCCGAGCTCTTTTTTCCTCCTCCCCCTGTCCCCCCCCTCCTTTTTGCTTTGCTAGATGTTATTAGCCTTTTCATGAAACTGATGTATGGGACGTGTATCCTTTTGCTGATTTTCCGTCCTGCACTTGAGAACCTGCAAGTTTTTTTTGTTTTTTTTATGCCTCTATTTTGAAAAATAATAAAGAGATATTTACAAATAAAGGAAAAGGGCACCTATGCATCCAAATGATGCTAACCGGAGTAAAGGATCTAGGTCCCCAGTGTGTACACCTTTTTATTAAATAATACATACATATTGACAAGTAGACAAAACCACATAAATAATGTATAATGACTAGTCAGACTACATGATTCATATCCTCATAGCAGAGGGAAAAATGTCACACCTGTGGGGTGTATGAATTTGATGAGTTCAAATCAACATCATGGGTCTATGTATCCCATAATAGTTGGGCATTTGCCTAAAGGTAAATAGGAATGGGTTAAGAGGCATTACCATCCCATGTCATGTATCCAGGAATAAATTCAAGGTTTTGAAGAGGCTAAGCAATATATCGCTTGCAGAATCTTCTGCCCAGTATTTACTAATCCTCAGTATCCCTAAAATGTCAGGGTAAATCAATCTGTCTATAAAGGCCCCATAACATAGGTCACAATTCACAATACCTGGTGATTAGCCAAACTCATCTGCATTTCAATAGAAGCACCCACAGGCAACCCTGCCAATCCAAGTATCTCTTTCAAAAATCATGTAAACTGTTAAAATACAAACACTCAACTAGTTTTGCTTGTCTACCAGGCTTTATCGAGAGTAACATATGTTATGCCCATTTGGATCTGTGCCATTGGCACCATCTAGTGGTTCCAAGAACTTTACATTTGTTGATTACGGTTGAAACTCTAAAAATTAGAATATCGAGCAAAATTTCATTTATTTCAGTAATGCAACTTAACCGTTTCGCTGCTGAGGCGTTTCACGCCTCTGTGCTGAGCTCATTTTTACCGGTTTCGCTCATCTTGTTTAAACGTGTTTTGAAGGCTTATTGTCGGATATAATCTCTGCACGTGAATACAACACGTTTGTATATATTGGATTTATCAGCCAAGCCTCCAATATGTCTATATTGGACTTACTGTACCTACCTCGGCAGTTGTCTCCAATATATCAGGGATTATTATTTCATAAGAAACTCATACGAGACACAAATATCAATCGTCTATATCTCTTAGAAATTATCCTGAATTCTTTTAATTGTCTGTGTTTTGCTTTAAAAAATACAATAATCAATAATCGGATAAAAATATATATATATTTATTACGTATACAAAAGAATTTCAAATCTCATATCATAAACAACAATTTATAAACCACACTCCATCAGCATATAAAAACTAGCTTCACAATATATGTATCTCCGGTTAGTAACTGCATATATGATTAATATCATTTACCTTATCAGTTAGTAACTAATACACAAATGGTTAATAAACATTTCTGCTTAATACAACATGCATTTCCCAGCAAACAATGTTTAACCAGCCAGCTCTTATAGATATATATATATCTCTATGCTACATGGATCAACAAAAGATGAGCTAATTTATTGATAAGTAATAAAAACTTATTTAATGAATCCTCCCCTAATCTCGAGAATTAAACTTCTAATCTTTTACTTTTTATTTTGTAGTTATATAATTCCTTGCTTATTAATTTTAATCACAGTAATTTCCAAATTCAATATATATATTGGTATCAATCTTGCAACATTTCTTTAGGAATAAATCCTTATATCCACTTCTTCATATTTCTATCTGCAGAATAGAATTACTTAGAATTTGGATTTTAACCTTATCCGAGAAGTCTCAGTCTACG
Organism: Leptobrachium leishanense; assembly: GCA_009667805.1. NCBI lineage: Eukaryota > Metazoa > Chordata > Amphibia > Anura > Megophryidae > Leptobrachium > Leptobrachium leishanense. Next base: position 74,678,590 of record CM019073.1, on the reverse strand, counting down.
TTGCAAAAATCTCTACAAATATATTTTTACATTAATTCCTTATTTCATACATTACCTGTCCAATTTGGATGTTGATGAGTCTGCCTTGGAATTTTCTATGTGATGCTTTGTTTTGGAATATGTGAAAATTATCGATATTAGATAATCAATGCATGTGAGTTAGAGATTTGGTGAGAATATTAATTGCCTCATGTCTTGGGATCTGAGTGCATGGTGATGTGAGTCTGATGTGAGTCTCTGTCTGTTGGAATCTCTGACTGCCTTACAAAAGAACCTTTGCCGCCTATTATACCCAATTTGACGTCATGGTTAATTATTTTTACTATCCTCTAGAGGGCAGTATTGCACTTCTTATATTAATTCCACCATTTCTTTTTAATAGTCCTATCTCGGGTCAAAGGTCAGACTAACTTAACAAAGAGCCTTGTCTTCAGTCTCTAGACACAGTGTCTGTCATGTGATTTATATTCTCACTCCCTTTTGGTTGCTTAGATCAGCTAAATTCTTTCCTGGTTAACTCACAGAATCTATTCTTTAGTAATTTTTATTATTTACCAATTATATACTTTCTACAATATTTTGGAGTATATATTTCATACTGTAATTATAATAAAATATACCTTGATTATAAACATATATTTTGTGAATATAATTTTATATTACAGAATATTTTCTCTTATACTATACTCGAAAGACAAAATCTCTTTTGTTTTAAAAATTTAAAACAGACCAATAAATTTACTTATGACATGTCTTAGCATTATCTCACATTCATTCTAGGTTCCTTCATGTCTGGGACTTCTTAACCCAGGAATGAACTTTGTTAAAAAAAAACCTTGTTCATTTCTAAACCTAGAGAATATTTTGAAAGAAAAACTGTCTTTAAAACAAAATGGCTACAAGCATCCATTTTAAATTCTCCTTTTCTGTGTAATATACCCGACATTATTTTAGTATATGACCCAGACATATTATATATCGTTCTTTCCATCAGACTTGGCAGATTCATAATATGTCATTATTATATGTATACGTCATGTCCTGTCTGTATATTATAACAAAAAATGCAATAAAATCTAAATTTTTAATAATTTACAATGTGTAAAGTGTTTTTTTTTTCACATTTTAACATGCGAGCAATTGCGGTTATATTTTGTATGGGGTGCGCTTGTTAAAAAAATTAGAAATGGGGTCTCATTACATTTTTTTTGGGGAAAATTACGCGATTTTTAACGCACAGTGAATTATGGCTTACAGCTCGTGAAAACCCCAAATCCACAATCTCAGAAAATTAGAATATTACATGCAATCAATAAAACAAGGATTGTACATAGAACATCATGGGACCTCTGAAAAGTATAAGCATGCATATGTACTCGGTTTGGGCCCCTTTTGCAGCAATTACTGCCTCACTGCGGCGTGGCATGGAAGCTATCGGCCTGTGGCACTGATGAGATGTTATGGAAGACCAGGATGCTTCAATAGCGGCCTTCAGCTCTTCTGCATTGTTCCGTCTCATGTCTCATCTTTCTCTTGGCAATGCTCCATAGATTCTCTATGGGGTTCAGGTCAGGCGAGTTTGCTGGCCAATCAAGCACAGTAATCCCACTATCATTGAACCAGGTTTTTGTGCTTTTGGCAGTGTGGGCAGGTGCCAAGTCCTGCTGGAAAATGAAGTCAGCATCCTCATAAAGCTTTTCTGCGGAAGGAAGCATGAAGTGCTCCAAAATCTCCTGGTAGACGGCTGCGTTGACCCTGGACTTGATGAAGCACAGTGGACCAACACCAGCAGATGACATGGCTCCCCAAATCAACACAGATTATGGAAATTTCACACTGGACTTCAAGCATCTTGCAGTGTTTGAATCTCCATTCTTCCTCCATACTCTGGGTCCTTGGTTTCCAAATGAGACGCAAAAGTTGCTCAGAAAAGAGGACTTTGGACCACTGAGCAACAGACCAGGTCTGTTTTTCTTTAGCCAAGGTAAGACGCATCTGACGTTGTTTGTTGTTCAGGAGCGGCTTGACAAGAGGAATACGACATTTGAAGGCCATGTCCAGGATCCGTCTGTGTTTGGTGGCTCTTGATGCACTGACTCCAGCCTCAGTCCACTCCTTGTGAAAGTCCCCAACACTTTTGAATGGCCTTTTCCTGACAATCCTCTCCAGGCTGCGGTCATCCCTGCTGCTTGTGCACCTTTTTCTAACACACTTTTCCCTTCCACATAACTTTCTATTAACAAAACAGAAAACCTGAGGGGTAACTGGTTACGTGGTGATTTGCCTGTCACCTTCACATCCGGGCTAGAAAAGGCTATTAAAAGGACCACTTTTATTAAGGGATATGCAAACAATTCGGTCCACAATTGATTACACAAAAAACATAAGTTACTTATAAAACTTGGATCATATGAAATATTGAACCAATAAAGCCACTGGTGTAGAATGTACATATATTCACTGCTGTTACGTATAATTATCTGACTGTCAAGCTCCTATAAATGCACAGAGCTTGACACATAGTCTAAGTTTTATCAGTGATTTTTTTAACAGTTGTTTTATTGAAGCCTACTGTAAGTTTGGTGCGTATGAGTATTTACTGCTTGCCCTATGTTGGGCGCATGTGATAATATTGGACATTTTCATTTATGGGGAAATTATAGAAATCAATACAAGATATAGGGACCTGCAGGTCGCATATCCGTTTCCTTTGTGGTGAATGACCCGTATGTGCCGCACTCCGTGTGTACTGCTGATAACTATTAGACTATGCGTCAAGCTCGACAGATAATTATACGTAACAGCAGTAAATATATGTACATTCTACATCAGTGGCTTTATTGGTTCAATCTTTCATATGACGCAGGTTTTATAAGTAACTTATGTTTTTTGTGTAATCATTTGTGGACCGAAATGTTTGCATATCCCTTAATAAAAGTGGTCCTTTTAATTGCCTTTTCTTGCCCGGATCTGAGGGTGACAGGCAAATCACAACGTAACCAGTTACCCCTCAGGTTTTCTGTTTCATGCAAAGAACATAAGGGTTTAATCCCAATTTATCCGGGCTATCCCCCAATACTGTGATGGAACGGTTCTATATTTAGACCGTTTTGTCCGTTCTTTTTTTTTTTTCTTCAGTAATTTTCTATTAATTTGCTTTGATACAGCACTTTGGGAACATCAACTTCTTTCGCAATTACCTTTTGAGGCTTTCCCTCCTTATGGAGGGTGTCAATGATGGTTTTCTGCACAACTGTCAGGTCAGCAGTCTTTCCCACGATTGTGATTCCTACTGAACCAGACTGAGAGACCATTTAAAGGCTCAGGAACCCTTTGCAGGTGTTATGGCTTAATTAGCTGATTAGAGTGGGGCACTTTGAGCCTAGAATATTGCACCTTTTCACAATATTCTAATTTTCTGAGATTGTGGATTTGGGGTTTACTTGAGCTGTAAACCATAATCATCACAATTATGACAAATCACGGCTTGAACTATCTCATATATTAGTTTCACCTTTTAAGTTGAATTACTGAAATAAATGAACTGTTGCACCATATTCTAATTTTTCGCGTTTCACCTGTATGTCTAACATAACCCTAAGGCTGGGGTCAGACGAACGTAGTGTTCACGTCCGTGATTGCGCCTAAAAGTATGTCCGTGATAGCATGAAAGTCCATTGGAGCCTGACACATGAAGTACGTCCGCACTGAACTGCGGACGCACAACGGCCGCGGCCCACGGACGCAAGGCAGGCAAGAACGTACAACCACTAGAACGGCCGCACAAAGTGCGCTGCGTCCGCAACGTCTGCATAGCTTTGTGTGTGAGTGATGGAACGTGGTCAGACGGACTGCATTTATACGTCCAGCATTTTTCACGGACAAAATGGTTTTGCTTTTTAATTTATTTTCCCTCCTACATCCGTCAAAATATATACGTCAGTGAAAAAAACGGACTGTCTGGCCACTACTGCGTCTTCCGTACTAACGTACGTCCGTGTGCACGGACGTACAGTCCGTAGAAATCACGCTCGTCTGACCCTAGCCTAAAACAAAATAATACAGTGTAAAGCAGCAGTATGTCTTCAACAATTAGCTCAGACGTTGCGTCTGAGGTGATTATCACTTAACGCGGTCTGACTCTAAACTGTGTGTGCTGTACACAAACTGATTAATCGACCAACCTTTTAATCGATAATGAGAATTGTTGGCAACTATTTTCATTGTCGATTTTAGTTGTTTCGGCCCTACCTCCTTTCACCACCAGGCTTTCATGTATTAGATACATGATATGGAAAAAAAGTTAGGGATGCACCGATACGACATTTTTAGGACCGAGTACAAGTACCGATACTTTTTTAAAGTACTCACCGATACTTTTATTTAAAGTCATGTGATGCTTTCCAATAAATAATTTAGGATTTTGCTGAAAGCCTGTCCTGTTTTATGTTAAAATGAAAAGTATGGCCAGAAACCCCATTTACCCGTGTGTTCTCTCTTTCTCTCTCTTTCTCTCTCCCCCCCCCCCCCAGGCATCAGATACATGTATACCCAACAGACCACACTGTGGGTGTATGTATATATATATATATATATATATCTCACACTTTCAGACCAGACCTGTGTGTGTGTGTGTATATACATACACACTTTCAGACCTGTGTGTGTATGTAGACTGTAAGCTCCTATGAGCATGGCCCTCTACACCTCTTCTTTCCATCCTATGTACGTTTTTATATGTATTTCGTTCCCTTTGGTTATTGTAAAGCGCTGCCGAAGCTGTTGGCGCCATATAAATGATGACAATATATATTATTACATACACACATACTTTCAGACCTGTGTGTGTGTAGGCGGCGCTCATTTGAAGGTAGAAACGCGGTCAGCTGCAGGTGCCCGTCCGAATGCTGTTAGAGCATTCGGACAGCCACCCCAGCCCCTCGGATGCCGGTAAGCCAGCTCAAAGCTGGCTTCCGGTATCCGGGGCATCTGCACAAGTACCAAGTACTCGTGCAGAACCCGGTATCGGCACTGATACTAGTATCGTGCATCCCTAATGTTTATATTGAAATGTATGGCCAGACACCCCATTTACCCCCCTGCACACGCCTCATCTGAGATAAATGTATACGCACTCAGATACGTGTGTGTGTGTATATATATATATATATATATATATCCCTCAGACCAGACTTGCCTACATACATATACAGTCAGGTCCAGAAATATTGGGACATCGACACAATTCTAACATCTTTGGCTCTATACACCACCACAATGGAGTTGGAATGAAACAAACACAATGTGCTTTAACTGCAGACTGTCAGCTTTAATTTGAGGGTATGCACATCAACTCAGGTACACGGTGTAGGATTTACAGCAGTTTGCAGATGTGCCTCCCACTTGTTAAGGGACCAAAGGTAATGGGACAGAATAATAATCATAAATCAAACTTTCCCTTCTTAATACTTGGTTGCAAATCCTTTGCAGTCAATCACAGCCTGAAGTCTGGAACGCATAGACATCACCAGACGCTGGGTTTCATCCCTGGTGATGCTCTGCCAGGCCTCTACTGCAACTGTCTTCAGTTCCTGCTTGTTCTTGGGGCATTTTGTATTCAGCAAGTGAAATGCATGCTCAATGGGATTCAGGTCAGGTGATTGACTTGGCCATTGCATAACATTCCACTTCTGTCCCTTCAAAAACTCTTTGGTTGCTTTTGCAGTATGCTTTGGGTCATTGTCCATCTGCACTGTGAAGCGCCGTCCAATGAGTTCTGCAGCATTTGGCTGAATGTGAGCAGATAATATTGCCCGAAACACTTCAGAATTCATCCTGCTGCTTTTGTCTGCAGTCACATCAATAAATACAAGAGAACTAGTTCCATTGGCAGCCATACATGCCCACGCCATGACACTACCACCACCATGCTTCGCTGATGAGGTGGTATGCTTAGGATCATGAGCAGTTCCTTTCCTTCTCCATACTCTTCTGCTTTGTAGCAGAGATAAGGTGGCTTTGACCAGTTTCATAAACCTTATCTCTGCTACAAAGCCACAGTGTGGCATAGCATTGATTTTAGGGCTCTCAGACCAGACATACCCATATATATGTATATACATACACACCTATATATTACTCATATATCTATTTATCTCTGGTCTGAGTATATCTATCTCTCATACCAAACGCTGGGGAAGCTGGCTGCATGCATTTGGCCAGCGTTCCCCTCCGGCGGACGGCATTACTTACCCAGCGGTGGGTCCGGTCGCAGGGCTGTGACGTGATCATGCGTCCGCCGGGCAGTGGAGGCCTTGGCGCTGCCTCCAGCCAAGATCTCGCGGGAGCCTCCCACGAGATCTCGGCTGGAGGCAGTGTCACAACCTCCACTGCCTGGCGGCCGCGTCACAGCCCTACGGCCGGACCCACCGCTGGGTAAGTAATGCGACCCGCCGGAGGGGAACGCTGGCCAAATGCTTTTCATGCATGCCGTCTGCTTCCCCAGCCCCATGGATACCAGCAAGCCGGCCCAGCGCTGGCTTCTGGTATCCAGGGGGGAGGTATCTGGCGATTTTCACGAGTACTAAGTACTCATGCAAACGGCAGTATCGGCACCGATACCAATACTAGTATCGGTGCATCCCTAAAAAAAACGTATTGGTACACCTTACCATAACACCAAGGACATTTATGAAAATACATTTGAAATACATATAAAATTATGTCCCCCTTTTTGCAGCTATAACAGCTTCCACTCTACTGGGAAATAATTTCACTGGATTTTTGGCTGTGTATATGGGAATATTTGTCCATTCAACCAGTAGAGCATTTGTGGGATCAGGTATTGATGTTAGACAAGAAGTCCTGGCTTGCAAACTCCAATTCACTAAATCTCAAAGGTGTTCAGTGGGGTTGAAGTCAGGGCTCCGTGCAGGCCAGTCAAGTTCTTCCACTCGAAACTTGTCTTGCTTTGTGCACTGGGGCACCGTCGTGCTGGAATAAAAAATGACTTCCCCCAAATTGTTCCCATGTACAGTATTCTGCCATACTAGTGAAAACTTTGGTGCTAAGCAGAGTTGCCGATGTTTACATGTTAGATGGTCAGAAGAGCAGGCCTATAGGAGTCAGACTGGCTGTGCCTGGCAGTTAAGCATCACTTGTTCACTTCTAATGACCCATAGATTTTTATAGACTTTTGTTGAGTGACAAAGCTAATAACAAAATAAGTGTTGATTTTGCTTAAATCGTAGCAAAATTTTGTGTTTTCCAGTTTGCAATATTCTCATTTATTTTTATTCTTGTCGTTTGTTTCAGGAAAGATTGGACTTGTGCGATGGAAGCTAATGTTGGGGAAGAGGGCATTCACTTCCAAAGTTACCCCTTTGATTTTCTGGAGTTCCTGAACCAGCAGCGTTTTGAGACCATAGAATCACACAGTCACCTTGACCATGCCAAGGGTATAGCATCGTTCCCTTGCCCTCCATCACAATACGACTTGTGCAGCCAGAATCAGACAAATCACACATCATTTGCCTCCCTTTCAAAGCAGAAAGACTTTAAAGTTGACGCTCCTTCCTCTTCAAGCCTTACCTCTTCTTCAAAAAAGTCAGAACCAGCCATCACCCAAAACATTAACCAGCATTCTCTCTCAAATAACCAAGCTCTCTTTGATGGACCATTTAACACATCACAGTGGGGTGTTGTAGATCTCCCCAGCCACCAGCACCTTTTTAACAACTTGAAGCACTCCTTGGTGGGAGCTCAACAACTACCAGCAGAAGCTGAAACAAAGGTCAATAAAGACTATTTCTGTCGACTAAAGTATCTAATTGATAGTCAATTCCCCTGTACAATTTGCAAAAAATCTTTCAAGCAATCCTCACACCTAATGCAACACATGCTGGCTCACACTGGCGAAAGGCCATATGAGTGTAATACTTGTGGCCGCAAATACAACCATATTTCCAGTCTTATTCGTCATAGTAATTGCCATAAAAAGGACACTGGGACTGAGGCAGCCGGCACGGTGCCTTCTGCAGATGGAGAGGCTGCGACCGCTGCAGCTGTAGTTGCCGCAGCAATGACTGGAACCACAACTGAGTGTGCAGAAACACCTGTGTCCAGTGCAGTACAGAATAATACCATCCAGCAGGATGGACCATTCACGTGCAGCCTTTGTTGGAAAGTGTTTAAGAAGCAAAGCCACCTCCATCAACACCATATTATACATACTGGCGAGAAGCCATTTAGCTGTAGTGTATGTGACAAGCGTTTCAATCGCAGAGAGAGTTTGAAGCGCCATGTGAAAACCCATTCTAATTCTATAAAAGTACAGTGTGAAATATGTGGAAAAGCTTTTCGTGATAATGCTTATCTAATTAAACACCAAGCCTCACATACAGGTGACCGTCCAAATTATAAATGTGATCTGTGTGGCAAGACATATGCAGCCCCGCAAAGCCTTTTAAGACATAAGCAAGTACATGACCATAGTATTCCTTTGCAAAAGCACCAACAATCTATTATTGAACCAGTCAAAGGACCTACCTTTTCACTCGCATTTCAGTCGACATCATTTTTACCCCCGGAAATAGTACAGGCTGGTCCAACAACCATTAGTGTACCTGAAAAAACTGGTCCTGCATATTCCTCTACCTCACTGAAAACACCGTCAACTCTTCCAAATAGTTCAGTAAGGAACTTTTGCTGTGCTGTGTGCGGTCGTGCTTTTGGCAGGAGAGAGACCCTGAAACGTCATGAACGTATTCACACAGGGGAAAAGCCACATCAGTGTTCAGTTTGTGGAAAACGTTTTCGTGAATCCTTTCATTTAACCAAGCATCACGTTGTACATACCCGAGAGCGACCATACAAATGTGATTTATGTGGGAAGGTTTTTGGCTACCCCCAAAGCCTGACCCGCCACAAGCAAATCCACAGACTTCAGCTGCCCTGTATGATACAAACTGGGCCCATACCACTTGACAAACTTACCTTTGGGTGTACAGACTGTGGTGAGAGATTTCCAGACTCCTTCCATCTTATGAATCATAAGGAGTTGCACATGAATGAGAAATCGTACATGTGTGATACTTGTGGTAAAGCCTTTGGTTTTATTGAGAACCTGATGTGGCATAAACTAGTACATCAAACGGCTCAAGAACGTCTTATTCCTTTAGGTCAAGGTCAAGAAAGCACTAGAAACCAGCAAGTCAACTGCGTGAGCACTGGTCTTCCAAATAATATGACTCCCGGGACAATAGTAGCAACTAGTGGAGTTGTGAATTCAACGTTTGAGGAACATCCTATGATTCACAGTGGAGAAAGATTTTCTTGTGGCATTTGTGGTCAGAGTTTTAAGCATTTCTTAGGATTAGTAACTCATAAGTATGTGCACCTAGTGAGACGCACTCTATCGTGTAATGTCTGTGGACAGAACTTTGCAGGGGCCTATGATTTGTTGCTTCATCGCCGAACACACTTACAGAAACGGCAGTTCACCTGTTCTGTATGTGGGAAGCGTTTTTGGGAGGCTGCTCTTTTGATGCGTCATCAGCGATGCCATACAGAAGAGAGACCTTACCGATGCACTGTATGTGGACGAGGCTTTTTGCATTCCTGGTACCTGCGACAACATAAAGTAGTACATACAGGTGAAAGGGCTTTCAAGTGTGCCTTGTGCAATAAGCGCTTTGCCCAATCATCTAGTTTATCAGAACACCAACGACTTCACATTGTTGCACGTCCTCAACGTTGTCAAACCTGTGGCAAGACTTTTCGTTATCGTTCTAATCTGTTAGAACACCAACGTGTGCACTTAGGAGAAAAGGTTTATCGGTGTGACCAATGTGACAAAAGCTTCTACTATATATCTTCTGTTCTGCGTCACCAGCGTTCTCACGTTTCTAAACCTGAATTTCGCTGCTCTTGTTGCCTAAAACTTTTCAAAGACCCCAAGTATTTCAGTAAACATGTAGAAACTCATCAAGGGGGGCGGCCCTTTAAATGTGGTGTGTGTGGTGAGGCTTTCAGTAATACATATGGATTGAAAAAACACAGACATTCACACAAAGTGGAAAAACAAACTCCTCTTACTGAATAACAGAATTTCTATACTTTTTCTGCCTGATGTTTGATGGGCGTATAGTTCACACTTTTTTTTAACTTTCTATAAGTTTAGTGATTCCTTTTAAGCGAAAATGCATGATTAATTATAGACAGAACCTGCCTTCTGTTACTTAGACAGATTTATGCCTTTTTTATAATGCAAACACACTGTAGTGTTCATTCATCAAATAGATGAAAGTGAAAAGTGTTGTGTTGCCATCTCTAGCTTGTTTTTTGGAAAATTAGCCGTTTTCACCGTAAAACATCTGCTTGCCCAGTGTTTATTCTGATAAGATATCCAGAATTGTTATAACAGTTTATCAACGGTGCATTCAGAAAGTAGTCAGGCTCCTTAATTGTTTCATTGTTGCGCGGTTATATTGTTTCATTTTTTTTCCCTCTAATCTACTCATGCATTTAATGACAAAGCAAAAAACTGATATTATATATATATATATATATAATATATATATAATCAAATCTTTTTCTTTTATTGCAAGTATTCAGACCCTTTGCAGTGGTACTTGACTTTAAGCTCGGATGTATCCCGTTTCTCTGGTACATCTTTGACATTTCTACACTTTGATTACAGTCAATCTGTGAAAATGTAACTGATTTGGTCTTTTGGAACCGCACTGGCCTGCATATTTAAAGCCTCACCGCTGTAAATACAAATCAGAGCGAAGCCCTAAGCCATGAGGTCAAAGATCAGTCTGCAGCATTCAGAGCCAGCATTACGCTGAGGCACAGATCTAGGGGACTAAAAAAAAAATATATATGCATTTAAGACTCCCTGTACAAAGGCCTCCATAAATCTTAAATAGAAATACCATGAATTTTCCTATATCCGGCCACCCAGCTAAACTGAGCGATTACGAGAAGGGCCTTTGTAAAAGGTGAGCGCCAGAGATCATTGGTGGAGATCAGAGACACTTGCGCAAGGATAGCTATCGCTGCAGTTCTCCATTGATCTGGCCAGTGTAGCCAGTCAGACGAAAGCCTCCAATCACTGTAAGATACATGGATGCTTGGAATTTGTCAAAAAGCACGTGAAGTATTCTGACTGTGATAAACAAGATGCTCTGGTCTGATGAAATGTAAATTTAGTCTCCATTAAAAGAATCATGACTGAGGAAACTAGGGCCTGCACAATACCATCCCAACAGTGAAGCATGGTGGTGTTGGCATGCTTTGGGTGTGTTGTTTTTTTCTTCTTTCAGTGGACGGAGCTGGGTGATTGGTCAGGTTTGAGGTAAAGCTGAATGCAGCAAGATGCAGAGAAATCTTTAGTGAAAACCCAGCCCAGAGCTCTCAGGACCCGAGACTGGGCCAAAGGTTCATCTGCAAACAGGTGAATGACCCTACGCTCACAGCCAAGACAATGCATGAATTGCTTAGGGACGACTCTGTGAATGTCATTTAGTGGCCAAGGAAGAGTCCAAAGTTTAATACAATCAAACATTTTTGGAGAGACCTGAAAATTGCTTTCCACTGGAAGTCTGAATCCATCCTGACAGAGCTTTTGATGATCTGCAGACATGAATGGCAGAAACTACCCATATCCAAGTGCTCAAGGCTTGTCACATACCAAAAAATACATGAGGCTGCATTTGTTAAAAATGACAGTCTGAATTTCTGAATGCACTGTAAATGCATCATAATACGTCTGTTACTGCAATTGCATTGCAGTCTTGAAATGAAGATGCAAAATGTGTAGTCATTTTCTTTAACTTGCTTAGCAAATTATCTCTTTAGACATTTTAACAGGTTATTCCCCATAATACAGAAGATAAATCATGAAGAGCATTGCTATCAAGATTGAGCTTATTAAATAAAATATCTGTATATTACATAACAATTCTATGCTGGTAAAATATTTGGTGTAGACAACTGGTTCTCAACCTTTGGACCCTCAGGACCCACAATTGTCCTTGGTCATTAAGTCGCGACCCAAAAATAATTGAATTTCTTATACATTATAATTTCTTCCACAAAATGTGTGCAATATTCTACAATGTATACACTTTTTAAAAAACTTTTTGTAAACAAACAAGGATCTTTCCAAAATGGATAGTGCAGTAATCCTAGCACTAGTGAAAACGAAAGTGCTGTTAAGGAAAAAGCCCAATAAAATAAACTGTAATTGAGTCATATGAAATTGATTAGAACATACGGGAAAACTGGGGATGCTTCTTGCTCTTAAGAGTCTCAAAGTCTGGGGTGATGGTAGACAAAGCAACTCTAATTTAAATCACTACTGAATGAATAGTAAAATATTCTAAAAACCTTAAACTCACCTGCTCTGCGCTTCCCCGCCGTCCGTCTCTGCCGCTGCACGCATTATTTCTTCACAGCAGCGGCAGCCTACTCTCCCTGAGCCTACGCAATTTGCGTAGCTGAACTCTACGCTAATTGCGTAAACTCAAGCTGGCCAAGAGTTTGTGAAGTCTGCAGCGCGCGTTTGGCGCTGCCTACTTCCTGAACCTACGCTCTTTAGTGCCTCAAAGAGACACTGAGCAATGGAATAGCTTGGACCAATGGGAAAGCACAATTGGTCCAAGCAGGGATGCATCGGAATTTCGGCCACCAATAGTTTCTGCCGATAATGGGGTTATCCGTTTCGGCTCGAAACCAAAACTCCAGCCGAAAAGGTCAGCTGAAAATGCATGATCCCAGCTGACACTGTGCGAGCACTCTTTCAATGCTGCTTAGCTGGAGATAATTGTAATTGGAAAGAGGCAGGAACCGCTATACATTTATTTCTGCACACAAAGGGTTAACTGCATGAACCACACTATCATGGCAAGCTGTAACCTCTGGCCTCTCAGAAGGAACAAATGATTTATCACTGACCTCCTGCCAGAGGTGTCTGCTCGGAGGACAAGAGGGGGGGTTAATGTGGGAGCTTACATCCATGCCTCCAAAAAGTTAATGGAACGTATTCACATTCATTTTGCAATCGTTTCTTTTCCTGAGCCTTTATAGATATATATCTACTCATTTTAAGTTGTGTTGGAGGGCAAAAAAAATTATATTAAAAGCCTCCACACAAGAAATAATAAACTTTTTATAGTTGGAGAAGACATTTACACATCCCAGCAATACAGCGTTCTCTAAATTGCTGGGATGTGTAAATGTCTTCTGCAACTATAAAATGTGTGTGTGTCCAAAAATTTTACACATGAATGTATGCACTAGATGCAAAATAACTCCAAAATATCTTAAACATTTTAATGTGGATTAATTTAAATTTATGATATTTAATATAGTCTAGTATTAATACAATTATACAAAAAACTATCTTAAAATAAATTTGATGGGGGAATAAAGTCATTTTCGATTTTGTTCCAAAATTTTCATTTATATATATATTACACACACCAGACACATGTATACACAGTATGTGTATATATAGAAAGTCATTTTTGGTATGTTTCGGTTTTCGGCCAAGCTCATCGTGCATTTTCGGTATCGGTCCCAAATTTTCATTTCGGTGCATTCCTAGGTCCAAGCCATTCAAAAAATGCCTACATGGGAGGCTGGCCTCTCATGCATTGATTGACACGAGACAGTCATGTGTCTGTCCTCGTCTCGCACAGTCAGTGGGGGCGGGGCTGTGCTCAGGGTGTGCCCTCAGTGTGTCTTTTCACTGTGGTGGCACCTCCCTGCAGGTGGAGGGGACATTGCGCGGCTTGACACTCGGCTGCCTGGAGTGGACGATGCAGATCCTGGGAAGCAACGAGAGCAGCCAGATACTGGGGAGCACGGAAAGCAGCCAGTCCCTTGGGAGCACTGAAAGCAGCCAGTCCCCTGGAGCACTGAGAGCAGCCAGTTCCCTTGGAGCACTGAGAGCAGCCAGTTCCCCTGGAGCACTGAGAGCAGCCAGTTCCCCTGGAGCACTGAGAGCAGCCAGTTCCCCTGGAGCACTGAGAGCAGCCAGTTCCCCTGGAGCACTGAGAGCAGCCAGTTCCCCTGGAGCACTGAGAGCAGCCAGTTCCCCTGGAGCACTGAACCTACGTAACCTGTGTATATCTGGCTCTGATACTAGCCAGTGCCTCCTCAGTCACTGACCTCACCGCACGTCCCTGTTATGCAGGGAGGCCGGGATCAGGAATCGGTGTGTGATTCTGCTGAGAATTCTCAGTGTACATTCTAGTTTTCTGCAGGGATTGTCACATCAGAAGGAATGCAGGAAAAGAAGAGGTGTGAGATTTATAGAGTAAAAGGGGGAGAGTGATAGAGGGAGAAAGGGCGATGAGGAGAAATGGAAAGGAAGACATACAAGGACAGATGGAAAAATACACAGAAGGACACAGGTATAAATGGACAGACAGAATAACATTCAGAAAGAAGGATGCATACATAGGTAAAAGGACAAAGTGAAAAACACAATCAAATATACATGGAGCCCCACTCAATACCCAACAGACTTTTGCTTCACTGAGATGTGCATTGTGCACAGTGGCTCCTGGTGTTGGCAGCCAGTAGTAGAATGCACTGGGCACATGTCAGTCCCTGTTGGGAGTACAGAGCTGCTGCCAGTCACTGAGTCCCACCCCACACCTTCCCAGTACAGATTCCCCCACCTTGCCATTACAGAGTACTTACATGATGCAGCGGGCCCCAGGTGCTGTGTGACTGCTGTAGCTGAGGGGGCGGGGCTATCCCTGCTTCCCTCACTAGCAACTGCGCACCAGAACTTCCTTCAAGTCGCGACCCTCTTTTGGGTCGCAACCCACTACTTGAGAAACGCTGCTTTACCCCCCCCCCCCTATACTCACCTTTCCGGCCCAGGTCCCATGCCGGAATGGCTTAGTTGAAGCCTGCCTGACGTTTTTATGGGCCCCAGCCACCGTGATGATGTAATTTTTAGGCACCCCCTGGTGCCTGCAAGGGGAACCTGAAAGGGGAGGTACTTTGGACCACTCTCCCTCCCCAACAGCTGGAGCTATAAATAAGATAGGTACCGCTGAATAGGGCAGACAATGCCCTCTCCAGCAGTACCTCTCTTTAACCCCTTAGCCGGATTGCGATTTGCATCCGGAAGTGGCTGACATCTTGGATGTCAGCCAAGCCTCCGGGTCACCCCCCACCCACTGACGTCATCACCATATATTCTGCCTCCCTAGCAAAGCTGTGAGGCGTGGGTGCTTGAGACTAGCTAAGTCTGTATTGACCAGTACTCACACGATGAAAGTTCAGCAGTGTCAACTCAGCAAAACTGACACGTAGAAAGATGAATCCAGTTGAAAACTTTAATGATCAGACTGACAATCTTTGTAATAGTGTGCAGGTGAAAAGACATTAGTTCTGTCCAGCATTGAGCAAAGATGGCTGCTAGGTGACCAGTAAGTACCTCTGAACTAGACTGAACAAAAAGGGGTGGAGCTAGGTGGATACAGCAAGGCTATGAAACAATAGCCGCAAGCAGCAAAAGGCAGATTCAACACAACATTAAAATATACAAATAAACCCTGAATCATGGGGCATGACACCATATGTGCGATGTCAGTCGGCCAGTTAACCCCCGAGCTGCCAAGTGGAGCTAGGGGGATCCTTTGAATCCTTTTATCTTCCAATCTGGTAGCTAGAGGGTCATGTTTGGTATCATTGGAAAGGCTGGGGGTTTTTTTTCTACCCATTAGGCAGGCAATTCAGTGGCATTCGGCGCTCTTCGAGGACCCTGCGGTGAATACTGAATTCACGGCAGGGTCTGTGAACTGAACTCACCGAAGTGCCGAACAAGAGAGTGTTGACATTTCGGTGCTCTCTGAATAGAATAACCCCTTTAATCCATTTCAAAGAGCGCAGGGGGTCCTTTGGACCCCTGCATCACCTTTCTGTACTCCCCACAAGTGAAGTGTCACTGGAAAGGGATATAGTCTGGCCTTTCTGATGATACCAAACATGACCATATAATGTGTAAAAAAAAAATGTAAAACGGTTTAAGGCAGTGGCATTATTCACTTATAATGCAAACAATATCACTGCACTAATTCAACTTCGCATTTCCCACACTGAGCAAATTTAAAAGTGAAGTTATAATGTGTTGCTAGGCATTATTTCATCTAAAACATGGGGTGGCGCTAGGGGAGGACTTTCCCCCGGGCGCATCGTGACCTTGCTACGCCTCTGCCTCTTGTTCACCACGCTTGTCTCTGTCTCACCCCCACTGTTCAGGCTGTCCATCGGCAACCAAAGACATGCTCGGTCCACACCCAGGGGAGGAAGCGTGCATAGGGAGCCATAGCATAGGGTGCTATAATGGCACGTGGTGTTTTGACCCACCCACTACGAGGACAGCATAGCACGCCTCGCGGTGTCTAGGGGTTAAAAAAATTTAAAATTACATAATTTATATATAAAGGGCTCACATACTTTTTCTTGCTGCTGTATGATAAATTAAGCTGAGGCTCCTATTTCTGTAGATAATTAGGTTGCAAAGTCTGTGTTCTCCTTTAACCGCATAGTGACCAGGCTGTTTTACCATTGTCCGTCTGAAAGTACCCATCGCAGTTTTTACATTTCTGCGCCGTTTGTGTTTAGCTCTAATTTTCCTCTTACTTGTTTATGGGCCTACACACCTATACCATTTTTCTTGCCATTATTTTCATCATATCATATAATCTAGACACATAAACGCAAAAGTCCTGACTGACTCTTAACACACAGCTGAAACTGTTCAACCTAGGAACGTGACATTTTGAAGGTACATTGTTTTTATGACGTAAGCACCCACTAAGGAAGGATTTTTGGAAATTCCACCCCTATTTTGAACAGGATACCTATAGCTCAAAAATAGAAGATGTTACAGGCATGAAAATTGGAAAATTCGTCTTGAAAAATAAAAAAACACGTGTTTTACCATTTTCTAAAAATCCAATGGAGGGGGGTGAATACTTTTCTCAGTGTACCTATATTTCAAAAACCAAAGATGATACAGGTGTGAAATTTGGTATTTACTAGACATGTGCATTCGTTTTAGTACGAATTTTGGGATAATTTAGTTTTCGTATGACTCAAGAGATACGAAACTGCTCAGTACAAAAAACGCAAAAAATGCACTACATTTTAGTTTCAGTCCTTTTTGTGATATTACATTGAGTGAAGGAGACCAGCAATGAAGAGCGCAACATCGCAAAGCTACAGAAAAGGTTTGTATGCGTAATCCTTCCCAACCTCTACCCGAAAATCTGACAGTGATAGAGCTCCAGAATACTCAATCGCAGCACAGACAGACGGCACAGGAGAGGAAACCTTTACTTAACCCTTGCATGTCTATGAGGCAGACAAGATGATAAAAGCAGCTGGAGAACTAAAACATTCAAATAAATCACTGAAAGCTAATGACAGGGCTGGTTAGCAAATACCCCTTTTATAACCAGATGCTTGTTATAAAGTTGTTGTTTTTTTTACGTCTGATACATTTAGTATCCAGCTCTCACAGTTACTCTGTCATTGTGAGCCTTCAGTGTGATTTATTTGAATGTTTTCCCTGGATTTTAAGTGCTTTATTTTATTATAAAAATAAATTTGCACCAGTCATCTCTTCTCTGAGCTTTCAGACCAATTTACGTTAATATTTTCCCTCTCCCCTGCTTTATATTCCTGTCTAAGTAAAAGTTCCCTCTCCTGTGCTGGATAAGCATTGCATTCCGAAGTTCTGCACCCTCCACATGCCAATGCAGTAGGATGTTCTATACAGAGAGGGACATTAATTAATGCAGGAGGATGTTATCTACATTATACAGAGAGGGGTATTCATGCAGGAGGATGTTCTATACATTATACAGAGAGGAACCTTTTTTTTTTAGACCTTTAAATCCAGTGGCTGTGAGCGCTGAGATCGGCTGCTTGTTGTATTATCTCTCAGTACAATGTATCAGGCTCAGCTGTTACAGTAACTGACTGTAACAGCGCTCAGAGTTTCAGTAAAACAAGGAAATAATATTGTTCTAACCTCTTATATATAAAAATATTATATACTAGTTTTACTGAAACTCTGAGCGCTGTGATGAGCAGCAGTCAGTTACTGTAACAGCTTTGCCTGACACATTGTGCTGAGAGTGAGAGATACTGTAACAAGCAGCGATCTCGGCACTCTGAGGAGCCACTACAATAGTAATTGTAGTTTTCGGATGAATGAAATTAGTTTTCATACTAAAGAACTGAAAACGAATTTCTTGAGCAACTAAATGAATTGCATTTTAGGACTAATCCATTAGTTCAAACCGAAATTTTGTGCTGTGCACATGTCTAGTATTTACAATCTTCTTCAAAAATAAAAAAAATGTATTTTACCATTTTCCAAAAATCCCAAGTGGAGGGTGAAAAAGAGTGGGTGAATACTTTTAAACAGGACACCTATATCTCAAAAACCAAAGATATTACAAATGTGAAAATTGGTATTTAGATTCGTCTTGAAAAATAAAAAAACATGTATTTTACCATTTTCCAAAAATCCAGTGGGGGGGCAGAAAGGGGGGTAAATATTTTGATCAATATAACTATTTCAGAAACCAAAGATGTTACAGGTGTGAAATTTCGTAGTTACAATCTTTGTGAAAAACACAAACCTGTGTTTTACCATTCTCTGAAAATTCAGTTAAGGGGGGGGGGAAGGGGTGTGACTACTTTTATCAGTATACCTAGATTTCAAAAAACAAAGATGTTACAGGTGTGAAATTTGGTATTTACAATCATCGTGAGAAATAAAAAACGCGTTTTACCATTTTCCATAAATCCCAAGTGGGGGAGTGAAAAAAGGGTGTGCGAATACTTTTAAACCGGATACCTATATCTCAAAAACAGAAGATGTTACAGACATGAAAATTGGTATTTAGATTCGTCTTGAAAAATAAAAAAAACACATTTTACCATTTTCCAAAAATCAAGTGGGGGTGAATACTTCGATCAGTATTCCTAGATTTCAAAAACAAAAGATGTTACAGGCGTGAAAATTGTGATTTACGATCTTGAAAAATAAACACGTTTTCTACCATATTCCAAAGATACAAGTGGGGGGTGAAAAAGGGGGCGAATACTTTAAAACCGGATACTTATATCTCAAACACAGACTGTGTTACAGATGTGAAAATTGGTATTCGTAATCTTACTTGAAAAATAAAAAAAAACACGTATTTTGCCATTTTCCGAAATCCAGTTGAAACACTAGATGAGCAGATCAGAGGGGGATGCTGTTACTTCACACAGAATGGAGTCTATATGCAGCTCCTCACAGTCAGGCCTCACACACTGCTCCAACATGTCTGCTTCCTTTTCACATCCAGGCTTTACACCCCCTCAATGCTGCAGCGAGGAAGAACCTGTGATATTATTGCAGAACCTCAACCCACTTAAGCTCTGTAATGGCACCTGATTTGCAAGTAAAAGCACTTCACAGAAACGTGATTGAGGCTTCGTTGCTAACTGGTACTGGCCGGGGCAGTTAGTGTTCATACCACGAATAGCTCTTATACCTTCAGAATATCCATTTCAATTCAAAAGGCTTCAGTTCACCCTAAAGGTTTGTTTTGCGTTGACCTTCAAAAAGTCTCAGGGGCAGACTTTGAAGCTAGCGTGGATTGACCTCAGAGAAGTCTGCTTCTCACATGGGCAGTTTTACGTTGCCTATTCCAGAGTAAGCTCACCTAACTCTATGGTGATTCGAGGACTTGAAAGGAGGACCACTAATGTAGTTTACATAGAAGTACTCAAATCGTTTTTTATTCTTTGGTCCAGATGCTAAAAAACTATTTTGTCTCATCGTCTGTATTTACAACACAAAAAGAAAATTCATGGACGCATATGAATGAAACAACTTTGATTTTTAGCCAATATCCTCTGACAAACGTCTGCAATAAACATTACTTTAGGACATCAACCTATAAATTCTATTTAAAACTGTTTGGAGAAAAAAAACTCATGTTTCTTATAACCATAATTAATTATTAATTAATAATTTTTATTTTGTAAGGATTTCGTCATACAGTCAAGCATAGGGTGAGGGCCTTGCAGGGCCGTACATAGTCATCCATAATAACAGCTTATGGAAAATAACAAAAATAAAACCAAAAAGACAGGACAGCAAATGAAAAGTCGAAAACCAAAACAGGGCCTTGCAGGGCCACATAATATCAGCTATAACTCTACATGAGAAAAATATGAAACGGATAACAAGTCCGCTAAAGACATCAGATATCAAAAAGGGAGGGAACTGAACTGAGGCAGTAATTGCTGCAAAAGGGGCCCAAACCAAGTACTGAGTGCATATGCATGCTTATACTTTTCAGAGGTCTGATATTGTTCTATGTACAATCCTTGTTTTATTGATTCCATGTAATATTCTAATTTTCTGAGATTGTGGATTTGGGGTTTTCATGAGCTGTAAGCCATAATCATCACAATTATGACAAATCAAGGCTTGAACTATCTCATATATTATACAACCAAAGTGGTAGGCGCCCCCGCCTGTACCGCCACCAAATCTCCAAAGCCAGCCAGCAATCAGTGGTTTCCCCCAAACCAGTGAACAATGGAAAACAAATACGTAACTGGCGGCGCGATGGCAGTCGCTGTTGGATCTTGTGGTGGTTCTTTTTTGTAGTGCCGTCCACATATGATATGAAAAACAATGAAGAAATACAATAGTGTAGACGAAAAAAATTTGTTCAATGGAGATACGTGTTATACTGTTCCCACTCACAAAGGAAGAGCCCCAACGCTGGTTCTGAGCGGGTCAACACATTTGGTCATTTAATCCTGTTCTGAAGGAAGCGACCCACAACCCTCAAAGGTGGTAGTCCGATGCCGATGCATGAAGTGACATGTAAAGAAAGGAGAGACTTCCTTGCGTAGGTCTATTGGAAGCACAATTGAGGTACATATGAAGGGATTACACTCACATGTGTTGGAGCTTATAGCCAAGCTCTGGGGTTAGACGCCTGTGGACTTGTTTAAGGTAAAGCCCATAGAAAACCTCTGTAGTCAGCAACACACCAGGGACGCGGGGCTCAGGCAGGATTTGGTTATGTACAGGGCACCTAGTTTGGTAGGGAAGCACTTTTCCCTGTGCTCCCCGTCTGCATGAAGTTCTAACCAAATCTTCTGTACCCTCCTGACAGACTGTCAGGAGGGTACAGAAGATTTGGTTAGAACTTCATGCAGTCGGGGAGCTCAGGGAAAAGTGCTTCCCTACCAAATTAGGTGCCCTGTACATAACCAAATCCTGCCTGAGCCCCGCGTCCCTGGTGTGTTGCTGACTACAGAGGTTTTCTATGGGCTTATTATTATTATTTATTTATAAAGCGCCAGCATATTCCGCAGCGCTGTACAATAAGCACAGTACAGACAGGGTTACAATACATTGAACAACATTTGACAAACAGTACAGGAGGAGAAGGGCCCTATTCCCGTAGGAACTCACAATCTAGGAGGGTTGGGGTTGGAAACAGGAGGAGAGACTGTAAGGTGAGAGTGATTGATGGTTGCGTCAGTGAGTTGGGTGGTAGGCTTCCCTAAATAGGAATGTTTTCAGGGAGCGTTTGAAGGAAGAGAAGTTAGGGGAAAGTCTGACAGCACGAGGGAGAGCGTTCCAGAGAGTGGGGGCTGCGCGTGAGAAATCCTGCAGTCTATCATGGGAAGAGGTGATGCGGGGAGAAGCTAGGCGCAGGTCACTGTTTGACCTTAGGGAGCGGGCTGGGGTGTATTGGTGATTAGTGAGGACAGGTAGTGGGGCGCTGAGTTAGTGAGGGTTTTGTAGGTAAGGATAAGGATTTGAACTTAATTCTGCAGTGGATGGGGAGCCAGTGAAGGGACTCGCAGAGGGGAGCGGCAGAGACAGAGCGGCGGGTGAGGTGAATTAGCCTGGCGGAGGCGTTCAGGATCGATTGTAGGGGGGAGAGGCGGGACAGAGGAGGCCAGATAAGAGATTATTGCAATAGTCGAGTCGGAAGATTTACCAGGGCGTGTATGAGTTGTTTTGTGGTGACAGTGGTAAGAAATGGCCGAATTCTGGAAATATTACGCAGTTGGTATCGGCAGGAGGAGGAAAGAGACTTGATGTGGGGGATGAAGGAAAGAGCAGAGTCCAGTGTAACTCCAAGACAGCGAACTTGGTTTGATGGGGAGATGGTGATACCCTCCACCGTGATAGAGAAGTCAGGAGGTGGGGAGGCATTAGAGGGAGGAATAAGTAGGAGCTCAGTCTTTTGACATGTTGATCTTTAGGTGGTGGGAGGCCATCCAGGAGGAGATGCCAGATAAACAGTCACTGACTTTTGAAAGGACAGGGGGAGAGAGATCAGGGGTAGAGAGGTAGATCTGAGTGTCATCAGCGTAGAGGTGGTAATTAAAGCCAAAGCTGTTGATGATTTTGCCCAGGGAGGAGGTGTAGATGGAAAAGAGCAGAGGACCAAGGACAGAGCCTTGAGGTACACCAACAGATAGAGGCAATGAAGAGGAGGAGTTACCAGCAAAGGACACAAGGCTTTACCTTAAACAAGTCCACAGGCGTCTAACCCCAGAGCTTGGCTATAAACTCCAACACATGTGAGTGTAATCCCTTCATATGTACCTCAATTGTGCTTCCAATAGACCTACGCAAGGAAGTCTCTCCTTTCTTTACATGTCACTTCATGCATCGGAAGAGGACTACCACCTTTTGAGGGTTGTGGGTCGCTTCCTACAGAACAGGATTAAATGACCAAATGTGTTGACCCGCTCAGAACCAGCGTTGGGGCTCTTCCTTTGTGAGTGGGAGCAGTATAACACGTATCTCCATTGAACAAATTTTTTTCGTCTACACTTTTATTTCTTCATTGTTTTTCATATCATATGTGGACGGCACTACAAAAGAGAACCACCACAAGATCCAACAGCGACTGCCATCGCGCCGCCAGTTACGTATTTATCTCATATATTAGTTTGACCTTTTAAGCTGCATTACAGAAATAAATGAACTTTGCACGATATTCAAATTTTTCGAGTTTCACCTGTATTGGGCCATTTGCACGAGTACCAAGTACTCGTTCAAACGGCAGTATCGGCACCGATACTGATACTAGTATCGGTGCATCCCTAATCCAAATCCATCTGGAGTGACGATGAAATGGCATAGTAAACTATGGAATACAATAAATTAAATGGGAGCATGATAAACTAAATTGGAATACAATAAATGAAATGGGTGCATAATAAACTAAATTGGAATACATTAAATGAAATGGGGTCATAATAAGTTAAAAACAAAGCCTAGTAAATGAAACGGGGTGCATAACAAATGAAATTGGGGTGTAATAAAATATATGGAGACATTACAGTTATAGGTATTTATAAAGTGCGAAGAAGTTCCGTAGCTCTGTACAATGGGATGGAAAGATAGAATAACAAATGTCCATATACGTTAAACACACAGAACAGTAGGAGAGCGGACCCTGTTCATGAGCTTACAATCTAAGAGACTAATAAATTGGAGTATATTAAATAATATAATGACATAATAAATGAATTGGGGCATCAAAAAATTAACTGACGTATAGTTAATGAAATGCGGTTCATAATATATTAAGTAGGGGCATAATAAACTAAACTGGAGTACCGTAAGTGAAATGCATAATAAATGGGGGCTTGATAACATAAATGGGGCATAATAAACTATAGTAAATGAAATGGGGCATAATAAATTATATGAGGACATAATAAACTCCCAAGTATAGTAAATTAAATGGGGTGCATAATAAATGAAATGGGTGCATAATAAACTAAATTGGAGAATAGTAAATGAAATGAGGGCATAATAAAATAAACGGAGAATAATAAACTTGCGGAGTAAGCAGGTTCAATACTCAACTGGTGAAAGGGAATCAGGGTGTGCGAACGTGTCCACAGGTTGGGGGGGTGCAATTCTTGCCTTGCCCCGGGCACTGACAACCAATGCTACGGCACTGCTGTATAGTACACTACCTGACAATTTACAGATATCCTCTACATTTTCTTTGCACCTACTTTATCCTTTTTTTCTATGTTTTCTCTCTGTTGTATTTTCTTTATGATCATACACTGATGGGGCTTTTTATTGCGTTATTATTATTAGAATTATTTTATTATTCATTTCAATAACAGTGATGATCTGTCGTATTTATTTTGTTTAAACTTTGCTGTATGGGGTTAGTGCCCATAATTTGTTTCCAGAATTCATCCTGTGTTTCACAGAGAATTAATTTGTAATCTTTGGGTAATCCATACTGGCAGGAGAGCGAGTATGGAATTATTTTTAGAACTTTAATATTTAAGTGTTAAGTGATTTTGCAAAAGCCGTTTTTGATCTTGTTTTGCACATTGTTATTGAGGGCATTATGCATTGAGAAAGGGGATCTTCCCTGAAAATGTTTGCTGTACACCTGCTCTGCATAGTTAAAGGGTTACACTACTGTACGCAAATAAACTGAATGCTTGTGCCTATTGTTTCCACTTTTGTCTGTATATCGGTGTTTGGGACCACAGCATAAGGGCACTTAAAGCAGCTGGTTGGAAATCTGTTTATTTTTAGGACTGGCCAGTCCCCTCCACAGCACTCTATGTTGCCTGTCTATATAAATCCTTATGAAATCAGTGGCTCAACAGCCTTTAACTCTATGAATAAATCAGTTACTTATTCAAAAATAATGAAAACGGTAACCATGCATCAGGCATCCAGCAAGCGTTCTGGGAGTACAAAGAAAACACATGTTTAAACTTGCTCAGCTACGGCCTGAACCATTTAGCAACTTGCACCAGCAAATGTTCCTGGCTGGATCTTCTACTCCACCCTGATCAGCAGTAGCCACAGGTGCCAGTTGGCTAGTTAAGGTAAGCTCTCAGTTTGATTGATGGCCCTCTAGCAATGCTGCAGCATCTGCACAAGCAGCAATGTCGAGTTCCACCTGGTGGGCATGTCACAGATCAGACGGTTTGTGGGAAGGTGGAATTCTCTTTGAATTTCTGCCAGGTGAACACTTGCTGGGAATGACTCTCTGAAGTGGCTGCAGACTTTTCTGGCCTGGCTGAGAAGCTCTGCCAGCCCTGGGTACCTGGTTAGGAAACGCTGTACCACCAGATTTAGAATGTGTGCTAGGCATGGTACATGCGTCAACTTACCCTGGCATAGGGCGGAGAGAAGGTTGCTGCCATTATCACAGACGACCATTCCCAGCTTTAGCTGGCGTGGTGTTAACCATCTCTGCACCTGCCCCTGCAGAGCTGACAGAATTTCTGGCCCGGTGTGGCTCCTGTCCCCTAAACAAACCAGCTCAAGCACAGTATGGCATTTTTTTGCTTGAGCCATTGCGTAGCCCCTGCCACTTAAACTCGGTTTAACTGCCACTTCGACAGAGAAGGAGGAAGAGGTGGTGGTAGAGCACACAGACCTCATACAAGCAGCTTTCTGGAGGCGTGGTGGATGAACAAGCTCCAGCACAGAACCCCGTCTTGGATCCCTCCCAGCTGCAATCAGAGTTACCCAGTGTGCCGTGAAGGAAATGTAACGGCCCTGTCCATGCTTGCTGGACCATGTGTCTAAAGTCATGTGCACCTTGTTGCTGACTGCCTTTCCCAATGACTCCATAACATTGTGTTCCACGTGCTGGTATAGTGCTGGAATGGCCTTCCGTGAAAAGTAATGGCGTTTTGGAACCTGCCACTGTGGTACAGCACATTCAGCAAATTCACGGAAGGAAGCAGAGTCCACCAGCTGGAAAGGCAGCAGATGTAATGTGAGTAATTTTGCTAAACTGGCATTTAGACGCTGTGCTTGGGGATGGTTGGGACTATATTTTTTCTTACGCTGCAGCAGCTGGGGCAACGTAATCTGACTGCATAAATCTTCAGCTGATGGGATGCTGTCACAGTCAGTGTCTGAGGAAGCGGTGACATACCGCGAAACGCGTTTCTTGTACTCTGCTGTTATGATTGCTTTTATTTGATTCATTTAGGAATAAAACGTTTATCACAACTGTGAGCGTTTTCTCCATTTTCCTCTGCTGCTGAGGTTACATTTCCAGAGCATCAGCCTGCTCAAACCTTGCTACAAACTTTGCTGGGAACAGGCACTGGGATCCCTTATGCTATAGGTTTTTGCAAAGCCCTGCATCTCCACCAACAAAGAAGGGAAATCTGGCATTCCCTACCCAAGCTGCCAGTGGCCTGCATATCGAGTGTCTGATTGAGGACACTGAATCATGTGAGTGAAACTCTTTCATTTTCATCATACACATGCATGTTAAGCTTTACTACTCTATGCTTTGTATAATTTTTTTTCTTTTGGAGTCACTCTTGCTACTCAGACCAACGCTGAAGGCCTATCGAATTGTTTCCATCCAACAAAGGAATAACCAGAAGGAAGCGCTAACTTTGCTCATAACTCCCCTCCCCCACATGAGACTTTGAGTGGTTTGGGATATACCACTACTTGTGAGCATAACCAGCTGCTGTATTCTGCTCACCTTATCGAATTACACAATCCGCATCGCAGCTTTGCACTTATGCACTTTTTATGATACAAATGGACTGATTTTAACTTCTATTTTTTGTGCACAATCTCATGTGTTTTGTGACTTTTGCACAGTGAATTTTAACCTCCCTGGCGGTATTCCAGAGTACGACTCGGGGTTAAATTTCACTACCGTGAACGGTAACCCCGAGCCACACTCCGACTGGATGTTTACTCACCTTCTCCTGGCTCCCTCGCTGTCCCCCGCAGTGTGATCGCGGCGAGCTGCTTCCTGGAAGGCTCTCTGCGAGTCACATGGTGCAGGGTGGGCGGGAACCAGCAGCAAACATAAACAATTCATAAAATACTGTAATCCAAAGTGCAATTTTTATGAACGGCCACTGGGTGGCACTACAGGATAAGGAAATAGACCATACATCCGCTTACCCTTGTTTTCAGACCGATTTCAGTGTTTTTTGTTTATTTTATTGAATATAATTTATTTGCATTATTTTGGATAATTATTTTTGGGACAATAAATTATTATTTTGTGTTTCAAACTTTATCGGACTCAGTGTATTTACTATTTTTTTATTTATTTATAAAGGATTTTACCAGTAAGAACTCTTGATTGCACGGATTTCAGTGCGTGATACCTAATTATTACAGGCTAACTATGTACAAAAACACGTTTCCTTTAACAAAAAATTGAGACGCTTTTAGACACGAAATTTAAAAAAAATTAGATCGCCAGGGAGGTTAACAGTGTTGATAATTATCCATAGAATCAACTACAATCAGGGGTGTGGAAATTTTAAAAAAATCTACTTGTCCAACGCATTAAGTAGTAGTCCAATCTACTTGTCCCTCAGGACGATCAACTTGTCCTGATAATTTCAACAAAATAGTGTTTAAATAGGTCTTTATTCATAACAGCCTATAGAGGCAGCGTCAGATACATGTGAGGACTAAAGACCTTTAGTTAAACACTATTTTGTTGTATGTATGTATATATTAGGGATGCACCGATACCACTTTTTTAAGACCGAGTACGAGTACCGATACTTTTTTCAAGTACTCACCAATAGAGTACCGATACTTTTATGTCATGTGACCACTTTCCAATAAGAACAGACTTCATAAAAATGCCCCAGCTCACATGTATATATCCCCCCGAGATATATGTATATTGCCCCAGCTCATGGATATTGCCCCCAGCACATGACTATTGCCCCAGCACATGGCTATTGCCCCAGCACATGGCTATTGCCCCAGCACATAGATATTGCCCCAGCACATGGCTATTGCCCCAGCTCATGGATATTGCCCCCAGCTCATGGATATTGCCCCCAGCTCATGGATACTTCCCCAGCTCATGGATACTGCCCCAGCTCATGGATATTGCCCCCAGCTCATGGATCTTGCCCCCAGCTCATGGATATTGCCCCAGCTCATGGATAATGCCCCCAGCTCCTGGATAATGCCCCGCTCATGGATACTGCCCCCGTTCATGGATACTGCCCCAGCTCATGGATACTGCCCCAGCTCATGGAGATATTGCCCCAGCTCATGGATATACTGCCCCAGCTCATGGATATACTGCCCCAGCTCATGGATATTGCCCCAGCTCATGGATACTGCCCCCAAGCTCTCATGGATATACTGCCCCAGCTCATGGATATTGCCCCCAGCTCATGGATATTGCCCCCAGCTCATGGATACTTCCCCAGCTCATGGATACTGCCCCAGCTCATGGATATTGCCCCAGCTCATGGATCTTGCCCCCAGCTCATGGATATTGCCCCAGCTCATGGATAATGCCCCCAGCTCCTGGATAATGCCCCGCTCATGGATACTGCCCCCGTTCATGGATACTGCCCCAGCTCATGGAGATATTGCCCCAGCTCATGGATATACTGCCCCAGCTCATGGATATACTGCCCCAGCTCATGGATATACTGCCCCAGCTCGTGGATATTGCTCCCCAGCTCATGGATATTTGCCCCCAAGCTCTCATGGATATGTGCCCCAGCTCATGGATATTGCCCCAGCTCATGGATACTGCCCCAGCTCATGGATACTGCCCCCAAGCTCTCATGGATATACTGCCCCAGCTCGTGGATATTGCTCCCCAGCTCATGGATATTTGCCCCCAAGCTCTCATGGATATGTGCCCCAGCTCATGGATATTGCCCCAGCTCATGGATACTGCCCCAGCTCATGGATACTGCCCCCAAGCTCTCATGGATATTGCCCCCAGCTCATGGATATTGCCCCCAGCTCATGGATATTTGACCCCCAAGCTCTCATGGATATATGCCCCAGCTCATGGATATTTGCCCCCAGCTCATGGATACTGCCCCCAAGCTCTCATGGATATATGCCCCAGCTCATGGATATTTGCCCCCCAAGCTCTCATGGATATATGGCCCCAGCTCATGGATATTTCTCCCCAGCTCAGACCCCAGACCAGACATGGGGCGGCTGTTTGAATGCTCTATCGGCATTCGGACAGCCGCCCCTGGAGCTCTCCGGCATACTTATCTTCCTGAGCGACGCTGACAAAGTCTTCGCTCGTGCGCTCGTTGAAGGACCCTAGCCGCGATCATGTGGGACTCCCACGTGATCGCGGCTTGGGTCCTTCAACGAGCGGAAGCGCGGAAACTTTCCCGGCGCCGCTCAGGAAGGTAAGTATGCCGGAGAGCTCCAGGGGCGGCTGTCCGAATGCCGATAGAGCATTTGAACAGCCGCCCAAGCCCCTCGGATGCCGGCAAGCCGGCTCAATGCCGGCTTCTGGTATCGGGGGCGTCCTTGGAATAAGTCCGCAGTCCGGCGGGCTTTTAGCCCGCCGGACTGCATCTCAAAAAAAAAACACTCGCCCGGCACCCGGATCTTCATGTCCCGGGCGTCGGGCAATATAATTCCCACACCCCTGTACTCTAGTTGCGCTATCACTTGCTAAACACTGCACAGATGCACTTTTAAACGAACCGGTTTATTCTGCACATATTTTGCTAAGTTTGCACACCAGTTTGCAAGTTTTGAACATTTGCACATATAAGATTGCAAGTGGATACACTTGATGTTATGTATTGCTGCTACCTAACAATGCTGCTATAACTAATTTTACAGGGATTGTTTATGACATTTTGTTGTTTTAGCATTTCTATATATTGCACTTTATGCAACTTTGTTTGCTGCTTGATACTACTGTGTTTTATCACTACTGCCAGAAATGGCAATTCCTCTCTCCTAAAGAGCCACCAGGTGGCGCCATTAGTACAAACTTTCCCTTTACAAGTTTGCACATCAGCTTGCACATATAAGATTGCAAGTGGATACACTTGATGCTATTTATTGCTGCTTCCTAACACTTCTGCTATAACTAATTTTATTTATGACATTTGTTGTTTTACAATTGTTATATATTGCACTTTATGCAACTTTGTTTGCTGCTTGATACTACTGTGTTTTATCACTGCTGCCAGAAATAGCATTTCCTCTCTCATAAAGAGCCACCAGGTGGCACCATAAGTACAGACTTTCCCTTTCTTTACTAATAGTCTTGCACCTGACCTGTGGTCAGGTGCAAGGCTGTAGCCAATTACAAGCTTCAGGCCAGTGGAAAAGTGCGTTGTGGTGCATTGTGGGCGAACACGCGAAAATGTTCGGAGTTCGTGAGCAGCCGAACGGCTGATGTTTGATGCGAACTCCGAACAGATCGAACCGAACAGCTCAACCCTAATACCCACTAGACAGTGTTCAAGGCTTCACTTTATTTTGCAGCCACAGTACAGGCAGTATATTCAAATAAGCAAGGAAATAAAACAAACTTAAATCAAAAGCCTTCTCCTTATATGGAGATTTGCTTATTGTTTGTAGTTCCCTCACTTATAATACCAAGTTGTGTATTGATTGTTGGCACCCACCTTAGAGCTGCCACCAGTCTGCTGGAAATATTTTTTGATACGCCTAATACTGCCGCTTACAGTTAAGTAAAACAAAAATAAAGTGTTTGTACTTCCCTTAGCAACTTCAGGGCTTTTCTCCTCCTCTGCTGCTCCCAGCAAAAAAGACTGCTGTTGGCACGGGGATCGTATCTACACATATGGTGGGATTGTCGACAGCTTCGTCCGTTCTGGTTGGCTATCCACACAGTCCTGGCTGACCTGATTGAGCTGCCTTCGAGTCCACGGTGATGCTCGTGCACCATACCACGATCTCCAGTGCGGCCTATAAGAATTCTATTTTGATCTGGGCTCTTAATGTGGCCAAGGGTCTCATTCCTCTGCACTGGAAGCAAACGACCTGTCCCACAGCTCCGCTGTGGTTCGGGAAAATGGAGGAGCTCTGCTCCATTGAACAACTTGTTTTCAGCGCAGAGGATAGGTCAGCAAGGTTTTTCGACATCTGGTACAGGTGGTTGTATGTGTCTGGGTCTACTGCCTTTCAAATAAAGCTCGGGGTGTAAGATGGGGAGTGTGATTCCTGCGATTGGTGAATTGGGAGACCGTGGTAGTGTCAGCACTGGAACTATTGGTGGGGTGGTGGACCACTTTGATTTCTGTCCAATTTTAATTTTCTTTATAGATAAATGCTGACATTTCATCATGATGCTGCTCTTCCTGATGTGGGTTTATGTGTATATTTATGCCCTGCTGTGGCAGTCCTGCGTGACTATGCTTTATCATGGGACCTGCGAGTCCGATACTCTGAATATCTACTCCAGCATGGCATTGTATGCCCATGCGAAATGTCTTTTATGCAAATAAAAAATATATATTTACAAAAAAGACTGCTGTCCCAGAGGGAACCACAGTACCTATAAAGGCAGGGCAGTCTTAATCAGCAGACAGCTGAGAATTAGTAGGGGAAAAGGGCTTTCGCCATCCGCCTGCTGAGGAAACGGTGGTCCCTGCCCCTAGTCACACTGTCACATTGCACACTGAGTAAACTCCTCACCAATTATGGCTTCAAATATCACCTATACGTAGATGAAATTCAAATAAACTTCTCCATTCCTGATCTCATATGAAGACCTCACAGATGTTCATGGCCAACCTGTTTGCCTCATACTCCCGCACTCAGACCTGCAAAAAAAGCACAGGAACATGGGTTGTATATAATCCAACAGGATTGTAAAAGGTAAGCAAATATCCACTCACCAGATAGAATTGAATCTTCAGCAGAGTCTTTCCAGGGTAGCAGCTGTAGCGCTGCTTTAAGATTGTGTTTGCTGCATTTACTTGTTGTGGCCACCAGAGGGAGACAGGGGCAATATGGACTATACTGGACACAAACGGAACAACAATTTCCATCGTGCTTTGCGGTGGAGACAGGAAGTGGGTGGGGGAGAGAGGAAGGACATCGGCAGCCTCATGCGAAGGAGAGCCAGAGTGAGCCGAGCAGCGAGAGGTGGAAGACTCACATGAGACTGCCAGGGATCGTGACCAGGCCGGAGAGCAGGCGCTGCCTCGCGGGTGCTGGAGATTGGGACAGTGACTTGGCAGAGACCTACCTACGCACCGCTGAGAGGTTTGCACAGACATAAAGTTCCGGTTGGACCCAGAGTAAGGAGACCGCGATGATCCATTGGGAGTGCAGGCAGTAGGCCGTAGTTTCTCATTGCGGAGATCGGACAAGCAAGGGAAGCGGATCCGGTGGCACAGAGTCCCAGTGTAAAAGCCGAGCGACCTCCTTGATCAGGCAGCGGAACAGATTGTCTAACGGATGGGTGAGAGGCCTTCCAGGCCACAGTTCCAAGTATAACAAAGCATGCTGCATTATTGTTTAAATCTACAAGGCCCCAACGTGACTAGTTGAAGATTTGCTCATTCCATTCACTGGCCAGTTGAATACAGTACCCGGATACCCGAGATCATACACATACACCTTTTTGAGACATTACTTTCACGGGACTTACACTCCAGAACTGAAGGGGTTAAACTTTTGTTTGCCGCCGCGTGTTTTTCCCGCATTACGAAGTCCTGTCGTTCATATACCGTGTCTACATTATATATGCCGCTTTATTGAGATCAGTAAAGTATATAATCTATAAAATCCACAACAGTGCTGGTGTATATTTATTACCTAATGCGGTGAGACTAACCCGAGGTTAATTCAGCGGCTCCTCCGGGAGTGAGTGCTACACAGCGTATGCAAACCTCAGTGCAGGAACAAAGGTAACATAAAGGCCAGATATGCTGGAAATATATTAAAACAAAATATACAAGCAAAAAGCAAAAAGTTTGCTTGTACAGGTGAAACTTGAAAAATTTGAATATCATGCAAAAGTTCATTTATTTCAGTAATGCAACTTAAAAGGTGAAAGTAATATACAAGACTCATTAGATGCAAAGCAAGATAGTTCAAGCCTTGATTTGTCATAATTATGATTATGGCTTACAGCTCATGAAAACCACAAATCCACAATCTCAGAAAATTAGAATATTGTGAAAAGGTGCAATATTCTAGGCTCAAAGTGCCCCACTGTAATCAGCTAATTAAGCCATAACACCTGCAAAGTGTTCCTGAGCCTTTAAATCACAGTTTCCCAAACCTGTTCTCGGGACCCTCAACCAGGCCAGATTTTGCACAATCTAGAAGGTCAATGGGCTCCTAACCTCCCTCTCGCCGATACTCACCTTCCTCGCCGGTTCCCACGACGTCTATGGCAAGCTTGAAGCTTGCCTTGTTGTTTCCTGGGGGCCAGCCGATGATGTCATCACGCTGTGTGATGATGTCATTGGCCAGCGCCAGTGGTCAGAAATCAAGAAGGGGAGGGGGCTCATTTGGAGCCCTCTATCTCCCCAACCGTTTAAGCTACAGCGATGCAAGTTGCACTGCTGGAAAGGGGAGAGTCTCCCCTTTTCAGCTGTGTACAGCATTAACTGTTTTGCTGCCGTATCGCAATTCAGCACAAATTTGCGCAAAATCACGATTCAAACCTGGAGGGGGCTGACATCTTGGATGTCAGCCAAGCCTCCAGGTCACCCCCCACCCACTGACATCCTCACCATATGTGTGAGTATGTCAGTGGGCCAGTTAACCCCCTTGCTGCCATGTGGAGATAGGGACAGGGCCGGCCCGAACATGGAGCGGTTCAGAGCAACCACTCCAGGTGGCAGATTTTTGGGGAGCGCCATATTTTTCCGCCGAGCCCCTGCACTGCTTTGTAAACAGCGCGCTGTGCTGGCATCTCATGGGGGCAGTGGCCGTTCTGCGCCGAGCTTCCGGACGAACTCCCAGTCTGGGCTCCGCCTGCTGGCATCACCGGACCATTGCATGCTGGGAGATGAAGTTCTAGCCTGGTTTACTGCATATTGCAGAGAACACGTTTAGAACTACATCTTCCGACATGCAATGCTCCAGTGATGCCACAAGGCGGCGCCCAGACAGGGAGTTAACCAGGAAGTTCGGCACCGAATTTCACAGATGGGGGGAACAGTGCCTGGGAACGGTGAGAAGCAGGTGCTGGGCAGCATATGGAGGCAGACTGCAGACAGAGCCTGCTGGTAAGTTCCCTTTCCTTCCTACACTCCCATCTCTCTCCCCCATCCCTCCTGCACTCACATCTGTGTGTGTGTGTATGATACTGTGTTTATGTGAGACTGTGTGTGTCTGTCTGTGACTGACTGTGTGTGTGTGTGTGTGTGACTGCGTGACTGACTGTGTGCATGGATGGATGTGTGGAGCTCTGTGATACAGTAATGTGTGGTGTGTATGCGTGTATCACAGAGCTCCGCAGCATTAAAACTCACAGTAATGTGTGGTGTGTATGAGCATTCCACAGGGCTCCACAGCAATAATACTCAAGCTGATACACGCTGCACATTACTGTATCAGATTGAGTATTATTGCTGTGGAGCCCTGTGGAATGCTCATACACACCACACATTACTGTGAGTTTTAATGCTGCGGAGCTCTGTGATACACGCATACACACCACACATTACTGTATCACAGAGCTCCGCAGCATTAAAACTCACGGTAATGTGCAGTGTGTATGAGCGTATCACAGAGCTCCACAGCTATAATACTCACGCTGATACACACTGTACATTACTGTGCGTTTTATTGCTGTAGAGCTCTGTGATACACTCATACACACCACACATTACTGTATCACAGACCTTCACATCAATAATACTCACGCTGATACACACCACACATTACTGTGAGTTGTAATGCTATGGTGCTCTGGATACGCTTTAACATGCCACGTGTTTTTTTTTTTTTTTTTGGAGCGGCAGCATTTCATCCGTCGCTCCAGGCAGCACAGTGGCTTGGGCCGGCCCTGGATAGGGGGATACTTTGGATTCCCTTATCTCCCCCTCCGTGGCTAGATGGTCACAATGATACCAAACATGACCAGGTTTGGTGTAAACATAAAATAAAAAATATATTTAAAAAAAAAAAAATTCTGGGGGGGAGTTTAGTTAAATCGTACCTAGGCTGTCATCTAAAAATAATTAGCATAAAATGGTCAGAATGAGCTCAGCGCACATAGGTGAACTGGCTCAGCAGTGAAGGGGTTAAAAAAAGCAAAAACTTGTAAAAAATTTAGTATTTCTTTACTTGGGACAAAATTTTGAAAATATTTAGCAGGGGTCTTTTTTGGTGGTTGTAGATTTTGGGTATTAAATTACAAAAAAGTGTAATTTTTTTTCATTATATTTCATATTTTTTTTATAGTAAATTATTCGATATGATGGAAATAATGGTAATTTTAGAAAGTCCATTTAATGGCGGAAAAACAGTGTATAATATGTGTGGGTTGAATAAACGAGTAAGAGGAAAATTTGACCTAAACCCGAACAGCGCAGAAACGTAAAAACCGCAGTGGTCACTAAAGGACGGATTTGTGTAAAACCGCCAAGTCACTAAGGGGTTAAGGATGGCTCGTGTTTTGCAATTGTCTGGTGGAGAATCACTGTTGCGTACTGTTCTGCCATTAACTTTATTGTGCGTTATTACCGGAGGCCATTATTACCGGTGGACGGTTCGTGGACATTTTTGGGGATCAACATCGGGAGGTCTGGGTCATAGTGACCATTGCGTATATTCACATTTTGTTATGTGCCTTACAAAATATCAGTATTGAATAAGAAGGTGACGGGGGTTTCATTTTGAAGCTTGGGCCTATTGAAGTTCCAGTTCCTGTTGCTGGCACCATCAAAGAATATAACACCATAGATGCGCTATCCAACTCTTGGTACTTTTATATAAAAAGACTTACGGTGATCTCTTTGGATTGGCAGCAGCAAAGAGGAGACCATACTAATCATTTTTTTGTGCTTTATACTGTCTGGTAAGGACAGGGGCGGACTGACCACTAATGGGACCGTCAAGCAAGAGGAGATCATGGCGCACGCTTGTGCCGCAACCACCAGAGGCCACATCCATACAAATCCCACCCATACAACACAACACCCACATGTACATTGTTGGCCTAAAGAAATTTATTTAACTCATTAAAATAATCTTTTTGAAAATTGTGTGAAGAAAATCCACTTGGACCCAGCAGCAACTTGGGGGAATCTATTCCGCCCCCCCAGACTTACAGATGGTGGCAATTCTGTTGCAGCAACCATCCCCCACTCATTACAGCAAAGGCTGGCATCAGACGAGCGCAACAGACATGCGTGCGCAACAAGCGTCCGTTATCCAAGCCTCCCCATCTATGCGCTAGGACGCGTGTTGACGAAGCTGCAAAGTGCAATTCTCCATAGGAGGATCGCGCTTTGCAGCACTGAGCGCACGGAGGTGGCCAGACAGGCGTCGAGTGGAAGGAACGTCCACTCTCACGGACGTTCCTTACGCTCTCTGATGACGCTCGTCTGACCCTAGCCTAAGGCTGCACCGTGGCACAAAATGTCCCTGTGGCAAATGTGGGAAACTGCCGATCACTTTAAAAGATACTGTACGTTTTTTTTTTGAGAAAGGATTTTACCAGGAAGTATACATTGAGATTTCTCTCGTTTTCAAGTATGTCCTGGGTGGCGAGTATGTACCGTTAGGTGTCTTGCTGGAGAGGTTGCTCTTGCAGGTACTGACACACTGCACATTAAAGAGCTCCACAGCAATACAATTCACTGTAATGTGCGGCGTGTATGTGTGTATCACAGAGCTCCACAACAATAAAATTCACTTTAATGTGCACCGTGTATGGATGTTCCCTGCTTTACAAAGCAGAGTGCTTCTATTTTTGTGGAAACAAAAAGACAGTAGTAGAAGGGCAGCAAGAAATGCCAGCGTGCCTCTAGCGACAAATTGACCTTAATCAGCAACAGTAGAGGGGATTAATATAAATGAATAGTTTAAAAAAAATGTAAGGACTGGACGTGCTTAGAAAGCACATTAACACATTTAAACCGTTTCATTACTGATCCCTGACACCTGCAGGCCTGTCGTCTGTTTCTATGGATGTCACAGTATTTGTTTATTGCCATCTGTTGGTTTCTATGTGGGCGAGTTAATCCTGTTTATAGGGCTTCTGTATACCTGTGTGTGTGGGAGGAAAGGGGTTGATTACCCTTGTAGTATCTAGCAAATCTTGGCCTCATTTCAGTAAGGATAGAAAAGAGGTGTGAATGGACATGCTTAAT
The DNA here is from genome assembly GCA_009667805.1 of Leptobrachium leishanense. NCBI lineage: Eukaryota > Metazoa > Chordata > Amphibia > Anura > Megophryidae > Leptobrachium > Leptobrachium leishanense. The sequence continues at coordinate 74,641,411 of CM019073.1, read as the reverse complement.
GATTCAAGTCAACTTGTATGTTCAAGACTTTAAATAGATTTACCACCATGTAAACCAATTATGCGATAATAGCCATTTGTCTCCTGTTTTGTCTGTGTCCTTACTCACTCTCAACAGGCTCTCTTTATCTCTTACTTCAGGCAAAGACATATGAGCATAATCCCCAGGCTGTGAGAGATGAATTCCAACTGGAGAGGCAGGACATATGAGAAGAAGGCACAAGAAACATGTTTTCAGTGTATTATTTACACATCTATTCATCAGTTTCTAACTTGAGGGTGGTGTATACATGGAACAGTCTTCCAGTAGAAGTGGTTGAGGCCAAAACAGTGATTGAATTTAAGCAAGCATGGGATAGGCATAAGGCTATCCTAAACAAAAGATAAATCCAGGTAAATATCCATGTAATTGGGCAGACTAGATGGGCCGAAAGGTTCTTATCTGCCAACATTTTCTATGTTTTTATGTGTCCTTTAGTAGATAACACTTTTTAGAGTTTAGATGGATATTATAAAATACACACTTGCAAAGTGTATTAAGCAACAGCTATTTTAATAGTACTAGTATCTGATTATATAGTCATTTCTTAAATTACTTGTAAAGGCAAATAAATATGGGCTGTTGGTAAATGAGTACTTGTGAAAATTGCAAATAATGCCCAGATTTCCCTAATTCTATAGGACATCATAATGTCATTGAATACTCTGAGGTTATTATTAAGCTTAGTCTTTCTTTTACTATCCCAAATGTGGGTATAATAGAGTAGTGGAACAAAGGGAGAATATATGATTCCGTAGAAGATTAAGCAACATATCGACATAATATGCATTTTTAGATGAAAACACATAGGGGGTTATTCGGGGAGCACCGAAATGTCACGAACATTTCGGTGCCCTTTCATTTCCCGCACTTCGGGGCGATTCAGGGATTCTAGTTCGCCGAATCTGCGGTGTATTCAAGTACAACTGCAGGGTCCCCAGAGTGCAGGGAGAAGCCACTGCAAACCCGACAAACACTCACCGAAAACCCACAGAATCCGCCGCAAAAACCACGCCGAACACGACGGAAAAAGCCGACGAGCCGCCGATCACAGCACAGAGCAGCTGCAGGAAAAAGCCGACACACTGATGAACGGGGTAAAAAAAAAAAAAAACACTACGCTTGAAAGTTTCATAATTGAAACGCTGTTTGCAAAAAAACTGCTAAACGAAAATGTCTGGAATTTACATATAAGATCCTATGAATGATAATAAAAAGATCTGTTACAGGAAAAAGAAAAAACGTTTTGAAAAAAAAATTGCTGAAAAAATTCTGAAAAATATCTAAAAGACCCTAAAATATCTATAAATAAAGAGACTTTTTACTGCAGAATAAAATAATAGACGGTTTATTACATATTGGATTAAAACGGGAATATTTTTAAGATTGAAGCCTATGGGATTCGCCTGAATAAACCTGACGAATGAAAACACTAAACAGCAGGGCATTTCGGCAACTTTTCGCTGCTGTTCGGTGTTCTCTGAATAGATGAACCATTGCTTCTCTATGCGGGATTTCACTGCCGTCGAACACCACCAAAATTTGGCGAACTGCCTGCTCTCTGAATAGCCGAATGGCCCCAAAATGTCACCTTATGCTAAATTTCAGTGTCTGGTTACATTTCGGTGACATTTCATACCTCTCTGAACAACTTCTATAGCCTCTAGAATTTCTGGTGGGCCTTGACAGTTTTTTTCTTGATTATGACAGCTAGAAGTTGAAAATGAGTGCACTGCTGGTTCATCCACAATTTCATATTGTGTGTTGCTTGTGCTAGATTCATTTGTAAACTTCAGATTTTTTTTTTACAGCTTGACAAATTAATACTGTATTTTCTTAATTGTCTATATAAATGTGTACTTTCCCACAGCAGTAAAAATCTAACAATGGAAGTGCTAAAGGGACTCTTTACTCATTGTCACGTTACCCCCTTCCAGCTCTGTTCCCCTGCCCTCTGTATCACTTATAACCCGTTTGGGCCTGGTTCCTTTATGTTGCTGTTTTCCCTGGGTTGCAGCTCAGGGGTTACGTGGTTTCTTCATTAGCTGACCTGTTGGTGATGTGGGCTGATCACCTCCCTATTTATTGCAATCGGTGCTTATCACATTGCTCTTACATTTGGTTCATTTTCTCGTCCTGATTCCTGCTGAGTGTTTGTACCTGAGAGCTCCCTGCTGGTTTGTTTCCTGTCCAAGTTTGTATACTTCTGTTGTTCCATATTTTTGGTTTTGTCTTTACTTTCTGTCAGCTGTATCTTCGGTGTGTTCGTGTTCTGGTTTATGTCTGGTTCTTCGATGTACAGTCATGGCAGAAATTGTTGGCACCCCAGAAATTTTTCCAGAAACTCAAGTATTTCTCACAGAAAAGTATTGCAGTAACACATGTTTTGCTATACACATGTTTACTCTCTTTGTGTGTATTGGAACAAAACAAAAAAAGGGAGGAAAAAAAGCAAATTGGACATAACGTCACACAAAACTCCAAAAGTGGGCTGGACAAAATTCTTGGCACCCTTTCAAAATTGTGGATAAATAAGATTGTTTCAAGCATGTGATGCTCCTGTAAACTCACCTGGGGCAAGTAACAGGTGTGGACAATATAAAAATCACACCTGAAAGCAGATAAAAAGGAGAGAAGTTTGCTTAGTCTTTCCATTGTGTGTCTGTCTGTGCCACACTAAGCATGGACAGAAAGAGGAGAAGAGAACTGTCTGTGGACGTGAGAACCAAAATTGTGGAAAAATATCAACAATCTCAAGGTTACAAGTCCATATACAGAGATCTAGATTTGCCTTTGTCCACAGTGCGCAACATTATCAAGAAGTTTGCAACCCATTGCACTGTAGCTAATCTCTCTGTGCCTGGACGGAAAAGAAAACTTGATGAAAGGTTGCAACCCAGGATAGTCCGGATGGTGGATAAGCAGCAAACAAGTTCCAAAGAAATTCAAGCTGTCCTGCAGGCTCAGGGAGCATCAGTGTCAGCGCGAACTATCCGTTGACATTTAAATGAAATTAAACGCTATGGCAGGAGACCCAGGAGGACCCCACTGCTGACACAGAGACATAAAAAAGCAAGACTACAGTTTGCCAAAATGTACTTGAGTAAGCCAACATCCTTCTGGGAAAACATCGTGTGGACAGATGAGACCAAGATACAGCTTTTTGTTAAAGCACCTCATTCTACTGTGTACTGAAAATGGAATGAGGCCTACAAAGAAAAGAACACAGTACCTACAGTGAAATATGGTGGAGGTTCAATGATGTTTTGGGGTTGTTTTGCTGCCTCTGGCACTGGGTGTCTTGAATGTGTGCAAGGCATCATGAAATCTGAGGATTACCAAAGGATTTTGGGTCACACTGTAGAGCCCAGTGTCAGAAAGCTGAGTTTGCGTCCAAGATCTTGGGTCTTCCAGCAGAGCAATGACCCCAAACATACGTCAAAAAGCACCCAGGAATGGATGGCAACAAAGCGCTGGAGAAGTGGCCAGCAATGAGTCCAGATCTAAATCCCATTGAACACCTGTGGAGAGATCTTAAAATTGCTGTTGGGAAAAGGCACCCTTCCAATAAGAGAGACCTGGAGCAGTTTGCAAGAGAAGAGTGGTCCAAAATTCCGGGTGAGAGATGTAAGAAGCTTATTGATGGTTATAGGAAGCGACTGATTTCAGTTATTTTTTCCAAAGGGTGTGCAACCAAATATTAAGTTAAGGGTGCCAAGAATTTTGTCCAGCCCATTTTTGGAGTTTTGTGTGATATTATGTCCAATTTGCTTTTTCTCCTCCCTTTTTTTGTTTTGTTCCAATACACACAAAGGGAATATACATGTGTTACTGCAATATTTTTCTGTGAGAAATACTTGATTTTCTGGAAAAATTTCTGGGGCGCTAACAATTTTGGCCATGACTGTATATTAGTTCATAGTTATTTTTCCTAGTTTTGTTTTGTGGTTATACTTTCCGCTGATTCCCTGCTTAACGAATTTCTGGCTTGGCTGACTTCTCTCCTGGTTCTGCTTCCCTGGATCTGTCTGACGTCCTCGCTTCGGTTCTGATATCTGGCTTCTTTCTTTGACTTCATTTTTGGATCACCCTTGTCTGTACTTCTGAGTCATTGCTGGTGAACCCTGTTATCTGTATTTTTTCTATAGACTCTGCACAGCTTCGAGGTTCATCCTTTCCTTTAGTATAGATCCGGCTACTCTAAAGACCGGCCTGTCAGAGTAGGGCTGTTGTGTCAGGGCTACTGTGCAGAAGTCTCTCGTTAACCCCTTGCTGTTCGCTCCTGATATTGTTTACCACGGTGTATCTCTGCACATAGGGGCTTTTATCGTGTACTAGGGCCCCCCTTTGGCACCTGAGGGGGGAAAATGGTGACACAATCATCCTGACCACTCTAGTGTTTAAAAGTGATAAGGTTGTGAGCAATGACCCCTTCTCCCCCCTCCATCCTGCCCCGATTTCGAGAAAATGCTAGGTCAAGTGGAAGAGATTCCTCCACCCCACCCAACTTCACTAGCAGTCAGGAATTTAGTTTTCCTGGCTCCCAGTCAACAGATCGGTCACTAGCCTGCCAGCATCACTTTTCCTTTACAGTCCAATTAGAGTGCATTATTTGGTATAATAGGCAATGAGTTACTGAGTGCATCCTCTTTCATTTCACGTCTGCGAGCTGTGCTGATTTAAATTTGGAAATTAATTCAAAATGGAGAATCTTTAGAAAGAAACCACCAACAAAGAAACTAGAAGAGCCAGAGGCAGAGATTCAAATTACACTGAAATAAAAAGCCAAAACCAGAGCAATGCTAATTTTTAATTTATCATGTATTCATTTATTCTTTACAGAAATATTGATGGAATTGTAGCGCTGTGTTAAAAATCTTGCTGTGGCAGTACCTATTTTTGGCCACAAGATGGAGACTATCGCGATCAGAGATACTGGACATTGGGACTACAATGCCCGGCATGCTTTGCAAGAAGACAGGAAGTGGGTGGGGACTGGAGACTTACATCCTCTGCCTCGTGGAGAAAGTTCCAGAGCGCGCCAGGGAACAGGTGAAAGCAGACGCACTGAGGAGATCGCGGGAGAACCTAGGCCAAAGCCGAGGGAGACCTGTTATTCCTGTTTGGGTCACTCAACCTGAGGAGAAGGAGACTTGCCAGAGCCCAGACATTGCTGCAGACCGGCGGACTCGAACGGAGAGCAGGCGGTGAGCTGGACCAGCTGCATGAAGTCAGACAACGGATCCGGCCGCTAGTATCCCCAGTCAAAATCGGGTGGAGAGACGTCCTGGGTCAGCGGAGCCTAAAGAAATCGTCGGATGGGTGAGAGGCCTCCAAGGCTGTTTTCTGATTAAGGACGCGATGCTGTTTTCTCTTTAAAGTCCACAGGGCCCCAACTGACTAGTCGAAGACCTTCCTTTAATAAACTCACTGGCCAGTTGAACAGTACCCGGGTACCACACACACATATACACCTTTCACATTCTGGGACTTAACTTGTGCAGGACTCATTTCCTTTTACGAATCGGAACAGGGGTTACAGATAAAGATACGTTCCGAATATATTTTTCCTCTTTTTCCGCTGCGCGTTTACCGTAATACGAAGGGATTGTATATTTGGGGTTTTTGCTACGTGTCCCCTTTTCTGAACTATCGGGAAATTGCATTGCTTTTATGTTCGGTTGCGAATATTTTATTTTCCGAAATACGAAGCCTCGTGTTTCGTTTCTTTTCCGCTACGCGTTTTACCGTGATACAAAAATACTGTAATAATACTTGTGAATACCGTATCTCGACATCTGCTTGAATATTTTAGTAAACTATTTAAATGATAAAAACTCACAACTGTGTTGGAGTATATTTATTCCCTAGTGCGGGGAGACTGACCCGTGGTTCATTTTCAGCGGCTCCTCCGGGAGTGAGCGCTACACGTGGGGGCTCGTCCGGGATCCAGTCTCTGGAAAAACCGCATCTAAAGGGTTAAATATGGATCCAGACACTGTTGCCGAGTGGTGTGGGGAGCACAGTAGCCAGTCAGAATGTTGTATAGTTATGGATATTCCAGCAGACACTTGGGCTGAAGATCAGATTCGCCAGGCCGTGGCCACGCTAGCACCAGATCATCGGGGGTTAATACTGGACATTGAAAAAAACCCAGATACTTCTCAAATGTATGTTCTTCTCGAATGGAGAAAGGGTGTTCCGCCATGTTTTCAGGGCACGAGCGTGAAACTGGCCGAAGAGGTGGAAGTCCAACTAATTAAGCCAAGTACGCCACGTGGCGAATCCGCAAGTGTTTCCGCGCCTAGTCCGTTGGCCATGATGGAGATCTACTGGCTAAATGTCAGAAAACAAGCCCTCCTCACACTAACTTCGGTTATCGACGGTTAAGAAATTTTACAGGAAACGTACCAACTCCGGCGGGAGAAGAAACTTTTGAAGAATGGGTGGAACAGGCGATGCAGGCTCTGGATGAGTGGGATGTCCCTGAGGCCCAGAAAAAGCAAAGGATCACCGAGAGCTTAAAGGGACCTGCGTCAGAAGCGGTGAGAAACCTAAAACTGAGTAGAAAAGATTGTACTGCTTTAGATTATTTAAACGTTCTTGAAGAAGTTTTTGGGCGAACTGAAAAGGCGGCCGAATTGGTATATCAGTACGAACACACCTATCAGAGAAGAGGTGAAAGGATGACCGAGTACATGAGGTGCCTGGATAAGATTCTACACCAGATACTCCTGAAGAAAGGGGCCGAACCGGCCGAAGTAGATAAGATCCGAATAAAACAGATCCTGAGGGGCTCTCAACCTCTAGATCCAGTGATGATGCAGCTGAGAAGCAGAGCAGGTAACCAAGAGTTAAAGTACCTGGAACTGATCCGAGTTGTACGAGAGGAAGAGGCTTTACTAGAAGAGAAATCTTTCAGGCGGGGGGAAAGGGCTTATGCACAACCTGTGAGACATAATGACGGCCTGCAACCTGAGAGCGACTCTCTAGATACCTATGGATCTGATGAGGACGAACAAGAACATCTAGTTGTTTTTAAATCTACAGAGAAGGCTGCCAAAGAGTCGAACCTCCCTGAACGGGGTGAATTGTCCAAAACCGTCAAGAAAGTTCAGGAAGCTCAAGTTGAATTGCAACAAGCGCATGCGGAACTGTGCCGGGTATTGCTGAAGGTGACAGAGATGCAGGCAGAAATGCAGAAATTCCTCACAGGTATGCAGACGACGGGAGTTGCTGTGGCGTCTGGTCCAAATCCTTTAACCAAATCTCAACAATCAACTACGTCTCCGCTCTCTAAGAAGAGATGTTTCGGTTGTGGAGAAATGGGCCATTTCCGCGCACAGTGCAAAGGCCGAAAGCCTGAGAAGGATAGAGTCAAGGGACTGTTGGAAGCCCTGGAAGGACTGTTATCTACCTCACCGGCGGGAAACGCCAGTGGGCACCAGTAAAGGAGCAACCTGAGTGCCCGAGGGTTGAACCCCGCTCCAGAAACCAAGCAAAGACTAAGAGGGCGAGAAGGCCCAAAGCCAAGCCAACTGTAGAGCCTGCCAGGACTGAAAGAGTCACTCCCTTAGCATCCGGGTCTGTGTCATGGGGAAGCAATGCACGCCAAAAACCTGCACGGGCCAAGAAAAAGGCCAGGGTACAGCAAACTGCGTCTAAGCGTCCGGATACCGCCACAAAATTTCCCGACCAACTGATAGGTCCTTCTCCTATTGTGCCAATCCAAGTGGAAGGAGTCTACACCAAAGCCCTGTTGTATTCAGGGGCTCAAGTGACATTGATCTACAGAGACTTCTATGAGAAACACTTAAAGCACATTCCTTTGCAAGAATTGAAGGATTTGGAAATATGGGGTATCGGCACTGCGAAACTCCCTTATGACGGGTACCTGCAGGTGAAGTTGGAGATCGGATCTGAAGTCATCGGGCAGTCTGGGGGTTGTGATGCATTGGCTATTGTGTGTCCTCGACCCTCGGGTGCGAACAGAAGCTCCCTGATAGTGGGGACGAATACTGACCTAGTGCGGCGTCTCTTGACGCCTATCGTGTTGGAAGAAGGTTCAACTCAAGGAGTACACCCAATGTTACGTCCGGTCTATCAGAGGATGGTTGAAGAACGAAAGGCACCTGCCGAGGTGGGAAGACTGTGGAGACTGGGTGGAACAGAGAAGGTTCTGCAAGCAGGAGAAGTAGCGAGTTTCCGGGCTTCAGTCAAGTTGAATGGATCGCAACCAGGCCCCTATGTGGTGCTGGGAACCGATTTTGATCATGGGAGTGAAACCGGAGTCGAAGTAATTCCTGAGATCATCTCCACCAAAGCTCTGAAGAGAACACGAGGAAGAGTCTCGGTCAGCGTATGCAATGTGACGGATTCTCCAGTAGTCCTTAAAGCACGAATGCCTATCGGGCAAGTAGAGTCTGCTACACCCCTCTCTACCGATTCAGGAGGGGGAGTGGGTAAAGAGATTCCAGATGAAAGATTCTACCCCAAGGACGCTCCCATTTCACCTGAGTGGAAGAAACGTCTTCAGTCTCAAGTCCTAAAGTGGAAGGAATTGTTCTCAAAAGATGAGTTCGATGTGGGCCTAGCTAAGAGTACTGAACCGCATTCGGTTACAAGAAGATAAGCCGTTTCGAGAAAGATCAAGGCGAGTTCCGCTAGGAGACTTAGATGATCTGCGAGAGCAGCTGAACGAATTACAAAGAACCAAGGTGATTCAAGAGTCCAGGAGTCCATACGCATCTCCCATAGTGTTGGTCCGGAAGAAAAATGGTTCTGTCCGCTTATGCATAGACTACCACATTGAACCGGAGAACCATTCCCGATCAATATGCCACTCCTCGGATAGAAGATGCCCTACAGTGTTTGTCTGGAGCAAAGTGGTTTAGTGTACTAGACCTGCGAAGCGGGTATCACCAGATACCGATGCATCCTGAAGACAAGGAGAAAACTGCGTTCATCTGTCCACTGGGGTTCTTTGAATTCAACAGGATGCCTCAAGGCCTTACGGGGGCTCCAGCCACGTTCCGGTTGATGGAGAAGACAGTCAGGGATATGAATCTAATCGAAGTATTAGTGTACCTGGATGACATAATTGTGTTTGGGAAGACTCTGGAAGAACATGAGCAACGTTTGGAGAAGGTCTTGAAGAGGCTCCATGAAGAGGGGCTGAAACTGTCTCTAGAGAAATGCCAATTCTGTCTACCGTCTGTTACGTATTTGGGACATGTGGTCTCAGCAGAAGGTATTTCAACAGACCCTCGGAAGTTGGAGGCCGTAGCTTCTTGGCCTAGGCCCCGAAACGTCACTGAGCTTAGATCTTTCTTGGGATTCTGTTCATACTAATCGAAGATTTGTGGGAGGATTCGCAAAAATAGCTCAACCACTGAACAAACTCCTGCAGAAGAAAACCACAGAAGAAGGCTGCAAGGTCTCTGACAAAAACCCGTCAGCTCCGGGGCCAAGGAAAGCTCGAGAGTCTATACAAGGTGAATGGACCAGTCAATGTGAAGGAGCTTTCGTAAAGCAGAAAGAGAGCCTAACCCGAGCTCCTGTTTTGGCCTATGCGGACCCTCACAAGCCGTATGAACTGCATGTGGATGCCAGCCGAGAAGGTCTGGGAGGAGTCCTATATCAGGAGTATGGTGGATTGCTGAGGCCTGTGGCGTACGTGAGCCGGAGCCTTACGCCTTCAGAGAAGAACTATCCTACTCACAAGCTGGAGTTCCTAGCCTTGAAGTGGGCAGTGGTGGACAAGTTGAAAGACTATCTGTATGGAGCTGAGTTCGTGATCAAGACAGATAACAATCCTCTTACCTACATCCTTACTACCGCAAAACTGGACGCAACGGGACATCGGTGGTTGGCCGCTCTGTCAGGGTTTCGGTTTAGCCTGAAGTATCGCCCTGGGGTGAATAATCGAGATGCTGATGCGTTATCGAGAAGACCTTACACTACAGAATGGACTCAGTTGACTCCAGACGGGGTGCAAGCTTTGTGTCAAGGAACAGAGCGCCGGGTCAAAGGAGGGATTGAAGCAGAGGCCATAGGAGTTATGGCTGCGGCTGTTCCTGAGTTCTACTGTAACCCTACGCAGTTAAGGGATGAAAGTTTACCTACCTTTTCGAGACAGGACCTGAAAGCGGATCAGGCCAGAGACCCTTTAATTGCCTTGACCATAAAGGCCCTGTCTGCAAACCAGCGAGAGATTTTCTTAACCAACTCCCCGAGTGGAGCCAGATTGGTCTACAAAGAGTGGGAGCGGTTAAAGATGTTGGATGGGGTGGTCTACCGAAGGGGCCCCTCAACCAACTCTGAAGAGATTCAACAGTTATTCCTCCCTACTAAACATAGGGAGAGTGTGCTGCGATCACTACATGATGAGCATGGACATTTGGGTGCAGAGAGAACTTTTAAGCTGGTGCGAGATAGGTTCTATTGGCCTTGCATGAGAGCTGAAGTAGAAAGTTATTGTCATTCCTGTCTGAGGTGTATTCAGAGAAAGACTCTACCGACCCGAACTGCTCCAATGAGCCATCTGCAGAGCCAGGGACCCATGGATTTGGTGTGCATTGACTTCTTGTGCTTAGAGCCGGATGCTAGTGGGCAAGGGAACATTCTAATAGTGACTGATCATTTCACTCGTTATGCCCAAGCTTTTTCCACGAAAGATCAACGCGCTCCGACTGTAGCCAAGGTGTTGATGGAAAAGTTCTTTGTTCACTACGGACTACCAAGGAGGATACACTCTGATCAGGGTAGAGACTTTGAAAGCAGACTGGTGGGGCAGTTGTTAGAGCTGTTGGGAATCCAAAAGACCCGAACCACACCATATCACCCTCAAGGTGATGCTCAGCCTGAAAGGTTTAATCGCACACTGCTAAACATGCTGGGGACCTTGTCGAATGTGGAGAAGCAGAGTTGGAGTCGTCACATAGCTACTCTGGTGCATGCATATAACAGTACGGAGAGCGATGCAACTGGATATTCACCGTACCGTCTTATGTTCGGAAGGGAGGCTCGACTGCCGGTTGATTTGGCATTTGGGTTATCCCTAGACCAGACATCAGTAGCTTCCCATAGAAACTACGTGGATAGACTTCGAAAGAATCTGGCTTCTGCGTTTGAACAGGCCCGTTTGACCTCGGGAAACAGGGAGCAAAGAAACAAAAGGAACTATGACCTGAAAGTTCGAATACAAGATCTGCAACCCGGTGATAGGGTTCTATTGAAGAACTTGGGTGCTTCTGCGAGACACAAATTGGCGGATAGGTGGAGTTCCCAGGTTTACATTGTCTGCAAACAACTGCCGGGTTTACCAGTGTATCAGATTCGCCCGGATGGAAAGGCTGGGCCTCTTAAGAACTGGCACCGAAATCATTTGTTACCTTTGAGAGAGGCTGTAAGGATGCCAGTTGGGGACGAATTGCCTCGGCCAAATCCGCCTGTTCCATGTTTGCCTCCTGTTACTCGGTCTCAACAGACCCGGGTTGCCGAAGAGAGCGAAAGAGACAGTGAAGGAGAGAGTTATTGTCTAGATTGGATGCGCTCGCCGGAGCCTGAAGAGGTTGTCGTTGTCCCTGAACGTGGGAGAGTAACTTGAGGCCTGAAGCTCCTGAATTCTTGTTGGAAGTCCCTGAGACTGTTGATATCCCTGAGCCTCTTGAATTTCAGTTGGAAGTCCCTGAGGCTGTGGGGATCCCGGTAGCTCCGGAGGCTTATTCAGGTGATTATAGTTCTATGCCTTCACTGGAGGGATCATACTCTGAAGAAACGTCTGCTCCAGTGATAGAGAGAAGAATTGAGCCAACGCCTATAGTACTTCCACCTGAAGAGGAACTGATTGAGCCAGAACCAAAACGCTCTGTTCGACCGCCCCAACGACTCACCTACGACTCACCAGGACATAGCACTGAAGAGGCCATCACTACGGTGCGGAGGTTGCCCGAAGTGTCTGCTATGCTAGCTGAGGTAGCCCAAAATATGAGTCAACTTGAGGAAGTGTTTCTAACCCACTGCCTGTATGCTGCTGAACCTGTACATGTTATGTAAACTGTATTCAAATATTGTGGAAATGTAATGTAACTGTTGTACCTCCTTGGAGAGACCCAAGAGTTCTAGGAGGGGGAGAGTGTAGCGCTGTGTTAAAAATCTTGCTGTGGCAGTACCTATTTTTGGCCACAAGATGGAGACTATCGCGATCAGAGATACTGGACATTGGGACTACAATGCCCGGCATGCTTTGCAAGAAGACAGGAAGTGGGTGGGGACTGGAGACTTACATCCTCTGCCTCGTGGAGAAAGTTCCAGAGCGCGCCAGGGAACAGGAGAAAGCAGACGCACTGAGGAGATCGCGGGAGAACCTAGGCCAAAGCCCGAGGGAGACCTGTTATTCCTGTTTGGGTCACTCAACCTGAGGAGAAGGAGACTTGCCAGAGCCCAGACATTGCTGCAGACCGGCGGACTCGAACGGAGAGCAGGCGGTGAGCTGGACCAGCTGCATGAAGTCAGACAACGGATCCGGCCGCTAGTATCCCCAGTCAAAATCGGGTGGAGAGACGTCCTGGGTCAGCGGAGCCTAAAGAAATCGTCGGATGGGTGAGAGGCCTCCAAGGCTGTTTTCTGATTAAAGGACGCAATGCTGTTTTCTCTTTAAAGTCCACAGGGCCCCAACTGACTAGTCGAAGACCTTCCTTTAATAAACTCACTGGCCAGTTGAACAGTACCCGGGTACCACACACACATATACACCTTTCACATTCTGGGACTTAACTTGTGCAGGACTCATTTCCTTTTACGAATCAGAACAGGGGTTACAGATAAAGATACGTTCCGAATATATTTTTCCTCTTTTTCCGCTGCGCGTTTACCGTAATACGAAGGGATTGTATATTTGGGGTTTTTGCTACGTGTCCCCTTTTCTGAACTATCGGGAAATTGCATTGCTTTTATGTTCGGTTGCGAATATTTTATTTTCCGAAATACGAAGCCTCGTGTTTCGTTTCTTTTCCGCTACGCGTTTTACCGTGATACGAAAATACTGTAATAATACTTGTGAATACCGTGTCTCGACATCTGCTTGAATATTTTAGTAAACTATTTAAATGATAAAAACTCACAACTGTGTTGGAGTATATTTATTCCCTAGTGCGGGGAGACTGACCCGTGGTTCATTTTCAGCGGCTCCTCCGGGAGTGAGCGCTACAGAATGAAAGGGTTTGAACTTACTGTAGCTAGTGTCCTTCAGAGGTGTGCAAGCCGCAATTTTATTCGTCCAAATGAAAATTCATTGGAATATTGGTTCGGTTTGATATTTCATTTTGTTTCATATCGATTCATGAAATGAAATCCCAGAATATGCACTATACAGTGGCAAGAAAAAGTATGTGAACCCTTTGGGATTACGTGGAGTTTTGCATGAATTGGTCATAAAATGTGCTCTGATCTTCATCTAAGTCACAACAATTTGAAAAACACAATCTTCTTAAAATAATACAACACAAACATTATATGTTTTCATGTGTTTATTGAACATAACATGTAAACATTCACAGTGCAAGGTGGAAAAAGTATGTGAACCCCTAGCCTAATGACTTCTCCAAGAGCTAATTGGAGCCAGGAGTGAGTCAACCTTGAACCCAATCTGTGTGATATTATTGGATGTGTTGCTGAAAGCTGTCCTGCACTTTAAAAACACACACCAGTTTTGGGTTTACTGGTTTCAAGAAGCACTGCCTGATGTGAACCATGCCTCGCAGAAAAGAGCTCTCAGAAGACCTACGATAAAGAATTGTTGACGTGCATGAAGCTGGAAAGGGTTACAAAAGTATCTCCAAAAGCCTTGATGTTCAATGAATATTTTTGTTCAGTCTTTGCAGAAGGAAAGGGACCTCAGTTAGGAGAGAACACTAAAGAGACATTTACATATCAGTTTACAGAGGAGGAGGTTCTACAGCAGCTGTCTAAAGTAAAGACAAATAAGTCAATGGGGCCTGATGGGATCCACCCTAAATTATTAAAAGAGCTCAGTGATGTAATAGCAAAACCATTAACAGATTTATTTAACCAATCCTTGTTAACGGGAGTCGTCCCAGAAGACTGGAAATTAGCAAATGTTTTGCCCATTTACAAGAAGGGTAGTAGGGAGGAATGAGGGAACTATAGGCCAGTTAGTCTTACGTCAGTAGTGGGGAAATTAATGGAAACCATGTTAAAGGAAAGGATTGTTGAACATCTAAAAACACATAGATTACAGGATCAGAAACAACATGGGTTTACCTCAGGGAGATCATGCCAAACTAATCTTATTGATTTTTTTGATTGGGTAACAAAAATAATAGACACAGGTGGTGCAGTAGACATTGCTTATTTAGATTTCAGTAAGTCTTTTGATACTGTTCCGCATAGAAGGCTTATCAATAAATTGCAATCTTTGAGCTTGGATTCCAATATTGTTGACTGGATTGACAGACAACAGAGGGTTGTGGTAAATGGAGTTTATTCGGCGCAAGGTCTTGTTACCAGTGGGGTACCTCAGGGGTCAGTACTTGGACCCATTCTCTTTAATATTTTTATTAGTGATATTGCAGAAGGTATTAATGGAAAAGTATGTCTTTTTGCTGATGACACAAAGATTTGCAACAGGGTTGACGTTCCTGGAGGGATCAGCCAAATGACAAATGATTTAGGTAAACTAAAAAAATGGTCGGAGTTGTGGCAATTGAGTTTTAATGTGGATAAGTGCAAGATAATGCACCTGGGACGTAAAAACCCAAGGGCTGAATATAGAATATTTGATACAGTCCTAACCTCAACATCTGAGGAAAGGGATTTAGGGGTCATTATTTCAGAGGATCTAAGGGTAAGTAGTCAATGTAATAGAGCAGCAGGAAATGCTAGCAGAATGCTTGGTTGTGTAGGGAGAGGTATTAGCAGTAGGAAAAGGGAAGTGCTCATGCCACTGTACAGAGCACTGGTGAGACCTCACTTGGAGTACTGTGTGCAGTACTGGAGACCGTATCTCCAGAAGGATATAGACATCTTAGAGAGAGTTCAGAGAAGGGCTACTAAAATGGTGTACGGCTTGAAGGAGAAAAGTTACCAGGAAAGGCTTAATGATCTTAACATGTACAGCTTGGAAAAAAGACGAGACAGAGGAGATATGATAGAAACATTTAAATACGTAAAGGAAATCCACAAGGTAGAGGAAGGGAGTATATTTAAAAAAAAAACAAGAGGACATAGTCTTAGATTAGAGGGGCAAAGGTTTAAAAGTAACATCAGGAAGCATTATTTTACTGAGAGGGTGGTGGATACATGGAACAGTCTTCCAGTAGAAGTGGTAGAGGCCAAAACAGTAATTGAATTTAAGCAAGCATGGGATAGGCATAAGGCTATCCTAAACAAAAGATAAATCCAGGTAAAGTATCCATGTAATTGGGCAGACTAGATGGGCCGAAAGGTTCTTATCTGCCGACATTATTCTATGTTTCTATGTTTCTATGTTTCATGTGTCCACGGTAAGACAGACTGTCTACAAATGGAGAAAGTTTAGCACTGTTGCTACTCTCCCTAGGCATGGTCGTCCTGTAAAGATGACTGCAAGAGCACAGCGCAGAATGCTTAATGAGGTAAAGAAGAATCCTAGAGTGTCAGCTAAAGACTTACAGAAATCTCTGGCACATCTACAATAAGGAAACATTAAACAAGAATGGAGTACATGGGAGGACACCACGGAGGAAGCCATTGCTGTCCAAAAAGAATATTGCAGCACGTTTGAAGTTTGCAAAAGAGCACCTGGATGTTCCACAGCACTACTGGCAAAATATTCTGTGGACAGATGAAACCAAAATTGAATTGTTTGGAAAAAACACACAACACTATGTGTGGAGAAAAAAAGGCACAGCACACCAACATCAAAACCTCATCCCCACTAGAAAACATGGCGGAGGGAGCATCATGGTTTGGGGCTGCTTTGCTGCCTCAGGGCCTGGATGGATTGTTGTCATTGATGGAAAAATTAATTCCAGAGTTTATCAAGACATTTTGCAGGAAAACATAAGACCATCTGTCTGCCAACTGAAGCTCCGCAGAGGATGGGTGATGGAACAGGACAATGACCCAAAGCATACAAGTAATTCAACAAAAGAATGGCTTCAACAAAACAAAATACGCCTTCTGGAGTGGCCCAGTCAGAGTCCTGACCTCAACCCGATTGAAATGCTGTGGCATGACCTTAAGAGAGCGATTCACACCAGACATCCCAAGAATATTGCTACACTGAAACAGTTTTGTGAAGAGGAGTGGTCCAAAATTACTCCAGATCGTTGTGCAGGTCTGATCTGCAACTACAGGAAACGTTTGGTTGAGGTTATTGCTGCCAAAGGAGGGTCAACCAGTTATTAAGTCCAAAGGTTCACATACTTTTTCCACCCTGCACTGTGAATGTTTACATGTTCTGTTGAATAAAAACATGAAAACCTATAATGTTTGTGTTGTATTATTTTAAGCAGACTGTGTTTTTCAAATTGTTGTGACTTAGATGAAGATCAGAGCACATTTTATGACCAATTCATGCAAAACTCCACGTAATCCCAAAGGGTTCACATACTTTTTCTTGCCACTGTATGTACTGCAGCTCAATTTTTCTAAGGAATTGACAACATTACAATGTTTTTTTCTGCAGCAATGATAGCTTTATATAAAATTCTGGATGTGCACTATTAGTTTTTTCTTCTTCCTGAGGAATATATTGGAAGATCTCCATTTGATGTATATGAGGCACCTTCAATCAAATATGGGTTTGTGTGTGGCCAACTGACACATTTTATTGGGGGTATTACCTATATGGTCTATCTAGAAAGTAATTTATTTTTAAGAAATATATAATATAGTATATATTAATAGTAAACATTACAATATAAAGCATATTTTTTATTGTATGTTCTTTTACTTTTTTATTAAATTTTTATATTTTAATTATCATTTTTTTATTAACATTTATATATTCAATATTCTTCAATCCTATATATACGAGTATATATAATTTAATATTATGTAATTATCATTTATTTAATTTGTATTAAAATGTATTCAATTAGGGCAGTATTACAATGTTGGTGCTAACTTATCCAGAGCTGTTGTAAACTGAAAACCTCCATAGGCTATATTGGCACTGGTACGTTTACAACAGCTCTGGTTAAGTTAGCACCAGCTTTGTAATATAGCCCTTTATGTTTTGTAAATGTATTATTATGATAAAAATTTAGTTGAGGTTTACTATATACTAGGGATGCCCTTATACCATTTTTTTAAGAGTGAGTACAGGTACCAATACCTTTTTTCAGGTACTCACCGAGACTTTTATTTAATGTCCTGTATCGCTTTCCAATAAATAATTTAGGATTTTGCTGAAAACCTGTCCAATTTGAGTTAATATTGAAATGTATGACCAGACACCCCATTTACCCACTGCACAGGCCTGCACACACCTTAACCACACACACACACACACACCAGATGATCGTCCATCGTATTCGAAGAGGACCTTGACATCCAACAGGTTGTGGGTTGTACACGGTATGTCCGCAGATTGCTGGTTAGGCTTATACGTGCACAAAATGTTCTGCCGCATGTCGAGCAGTTTTATCTGGGCAACCACCAGCAAAACGTGTATTGCAAAGCCTTATTACATTTTAGAAATTATTTTTATTTGCCTTTTATTTCAGTAAAGCCGCTCTGACAATAAAACCCCTAATTTGTTTGGTACCCCGTCCTCTATATTTTATTGGCAAAGGAGTCCACAACTGAACAGGCATCCCAGCACCCAGAGGAAAGAGGCATGTTTTTGGTTTGAGTTATATTATTGAATATAATTTATTTCCATTATTTTGGATAATTATTTTTGGGTTAATAAATTATTATTTTGTGTTTCAATCGTTATCTGACTGTGTGTGTTTACTAGACGCTTGCTTGCACAGATTTCAGTGAGTTATTCCTACAGGCATACTATATAAAACAACACATTTCCTTTCCAAAATTTTTTTAAACACAACAGTTTGCAAAAATTAGACCGCCTGGCTCAGCCGTATGGCTTCTTTAAAAATGACAATTCACCCGCAAATCCTCTATTATTTTCGTAATGTCCCGGTCTTCCTCCCAGCACATATCCTGCTACGGATGCAAAAAATGCTGTTCGCCCATATCTGGAAACGCAAACCCCCTAGGATTTCGGCTAATACGATTACAACCCCGATCACTATAGGTGGCCTCGGCTTTCCATATCTTTTGAAATATTATAGAGCATCCTTGCTAGCCCAATTGCTGGCTGTGCTGCACGCCTCAGAACTCCCTTTATGGTTGCGCTTGGAAAATGCTGTTGTCGCTCCCAACTCCATCCATGATTTTATGTGGTATGACCTGCTCCCTAGAAGTAAAATGGGGAGGATTCTTCCTTCCTCCTACCTCTTGGTCCTGACCTGGCGTCAATGGGGCAGACCCGTTACTTAAACCATTTAGACTGTTAAGCTTTGCACCCCTTAGTTTCTTAAGTAGAATGTCTCCTGACCTACATCTTGCCTCTTGGACGCTCCAAGGTGTGACCCTAGTCCAGTACCTCCTCACTCCAACCTCTGTTAAACCATTCCCAGATTTAGTTCAGGAATTTGGTGTTCCCCTGAATGAACTCTTCACCTACCTCCGTATTAAACACATATTATTGACTCAAAAAGTGGGTACGATTCCCCTTGTGGATACTACGGCCTTTCAAAGGCTCTGTTTGGGTAAAAAAGTTTAATGAAACCACTGTCTCTGTGTTATCGAAGCTTAGTGTCTCCTCATAAGGTACGCAAATTGCCATACATGCTAAGATGGGGAAAAATACCTAAATTTGTCCTTCTCACGGGAGGACTGGTTTTATGCCACATCTTCGGTGTATCGGCTATCTAAGAGCACCGGCATGAGAGAAGCACATCTTAAATTACTGTACCGCTGGTACCTTACCCCTGCTGGATTGCACCATGTCTCCAAAGGTACAGATGTCTGCTGGTGCTGTTCTGCAGATAAAGGTTCACCCCTTCATATTTTTTGGTCCTGCCCAAAAATTAGCCCTTATTGGGCTGAAATCCACCGCCTGATCAAAATATGTACCTCATTAGACCTTCCTCTCCAACCTGAAACTTACCTTTTACATTTTATTCCCACTACTATTCAAATACCACCCCGAGGGCTGATATCTGCAATCCTAGGGGGTCGCCAAATTGGTGCCGGCCAGTCACTGGAAGTCCCCCTCTATCCCCTCACTTTCAGAAGTCTTGAATCGTCTAGATAGTATTTGTAAATATGAGGAGATATTCGCCTCGGCCTACAATGCTCTCCCACCGTATCGAACTGCCTGTGATGGTTGGCTGTCCTATAGATCCTCCAGAAGTGTGCCTTAATGCCTTTCGAACCATGATTTATTTTTGTTATATTTCTTTTTTCTGTTTTATTTTCCCCCTTTCTGTCACCTCATTAATGTATTTTATTGTTTATCATACTCAGTAAAATGTACCGAATACTGTTGTTGGGTATCCACTTGCAATTATGTGGCTTATGTTGCTGGAAGGCCCTGCGTGGCCTCTGTTGTCATTATTGTATCTGTGTATCTTAACTTCTATTGGTACTCAATAAAACTCAATAAAAAATTTAAAAAAAAATTAGACCGCCAGGGAGGTTAATTGCACATGAAAAGAATAAACGGTTTAATAAAAACTTTGTTTTTTCCCCATTGAAACCTATCATCGTCGCCTTTTTAAACCTGTCGAATTGAATCACCGAAAATCTGGGCATTTCACCAACATTTCGGTGCTGTTCGCCGTACTCTTAATAGATTAACCATTATCCATTATGGGACATTTTCACTGTTACCAAAGGTCACCGAATTGCAGCGATCTGAGGCGAAATGCACCATATTTTGCTGGCAATTCATCAATATTTGAGGAATAGCCAGCTTTCTGAATAGCCAGATTGTCACGAAATGTCATCATACGGTGCAATACGGTGGTAAATTCGGCACTCTTTGAATAACACCTATAGTTTTTTCAGTTTTGGTTAAAATTCTGTAAGTTTCCTAGAAAAGTGCTGTAACAGTTTCAAATTTTAGAATATATAACACACATGCTTGGATAATATGTGGTAAAATAAATTTAAAAAATGCAAATAATTGAAAGCCTGAATGGAAATTTACATTTTTTTTTTTATTTACATTTTTAGTTATAGCATTCTTATGGGACATGATGTACACACATAATGTTATATTTTAAATCTCCTGGGTCTGCTGAAAAATAGGATATAGAATTTATCTGGGTCCTATAATAATACATGACGTCAAATCACAGGTTTTTTTTAATTTATTTTTTTTAGAAAGGATTTCACCAGGAAGGATACATTATGTCCTGGGTGGCGAGTATGTACCGTTAGGTGTCTTGCCCAAGGACACTTACTGGAGAGGTGCTCTTGCCGAGATTGAACCTGTGTCTCCACAGTCTCTCTCCACAGTTATAGAGCAGTGATGTTATCTCTACTCCACCCAGCCGGTTTAAACATGAGCATAAAATGGTCAAAATGTGCTCAGAAGATGAGGTGAACTGGCTCCGCAGCGAAGGGGTTAAAAGACCTCTGGGGTCCGTACCGCACAGGTGCTCCCATGTTCCAGCGGCTCAGCAGCACCTTCGTCGCTGCTCGTTGGCCGGTTGTCGAGTGAAGTAGGCAACGTTTGCGGCTACAGGTTGCTGATGCGGGTGTGGCGTGAAGACGCAGTGCCCTCCAAGTTTAATATCAGACACCTGAACACTGACCCTTTGCTCTGACATGGTTTCAAATTCCTCTCAGGTTGGTCATTGTGTATTCAATTATTTCCGTCTTGTGTAGGACCCTGGCTTGTCTGACTATCCCTGTGGCTCTTAACCTTTTGCATCTGGCTATCTAGTCTGGTATTGACCCCTGGCATTAACCAGGTATCTGGCCGATTATCCGATCTCGTATTTTACCCCTGGTATTATTCTGTTTATCCTGTTTACCACTCACTTTGGTTTTCTGTCTGTCTATCTTTTATTTAGTAATCTGGCCACCGAAGCACCAGCAGTGTAGACGCATTGTCTGCGTGCAGGGATTAGACAAACGCACCTTCATAAATTTAATACATTGTATAACTCATTCTGCCGCTTTGCGCTACAATGTGACTACATGACCCACCATTGTGGCATGTTAAAAGAGCTAAACTGGCCGTTGCTGGAATCTAGACGCACCCTTCACCTTTCCAACCTGGTGTTTAAAAGCTTTTCTCGGAAGCTACCACCCTACCGGAATAGACTGCTTCCCCAGTCGTTCCCTCGTCCTATAACCTCCGATCCAGGACCAACACCTTACTTGCAGTACCACAATACAAAAGGAAAGTAACTCGATCATCATTTTCCTACAGAGCACCGCAATTATGGAATAACCTCCCAGACGCCATCAAATCTTCCCCCAGTCTAAAGTCACTTTAGAGATCTCTATTGATCTACCTCGATACAGAATGCACCTGTAAACATGTAACATAGTAAATATATTTCCTACATATTTTATTTTGTGTTAATCTGTATATTTGTGTTTTTTAATATCTTGCATTTTATTACTTTGTATTGTTATAGTTGTTACAGAAATACAATGTTCTTGAACCCAGGACATACTTGAAAACGAGAGAAATCTCAATGTATCCTTCCTGGTATAATACTTTATAAATAAATATACAGTATGTACATATATGTGACATCTGGCCGCTCAATAGCTGTTGCAGCAATCAGACAAAAATCTTAACATTTTTTCTTTCCTTTTTTAAAAAAAACTAATATCTACTGCCCTCCAAGAAGTAATGCTAGCTTTAAGCTTTCTTGCAAATTACTATTAATTTGTTTTGCCCAAAATAATTGGTGGGGAGCAGCCCATACTGTCCTAATGAAGAGAGGTTATCGATGGGGTTGCCAGATCATCCATGTTTTCCTGGACACATACAGGGTTATTCAGAGAGAGATGAAAACTAGGGATGAGCCGAACACCCCCCGAGTTCGGTTCGGGCCCAAACCCGAACTTCAACTCCATGCAAGTCAATGGGGCTGAAAATTCGGTTTTTAGAGTGCCCTCCAAGAGGGCATATATGCTAGATATTTGCCATAAAAGGTGTATGGAGGTCCGGGTAGTGCCCTGGGGGACAGGAAACAAGGACAAAAAGTTTAAAAAAAAATGTTTTTAAAGGGACAGTGAGTTTTCCATGAAATAAGGGTTAAAAATAAAAACGAAAAATTCCTTCAAATATCGTGCCTAGGAGGTCCCCATAACCTGCCCGTGAAGTGGTGGATTTCTAGGATGTATAGAAACACTTAAAAACAAAAAAATGACGTTTCATATGACGGTAAATGCTTTTCCTTTAATCTATCCATAAACAACTGCTTGGGGCGGCAGTCTGTATGAAAAGAGGAGACATTTTCATACACGCAGAAAAAGTTTACTGATTTTTTGGCTAAATTATTGTGAAACTTATGCAGGCTTTGGATGAAAGTAACAATAGGTGCTTCAAAATTGGTCCTTTAGCGTCCCCAACAGTGCCGTCACACCGTAACCCCTCTGAGGATATGAATCTGATACAGGCGTCAGTGGCAGTGCACCCAAATATTGTGCTTTTGGTGCCAGGCCTGCAAGTACGATCATACAGTAACCCCTCTGTGGTATTGTGGAAGAATGCAGGGGTGAACCTTGCGGTCCTATATTAAAAAGATATGCATCTGGTTAAGGCGTCAGTGCACCCAGATATTCTGCCTTTGGTGCAAGACTGCCAGGCCAGCAAGTATCATCATACAGTAACCCCTCTGTAGTATTGTGGAAGAATGCAGGGGTGGACCATGTGGTCCTATATTGAAAAGATATGATTCTGGCCAAGGCGTCAGTGCACCCAGATATTGTGCTTTTGGTGCCAGGCCAGCAGGTATCATCATACAGTAACCCCTCTGTGGTATTGTGGAAGAATGCAGGAAGAATGCAGGGGTGGACCATGTGGTCCTATATTGAAAAGTTTTTTATCTGGTAATGGGCGTCAGTGCACCCAGATATTGTGCCTTTGGTGCCAGGCCAGCAAGTATCATCATACAGTAACCCCTCTGTGGTATTGTGGAAGAATGCAGGGGTGGACCATGTGGTCCTATATTGAAAAAATATGATTCTGATCAAGGCGTCAGTGCACCCAGATATTGTGCCTTTGGTGCCAGGCCAGCAAGTATCATCATACAGTAACCCCTCTGTGGTATTGTGGAAGAATGCAGGGGTGGACCATGTGGTCCTATATTGAAAAGATATGATTCTGATCAAGGCGTCAGTGCACCCAGATATTGTGCCTTTGGTGCCAGGCCAGCAAGTATCATCATACAGTAACCCCTCTGTGGTATTGTGCAAGAATACAGGGATGGACCATGTGGTCCTATATTGAAAAGATATGATTCTGGTCAAGGCGTCAGTGCACCCAGATATTGTGCTTTTGGTGCCAGGCCTGCAAGTGCCATCATAATACAGTAACCCCTCTGTGGTATTGTGGAAGAGTGCAGGGTTGGACCCTGCGGTTCAAAAAATTAAAATGATATAAATCTGGCACAGGCGTCAGTGCAGCCAAATATTGTGCCTTTCATGGCAGCAAGTGCCTTCACACCGTAACCCTCTTGTGGTATTGTGGAAGACTTCAGTGCTGGAGGTTTTGTGAATGCAGAAGAGGACATCCCCGATCTATTCCATTACTTCAACATCAGGGGATTGATAGCTGCTGATCCAGGACTGATTAATTTTTATAAATGTCAGCCGGTCTACAGAGTCGGTGGACAGACGCACTCTTTTGTCTGTGACAAAACCTCCAGCGGCACTGAGCGTCCTTTCGGAAAGCACCCTAGTAGCTGCATAGCATATTGGCTAAGTTCTGGCCAGTGATCCAATCTCAACACCCAGTAAGCCAGTGGATCATCTGCTGGAAAGGTATCCAGGTCTGCCCTTGCCCCTAGGTAGTCCTGCACCATATGGTGAAGACGCTGGCAATGGGTGCCTACATTTGACGTCCCTGGGCGTCGAGGACTAAAAAAATTTAAAGATGCATCAGTCAAGCGGCCCTGGCCTTCACCACTATTCCTCTGATCATCCGCAGCCTCAGAAGCATGTGTGTCAGCACTTGGTAATCTACCAGTGCCTGGAAAGGTGTTACACAAGTTTCGCTTTAGAGCGTCCTCAAGTTTTTTCATCCTGTGCTCCCTCTGTGCGGGCAGGATGAGCTCTGCAACTTTACCCTTGTATCGTGGATCAAGAACGGTTGCCAACCAGTAATGATCCCTCTCCTTGATAGCACGAATCCTGGGGTCCTTTAGCAGGCTTTGCATCATTAGGGAGCCCATGCAGCATAGGTTGGAGGTGGCATTAGCTTCCGAGTCTTCCTGGTCAATGAGGATGACCGTATCGTGCACTTCCTCCTCCCAGCCACGCACTAGCCCTTGTGTTTCTGGGCACACGAAACCCTCCCTTGAGGAATCCCCACCATCAATGCCCCCACTACTTAAATATTCTGCCTCCTCCTCCTCCTCATGTCTGATCTGAGTAGGACCCGCTGGAATGCTGTCTGCGGAAAGACTGGGGCCTTGAGAGCTAGGGAAGGCCTCCTCTTCCTCCCACTGCTCTGCCTCTAGAGCCACATCTATAATTCCCCACAGAGTGTGCTCCAGCAGGAACACTAAAGGAATTGTGTCACTGATGCATGCACTGTCCCTGCTCACCATCCTCGTTGCCTCCTCAAATGGTGACAGTACAGTGCATGCATCCTTGATCATCAGCCACTGCGGGGGGGGAAAAAACCAAGTTGACCTGAACCTGTCCTTGTGCCATACTCACACAGGTACTCGTTGATGGCCCTCTGCTGCTTGTGCAGACGCTGCAGCATTGCTAATGTCGAGTTCCACCTGGTGGGCATGTCACAGATCAGACGGTTTGTGGGAAGGTGGAATTCTCTTTGAATTTCTGCCAGGCGAATGCTTGCTGGGAATGACCGTCTGAAGTGGCTGCAGACTTTTCTGGCCTGAATGAGAAGCTCTGGCAGCCCTGGGTACTTGGTTAGGAAACGCTGTACCACCAGATTTAGGACGTGTGCTAGGCATGGTACATGCGTCAATTTACCCTTGCGTAGGGCGGAGAGAAGGTTGCTGCCATTATCGCAGACGATCATTCCCAGCTGAAGCTGGCGTGGTGTTAACCATCTCTGCACCTGCCCTTGCAGAGCTGACAGAATTTCTGGCCCGGTGTGGCTCCTGTCCCCTAAACAAACCAGCTCAAGCACACTATGGCATCTTTTTGCTTGAGCCATTGCGTAGACCCTGTCAGGCGTCAGTTTAACTGCCACTTTGCCAGAGACAGAGAAGGAGGAGAAGGGGGAAGAGGGAGAGGTGGTGGTGGTGGAGCAGACAGACCTCATACAAGCAGCTTTCTGGAGGCGTGGTGGATGAACAAGCTCCAGCACAGAGCCCCGTCTTGGATCCCTCCCAGCTGCAATCAGAGTTACCCAATGTGTCGTGAAGGAAATGTAATGACCCTGTCCATGCTTGCTGGACCACGTGTCTAAAGTCACATGCACCTTGCTGCTGACTGCCTTTCCCAATGACTGGATAACATTGTCTTCCACGTGCTGGTATAGTGCTGGAATGGCCTTGCGTGAAAAGTAATGGTGTTTTGGAACTTGCCACTGTGTTACAGCACATTCAGCAAATTCACGGAAGGGAGCAGAGTCCACCAGCTGGAAAGGCAGCAGCTGCAATGCGAGTAATTTTGCTAAACTCGCATTTAGACACTGTGCTTGGGGATGGTTGGGACTATATTTTTTCTTTCGCTGCAGCAGCTGCGGCAACGTAATCTGACTGCGTAAATCTTCAGCTGCTGGGATGATGTCACATTGTGAGGAAGGACCTGGTACATCCATTACTGTAGCGTCATCCCTGTCGGTGGAGGTTGTAGGCAATGACATGGCAGGACATACAGTGGGGGTAGAGACAGATGAGGAGGAGGAGGACCTACACAAAGTTTTGCGCCAACGGGATGTGTGGCAGTTGTTCATATGTCGCCTCAAGCACGTGGTACCCAAGTGTCCGGTATCTTTCCCACGCTTAAGCCTCATCTGACATAGATTACAAATAGCAACGCTGCGCTCTACTGCACATTTCTTAAAGAACTCCCAGACAACAGAGTTCCTGCATTTGTTCTTTGAGACAACAGCACCGGAGCAGCTCTGACATGTGATGCTTTGGACTGGCTAGTGCTACGGTTGGTCACAGAGGATGTTGTGCCTCGTGTTTGCTGTGCCTCCTCCTCCCCCTCTTCCTCACTTAATTCCTGTGTTTGATCAGGCACCCAGGTGGAGTCAGTGACCTCATCATCATTGTCATCATCACCCCCTATCTCCTCATTACTGGAGCCAACTTGGCAGTATGCTGCAGCTGCTGGGGCAACATGAGTGCCAGTTATTTGTGTGTCATCACTGGCACCCCCTTCCTCTAGGTTGATTATACTCCCTTCCTCAACCTCAGAGATTGAATCAGAGCACTGTACTTGCTGCGCATCCTCAAGCAGCATGTCACTCTCATTGTAGTCAAACAATTCAGCTGACTCCTCCGTGTGTGATAGCGAGGCTACGGCAGGAGTAGCTGTGGACATGGAGGCTGCATTAGATGCTTTGGCAGCTGAGGTGGACTGTAAAGCACTAGAAGCCTGGCTGGCAGAGGACTCGGAGGATGAGGATGGCCTGGTTAGCCAATCCACCAAGTCCTCTGTATGTTGCTGCTGCTTAAGACGGCCAGCACCAGTTAGAAAGGACAAGCGTGCCCCTGCAGAGGAGGCACCACGTCCACCACGACCAGAGGCACAGCCTCCCGACACAGGGGCTGCTTGCCCTCTTATCTGTGTCTGGGAGCGTCTGCCTGTCCTTTTTGTTCTTTCAGACATGGTGAGTGATTTAAAGATTAATATATACAGAACTCTGATTCAACTCTGGTATAAAGATTTAAAGAACTCTGGTATAACTCAGTGAGACACCCTGATAGCTGGCAGACAGTGAGAAGTCACAGATTACAAGTCTCAGACACCTCCTATAAATCAGTGAGACCCCTTGATGGGTGGCAGTGAAACCTCCTATAAATCAGTGAGACCCCTTGATGGGTGGCAGCCAGTGAGAACACACTGATTATAACAATTCCCAAATGTTTTAAAGAAATTAGTGAGCCCCAAAATACTGTGTGGTACTGGCTGTGTGACAAGACACAGATCACCTCAATTCACAAATGTTTTGTAGAAATTAGTGACACCCAAAATACTGCGTGGTACTGGCTTTGTGACAAGAGACAGATCACCTCAATTCACAAATGTTTTGTAGAAATTAGTGACACCCAAAATACTGCCTGGTACTTGCTGTGTGACAAGACACAGATCACCTCAATTCACAAATGTTTTAAAGAAATTTTTAACCCCCAAAATACTTGCTGGCTGTGTGACAAGACACAGAAGATCACCTCAATTCCCAAATGTTTTAAGGAAATTAGTGAGCCCCAAAATACTGCGTGGTACTGGCTGTGTGACAAGAGACAGATCACCTCAATTCACAAATGTTTTAAAGAAATGAAAGCGTGGCAGACCGGCAGTAACAACACACAACTATCTCCTCTGAAATCTCCTCTCAAAATGCGTGCTGTAGCTATGTGTGGAAACGTTATATAGTGTGCTGCGGGACTTAGCTCTGTGAGCCCATGATTGGGCAAAATTTGCCCAATCAGGACTCTGAGCCGTGATTGGCATACTGTTGAACCTGTCTTGCACCAGACCTGTGGTCAGGTGCAAGGCTGTAGCCAATTACGAGCTTCAGGCCAGTGGGAAAATGCATTGTGGTCCATTGTGGTCGAACATGCGGCGAACACCCGGAAATGTTCGGTGTTCGCGATCTAATCGAACAGGCTAAGTTCGGATCGAACTCCGAACTGTCCGAACCGAACAGCTCATCCCTAATGAAAACCAGGAGAATGACTTTAGAAGTGAAAATTCTAGCAGGGTTATTCAAAGAGAATCAAAGTCACCGCAAGTTCGGTGACTTTTCGTTCTCTTCAATTTGGTGCGATTCGGCGATCCTATTTTGGGCGACCCTGCGGTGTATTCAGCAAGCACCACAGGGCCGTCGTAGTGCAGGGAAAAGCCGCTGCAAACCCGACTAACACTCACCGCAAAACCCGGCGATTGCTCATCAAAACCCGCAAACACATCTGGATTAACCCCGCCGAACACGCCGGAGAAACCCGACTAGCCGCAGATCACAGCGCAGAGCAGCTGCCGGAAAATCCCGACACGCAGACGAAGGAGGTGAATAAAAAAAAAAACAGTACGCTTGAAAGTTGGAAAATTTAAATGCTGTTTGCAGAAAAACTACTGAGCGAAAATGCCTGGAATTTACATATAAGATCCAATGAATGATAACAAAAAAGGCAGTTACAGTAAAAAGAAAAGGCGATTTTAGAAAATAAAACTGATTTTTTTTTGCCAAAAAATGCAGATCAGAAAAAAAAATCTATAAATAGACTTTTTACTGCAGAAAATATTATTAAACGGTTTATTAGATATTGAATTAAAACGGGAATATTTTTAACATTGAAGCCTATGGGAATCGCCTGAATAAATCTGCTGAATGAAACCACCGAACAGCAGGGCATTTCGGCAACTTTTCCCTGCTGTTTTGTGTTCTCTGAATTAGACGAAGCATTGCTTCTCTATGGGGATTTCACTGCCCTCGAACAGGCACCGTATGTGCAGGCAATTCGCCAAGGTTTGGTGATCTGCCTGCTCTCTGAATAGCCGAATGGCCAGGAAAGGTAACCGTACGCTGTATTTCAGTGTTCGGATACCTTTCAGCCACAATTCGGATCTATTTGAATAATCCTGTAGGTCAAAATAGCCGATTTGGAAAGTGAGATAAAAGGGAGAATTTTTCTGGTTTGGCTATTTTGACCTAGAATTTTCACTTCTCCAGTCTCCAGAGTTTTCACCTCTCTCTGAATAACATAGAAACATAGAAAAATGTCGGCAGATAAGAACCTTTCGGCCCATATAGTCTGCCCAATTACATGGATACTTTACCTGGATTTATCTTTTGTTTAGGATAGCCTTATGCCTATCCCATGCTTGTTTAAATTCAATTACTGTTTTGGCCTCTACCACTTCAACTGGAAGACTGTTCCATGTATCCACCACCCTCTCAGTAAAATAATGCTCTCTGATGTTACTTTTAAACCTTTGCCCCTCTAATCTAAGACTATGTCCTCTTGTTTTGCTACTTTGTTTCTTTTTAAATATACTCCCTTCCTCTAATTATAACCCTGATAATTTATTCATGATGATGGGCAGTGCATGAAAAATGCAACTCTGCAGTATGTAGCATCCATATTTTGGAGGTACGAAATCAAAAAGAAATCCAGGTGGTCTGCCTGATTTCTTTCCTGCAGCATATGAATTATACATATGCCTACTCCACCTTGTTCTAAATGTGGCCCTGCAAACACAAGTTCAATCATTTGAAACTCTATTCAAATTAACTCGCAGTTTAAAAACTATTATTCTGACCTTTTTTCTCCTACTCCTGATAATCCTGTTAAAGGCGTTCAACTTCAAGCATTGAAACACTCATTTCAACAATGAGATATATTGACAACATAAACTGTGCAGCGCCAACACAGAACAAGCCCTCTCTTCTGCTTGCCATGAACCAAACACTGTCAACTCTAAAAAACACACTACAAGTCAAACAGATGTTCAAACCTGAAACAGCGCTGTCCTAGGAGTGGCTTTGACCAGTTGCATAAACCTTATCTCTGCTAGAAAGCCACAGTGTGGCATAGCATTGATTTTATGGTTCTGTGTAATAACAGACCCAGGATGCATAAAAGTGAGACAGATGTCATTTGCATATCCTACCCAGAATTCCTTGCTGCATATGGGGAATGTGGCACAGGAGCTCTGGGATGCAATTCATTGAATTGCTGTGATGTGCAAGTGGTTTCTGCAATGATAAACACAACTAATTATAGCGTGGAGGTTTTTATCTCACTTTTTGTCCTCCACCACAACCCTTGTAAGCACTATATACACTATATTGCCAAAAGTATTCGCTCACCTGCCTTGACTCGCATATGAACTTAAGTGACATCCCATTCCTAATCCACCGGGTTCAATATGACGTTGGTCCACCCTTTGCAGCTATAACAGCTTCAACTCTTCTGGGACGGCTGTCCATAAGGGTTAGGAGTGTGTTTATGGGAATTTTTGACCATTCTTCCAGAAGCGCATTTGTGAGGTCACACACTGATGTTGGACGAGAAGTCCTGGCTCTCAGTCTCCACTCTAATTCATCCCAAAGGTGTTCTATCGCAGTGGTCCCCAACCCTGGTCCTCAGGGCCCACTAACAGGCCAGGTTTGCCAGATATCTGAAGCACAGCACAGGTGTTATGATTTGCTGCTCAGTGATTGCAGGATTCAGTCTGCTTTTCCCCATGGTGATCTACAAAATCTGGCCTGTTAGTGGGCCCTGAGGACCAGGGTTGGGGACCACTGTTCTATCGGGTTGAGGTCAGGACTCTGTGCAGGCCAGTCAAGTTCATCCACACCAGACTCTGTCATTCATGTCTTTATGGACCTTGCTTTGTGCACTGGTGCACAGCCATGTTGGAAGAGGAAGGGGCCAGCTCCAAACTGTTCCCACAAAGGTGGGAGCATGGAATTGTCCAAAATGTCTTGGTATGCTGAAGCATTCAGAGTTCCTTTCACTGGAACTAAGGGGCCAAGCTCCGCTCCTTAAAAACAACCCCACACCATAATCCCCCTCCACCAAACTTTACACTTGGCACAATGCAGTCAGACAAGTACCGTTCTCCTAGCAATTAGGGATGAGCTGTTTGGTTCGGAGTTCGATTCGAACATTGCCTGTTCGCATGTTCGCGAGCAATGAACATTTCCGCGTGTTCGCCACATGTTCGCCCACAATGCACCACAATGGACCACAATGCACCTTTCCACTGGCCTGTAGCTTGTAATTGGCTACAGAATATAAAATATATAACCTGATTCGGCGCAAACAATGCTTTCTGGGGTCCTGGAATCTCACATATGTATGGAAGAAATAAACAATAATGGTGTAATACAGTAGGTATTATATGTAATTTTAGTAATACAGATAATTTCCCACTCACAAGTGTAGAGCCTAGTCACTGGCTCTGAGTGGGTCCAGACATGTGGGTGTATTGCCTTCCAACTTCTCAGGTGACCCCCACCTTGTCCACGATGTTTTATCCGGGGTCATATAGTGGAAGACAGAAAAGAGAAAAACTCCTTGCGCAGATCTATGAGGAATACAGTATATTCTACTTCAGATTGTACTCACATTTTTCCTCTAGGGTAAATGCTCATGGGTTTTTTTGATTGTAAGGAAACCCAAAAGAAAACCACCTAGGATCCAGAAAGATGGCACAGCTTCAACAGGAACAGAGGTTGAAAAAAATAAAATTTATTTAAAACAAATGTAAAATATACTCCAGAACGCGTTTTGCCGCATACAATCGCAGCTTCATCAGCTGAGTGTGTTCTCACTGCCAGTCTGCCACCAGCTACTGGGGGGGTCTCCTTTCTACAAAATATCTGGGAATTGTTCTAATCTGTGTGTTCTCACTCCCAGCAACTATTTTGGGGGTCAGTAATTTCTACAAAATATCTGGGAATTGTTCTAATCTGTGTGTTCTCACTCCCAGCAACTATTTTGGGGGTCAGTAATTTCTACAAAATATCTGGGAATTGTGGTAATCTGTGTGTTCTCACTGCCACCAAGTATTTTGGGGTCTCATTTCTACAAAATATCTGGGAATTTTGGTAATCTTTGTGTTCTCACTGCCACCAGCAGTTTTGGGGGTCAGTCATTTCCACAAAATATCTGGGAATTGCGGTAATCTGTGTGTTCTCACTGCCACCAAGTATTTTGGGGGTCTCATTTCTACAAAATATCTGGGAATTGTGGTAATCTGTGTGTTCTCACTGCCACCAGCAGTTTTGGGGTCAGTCATTTCCACAAAATATCTGGGAATTGCGGTAAACTGTGTGTTCTCACTGCCACCAAGTATTTTGGGGGTCTCATTTCTACAAAATATCTGGGAATTGTGATAATCTGTGTTCTCACTGCCACCAAGTATTTTGGGGGTCTTTGTAATCTTTGTGTTCTCACTGCCACCCATCATGGGGTCTCACTGATTTATAGGAGGTTTCTGGGAATTGTAATCTGTGTCTTGTCACTGGCTGGAAAATATCAGGGTGTCTCACTGAGTTATTGTCACGGTTCCCGGATCCCACCACGCAGCCCTTAAAGCCCAACACTCCACAGAGCCAAAAAGCTACCAACAGAGTAGCCGTAGCACAATCCCTAACTGTCTGGTCCTTAAAAATTGGCCAGTGTAACAGGGCATCATGTAGAGAGCAAGGAAAGGTCCTGTCCGGGGTTTATGTGTCACCCAGATTTCTCTCTTACACCTTCCGGAACCTCTAAGCACCTGGTTTTGCACTTTGCCTCAGTGGCAATTTAGTGCAGGTGAGGCAAACAGCACAAGGTTGGTCATGCTAGTTTGCTGAAGCCTGACAAACACTAGGTTTGCACAGGTTGTTAGTCAGGACTATTGTATGTTTAGTTAGTGCCGGGACACGGCTAGGAATTTTCTTTGCTTTTGAACTGTTTATTTTGAGCAATATACAGTGTGGTGTATAACCTGTGGGTTGCTGCAATAAATGTACCCCTGTTTGAAGAAAAGTCACTGGTCTGGTCTCTGAACCTTTCAAGATTGCTCACCCCAGAGAGCAATTGCACCCGCTACCTATTTCCCAGCTCACATATGGTGGAGAATGCGGGCAAGTGATAGCAAGAACCTGCTATTTAAAAGGCCAGTTACTGAAGTGAAAAAGAAAAAAAAAATGGAGGATGTTATAAAACAGTTGGTGTTGGCTAATGCAGCACAGCAACAGGCTAATGCTACACAGCGGGACATGTTAAATGCTCTGCAGAAGCAAACTCAGGTGCTGCACATGCACACGCAGCAGCAGATCAGTGCTGTACAGGAACAGACACAAATGTTATTTGAAAAGCTTGCAGTTGCTGTTGAAGGCGATCGCAAGACTCTGACGGAGGTGGTACAGACTCTGGCACAGAGGTCTCCCCTGCAAGCTGCAGATTCTTCTGACAACTCCTCACCCATCCATGTCAGTCGCTTCCTTTCCAAGATGACAGCAGAGGATGATCCAGAGGCCTTCCTGTTAACATTTGAAAGAACCGCTGAGAGGGAAGCATGGCCTAAAACACGGTGGGCAGGATTGGTGGCGCCCTTGCTAACCGGTGAATCACAGAAAGCATATTATGATTTGGAGTCTGTGGATGCCATGATTCCTTGTTTTTTTTTCTGTTTTTTTATTTATTTTTGTTTTCTCCACCATTTGCTTTGCTAATTAGCATGTGAATCTCCTGCCCTATTGACACAGCCCATCCAGCTTCAGCTGTTGACTTTTTAACTGCCTGATTGCAATCAGTCTGCCCTATATAACCACTAAGACTGGCTCCATTTGAGCCAGGCTCTTGTGACATTCACAAGTGACAGTCTTAAGTGGACGCTTAGAGTTGATTCCTGGAGTTTTATCCAAGATCCCCCTACGCCATCACGATCCCTAATTCCTGTGTCTCCTCTCTCCACAGGTAGGCATTATCACCCATCATCCAGACACCCACAGCTCAACTGAACCCCTGCATACTTTTGCTGGTAGGCATTATCACCCATCATCCACAGACACCCACAGCTCAACTGAACCCCTGCATACTTTTGCTGGTAGGCATTATCACCCAGTATTCGCAGGCACCCACATTATAACGTTTCCTTGGTTTTTTTTTCTGTTTTTTTATTTATTTTTGTTTTCTCCACCATTTGCTTTGCTAATTAGCATGTGAATCTCCTGCCCTATTGACACAGCCCATCCAGCTTCAGCTGTTGACTTTTTAACTGCCTGATTGCAATCAGTCTGCCCTATATAACCACTAAGACTGGCTCCATTTGAGCCAGGCTCTTGTGACATTCACAAGTGACAGTCTTAAGTGGACGCTTAGAGTTGATTCCTGGAGTTGCGGGACTGGAGGAAGGAACTGCAAGGCCCAATTTTACTCTGGGTAAACGCAAGTCTATATCATGCTTTCTCTCACGCTTCTCCTCTTTACTTCTACCTTTCTCCTTAAATGGAACTCCTGCCCCTCTACCACCGACCCCTACACTATCTTCATCTCTCCCTCCCTCCTCTCGTCCCACATGATGGCCTCACATAAGCTCCTTTGTTTCCTCAAAACATGGTCTCCCTCTAACTCTCGTGCTGCCAATCACTCCCACGCCCACAAATCCCATTCCCACCTTCTCTTTCTCACCCTCCTGCTGTTACTCTATTCAGGTGACATATCCCCTAACCCTGGCCCCACAACACATCCAATACTTCCCTCTCATCCTATCTCCATCGCACATAAATCACCTCCCTGCAAGCCCAGCAACCTCATTCCCATCATCCCTCAGCGCCTGTCCTCTTTCTCCTGCGCCCTCTGGAACGCTCGCTCTGTGTGCAACAAACTCACAGCCGTCCATGACCTCTTCCTTTCAAACTCCTTCAACCTCCTAGCTTTAACTGAAACCTGGCTAACTCCCTCTGACACGGCCTCCGTTGCTGCTCTCTCACATGGCGGTCTACACTTGAGCCATACCCCCAGACCGGGTGAGAGAAATGGTGGCGGGGTCGGGCTCCTGCTCTCTCCCACCTGCACCTACCAGCATCTCCCTCCACCCCCATCCCTCTCCTTCCTCCTTCGAGACACACTGCATCCGCCTGTTCTCTCCTCTGGCTCTCAGGGTGGCAGTCATCTACCGCCCACCGGGACCAACCTCCCAGTTCTTTGACCACTTTGCTACCTGGCTTTCTCACTTCCTGTCTTCTAATCTTCCATGCCTAATTCTCGGGGACTTCAACATTCCCATTGACGATCCTTCCGCTCCTGCTGCCTCCAAACTTCTTTCACTCACGTCCTCCCTTGGACTCACACAATCCTCCCTCCTCCCTACCCACCGCGATGGTCACGTTATTGACCTGGTCTTTTCCAACCTCTGCTCCATTTCAAATGTCGCCCTTTCCCCATCTCTGACCACCACCTTCTCTCTTTCAACCTATCTGGACTTCCTAAACACCCTGCTCCCCCACCCCGCACACACACTCGCAGAAATCTACATGCTGTGGACCCCCATCAATTCTCCAACCTACTTCACCACCTCCCTCATACCTCATCCTTCACCTGCCCTGATGCTGCCACTAATCACTACAACACTACGCTTATCTCTGCTCTAGACACTCTTGCTCCTCTTCGACTCTGCAAGGCCCCACGCCGCCAGCTTCAGCCCTGGCACACCCTCCAAACTCGCTACCTGCAAATATGCTCCCGCACTGCAGAGCGTGCCTGGAGGAAATCCCGCTCTGAAGCTGATTTTGTTCACTTCAAGTTTATTCTCCGGTCATACACCTCTGCCCTCCACTTGGCCAAACAATCCTTCTTCTCATTTCTTATATCTACGCTGTCCTCCAACCCTAAACGGCTCTGGTCCACCTTCAACACCCTCCTCCACCCACCTGCACCTCCCCCCTCAGCTGCCTTCAGCGCTCAAGACCTGGCAGACTACTTCCTCAGTAAAACTCTAACTATCAGAAGCAACATCCCAACACAAGATAGTTATCTGCCACCTCCACTCCCACAGGTCCCCTCTGCCACCCTCTGCCGCTTCCTCCAACCACTGAGGAGGAAGTCAATTCCTTATTGTCCTCCTCACATCTCACCACGTGCCCGCTCGACCCATTCCCTCACATCTAATTCCTCCCCTCTCCTCCTCCCTCACCCCTGCTCTCACACACATCTTCAACCTATCTCTCTCCACTGGCTCCTTTCCATCCGCCTTCAAACACGCGCTAGTTACCCCTTTACTAAAGAAACCATCCCTAGACACCAACTCTCCATCCAACTACCGCCCTGTATCCCTGCTTCCCTTCACATCAAAGCTCTTAGAAAAACTAGTCTTCAACCGCCTCTCCCTCTTCCTGTCCTCCAATTCCCTACTTGACCCCCTGCAATCTGGCTTCCGTCCGCTACACTCAACTGAAACTGCCCTCACCAAAGTCACCAACGACCTCCTAACTGCTAAAAAACACGGCCACTATTCTATTCTCATCCTGCTTGACCTCTCGGCTGCTTTTGACACTGTTGACCACCCCCTCCTTCTACAGACCCTCAACTCTCTGGGTCTCGGTGACACTGCACTTGCTTGGGTTGACTCCTATTTATCCAACAGGTCCTTCTGTGTGTCCTTTGCTGGTAACTCCTCCTCTTCATTGCCTCTATCTGTTGGTGTACCTCAAGGCTCTGTCCTTGGTCCTCTGCTCTTTTCCATCTACACCTCCTCCCTGGGCAAAATCATCAACAGCTTTGGCTTTAATTACCACCTCTACGCTGATGACACTCAGATCTACCTCTCTACCCCTGATCTCTCTCCCCCTGTCCTTTCAAAAGTCAGTGACTGTTTATCTGGCATCTCCTCCTGGATGGCCTCCCACCACCTAAAGATCAACATGTCAAAGACTGAGCTCCTACTTATTCCTCCCTCTAATGCCTCCCCACCTCCTGACTTCTCTATCACGGTGGAGGGTATCACCATCTCCCCATCAAACCAAGTTCGCTGTCTTGGAGTTACACTGGACTCTGCTCTTTCCTTCATCCCCACATCAAGTCTCTTTCCTCCTCCTGCCGATACCAACTGCGTAATATTTCCAG
Source organism: Leptobrachium leishanense (assembly GCA_009667805.1). Taxonomy (NCBI): domain Eukaryota; kingdom Metazoa; phylum Chordata; class Amphibia; order Anura; family Megophryidae; genus Leptobrachium; species Leptobrachium leishanense. The sequence continues at coordinate 74,604,386 of CM019073.1, read as the reverse complement.
AATTCGGCCATTTCTTACCGCTGTCACCACAAAACAACTCATACACGCCCTGGTAATCTCCCGACTCGACTATTGCAATAATCTCTTATCTGGCCTCCCTCTGTCCCGCCTCTCCCCCTACAATCCATCCTGAACGCCTCCGCCAGGCTAATTCACCTCACCCGCCGCTCTGTCTCTGCCGCTCCCCTCTGCGAGTCCCTTCACTGGCTCCCCATCCACTGCAGAATTAAGTTCAAAATCCTTATCCTTACCTACAAAACCCTCACTAACTCAGCGCCCCACTACCTGTCCTCACTAATCACCAAATACACCCCAGCCCGCTCCCTAAGGTCAAACAGTGACCTGCGCCTAGCTTCTCCCCGCATCACCTCTTCCCATGATAGACTGCAGGATTTCTCACGCGCAGCCCCCACTCTCTGGAACGCTCTCCCTCGTGCTGTCAGACTTTCCCCTAACTTCTCTTCCTTCAAACGCTCCCTGAAAACATTCCTATTTAGGGAAGCCTACCACCCAACTCACTGACGCAACCATCAATCACTCTCACCTTACAGTCCTCTCCTCCTGTTTCCAACCCCAACCCTCCTAGATTGTGAGTTCCTACGGGAATAGGGCCCTCATCTCCTCCTGTACTGTTTGTCAAATGTTGTTCAATGTATTGTAACCCTGTCTGTACTGTGCTTATTGTACAGCGCTGCGGAATATGCTGGCGCTTTATAAATAAATAATAATAATAATAATAATAATTATGACAAGGTCAAGCTGGAGATACTAGCACGGCGAGGTGTTACTTTGGCAGTGCGAGCACAGCATGTTAACAACTGGTCCTACCAAACTGGGAAGTCACTGCAGTCACAGATGTTTGACCTCCTCCACCTGGTCCGAAAATGGCTGCAACCGGAGTCCCTCTCGGGGCCACAGATCATTGAGCGGGTAGTCATGGATCGCTTCCTAAGATCCTTACCGATCGTCTTGCAAAAGTGGGTAACCCAAGGGGACCCCAAGTCGGTGGATCAGCTTGTGGAGATTGTTGAGAGGTACTTTGCAGCTGAGGATTTGAACGCCTCCCCGGTCCCCGGTGAGCCCATGGACTTTCCACCCAAAACCAAGGCCTCCCTCGGCAATCGGTAAGACTGTTCCAGGGAAAGTGGGTGGTGCGCGTGGCAAGGAGGCAGAGGGAAAAACTGCTGATTTAAACCGGAGAGGTTGGCATTCCAAAGCGGGACACCAGTGCCCGTCAGCAGACCTAACCTGAGGAATGTAAGATGTTTTCGGTGCCAGGAACTTGGGCATTTAGCTGCGAACTGTCCATTAACTGATGAGCCTATGCAGTGTGACTTGTCTTTCAAGGAGAGACGGCAGTCTTTGTTTTCCACTGTTTCATGCACCGCGGTGCCAGTAAAGGGAAAACACATGTGTGCAATAACTGTGAATGATAAGCATGTTACAGCTTTGCTGGACTCTGGAAGTTTAGTAACCCTTATTAAGGCTGAATTGATAGACTCTGTGAACTTCCGGGCTAAAAAGGTTGCTGTAGTGTGTGTACATGGTGATACTGTGGAGTATCCTATAGTAGCTGTGAAGTTTGGAACCGCACGGGGTGATCTGAGGCACTTGGTTGGGGTTGTGCCTCATTTGGTGCCTGATGTAATTATAGGGAGAGACTTTCCTGAATTTTGGGAACTCTGGGAACACCCAGACTGTGCCACAGTTTCTAAACCAGAGACTGAATCTGAATCTGAATACATGGATGCTGCAGAGCAGTTGTATTCAGAGGATCCCTCTTGGGGGTCCCCAGACTTTCCCTTCTCTGTTTTGGCAGGAGAATTGGAAGAGTCTGAAGGCCCTATAGCCAATGAGGATAGACCGCCCTCTGTTGAAACTGAAGCTACTCTAGAGTTTGCAGACCTTAACACTCATAGAGAGAACTTTGGTAGTGAGCAGAGGAAGGATCCTACTCTTGTGAGGGCCTGGGAAAATGTTATGATGATCAATGGGGAACCTGTTGACCCAGGGAATAGGCTCTCTTTTCCTTACTTCATTAGTAATGATGACATGCTATATCGTGTGTATAAAAAGAACAATGAAATTATTGAGCAATTAGTGGTCCCCAAACCGTACAAAAAGGTGGTATTGGAGCTTGCCCATGGACACTTATTGGGGGGTCATTTAGGTACTGAGAAAACCACTGAAAGGGTTTTACAGAGGTTTTACTGGCCTGGGGTACAAAAAGATATTGAAAACTATTGCAAATCTTGTCCGGTTTGTCAAATGTCTGCACCCCTACCTCATTTTCGGAGTCCCTTAGTACCCTTGCCAATAATCGAGGTGCCATTTGAGAGAATTGCTATGGACCTTGTGGGCCCGCTTCCGAAGTCTGCCCGAGGGCATCAGTATATCCTGGTCATTATGGATTACGCTACCCGTTACCCTGAAGCAATTCCCCTACGCCAGACATCAGCCAAGAATATAGCTAAGGAGTTATTACAGGTGTTTAGCCGGGTCGGGATCCCTAAGGACCTTCTGACAGACCAAGGTACCCCATTTATGTCACGAGTGACAAAAGAATTGTGCAAGTTGTTTAAGGTGACGCATTTGCGAACCTCGGTATACCATCCTCAAACCGATGGACTAGTAGAGCGATTTAATAAAACCTTAAAAAGCATGCTGAAAAAGGTTGTTGACAAGGATGGGAAAAACTGGGACTATTTGCTTCCATATCTGATGTTTGCCATCAGAGAAGTTCCTCAGTCCTCTACAGGGTACTCTCCATTTGAATTACTCTATGGGAGACACCCTCGGGGACTTCTGGACATAGCCAAAGAGACCTGGGAGGGGGAGAAGACACCCCACAAAAGCATTATTGAGCATATTTCGCAGATGCAGGACAGAATTACAGTAGTAATGCCAATTGTAAAAGAGCATTTAGCTCAATCGCAGGCAGCTCAGCAGAGAATATATAACAGGGATGCTCGAGTCCGCATTTTCTCACCTGGCGACAGGGTGCTGGTATTAGTTCCCACAGTTGAGAGCAAGTTCCTTGCTAAGTGGCAGGGTCCCTTTTGAAGTGATAGAAAGAGTTGGGAAGTAAATTATAAAATTCACCAACCAGGGAAAAAGAAACCAGAGCAAATATACCATGTGAACTTGCTAAAGCCCTGGAAAGATAGAGTATCGCTAGCTGCTGGGTTCATCCCAATAACCCACCAGCTGGATACTGAACACCCTCAGGTCCCTGAAGTAAAAATTGCTGAGTCGCTGTCTAAGTCACAAAAGCAGGAAGTCAGAGAGTTTTTAATAAAAAACCGAGAAAATTTTTCAGAGATGCCTGGTCAGACGTCGGTAACACAACATGACATTGTTACTGAACCAGGGGCACGGGTTAAACTTAAACCTTACCGTATTCCTGAGGCAAGGAGGAAAGACATCAGTAGGGAGGTGAAGAAAATGTTTGAGCTAGACATCATTGAAGAGTCCAGTAGTGACTGGTCCAGTCCCATTGTCCTAGTCCCAAAGCCAGATGGGAGTTGGAGGTTTTGCAATGATTTTAGGAAGCTCAATTCAGTGACCAAGTTCGACACTTATCCTATGCCCCGGGTAGACGAACTTATAGACCGACTGGGCACAGCTCGTTATTTGACAACTTTGGACTTGACCAAAGGATATTGGCAGATTCCCCTGACAGAAGGTGCCAAGGAGAAGACGGCCTTCGTAACCCCTGAGGGTTTGTTTCAATATAAAAAGATGCCTTTTGGATTACAAAATGCACCTGCTACATTTCAGAGAGCTATGGACAAACTTTTGAGACCCCACCAACAGTATGCAGCAGCATACTTGGATGACATCGTAGTACATAGCACTGACTGGGAATCTCATTTGCCTCGAGTCCAAGCTGTCTTGGAAACTCTCCATAGAGCAGGTATCACTGGTAATCCAAAAAAATGTGCCCTGGGGTTAGAGGAAGCCAAATATTTAGGTTACACGATTGGGCGTGGAGTCATAAAACCCCAGCTAAACAAAGTAGAAGCCATTCAGGAGTGGCCACGTCCTACCAGTAAAAAACAAGTCAGAGCTTTCCTTGGGATAATGGGATACTACAGGAGGTTTATCCCAAACTTTGCAACTCTTGCAGCCCCGTTGACAGACCTTACCAAAGGGAAGAATTTAATGGTCAAATGGTCCCCAGAAGCTGAGGAATCTTTCCAGGTCCTGAAGAGGGCTCTTTGTGCACAGCCAATCCTCTACTCCCCTGATTTTTCCAAGGACTTTGTAGTCCAAACTGATGCATCTGATGTTGGTCTAGGGGCAGTTTTATCACAGGTACATAATGGTGAGGAACACCCTGTAGTGTACATAAGCAGAAAACTAAACGATCATGAACAGAAATATGCAGTGATTGAGAAGGAGGGTTTGGCTATTAAATGGGCATTGGATGCCTTAAGATATTATTTATTAGGGCGCCAGTTTGATCTGGTGACTGACCATGCTCCCCTCAAATGGATGGCTCTAAAAAAGGAGTCCAATAGACGTGTGAACCGTTGGTTTCTGGCATTGCAGGACTACAGCTTCACTGAGAAGCATCACCCGGGTAAAAAAATGGCCAATGTAGATGCTCTGTCCAGAGTCTACGCTTGTGTAGCTGACAGTGTTCCACCCAGGGGGTTAAAACAAGGGGGGAGGGTATGTAACAGGGCATCATGTAGAGAGCAAGGAAAGGTCCTGTCCGGGGTTTATGTGTCACCCAGATTTCTCTCTTACACCTTCCGGAACCTCTAAGCACCTGGTTTTGCACTTTGCCTCAGTGGCAATTTAGTGCAGGTGAGGCAAACAGACATCGCTCTGGAGTCTGGGGAGCAGACTGTCTCTATCTGCTGGAGCACAAGGTTGGTCATGCTAGTTTGCTGAAGCCTGACAAACACTAGGTTTGCACAGGTTGTTAGTCAGGACTATTGTATGTTTAGTTAGTGCCGGGACACGGCTAGGAATTTTCTTTGCTTTTGAACTGTTTATTTTGAGCAATATACAGTGTGGTGTATAACCTGTGGGTTGCTGCAATAAATGTACCCCGTTTGAAGAAAAGTCACTGGTCTGGTCTCTGAACCTTTCAAGAGTGCTCACCCCAGAGAGCAATTGCACCCGCTACCTGTTTCCCAGCTCACACCAGGTATAAGTATACTAGCTAGACAGAAAGGGTTAATCAAAGACAATGTCGTAATACAAAACCAGGTCAACAACACGGGGGTAGTCAGACGAGCCAGAGTCAGGGATACAGAGACTAGAATAGTCAAATGGAATAGCCGGGTCGATATCAGTGCAGTAGCGTAGTACAAGGAAAATAGTCTAGGGCAACGGAAGGCAGAATGGTCAGAAAACAAGCAGAGGTCATCAACAGGTTAAATCACAAGAGAATACAGGTATAGGGAGCTCAGGTATGGATAACCACGATCTGGCACTGCTGAGAAGGAACTGTGGGTTTTTAAAGACCTTCACCAGACCGCGCCCCCCTCTCAAGCCGCACCTCATGCAGCCACCTCCCTGCCTGTCTCTATTTAAACCGGGTGTTGGTCAGCGAGTAGCATCACACATGCTGCCTTCAAGCACACTGTAGAGGCTGGAAGCCCCCAACGTTACAGTTATACCAGAGTTCTGGAAATCTTTAATCTTTATACCAGAGTTGAATCAGAGTTCTGCAGCATATCTGCAATTTTTATAACAGAGTTGAATCAGAGTTCTGTATATCTTTAATCTATATATCACTCACCATGTTAGAATGACCAAAAAGGACAGGCAGACGCTCCCAGACACAGATAAGAGGGCAAGCAGCCTCTGTGTCGGGAGGCTGTGCCTCTGGTCGTCGTGGACGTGGTGCATCCTCTGCAGGGGCACGCTTGTCCTTTCTAACTGGTGCTGGCCGTCTTAAGCAGCAGCAACATACAGAGGATTTGGTGGATTGGCTAACCAGGCCATCCTCATCCTCCAAGTCCTCTGCCAGCCAGGCTTGTAGTGGATTACAGTCCACCTCAGCTGCCAAAGCATCTAATGCAGCCTCCATGTCCACAGCTACTCCTGCCATAGCCTCACTATCACACACGGAGGAGTCAGCTGAATTGTTTGACTACAATGACAGTGACATGCTGCTTGAGGATGCGCAGCAACTACAGTGCTCTGATTCAATCTCTGAGGTTGAGGAAGGGAGTATAATGAACCTAGAGGAAGGGGGTGCCAGTGACACACAAATAACTGGCACTCATGTTGCCCCAGCAGCTGCAGCATACTGCCAAGTTGGCTCCAGTGACGAGGAGATAGGGGGTGATGACAATGATGATGTCACTGACTCCACCTGGGTGCCTGATCGAACAGAGGAGTCAAGTGAGGAGGAGGAGGAGGCACAACAAACACGAGGCCCAACGTCCTCTATGACCAACCGTTGCACTAGTCAGTCCAAGGCATCAGATATCAGAGCTGCTCAGGTGCAGAGCGCTGTTGTCTCAAAGCACACATCCAGGAACTCTTGAACTGTTGTCTGGAAGTTCTTTAAGAAATATGCAGCAGACCCCACCGTTGCTATTTGTAATCTATGTCAGATGAGGTCAAGCGTGGGAAAGACACCGGACGCTTGGGTACCACGTGCTTGAGGCGACATATGACCACCTGCCACGCATCCCGTTGGCGCAAAACTTTGCGTAGGTCCTCCTCAGCTGTCTCTACCCCCACTATATGTTCTGCCATGCCATTGACTCCAACCTCCACTGACAGGGATGATGCTACAATAATGGATGTACCAGGTCCTTCCTCACAATGTGACAACATCCCATCAGCTGAAGATTTACGCAGTCAGATTACATTGCCCCAGCTGCTGCAGCGTCCGAAAAAATATAGTCCCAACCATCCCTAAGCACAGCGTCTAAATGCCAGCTTAGCAAAATTACTCGCATTACAGCTGCTGCCTTTCCAGCTGGTGGACTCTGCTTCCTTCTGTGAATTTGCTGAATGTGCTGTACCACAGTGGCAGGTTCCAAAACGCCATTACTTTTCACGGAAGGCCATTCCAGCACTATACCAGCACGTGGAAGACAATGTTATGGAGTCATTGGGAAAGGCAGTCAGCAACAAGCAGCAAGGTGCATGTGACTTTAGACACGTGGTCCAGCAAGCATGGACAGGGCCGTTACATTTCCTTCACGGCACACTGGGTAACTCTGATAGCAGCTGGGAGGGATCCAAGACGGGGCTCTGTACTGGAGCTTGTTCATCCACCACGCCTCCAGAAAGCTGCTTGTATGAGGTCTGTCTGCTCCACCACCACCTCTCCTTCTTCTTCCTTCTCTGTCTCTGGCGAAGTGGCAGTTAAACCGACACGTGACAGGGTCTATGCAATGGCTCAAGCAAAAATATGCCATACCGTGCTTGAGTTGGTTTGTTTAGGGGACAGGAGCCATACCGGGCCAGAAATTCTGTCAGCTCTGCAGGGGCAGGTGCAGAGATGGTTAACACCATGCCAGCTTCAGCTGGGAATGGTCGTCTGTGATAATGGCAGCAACCTTCTCTCCGCCCTACGCCTAGGTAAGTTGATGCCTAAATCTGGTGGTAAAGCGTTTCCTAACCAGGTACCCAGGGCTGGCAGAGCTTCTCAGCCAGGCCAGAAAAGTCTGCAGCCACTTCAGACGGTCATTCCCAGCAAGTGTTCGCCTGGCAGATATTCAGAGAGAATTCCACCTTCCCAAAAACCGTCTGATCTGTGACATGCCCACCAGGTGGAAATCGACATTAGCAATGCTGCAGCGTCTGCACAAGCAGCAGAGGGCCATCAACGAGTACCTGTGTGAGTATGGCACAAGGACAGGTTCAGGTCAACTTGGTCCCCCCCGCAGTGGCTGATGATCAAGGATGCATGCACTGTACTGTCACCATTTGAGGAGGCAATGAGGATGGTGAGCAGGGACAGTGCATGCATCAGTGACACAATTCCTTTAGTGTTCCTGCTGGAGCACGCTCTGTGGGGAATTATAGATGTGGCTCTAGAGGAAGAGCAGTGGGAGGAAGAAGAGGCCTTCCCTAGCTCTGAAGGCCCCAGTTTTTCTGCAGACAGCGTTCCAGCGGGTCCTCCTCAGATCAGACAGGAGGAGGATGAGGAGGAGGAGGAATATTTAAGTAGTGGGGGCATTGAAGGTTTAGATTCCTCAAGGGAGGGTATTGTGTGCCCAGAAACACAAGGACTAGTACGTGGCTGGGAGGAGGAAGTGCACGATGGGGTCATCCTCCTCATTGACCAGGAAGACTCGGAAGCTAATGCCACCTCCAACCTATGCTGCATGGGCTCCCTTATCCTGCAAAGCCTGGTAAAGGACCCCAGGATTCGTGCTATCAAGGAGAGGGATCATTACTGGTTGGCAAGCCTTCTTGATCCACGATACAAGGGTAAAGTTGCAGAGCTCATCCTGCCCACACAGAGGGAGCACAGGATGAAAAAACTTGAGGACGCTCTAAAGCGACACTTGTGTAACACCTTTCCAGGCACTGGTAGGTTACCAAGTGATGATGACACACGTGCTTCTGAGGCTGCAGATGATAAGAGGAATAGTGGTGAAGGCCGGGGCCGCTTGACTGATGCCGTTTTAAATTTCTTTAGTCCACGACGTCCAGGGACGTCAAATGTAGGCACCCATTGCCAGCGTCTTCACCGTATGGTGCAGGACTACCTAGGGGCAAGGGCAGACCTGGATACCTTTCCAGCAGATGATCCACTGGCTTACTGGGTGTTGAGATTGGATCACTGGCCGGAACTTAGCCAATATGCTATGCAGCTACTAGGTTGCCCTTTATCCAGCGTGCTTTCTGAAAGGACGTTCAGTGCCGCTGGAGGTTTTGTCACAGACAAAAGAGTGCGTCTGTCCACCGATTCTGTAGACTGGCTGACATTTATAAAAATTAATCAGTCCTGGATCAGCAGCTATCAATTCCCTGATGCTGACGTAACTGAATAGATCGGGGATCTCTTCTGCATTCACAAAGCTCCACCACTGAACTCTTCCACAATACCACAAAGGGGTTACAGTGTGAAGGCACTTGCTGCCATGAAAGGCACAATATTTGGCTGCACTGACACCTGTGCCAGGTTTATATCATTTTAATTTTTTGAACCGCAAGGTCCAACCCTGCACTCTTCCACAATACCACAAAAGGGTTACGGTGTGAAGGCACTTGCTGCCATGAAAGGCACAATATTTGGCTGCACTGACACCTGTTCCAGATTTATATCATTTTAATTTTTTGAACCGCAGGGTCCAACCCTGCACTCTTCCACAATACCACAAAAGGGTTACGGTGTGAAGGCACTTGCTGCCATGAAAGGCACAATATTTGGCTGCACTGACGCCTGTGCCAGATTTATATCATTTTAATTTTTTGAACCGCAGGGTCCAACCCTGCACTCTTCCACAATCCCACAGAGGGGTTACTGTTGCCGACACTAAAGGCCCAATTTTAAAGCACCTATTGTTACTTTCATCCAAAGCCTGCATAAATTTCACCATAATTTAGCCAAAAAATCACTAAACTTGTTCTGCGCGTCCTAAAATGTCTCCTTTTTTAATACAGACTGCTGCCCCAAGCAGTTGTTTATGAATAGATTAAAGGAAAACCGTTTACCGTAATTTGAAACGTCAATTTTTTGTTTATAAATGTTTCCTTTTTTTTTTTGTAAATATCTGTTTATTAAATTTCAAAATGAACACAAAGCAGTGTTCTCAGTAATGATAGACAGTTAGCTAGGGACACACAGGTCCCGAGTGAAGCATCAAAGTAAACATATTGCCATATAGGGAAGACAGGGGAAAGGGAGGTTAAATGAGGATAAAAACATGCATAAAGTTAGTTTCATACCATTTGTCAATGTACGGAGCCATCTGGGAACTCTTATTTATTCGGGGAGGGTCAGCAATGCTCTAAATGTGGTGGCCGAGGATCTAAGAACCCAAATCGACCATATCGCGGAATACAGTGGTAATCGGTCAGAGGCCTTGTATATCAGTTGTTCAGTTGAATGGAGTTCTTCCATGTGGGTGAACCAGAGTGTGAGGGGTGGAGGGGTGAGCTGTTTCCAGTACAGAGGTATTAAGGCCTTAGCGGTATTCAAGACCCTGATAGCCAGCGTGCGTTTGTAAGAAGCTATTAAGTAGTTATTATGATGTAGGAGCAGTGCAGCTGGTGAGAATTCAGGTGGAGGGTCTATAAATTCTTTAAGTATGTCGTAAATTCGAGCCCAGAAAGGCCGGATTATTGGGCAATCCCACCAAATGTGCAACATATCACCAAGTGCGTCATTACATCGCCAGCAGAGCGCCGGAACCTGTGGGTCATAACAATTAATTATGTCCAGGGTCTGGTACCAAAAGCTAAGGACTTTATATGCTGTTTCCTGAGATTTGGAGGAGGTGGAGCAGTGGTGTGTCAATTCACATATCTTGGACCATTAGTCGTCCGAGAGTGTGATGTTTAATATGGATTCCCATTTTCCCATGTATGGCGGTGGGGTGGCCGAGATCGCGTCCCGGAGCAGCGAGTACAGCAGTGACAAGCCATGTGAGAGAGGTCCCGTGCTGTGACACAAACTCTCAAATGTCCGTAGTGGGCGCCCTATTTGGTGTTTCTGGGGTATGCTATCAAGGTAGTGTCGAATCTGAGCGTAGTGAAAGGAGTGTAAGAATGAGACAGGTCTGTCTTGCATTAGATCAGTTAATGGTCGGCAGGCCGACGCGTTGAAGAAGTGCATTATGCGAGGGGTGGGGGCGGGTATGAGCCGTCTAACCGAGTGAGGATCTAGGCCAGGGAGGTAATCGTCATTGTGTATCACCGGAGTCATGGGAGAGGGAAAGGAAGTGAGGTTAGATTTAATCGCTATCCGACGCCATATCCCGTATGTTGCACCCACATATGGCGAGGAATTGACCAATCTCCTGCCTTCTTTCAATGTTAGCCACGGGAGAACCGTCATCGGCCTCCCCACCAATTCTTGTTCTACTGCTCTCCATAATTTAACCGATCCCTCTCTTGACCACTCAACCACCCGTTGTCAGTGACAGGCCTGATGGTAAAGGCTTTTATTGGGTAGGGCCAAACCCCCTGCTGCTCTTGATCTAGTGAGTACCTGGTAGCTCAACCTGGGGCGTTTACCCCTCCAAATGTAATTGGCCACTAGGGACCTAAGGGAAGCAAGGAACGCCCTAGGAAGATCAATGGGTATCGTTTGTAGTAAGTATAGGAGTCGGGGTTGTACATTCATCTTAATAACTGCAATACGTCCCAGCCAAGAGATGTGTGGGTAATTCCAGTTGGCTAGGTCACGTTGCAAGGACTTAAATAGTGGAGGGAAGTTATCTTGGAAGAGGTGGGAACCTGGCGATGAGAGCCAGATGCCCAAGTATTTAATTTTGTCGGCTACCCATGTGAAAGCAAAGTGCGGTTTTAAAGCTTAGGCCCTGGGGTCAGGGACCAAAACATTGAGGATATGAGATTTAAGAAAATAAATTTTAAGGATAGCCTGCCGTAGTCATCGAAAGCCGCCATGATCCCCGACAGGGTCACCTCCGGCCTTGTGACAAAAAATAGGAGGTCATCCGCATACGCAGCCACCTTGTGGTGTTGAGGGCCCACCGTAACCCCACGTTATATTCGGATTTGACCGTATGGCCTCCAAGAATGGTTCTAGGGTCAATACGAATAGCAACGAATGGTGAGAGGGGGCACCCCTGTCGAGTGCCGTTGCGGATGGGGAATGGGGCTGTAAATACCCCATTCACACAGACGCGTGCAGTTGCTTCTCCGTATAGAGCTCCTATCCACGTGCGGATATGAGGGCCCAGGCCAATACGTATCAGGGAGAGTGATAGGAAATCCCAATCCACCCTGTCAAAGGCTTTCTCCGCATCTGTGGACAGGAGTGCTAACACCTGGGATGAGCAGCGAGCATGGTGCATAAGTTGCAGTGTCCGCATGGTGTTGTCCCAGGCCTCTTGGCCAGGCACAAACCCCACTTGGTCCGCATTGACAAGGGTGGATAGGAAGGGTTTAAGTCTTTCAGCCAGAATTTTTGCTAACAGCTTCAGGTCACAGTTCAATAAAGAAATGGGTCTGTAGCTGGAGCAAAGGTCAGTGTCTTTACCCTCCTTCGGTAGGATCGTGATGTTGGCACACAGAGTCTGTGTAGGAAGAGGTTGCCCTTCTGCTAGGTCATTATAAGCTGTCAGGAGATGGGGGGAGAGGATTGCAGTGTAGGTTTTGTAGTATCGGACTGAGAGACCATCGGGGCCTGGGCTTGTTCCGGTTTTAGAGGTTTTAAGTGCCAGGGCTAGTTCTTCTGCCGTTAGGGGTCGGTCTAAAAGTTCTGACGTTTGGCATGAAATTCATTTAGGGGAGTATTTAGTGAGATAAGCCATAATGTCTGTGCATTTGCGGGCTATATCCTGAGGGCAGGTAGGGCCCTGCAGGTCATAGAGCGCGGCATAATAGTCTCGTACAATTTGAAGAAGTTTTGCTGGTAACCGTTGTGTTACGCCCTGTGAGTCGCGCAATTTAGCTATATATATAGCTGAGCGTTTTTTGGCTATCATTCGTGCTAGTAACCTCCCACCCTTGTCCCCATGTAGATGGAAAAGGGCCTTAGAGTGCAAGTACGATCGGTGATAGGTTGTGTTCATAAGTGCAGTTAGGGATCTGCGTAGTTCAATCAGGTGTGCCATAGTTTCAGGGTCACCCTCCCGCTTGTGGTCGGAGGAGATCTGGGTTATCTGGTGCTGAAGGTCTCGCATAGCCGCTGATCGACGTTTAGCCAGCTCAGCGCCCTTTCTGATAAAGTAGCCTCTGATCACGCATTTGTGCGCCTCCCATACCAGTGGCGAGGTCACCTCGCCGGTGGCATTCTCTGTAAAGAAGTCCGTGAGGACCTGTCGTCCTTCCTCCGCCACAAGCGGGTCAGATAAGAGGGAGTCATTAAGGCGCCAGTTAGGGGTAGTCGGTCTGAACATGGGGAGCGCAAAGTGATAGAGACTGGGGCGTGGTCTGACCATGTGGCCGTACCAATAGCTGCGCTGCGTAGAGCTGAGAGGTGGTATTGTGGTATAAACAGGTAATCAATCCTGGAGTAGGATTGGGAGGGATGTGCATAAAATGAAAAGTCTTTGCCCGTGGGGTGCAGTGTTCACCAGCAATCTACAAGTCTTGATGCGTGTAGGGAGTTACGACATGAGAGTAAAATGTGCAGTGGGATGGACGAGTTGCCCGCAGAAGTGTCCCAGGATGGTTCTAAGGGTGCATTTAGGTCCCCTCCCAGCACGACCAGCCCCTCTGCAAAGTCCCGCAGTGTAGCAGAGAGGAACCTATGTTGTGCTCTGTTGGGGGCATAGCAGTTGGCAAAGGTGTATACCTGGTCAAGGATCTGGCCCTTGACAAAAACAAACTGGCCTCCTGCATCCGTCACAGAATCAAGTAGCTGAAACGGGACGTGCCTGTGAAACAAAATCGCGGTCCCCTTAGTTTTTGCCTCAGTATTATTGCTATAGAAGCCTAAAGGGTAATAGGAGTTCGTCAGGGTAGGCGCCTTCCCTTCCTGGAAGTGAGTCTCCTGTATAAGCACAACTGAGGCCCTCTGAGATAGGAAGTCTTAAATGTTTCTATACATCCCACAAATCCGCCACTTCATGGGCAGGTTATGGGGACCTCCTAGGCACGATATTTGAAGGAATTTTTCGTTTTTATTTTTAACCCTTATTTCATGGAAAACTCACTGTCGCTTTAAAAACTTTTTTTAAAACTTTTTGTCCTTGGTTCCTGTCCCCCAGGGCACTACCCGGACCCCCCATACACCTTTTATGGCAAATATCTTGAATATATGCCCTCTTGCAGGGCACTCTAAAAACCAAACTTTTGAGTCCCATTGACTTGCATTGAGTTCGGTTCGTGTTCGAACTCGAACTTTCGAAATTGTTCAAATGCGAACCGAACACGGGAGTGTTCGGCTCATCCCTACTGGCAACCACTAAACCCAGACTGCACTGTTCTTGAGCTAATCTGAAGGCCATATGAAGTTTGGAGGTCTGTAGCGATTGACTCTGCAGAAAGTTGGCGACCTCTTCGCACTATGCGCCTCAGCATCCGCTGACCCCGCTCCATCAGTTTACGTGGCCTACCACTTCGTGGCTGAGTTGCTGTCGTTCCCAAACACTTCCACGTTCTTATAATACAACTGACAGTTGACTGTGGAATATTTAGGAGCGAGGAAATTTCACGACTGGATTTGTTGCACAGGTGGCATCCTATCACAGTTCCACGCTGGAATTCACTGAGCTCCTGAGAGCGACCCATTCTTTCACAAATGTTTATAAAACAGTCTGCATGCCTAGGTGCTTGATTTTATATGCCTGTGGCCATGGAAGTGATTGGAACACCTGATTCAGATTATTTGGATGGGTGAGCGAATACTTTTGGCAATATAGTATATATATATATATATATATATACCGTATTTTCTGGAGTATAAGACAACCGGGTGTATAAGACGACCCCCTAATTTTCCAGTTAAAAATTAGGTTTTGGGCTATACTCGTCATATTGTATTGTACAGTATATCCCGCGTATAAGATGACCCCCAATTTTTGGGGGATGTTTTTAAGTATAAAAAGTAGTCTTATACACCAGAAAATACTGTATATATTACGGTTAATGCCCGAAGTGCGGTTAATCCTAGGATTACCCGGGTAATCCTGACATTACCCAGGCGTCATTAGCAAAAGTCCGAAGTGAAATTAAATTTCGGTCTTTACCTGGGTAATCTGCAAAGTTTCCAGAGGCCTCTGAGTACTCCGGTTTTGTGCTCTATTTTAACCGGGTTATTCGCACATTACCCTAGTGTTGCTGGATAAAGTGTGATGTGCAACGAAACATCAGACTTTATCCGGCTAATCTGCAAAATATCCAAACGCCTCTGGGTTCTCCGCTTTTCTTGGGTTTTCAGCAGGTTACAGTAGACTGAATTCCGAGGATTACTCGGATAAAGTTGCAAAATGTTATCCGACCGATAAAAATAACAAAATAACACAATTTTGTTAACGAAATTGTATCCACAGTCACAAACCACACTGAATAACCGTTGTGTAACTCTGTGCGTTGTCTGAAAATTAATTTATGAATATAAAGATATTATATAAAGAGTAACCTAATTGTTATTATGTTTTATAAATGATATATGAGCACATATGACACATAATAAAGATCATGTAACTCTTTCACATTCATATAAGAAACATATCATGTTACTCTGTATATTCATTATATCCTTAATACATTTTAATGTTTGTCTTTTGCCATCTTCATTGATAATATCCATAGATAATAGTAAAATTCACTTTTACCCAAGCGGGGTTGGATGCTCTGCAGATTACCCAGGTAAAGCTTCAGACTTGCACATTATCCGGGTGAAGTGCAAATTTTTCAGCTCTTCCAGACCGTTACCCAAGGACAGTTGGTTAGTCCTAATATTACCCAGGTAAAGTCTGAAATTTTCATATTTTTTTTGCAGCTTTACCCAGCGGTTTTGGGTAATGTCAGGATTACAGGGGTAATCCTAGGATTAACCGCACTTCAGGATTTACCCGTAACATATATACACACTTTTTTTAAAATTATTATTCTTTATTTTCAAAGACAGCATTACCAATATCCGTCAACAATAGCATTGTGGCCTCGCAGGGCCAACGTGTGACAGCAGACCATCAAGCAAGTGTGCAGACTACATAGATCCATAATACCGACATTAGTATCATCAGACGGCCAAAATAGACAACTGAAGAGTTTCACAGCTAGCATTTAAATGGACCCAAAGAATCAGATCTCAGCCAAAAATGAAAAAATAAAGTCTCTAAATATCATTAACCAGCATGCGGGGGGGGGGATGTCAGACAACTCAACGTGTGAAAAGGGGGGAGAGGGAGGGAGAAGAGGGAAAGGGGGGGCCAATATTAATAGGGCATAGGAGAAAAAAGGAAGGCCAAAATCGTGCCGTCCCCAGAACCCGGTCGCCACCATAAAATGATCGCAAGAGGGCTGGGGAGGAAAGTGGCACCTGGCCCGGGTGGTCGGAGGCCATTCGGAAATGGCAACCAAGGGATCCCGGTTCAAACAAAGGAATTGGGGGGGGACAAAAAAAAAAACCTCACACGTTCATTCAGCCTGGACTGTCCTCCACCACCTCACGAGAAAGTCCCACCGCCGACAGACGGGACCATGCTGTCTCAGGGTCACTGATGGAGCACAGTACATTCTCGTGGGTCACTTCTAGGGATCCCGCCTGTCCCCACCGGTATCGGACTCCCCTGGAACAGAGAGTCTACGGCAGCCAACAGCGTCGCAAAGGGAAGGTCGCGAAACATCATCAGCTTTAGCCCTTCGAACTGCACGGCATGTCTCACTCCCAGGGCTGACATAAGCTTATCCAGTGTAGAAACGTCCACGGTCACCGCTATGACGTCTCTGGAGACCTCTTGGGGAGCTGTCGCGGCCTTCCGTATACGATACACTGAAACAAACAGTGCTGACGAACCTGGCATTGAGCCCAAGACCTGATTCCCCAGACGATTCACGTCTGGTAAGAGTTCGGTGAGAGGGACGGACTCAGGATCACCCCAGATCCGGAGATTTCGCCGGCAGTGCCGAGCCGGCTCAAGCCCCTCCACAGATCGGGATAGGAGAGCAACTTGAGACCTAAGCTCTACTACGTACGTCGAGAGATCGGTCTGCCGTTTTGCCACCTCATCCGATTGCGTCTTCACCTCCAACACCTTGGCGTGGACCTCCGCCACTTCGGCCCTCATTCCCGTTACCTCCGTTCGCCACACAGAACGCATCTCGTCCATAAATCTACGCAGGTCGCCCTTCGTCGATGGGAGGGCATCATCACCCTCGATGGCACAAGGGTCAGGGATGCCAGTCTGCAAGGGGGTGCCATAAAATCCTGCCTGGAACCAGGAGTAGCGTGTTTTCTAGGTGCCATATCCTTCGCGGACAAGGAGCGAGAGACTGGCGACGAGGGTGCACATTCCTCCCCAGAACCCTCTCGCATATGGGCCAGCTCTGCATTCGGCAGCGTCCCTGCCACCGTCTCCGCCAAAGCCCGGTGCTTCACCTGCGCCCGCTTCCTCGCAGCTGTGCCAGCCGGCTTCACATGTTGCGAGGTGAGCATCTGCATGTTGTCTAGGCTGTCAGAGGACCAGTAATATTCCCCCTTATCCGAGGACCCATAGCCAGATAGCATGGCGGGGGAGGGGGCCACAACCCGGTCAGCGGGTCCCCTGCCCATAACCTCTCGTATGTCTCGCTGACTCGAACTCTCCGCTTGGCCCAACTTCCTGGTGGACTTCTTACCCATCTTGGGTGCCGTGTATCCAAAGACGGAGGTCAGGGAGTCACCCGTGGGTAAAGAGAGGAGAACACGCGGCTCCAAAATGGCCCACCGGAGTAGGCCGCAATCCGAGTTCTGGAGCTGTGAGGCTCCGCAAAGTCAGCTGTCTTCACCAACGTAGCTCCGGGGTGTCACCAGCAGTCCCCCTGCAGAGTCGGGGTCACGTAGAGGGCCGATGGCAGCCGGGATAGTATCAAATAAGTCAAAAACTCCGCTTTCGCATGACCTCTCGTCTCGGCAGTTAACTCCGCCCCCCCACATATATACTTACAACGGTTGTGGTGGAGGACAAAAAGTGAGATAAAAAGCCTCCACGCTATAATGGTTATGTTTATTATTGTAGAAGCCATCTGCACATCACAGAAATTCAAAGAACTGCTTCCCAGGGCTCCTGTGCTACATTCCCCACATGCAGCAAGGAACTCTGGGTAGGATATGTAAATGACATCTGTCTCACTTTTATTGCCTCCTATTTCTGTTTTTACACAGAACCCTTAAATCATTGCCATGCCATACTATCATTGGCATAGCGTGGGGGGCCTCGGGGGTGGTCGCCCTGGGCGCAATTTTCTTAGGGGTGCAAAATTTCCAAAGATTTTAACCACTAATATTTTCCAGCAGGGATCAGCAAGGTGTCCGCTCACAGACACTGATGTCCGTGAGAGGCCCTTGCATGGGTAGCCGCCTGTTTTGTGACATCGGCGGTGACTTAGCACTCAGTGTCCGGAAGGGAGGACCAGGACAGAAAATTCTGGTTCTGTCCTGACTCCTCCTGAATGTTGACATGAGTCACGTGAAGCAGCGCAGCATTAATCGACTGAACTCCCTGTACCATGTTTGTCAGCCCCCCTTAAAGCCCTGTGCCAGCCCCCCACCACTGGCAGCCCTGCAGCCACTGAACAGGAAGGAGGCATGGAGGCGCCTGCCCTGCAGCACATTTAAAATCCAGTCCCCACTAAGCCCCCTGGACAGCTCCCCCTGGGCCACCAGCAACTCCACACAGGTAGGCAATACCGAGTGACACCAGAACAGTGTGGCCAACACACGATGAGGGGGTACTGGGGGTATGGGGAGAGGGTGATTGGGGGTATGGGGAGAGCGTGACTAGGGTACCGGGAGAGAGTGACTGGAAGTACTGGGAGAGAATGACGGGTACTGGGAGAAAGTGGGGGTACTTGGAGAAAGAGTGACTGGGGGTACTGGGAGAGTGTCTGGGTGTACTGGGAGAAAGTGGGGGTACTGGGAGAGAGTGACTGGGGGTACTGGAAGAGATTGACTGGGGTACTGGGAGAAAGTGGGGGTACTGGGAGAGGGTGACTGGGGTTACGGGGAGAGTGACTGGGGTACTGGGAGGAAGTAGGGGTACTTGAAGAAAGTGTCACTGGAGTACTGGGAGAGTGGGGTACTGGGAGAAAGTGGGGGTACTGGGAGAGAGTGACTGGGGTACTGGGAGAGAGTGACGGGTACTGGGAGAAAGTGATGGTATGTGGAGAAAGAGTGGGGTACAGGGAGAGTGTCTGGGGTACTGTGAGAAAGTGGGGGTACTGGGAAAGAGTGACTGGTGTACTGGGAGAGAGTGAAGGGGGTACTGGAAGAGAGTGACTGGGTATAGTGTGAGAGTGGAACTATGCTAGGGTATACTGGGACAGGGTAACTGGTAGCGGTGGCATAGCGTGGGGGCATATGTGATTCATTTTTTTATTATATCAGTACTTTGTTAATATACAATACATGTGCTTGTGGGGTAAGAGGGTCAATACTCTACTGGTGGAAGGGAATCAGGGTGTGTTACCGTGTCCACAGGTTGGGGGGACACACAATTTTGCCTTGCCCCGGGCGCGAAAACCCACGCTACGCCACTGCGTACTATGTTTTTTTTTTTAGCAGAGATCAGGTTTATGCAACTGGTCAAAACCAGATGCATAAACCTGATCTCTGCTAAAAAAAAAAAAAGCCATAGTATGGCATGGCATTGATTTAAGGCTTTTGTGTAAAAACAGAAACAGGAGGCAATAAAAGTGAGACAGATGTCATTTGCATATCCTACCCAGAGTTCCTTGCTGCATGTGGGAAATGTAGCCCAGAAGCTCTGGGAAGCAGTTCTTTGAACTGCTGTGATGTGCAGATGGCTTCTGCAATATATATATATATATATATATTATCTCTTTGCGTAACACTCATCGGTTGCTTGCAGATTCAACAATTTAAAAAAATATATATAATGGCACCCCTTTAAGGATATTGTGTGACTCACATTCTCCACAATACTTTCTCCAAGTGTGTCTGTGAGTGAAAATGAGAGGTAAGTCACTGCATGCACAAATCAATGAAAAATATCACACTTGGCATAGGGTCCATAGTGTTTAATAATAGGGACGAGGGGGTTTTAGTTGTAAGATTAATTGTATTGGGGAGTGGATGAAGATTGTTATATTATAAATTTCGCAAAAAGGGTGTCACGTTCCACGTGTACAACCCTGGCCCCCTGCCCTCTGTATATGTATAGCCTGTTCAGACCTTATGTATGTTTCTGTTCCTGGGTTGCAGCTCAGGGGTTAATGGTTTCTCTGTCCTCTACTCACCTGTCTGCCGTTTGTTCTGATCCCCTGCCTATTTAGGGGCAATGCACCTGTGGTGCATTGCTTTGTCATTTTCACTTCCTGATCCTTCAGTGTTTGTATTCTGAGAGCTGCCTGTTATTTTTGATCCTGCCTAGTTTGTATATATTTTTGTTATATACTCTGGTCTTGTTTTCCCTATCTGTCTGTAACCTATGTAATAGTGTTCTTGGTTTATTTCTGTTTCTCCTGCACTTTTTAGTTTATAGTTTCCCCTGTGTTTTGTTTTTTTTGTTTGTGTTATTCTGATTACCCGGTTACCGATATTTGGCTTGTCTGACTTTCCTCCTGGTTCTGTACCCCGGCATATGTATGACGTTCTCGCTCTGGTTCTGACTTTTGCCTTTTCTTGTGACTATGCTTATTCATGATCCTTGTCTGTACCTTTTACATTGATCCCTGTTATCTGTACATGTTAAAAGACTCTGCACGGCTTCAAGGTATATATTTATATAGAGTAGATCCAGCTATCTCAAAGACCGGCCTATCAGATCAGGGCTTCTGTGGTATTTCCGTTCAGAGGTCTCCAGTTAACCCTGTGTTGCTCGTCTCATATATATACAATATATATATTCTGTCTGTGTATTTCTGCTTATAGGTGGTGCCACTGTGACAAAGGGGGGATAGGGGATTAACAAATGCCAGAGGATGTATGGTGAGTTTTAGATGTATGCTTAAAGTTTCTAAAATCAGATTGGATGAATCTCCAGACGTTCGAAAGGCTCAGATTATGCTGCAACGTAAGAAGTTCTCTGTGATCCGTGAGTGAGGTAACTGGAGCAAGATGTGTCCAGTGCATCAGTTAGAAAACAAATGAAATCACAAACCCAGAGGATGAGATTCGTGCCTAAAAAATGAGGTAGAGAATCAAATAACAGAGAATAAAACTTACTATTAGGGCATACATATTTATCAGTCTGTAATGAACCTTGAAGGAGGTCAACATCTATAATCATGCATCTGCCGTTATGGTCATGCATGCTAATGGATTGCACCAATCCTCCTCTCCTTTCAGTCTTTTTCAGGACTAACCTTCTTAAAGTTCAGCATTTATTCGAAACTGATAACTCTTTTCAGAAGAATTGATAAGAAATAAATTGGAAACGAAAATGTTTGCAAACTGCTTTGTTGGTAACCAATTAATTTCTGAAAGACTTAATATGTGAAGTCATTAGCAAGATAGTAATCAGCACCGTTGTTTGACAATTTATTGAAAAGATAAATATATTTATTTCCTTCAATCTCTAGAATTTACATTGTCATTATTTCTAGTGCTCTGGAAATCAATTCATTTTTCCAGTGCCCTCCAATTGGCAACTCTCCACGGATAGTCTAAATACCGTAACACTTTGTTAACAGGACTTCTCTCTGACGGATTCAAAGACATCAGTTTACTTAGCATATCCATGGCTTCTGTGGTCAATTTTTTCCAGTGGTAAGACAAACCTTCAGTGATTCCAGTTTTCTGCCAAACAATGAAATCTTCAAAAAAGGGGTCAGATGGAACCGTTTTCTCCCAAGGGAAGTACCCAGTCATCAGACAGAAAAGAAGCACTCCTAATGCCCATGCATCAAGAGTGAAATCAATGGGCACTCCCTCACAGTTTTGTGTATTGCTTAGTTCTGGTGCTGTGTATGGGATGATTCCAGACACAAGTTTCAACACTGTGCCTCTAGGACGAGTTAATCCAAAGTCTGTAAGCTTTATATTCTGGCAGTCCCGGCCAAAAATTAAAATATTTTCTGGTTTTACATCTCTATACACCAATCCTTTATGATGAATAAATTCGAGAGCATTAACTAGCTGTTTGGTACAGAGCTTGGCAGCTGGTTCCAGTATACCTTCCTATGATTAAAAAAAACAAACATACGTTTATACAAAAGAGAACGTGCACATAACATAATATGGAAACACTAGATTTTCAGCTGATTAAATATATGCAATTGCAGAATTGAAGGAGTTAAATAATAATAATAATAAATAGATAAGGCATTTCTAATTTAGTAATATAGGATAAAACTGGGATTCTATTCTCCACTCATACAGGGTTATTCAAAGAGATCTGAATGGCTGGAGAAAGGTAACCGAATGCTGAAAATCAGCGTTCAGTTACCTTTCTTGGCCATTCTGCTATTCAGAGAGCAGGCAATACGCCAAATCCTGGTGAATTGCCTGCACATTCGGTGCCTGTTCGGTGTCTGTTCGAGGGCAGTGAAATCACCATAAAAAAGCACTGCTTCGGCTATTCAGAGAACACAAACCAGCAGTGAAAGGTTCCCGAATTGCCCTGCCATTCGGTGGTTTCATTCGACAGGTTTATTCAGGAGAATCCCATAGGCTTCAATGTTAAAAATATTCCCGTTTTAATTCAATATCTAATAAACCATTCATTATAAAATTCTGCAGTAAAGAGTCTCTTTATTTATAGATTTTTTTGTATATTTTAAGCATTTTTTTTTAAAAGTCCGATTTTTTTATTAGTTGGGAGGGATGGCTTTCTCAGTGGGAATGTGGATGTTTGTATTGTACTATGATCTGAGTTTGTCAATTCAAAAATAAAGTTGTTTTTAAAAAAAAGTCCGATTTTGTTTTTAAGTTTACTTATTTTTTCTGTAACAGCCCTTTTTATTATCATTCATAGGACCTCATGTAAATTTCAGACATTTTCGCTCAGTAGTTTCTTTGCAAACAGTGTTTCACTTTTCAATCATTCATGCAAACTGTTTTGCTAATTTATTCACTGCCGCCTTCTACGGTGTAGGCTTTTTCCAGCAGCTGCTCTGCGTGTGATCGGCTCCTGCTCGGGTTTTTCCGGCGTCTTCGACGGGTTAATCCAGATGTTTTTGAGAGTTTTCGGCGTGCATTCGCCGGGTTTTCGGCAGCTTTTCCCTGCACTTCGACAGCCCTGTGGTGCTTGCTGAATACACCGCAGGGTCGCCGAAATGGGAAAGCCGATTTGCACCGAATTGAAGAGAACGAAAAGTCACCGAACGTGTGGTGACTTTTCGAATCTCTTTGAATAACCCTGATAGAAGTACATCCAAGATGGAATATTACCTATTCTGCTAGGGGAATTACCCCTTTTATAATGCCATACAGCATTTCACTACATACCCAAGATGGGGTAAACCCAAGTGAGTGAGCAAAGCATATATAAGTATCACGGGGTTCTGACAACTGTGTTTTTAAACAGTTACATAGTTACATAAACTGAAAAAAGACAAGCGTCCATCGAGTTCAGCCTCTCTCACATCACCTACTGCTGTTGATCCAAAAGAAGGCAAAAAACCCAGTCTGAAGTGCTCGCCAATATGCAACACCCTGGGAAAAAAATCCTTCTTGACCCCAGAATGGCAGTCAGATTTCTCCTTGGATCATGAAGCTTTTACCCACATATTAAATATTATGACCCTTAATATTCTGTGTCTGCAGGAAGTCATCCAGTCTTTTTTAAAAGTCTGTACTGTCTCTGACCCATCCACCTCAACAGGCAGAGAATTCCACAGCTTTACTGTTCTCACTGTAAAATAACCCTTCATATACTTTAGGCTGAATTTCCTTCACCTAAATGGGTGACCTTGTGTCCTGTGTATAGTCCTATTAATGAATAGGTTTCTAGATAATGGTTTATAATGGCCCCATATATATTTAAATAAAGTTATCAGATCCCCTCTAAGGCGCCATTTCTCTAAACTAAACAGGTTTAAACTTGTTAGCCTTTCCTCATAACTTAAACCTTCCATTCCCTTTATTAATTTAGTCGCCCGTCTCTGCATTGTTTCTAGCGCTATAATATCCTTTCTTAAGATAGGTGCCCAAAATTGCACGGCATATTCAAAGTGCGGTCTTAACATAATTTTGCCTCTGTATAAATCAATGGTTTCATCCCGAGAGTGAATTCCCCTTTTAATGCATAGCAATACCTTGCTAGCCTTGGCAGCTGCTGTTTGACATTGCATATTGTTACTTAGTTTGAAGTCTATGATTATTCACAAATTTTTCTCCTGCTTTGAGTTCCCTAACTCCGTACCATTTAGGGTATACGTTGCTTGTGTGTTCTTCACTCCAAAGTGCATAACTTTGCATTTATCTACATAAATTTCATCTGCCATTTAAGTGGCCAGTCCCCCAATGTAAATCCCTCTGCAGCGAAGTAACATCCTGCTCACATTGTATCACTTTTCCTAGTTTTGTGTCATCTACAAACACTGATACATGACTGTTGATGCCTATTTCAAGGTCATTTATAAATAAATTGAATAGAATTGGTCCTATAACAGATCCCAGAGGGACACCACTTACCACTGATGTCCATCTGTACCCTATCTTTTAGCCAGTTTTCAATCCAAGAACATGTATTTTCGTCTAGACCAATTTTTCCTAATTTAAATATTAACCTCTTGTGTGGTACTGTGTCGAAAGCTTTGGCAAAATCCAAGTAAATCACATCCACTGTGACCCCCTGATCTATACTTCTACTTACTTCCTCATAGAACACAATTAGGTTAGTCTGACATGATCTGTGTTTTATAAAACCATGCTGATTTTTGCTAATTACATTATACCTCCCAATAAATTCTAGAATATTATCCCTTAGTAATCCCTCAAATACTTTCCCAGCTACAGATGTTACGCTCACAGGTCTATAATTTCCAGGCACAAATTTTAAACCTTTCTTAAATATAGGGACCATGTCAGCTTTGGTCCTCTGGTACAATTCCTGAAAGAAAAGAATCTTGAAAGATTAAGAACAGAGGTTTACATATTTCAACACATAGCTCCCTCAGTACTCGCGGGTGAATTCCATCCGGCCCTAGGGCTTTATTCACATTCACATTGTTTAATTGCTGCAAAACCTTGTTCTGAGTCAACCAGTCACTTTTTATTAGTAAGTTTTTATCAATGAATTGCATGTCTCCTTGTATAGGTTTCTCTTTGATAAATACTGAATAAAAATAATCATTAAAAATTTCTGCCTTCTCTTAATCTTCAGTTAACAATACACCTGACTCAGATTTTAGCGAACCTACATTTTCACTCTTGGGTTTTTTAGAATTTATGTACCAAAAGAATCTTTATGGGTTGGTTTTGCTCTCTTTCACTATTTATTTTTCATTTTCTAGTTTAGCCATCTAATTGCTGTTTTACATGCTTTATTGGCTGCCTTATATGCTTTATAGGATGCCTCAGATTTATGAGATTTAAAAGCTTTAAATGCCTTCTTTTATTTTTCATTTTCTTGGTTATCTTCCTACTTTTTTATTTATTACCCAGTGGAATATATTGGGACGTGTACTTTTCTAGTGTTTGGTTTGAAGATATTCAACTTATCCTCTGTTTTTTCCATGAAAGATATTTTGCCAGTCAATGAGATTGAGAGCTTCCCTTATTTTAACAAAGTTGGCCTTTTTAAAATTACATGTTTTAGCATGCCCCCTATGAATGTGTTTTTTTGAGTTTATTTCAAAAGACACCTTATTATGGTCACTGTTTCCCAACTGCTCCCTTACATGAATATTTGAGAAAAGATCTGCATTATTTTATATAACCAGATCCAGACAGTTATCCTCTCTAGTTGGTGTTTCTACCAGTTGTGTCATGAATGTATCATTTAACAGGTTTAGAAACCGGATTCCCTTAGTGAATTACTAGTCCCACTATCCCAATTAATGTCCGGGTAATTAAAATCCCCAATAATTAAAGTGCTACCCAGAAGTGCAGCCTTCCTAATTTGCTCTAACAGTTGTTCTTCCTCATCATTATATATATTAGGCGGTTTATAGCATATGTTATTCCCCAAAGAAATATTTACCCATAAGGATTCCACATTTCCCTCATCGCTTACCAGGGGTGTAATATTTGGCTTTAAATCCTCATTTACATACAAACACTCCACCCCCTTTCTTGTGTTTCCTATCCCTCCTAAACAATGCATAACCATGCAAGTTTACAGCCCAGTCATGCATTTCATCCCACCATGTTTCTGTTATGCCTATTATGTCATATTGCTTAGTGTATGCTATTGCCTCTAGTTCCCCATCTTGTTATTGAGGCTCCTTGCATTAGCAAGCATACATTTAATATTGTCTCTACCCACACATGTTGAATGTGACTTTACATTGCATGCCTCCACTGTTCTGACATTGCCCATCCCCCGGCTCCACCCCCTTTAGTCAGAGCTGAAACCCATCCTCTATCTGTTCTGTCTCCATTTTGTTAGCTTCTGTATGCCTCCCCCTTCCACTAGTTTAAAGTCTCCTCCAACCTTTATTTTAACCATCCTGTCCCCAGCACAGCAGACCCTCTTCCATTCAGGTGCAATCCAGCCCAGTGCTCTAAAAACTCAAAGCCCTCCTTCCTGCACCAAGACTTAAGCCACGCAATGACCTCCCTGATCTCCAGCTGCCTTTCCACTGTTGCGCATGGCAGAAAATACTACCTTGTAGGACCTCTTCTTCAGTTTATTTCCTAGTTCCCTGAACTCATTCTTCAGATCCTTCCATCTTCCTCTTACTTTGTCATTGGTACCAATATGGACCATGACAGCTGGGTCATCTCCAGCCCCTCCCAATAATCTGTCAACTCTGTCAACCACATGCCTAACACGGGCAGCCGGCAGACAGCAAACTGTCTGGTTAAGGCGGTCAGAGCGACAGATTACCCTGTCTACTCTCTTAACAATAGAGTCCCCTACCACCACAACCTGTCTAGGCTTACTTGCCCTATTTATCCCTCCCTTACTTGGTGGGCTGATCCCCCTGCTGTTAAAGGGAGCAGCCTCCTCCAGTACTGCTACACCTGAGCTGATGCACACAACATCAAAGGGGCAAATCTGCTTGTGTGCGCAAGATCAGGACTAGCCAACCTTTTCCTCTTCCCTCCCCCCTGCTACCATGTGTCACTGACACCCAGCTACCAACACAATTTACTGTTTTCATAATACTCAATAAAGAATGTTGATGTTCAAAATATCTGTATGAGAGTGGTCACCCGGCCTCCACAGTGGGTTCAAAAGTTGTGGAACTCACACTAGGGCTGCCTCCTTTTTGATTCATTTGTTTATTGTCAAAATTTGCAGACGTTCAGCTATTTGCGAGAACAAATAAAAAAATCCAATGAAATAGCTCATAGCAATGAATGCATCAAGTGTTTTCCCCAAATTCAACCGAAAATGCAACTTTTAATGACTTTACTAATTGTTTTATTCATATTTTATTGAATTCTGCAATTATTCAACACCTTGACTTGTGGCAGGGAGGGTTGCTTGGGGGGGCGTGTCTGGACGTTGACCTAGATGCTGCACACTGAGAGCTCTCCGTATCCCCCCCTGACCTTCCGCATTTTAACTACGTACCAGCCCTATTATGGTCCGCACCAAGAATTTTACAAGCAGCCAGAAGACTCCTGCAAAACCTACTCATGCAGTGGAGCGCCCACTGGACGAATACCTGCTCTCCGTAAATCTGCCTACTTCCGCCCCATCAACGCCTAAGATGGCAGAAGCAGCAGCCCTCGTGCCGGACCCGACCGTGGCAATCGCCTGTCTGGAGATGCGACTGGAGTCCCTCCTGGCCAGGATGCCCACGAAGACAGACTTGGCGGAGATGTTGTCGGACCTGCGTAACTCGTTCTGGCACGATGTGGAGGAGGTGAGAGACGAGGTGGCAGCCATGTCCACCAGAGTGACGCTCCTTGAACAGGCAGCGCCTGGGCCTGCTCCCGCGCCGGACTCTCCTGCAAGGGACTTTTCTGGCCTCTGTCGCTTGGTTGACGACCTCAACAATAGGGGCCGCAGATACAACATCCGCATATAGTGCAATGTTTACCCTGCACACGACCTTTCACATGCGCACAGGGCCTTAAGGTCGAACCCCAGGAAGGACAACCCCGAGGGATGTGGTGTGCTGCTTCGCTAGTTACCAGCTGAAAGAGAAGATCATGCTCTGTACCTGCACCTCCAGGACATGGGATTTCGAAGGCCAGAAGCTGGAGATCTTCCATGACCTGACACTGTTTACGCTGACGGCACGCCGCCATCTATGCCCCATCGCCCAGGCCCTATGGCAGCGGAACATCCCCTACAGATGGGGCTTCCGCTTCGCCCTCACTGTCCGTCTAGACGGTGCTTTACACGCTGTTTGCAGCCATGGTGATATCCCTCCTATCTTGGAAGCCCTTCACATCCACCCGATGGAGGTTCCAAATTGTGAGTGGAATGAGCCCTGGCGAGTGGGCACGGCGCCTCGGCCCCAATACCCTCTGAGACAATACCGACGCCGGGAGGCACCCGATGCAGACACACCAGATCACCCGTGAGCTGCCACTCTCTGATGTCCCCCTTCTCACGCTTTCACCCCCCACTGTGCCTGTAGGCTGGGAGTGACCAGCTCCCCTGTGCGTCTAGACCCGCTGTCCCCTCCACATCCTGGGAGGTGTCTTCTTACTGTACATCCCTGCATGGTTTCCACAGTGGCACCCTACCGAAGAGAAAATGGGTGGCATAGCTGCACCCCCTTTTTTTTCTCTGCTCTGCCTTATGTACAGTACTGCTATTACTTGATTTGATTCCCTGCGTTGTGTGTTCCATACTGTGGTTCCCTGCTTAGTTATAACCCACCATGCGTGCTGTACTGCTGTTGCCTTTCTGGGCCTGATATGCCATGAATACAGTACTGCTGTTACCTTTTTAACTGTGCCTTAACTACAGTGCTGCTGTTACCTGTTTAGTTCTAATATGACATGAATATGGTATTGCTGTTGCCTATTTAGACCTGATATGCCATGAGTACGGTGCTGCTGTAACCTGTTTAGTTTTACTACCCCCATACCTACAGTGCTGTTGTTACATGCTTAGTTCTAATGCGCCATGAATCCAGTACTGCTGTTACCTGTTTAGACCTGATGCGCCATGTGTATGGTACTGCTGTTACCTGTTTAGTTGTAATATGCTATGAATGTAGTACTCCTGTTACCTGTTTAGTTTTAATACGCCACCAGTACAGTACTGCTATTACCTGTTTAATTTTAATATGCCATATATACAGTACTGCTGATATGTGTTTAGTTTTAATATGCCATATATACAGTCCTATTGTAGTGGTTTTCATACACTTTAGATACTGTACTACCGCTGCCTGTTTCGTTCCACAACACCTTGGGTCCATTATGAGTATTACCTCCCCTCCTTTTTTTTTCTTATATATACACACCACGGGTACGCTTAATGGGGTTATAGCCGGATCCACTTACACATTTGCACCTCCCTAATACTAACCAGCACAGATACTTGGCTAAAGCACTAAAGCGACAGCGTGCCTGCTTGTTGCGTGCTCTTGGAGATCAACGTCACCTCCTGCATACCGTGATTGGCTGACTAGAAAGGAAGATGTGTGAAACCAGGAGTACCTGTCGCTAGGATGGAGGGCACCTTGGAGACTCACCTCCATAAATGGTACCATTGGTGCACATACATTTCCTTGCACGCCTGCCGCAGCGGTCTTCATAACACTCGCTGTCTCCAACGCCACCCACCACCTTACCCTATCAGGGTTATTCAGAGAGCGTGAAAAGCAGGAGAATGACTGGAGAATGAAAAATTCTAGGTCAAAATAGCCAAACCAGAAAAATTCTCCCTTTCATCTCACTTTCCAAATCGGCTATTTTGACCTAGAATTTTTCATTTTCCAGTCATTCTCCTGCTTTTCACGCTCTCTGAATAACCCTGTATGACTCTGGAGGCCCTGGCTTTCTTGTTGCCATTGCTACCCCTCCGGCTGTTTTTTGCGGTCACCCCACTCGTCCCCGATGCGTGAGCTGAAAGAGTCCCTGTAGCCATATGCCCCCACCCTACCTCCTTTCCCCCTTTTTTATTTTTTATTATCCTTCTCTCTTCTTTCTCTCCTCCCTCTCCACTATTCTTTTCCCTCCTCTCTTTTCCCTTATCACTGCCTGTCCCCCTCCCCTCCTGACCCTTACTTTCTTACCTCTTTCTCCCGCCCAACCATACTCCTCTCTCTCCCCCTCCGCATACTCCCTTCCTCCCTTTCCCCCGCCCCCTTTCCGTCTTTACCCCGCTTTGTCCACATACCGACATCTCACTAACTGAAGTCTTTTGCCCTGTCCTCCTGTTTGCTCGATCCTCCCTTGGGTGTCAGACTTTGCCTATTGCTCACCGCCATACTATTATCTGGCGGATTATGCCTCTCTGAGATGTTTCTGCCATGGGAAATACCTGTGAGTTACCAAGATGTTCAGCAGATCCATATTTCACATGAGGTATTTATGTAGTCTCACTGCTTTTGACTAGACACGATGATGTTAAATACATTATGGTTACTGACCGCTATTAGCACTTTATACTGTATTTGCCATGACTAGTTATATCTCTGTACGGTTATCTATTCATGCTTGTCCTTTTGCTTTGAGTAAAAAAAAGAAGGGAGGGGGGTTGCTTTGTTGAGGATTGTATTGTATTGTACATGAACAGTGTGACGATCAAAATCTGCTACCTAACCAGTTGTCACATTCGGAGGGAAAGTGTACAAGGGGTTACAGCTCGAAGCCTCTGGACTTACTAACTCTACCTGCTCTCAGGACCCAAGTTATGCCAAACTAACCCCCCTAAACCGTACACACCCTTTCGAATATACGCTGCACCACGAAAGTAATAGGGCACTTTCGAAACCCCTTTAACTGTATAGCACCCCAATCCAGGAGACTAACCATATACAGCTAATATATCTACCAAAGGTTATATTCTATGGTAACACTAAACCAAGCTATTCGAGAAGCACGAAGCATCTAGATCAAAGACGGTACTGGGTTTCAAAGCTTTAATGGAAAAAGATAAAAATACAAACTTTACAGTGCCGATATCACAAAAACAAGACATACAAAATATAAGAAAACGTGCAAATACAGTTCTTTAAATAAAATGGGACTTGCATAGAAAACCTAACTGGCATTAGGCATCTCTTCCATGGGTATTTCCAGATTTTAGATGTCCCGGACGGTTCGTAGATGTTCATCAACCCAAGTCTTTGAAGAAATACCAATTGTACAGTGAGCGCTGGCTCTTTGTCTGTTCAACACCCCCCTCCCCAACCCCCAACCCATTTGGTTTAGCCTAGGAGAGCAGATCAGATAAGGGGTTGGAAATATCAGAGGTCTTACCTTGCAAACTCCTTTGCAAAGACAAGAGAACCCCCCCCCCACAAATTCCGCATATAAAAACTGACACACTGCGCAGAAAATAATTCCTGTGTGTGACACCTGCCACCTAAAGATGGACGACGGAGGCTTCAAGCCATTGTTAGACAGTTCTCCTTGGCAGGAAAGTCCTTCTTGCAAGATGGGGTCCAGTCTATCTGACTGGGGAGCTTTTTCTTCTCCTCTGATAGCTGAGGGCTAATTCCTATATCCCATAAGGAATGCAAACTATTTGCTTCCTTCACCAGGGTCACCATAGGATCACTGTTATCCTGTCCATCAGGTAAACAAACACTCCAGACCACAGCATCAGGATCGTAGAAGGCCTTGAGATTTTCGTGTACTAGCCCCGACAGAGCTTGTATCCTGTCCCTAAACGTTAGGATTTAATCAACAGAGGTTTCTGGGGGACGCACTCTACCTTCCCATTCCTCCCTTACTGAATCCAGGGGTTCCCGCACCCTGCTCTCATACAACGATTCAACTGGTGAAAAAACCTGTGGACTCCTGCGGCACCTCCCGATATGCAAAACAGTAAACGAGAAAGATATTTCTCCCAATCATGACCTTGTGAAGACACAAAAGTTCTAAGCATCTGTTTGAGGGTATCATTAAACCACTTGCAGAGACCATTAGTTTGAGGGTGGTAGGGGCTCGCCAACAAATGTTGCACATTTACTTTCTTGCAGAGGCTCTGCATCAAATTGGACATAAACTGTGGAACCTGGTCTGTAAGCATCTCCCGGGGAAACCCTACTCTGCAAAATATACCTATAAGGGCATCTGCCACCTTATCTGCCCGGATAGATGACAAAGCCACAGCTTCTGGGTGGCATAATCAACCACTGTGAGAATAAACTGTTTCCCAGAGCTGCTGGTGATGGCTAAGGGTCCCACCAAATCCACTGCTACCGCTCAAAGGGTTCCCCGACAATGCACAAGGGCACCGAACAAGGACAAGGGCACCGGGGAGCACGGGTTACATCTCCAGTTTTCGCCACTGTTTGGCAGACAGGACAGTCACAGGACTGACAGAAATTAGCCACTGTAGTGCTCATATCAGGCCAGTAAACATGGAGACAGCCGGGACCTGGTTTTACACACTCCTAGTTGTCCTGCAAGAGGTGTTTCATGGGCCAGCTTAAGCAACTCTTTTCGGAAGGGTTTGGGTACTACAAGTTGCTTGCAAACTTCCCATAGGTCCTGCTCCTTCCTTGGAAGATTCTCTCGGTACAAAAGCCCCTTTTCCCAGTACACTCTGTAGGAATCAGAATCAGTGACTGGAGCTTCTGTACGTTTCCTTGTCCCTTCCAAGGAAGGGTCGGTGTGCAGGGCTGCTATAAGCTTTTCATTCCTGCTCCCTTGCTTAAGAAACTCAGGAGCCATAGCCCCATCGGATGGAGCCTCCTGGGAATCAGGGTTCTCCTCCTGGGGATAATAGGGTTCCTCAGCCACCGGAGAAGGAGCACACTATTTTCCCCTTCATTACTGGCTGAGTTTACAGCCTCCCCAGCAGCCTCACAAGCGGCCTGTAAACGGGTTGCCACTGTTGCACTGGATATTTGACTGGGCTCCACACCATTTACATCTGCAGGGACAGTAGGCAGGGCTCCACCTTCCTCTGCCCCGCTCCTGCACATTAGCACAGGAGCGGGACATATGCGAGGTATTGCTCTTTCCACTTCCCTCACCATTAGGCTGACCAGAGGACATCTCTGCTTCACCTCGCAGCCCGCTTTCATGCAGGAATGGCATCGGACATATCTAGAATCAGTCTTCAATGTGTTTCCTCCCCCATGCCAGCATAGCTGGTTCAGGTGTAACATTCCCAGGGTTGCTCTCCCCGTTCCCGCAAACAATAGAGGGTCCCAAAGTTTCACACAGTACCTCAGATGGTACGGGGTTGTCCATTAACACATTCGGGTCACAGTAGTCATCCTCTGGGGCATACCGACATACCAGCTGGTCCAAGACGTTCCCCAGCATCACGTTCACGGGAATATCCTCAGAAACCCCAACCTCCCACAACCCTTTACCAACACCCCAATCTAGGTACACCTGTGCCATGGGCACCGTAGGGTGAACCCCACCAACTCCTTTGATGGCCATCATCTTTCCTGGAATAATGTCCTCCAGACTGACTATTTCAGGTCACACCAGGGTTCATGATGCACCAGTGTCCCGGAGACCGATGGTCACATGGTCACCCACAGTAACGCTCTGCAGGTTGTCGCTACCTCGATCCACTGATCCAGACACACAAAGGACAGGCGTTGGACTTCCTGAGGCTTTTCCACCTCCTTCTTCCCGCAGCGACTGCCTCTTGGTGGGTTCAAGTGGCACTCAGGTGCCCCAAACGATTACAACGAAAGCACCTGTGGGTATCCCCTAGGTTCGATGCGGCTGATGCTCCTTGGCTGGTGGACGATATAGTCATCGGTTTCCTCGCTGACTTGATAACTGGTGTAGGTGTAGCTCCTTCTTTCCAGGCAGTGGATCCAGCTGGTGTAGGCACGTGTCTGGCCGGAGGCGCTCTTTTGTTCACATATTCGCTGGCCAGGTCTGCTGCCTCTGCTGTACCTTTTAGGCTTTCTGTCCAGAATCCACTCTCTGGCCTCAGGACTCCTAGTTTGCAGAAACTGCTCCAGAATCATCAGGTCCTCCAGGGCCTCATAGATGGTGACTTGCAGGCCCCCAGTCCATTGCCGGAATGGGGTTCTGAGCTGCCCAGCAAATTCTGTGTAGCTGTCCGATGTTCCTTGCTGCATGTTCCTGAACTTTTTACCATAAAATTCAGGGGTTAGATTAAAACCTTTTGAACAGGGCCTTTTCTAGGGCGTCATAGTCCTTGTCACTCTCCTCTGGAAGGAAAGTAAACACATCCAGGGCCTTTCCTTTCAAGCGTGGGGTTAAATACTGCCCCCCTGATCCTTGGGCAACTGGTACTGCCGACACACCTTCTCAAACCCTCTCAGGAACACATCCAGGTCAGTGTCTTTCTTGAGCATGGAAAAATGCTCCAGCTGGGGTCTGTTGGCGTTTGTTTCTCCACCATTGCTGCTCTGGGTGGAAGAACTGGCCCTCTCCAGACGACGCAGTTCCAGTTCGTACTGCCCCTTCTCTCTCTTTCCGTAGCCTCTCTTTCTGCAGTCTCCTGTGCCGCAGCTCATATCGCAGCCTTTCGTGCAGCAGCTCTCTCTGCAGTCTCTCGTGTCGTAGCTCTCTCTGCAGCCTCTCGTGCCGCAGCTCTCTCTACAGCCTCTCATGCAGCAGCTCTCTCTGCAGCCTCTCGTGCCACAGGTCTCTCTGCAGCCTCTCGTGCAGCAGCTCTCTGCAGTCTCCCGTGCAGCCATCTGATGCTGGAGAATTAGTTGTAGTCTCAGCTCGGGGTCATCACTTCCAGGGCCAGACTGGCCTACCGGGATACCGGGAGGAATCCCGGTAGGCTGCGGCAATCATTGTGCCGCCCACAGCATTATTGAGAAACCGCGGGCTGGTACTAGCGGCCGCCGGCCGGCCCGTGGGTTACGCACACTATCTGGCCATCGCCTGTCAGTGCCTGCGGGCTGCGGTCAGGCTTGAGAGTGATGAGTCAGTGATGTAGGAGGGGCCGCCAGGCTGACAGCCGCTGCAACGTGCGTCCCACCCAGCGAACATAAGTATGGGATGGGAAATGGCACTCACGCTGCATTGGCACCGCCCTCGGCCCTCCCTACGTTGCCACATTGTGCAGGCGCCGCGCTGAAGACCCTCGAGTCACACGAGGAGGAGGTTGGCAGATGTGTGAGTGTGACACTGACTAGGGAGGCCGCCCAGCGCGAGGCTAGCAGCTCGCTCAGCCAACTCCTCAGAGTTCCGAGTGACCTGGGCGACCTCCGTCCCCGTTTCTTTCACGGCGAGCACTGACGGCACAGGAGGAGAGGACTGTGGAGACAGCAGGTTGCTGGTGGTGGTAAGGTGACCGTGTATATAGTGGACTCCGCCTGGCCCTGACTCCCCCTGGGATACATGATGCCGCTCATGACCCCCAGGCAGCCATCCAGCTGCAGCCGCAGGCAGAGCATCCCCTGAGACACTGTAACCTACCCTTACCATCATGGAGGCGGTGAGAAGGCAGGAAACTGCAGCGGAGCGCCTGGAGCTGCTGGCACAGAACCTCCCAAGCTACACGTCACGTGTAGCTTGGGAAGTTCTGTGCCAGCAGCTCCAGGCGCCCTGCTGCAGTTTCCCGCCTTCTCAACACCGCCATAATGGTAAGCTGAGTATGCTGTGCAGTTTGGATCAATCTTCTCCTTTCACACCTCAGATAGGGAAAGAAAGTTTCTCCACCGGATCAGGCTCCATGGTGGGGATGTCATGGTGGTGGAGAAACTTTCTTTCCCTATCTGAGGTGTGAAAGGAGAAGATTAATCCAAACTGCGCAGCATACTCAGTTTACCATCATGGTTTCTTATTCAGTGCTGCTCAGTTTGCAGGTCAATTAAAATCATGCCACACGGCAGTGAGGCCTACCAGCTGTCAACTCCCAGGTCTCTCAGGCTTACCACTATAAGTGGACCCTCAAATCTTTTTCCCCATTTCTCCTGTTATTGATCCAGTTGGAATTATTAAGCAAACACCACTACTAGGTAGAAATACACTTTGAACTTGTAGCTATTATTATTATCCCGTTTCTAGGTCATCAGTCATTATTGAACAGGTCAAATTGAAGTATTGACTTATTTGATCGAATTCTAAAATGCTTGGTTATCCTATATGCGTGCTAATATTTCCCTAAGGTCACCAAGATCTTGATCCAAAGCTGCGTTCTAAAGTTTGTAAATCAATAAAAATTATTAATTAACAGTACATGAGAACATTCAGTATTCCATTGGGAAAATGGATAAGCAAACCTAAATGTGAATCATCTGCTATATATTTCTTTAGAGTCAATGGAGCTTTGACCCCTTAAGCACTACATAATGTTGTATGCTGGCATGCAGGATTTAATGACCAGTGCTTGCCGAGACCAACATGGGGTCAAGCATTGTATCAAGCTGCAGATAGGTTGGGACAAGCGTTTTTCACTGTCACAACTACGCAACGTAGCTGTAATTCTCACTGTTGCATCTATATATAATACTCTTCAAATGTGTTTTAAAATGCATGGTTTTCCCGTTTATGAATAACATAATAATGACGTTGGGCTGGTATAATAATGCTATGGGGCTGGTATGAAATTATTTCCAGGGCTGGTTTTTATCCCCAGTCCGGCCCTGATCACTTCCCAGAAGTTTGAGGGCCATTTCCAGTTCAGAGTCCATGGCATTAACAGGGTTAACAGCTACCAATCTTGGGGTTGCAGACTCCACAGTAACCCCTGCTGTGCCTACATTCTGCTGTGCTCGGAGTTCATCATTCTTCAACAGATCTCTGATAAACTGCTCTTTGTTCCTGCCATGTGGCTCTATCTTTCCAGATTGGCACAGCATCTCCAGAGCCGCTTTAGGCTAGGGACAGATGAGCGCATTTTCTGCGGCCACCGTCAAAATGTACGTCGATGCGTGCGCACGCATTTTTTCACGGAATACGCTTAAGTGGTCAGACGATGCGCAATTCTGGACGTATTTCATGACGATGGGGTGAAAAGAAGTCTAGGGAAATCCGGCTGTTTGAACGTTATGTTGGCCGCACACTAGCAGCGTCTGACGTCTCCTAATCACGCACACACGCTGCTATGCGGCCGCAGCGCACTCTGTACGTCAGTACCAGCGGTTTAACGTTCTCGAAAAAATGCGTTCATTTTCCACTTGCGTTGCGCGGCCGGACTTTCGTGCGACCGTACTTCGTATATTGGCCGTCATTGCCCGTCATCTGCTGCTAGCACGGCCGTGATTATGTGCGCCAGAACGCGCGTTCGCACTGCCTCAGTCTGACCCTAGCCTTAGACTTGTTTTTGTAGGCATCCATTGTTTCCAGGAATAGAGAAATAAAACAGAAAGGGAAGAACTGTTTTGCACAGTATGTCTGGGACTTGGCACTGAGTACTGTCTTTGGAAAATTACCCAAAAAACATGTAATTTCTTTAGTACCATGATTTACCCTCCAGGCAATTCCAATGGCACTAAGACTCTAGATATCCCATCCGCTGCCAGCCAGTTTGTGACGATCAAAGTCTGCTACCTAACCAGTCGTCATGTGCGGAGGGAGAGCGTACAAGGGGTTACAGCGCCAAGCCTCTGGACTTACTAACTCTACCCGTTCTCAGGGCCCCAAGTTACGCCAACCTAACCCCCTACACCGTACACACCCTTCCGACTATACGCTGCCACCACGAAAGTAATAGGGCACTTTCGAAACCCCCTTAACTGTATAGCACCCCAATCCAGGAGACTAACCATATACAGCTAATATATCTACCAAAGGTTATATTCTACAGTAACGCTAAACCAAGCTATTCAAGAAGCGTGAAGCATCTAGCTCAAAGACAGTACTGGGTTTCAAAGTTTAAATGGAAAAAGATAAAAATACAAACTTTACACAGTGCCGATATCACAAAAACAAGACATACAAAATATAAGAAAACTTGCAAATACAATTCTTGAAATAAAATGGGACTTGCATAGAAAACCTAACTGCCATTAGGCATCTCTTCCATGAGTATTTCCAGATTTTTAATGTCCCAGAAGGTTCTTAGATGTTCATCAACCCAAGTCCTTGGAGAAATACCAATTATACAGTGAGCGCTGGCTCTTTGTCTGTCCAACACCCTCCCCAACCCCCAACCCATTTGGTTCAGCCTAGAAGAGCAGATCAGATAAGGGGTCGGAAATATCAGAGGTCTTGCCTATGCAAACTCCTTTGCAAAGACAAGAGAAAACCCCCCTACAAATTCTGCATTTAAAATCTGACACAGTGCGCAGAAAATAATGCATGTGTGTGACAAACAGGGCTGACAATCCTCAGGCAAGCATCCCTCGCTGCCGCAGGTGTTCCGTCGTAGGTTCTATTTAACCATGAATTTCTGGGAACCCCGGGAAGTATTTTGTCCTCAATAAGTGAGGTAATACAATAAATGCTGTCATTAGGTGTTTCGCATAGGACCTATCATTGTAAGGATACGTTGACACTGTGGCTAAGCAAGATGTCTGTATTTTGTGAACTAAATTCCCATAATTTATTATTTGAGTAGAGTGGTGGAAAAATCTGTAAAAACCTTTTAAATCAGGGGTGTGGCCAGCTGCTGATGGGGAACGTCGTATCTTACTAGAGCTCCTCTCTAATCTGCCTAATTGTTGAGTTTTTTTTTAGTTCTTTTTCGCTGAGGTTCTGCCTCAGTGGTCTCCAAGGGCCGGCCACCGAAGCGGAGTTGATGGAC
The DNA here is from genome assembly GCA_009667805.1 of Leptobrachium leishanense. Lineage (NCBI taxonomy): Eukaryota > Metazoa > Chordata > Amphibia > Anura > Megophryidae > Leptobrachium > Leptobrachium leishanense. Next base: position 74,565,756 of record CM019073.1, on the reverse strand, counting down.
GAGGCTGGCGAGACACGGCAACGAGATGCCCCCCTCCCTCTACTGCAGTGAGGATGGCTTTGATTGACGGCCTTGATGCCTGCCTTGTGTTATTGGAGGGGAAGACGAGAGACCGCTCATGAGGGGGATATGGCGTCAGTACTACTGGCATGCAGGGAAGCTCAGGATTCCCACCCACGTGGACTGGGTGCGACCTTACCCTGCAGGGAAGGCTTGGAGGTTGGGGATGGAGAGATCGTTGGCGGTCTGTTGGTTGTGCCGCTGTTTGACCCTCCCATTTCTGGAAGCGGACCCGAGGCCGAGCGGTGACGGTCTCGTCGTCTGATGTGCCTGCAGTTGGAGTGGAGGATGTGGCGGTGTCCTGCGGTGCAGCTCCAACCGCTCTTGAGCCATCTGGTGGCTTACCCGTATGGCGGATCCTTCGGAGAAGAGTCGCACGTGAGTTGTTGCCTGCTGACCTTCTTCGAGGTCTGGTTGGGGAGAGAGGGGACCTCGCCTTGGCTCTCCTACAGCCTCTCTGCCAAGCCAGCCCACCCGAGAGATCAGGGGGGACCTGGACGACCCTGCATAGCCCTGCCTGTGGCGACCCGGACTCCCTTGCTGGACAGTGGATGATTTTGTCTTTCTTTCTCTTTTTCTTATGTAAAAACTAAAGATATAAAAATAATATCTGCTGAGAACTTGATTTTCGTTGACTCTCCACAACCCCTTTTTTTCTCTCTCTCGCTGCCTTCCTGCTGATTTTCTCCCCTCCCCAGTCCCCAGTCTATAAGAAGAGTACCTCTATTTTCGATGTCCCACCCCCTGCTTCTTTCCACGACGCTTATGTGGACTTTCCTGATCCCCCAATGTGCTATCTTATTGCGTGCTATTTGACACTGAGATTTGTGTTTTTTTTATTTTTTTATATACTGTGCCATTCTAGATGACTCTGTGTGGCCCTGCGAGGCCCTCACTTAAACTTTGTTTGAATGTATGAAGCCATCTTTACAAATAAAAATTATAAATAAAAAAAAATAATAAAAGAGGGTGTACGTTAAAATCAGGGATACTCAGGTTATGAACGAACTGACTGCCTTGGTACATTTTACTCTACCATCTTACAATAAGACCTGGGGGCCCTGGCTAAATGCTGGCCTGTAAATTGCAACTGTGATGTGGGTTCTGGTTAACTGTGTGGGCACCATGGCCTCTTTGCTTTCTCCTCCCTGGCGACCCCTCCCCTCCTTCCCCTTTTCCATATCGAATTGTACAGGCTGGATTTGCATATACTTCTTTGTACTTTGGCCTGGGCCGGGCCACACTCTCCCCTCCCCTTCTTTTCTTTCTCCCCCTCTCTTTTTTCTCCCTCTTTTTCTTTCCTTATCTATCAAAATACGGACGTTGTTACTGTTCAATGGCTGCGGGTGTTTAGCGGATTAGTTATGTTTCTCGGCGCTGCGACGCCGTCACTGTCTTCATGCTTACCCTCTCATGCTAATGTCCAATAAATTTTGATTAAGAAAAAATAATAATAATAAAAGAAAACCTTTTAAATCTTTAAATTATATGAGCATTGAGATGGTGTAGTTCGTGTAATGGAGTGCTCTCCCCTTGCTTTGTTGAGTCTGATTATGCTTAGTAAAGGTGAGTGCTGCCCCCCTGGTTGTTCTACAGTGCAAATGTTAATTGCGAAAATTAGATTGCACAGTATGGAGGTTGCACATTTGTCAAGTAACTGCAGATTCTATTTGAGAAAAGTATACCAAACTCAGCCTTTAGTTTCCCCCATTTCTGCCGAAAACATGAAAATATATCTTACTCTGGGCTTTATAATGGATATGAGATCCCTTTGCAGAGCAGCTTCATACAGAAACCCATAATGTTCTTCAGATTCAAATGCAATGCCAAACATGCCGATAATGTTCGGATGACCAGACAGGACAAGAGCAACACAGTATTCATACAGGAAGTTCTGTTGTTTGGTGCTTTCTTTGGGAAGCAGCTTTAGAGCCATTGGTGTTCCTTTGGGAAATAAAAAACTTGCATTAAAATAGATCTGAAATAATACAGATAAAACAAGATAGTCACTATTTGATATCTCATGCTTAGCAGGCAAAACATTTTTTTGTGCACAAAATGGAGTGATTGGCGCATTCCTTAATCAAAACACTTGACAAAATTTGGGACAATATCCAACTGCATAAAATATGCAAAAAAAGGGAAAATATTTTAGTGCAGTATTTAATTTACAAAATTGGAAAGAATTTTTAGTTTTGAAAAATAACAAGTCCAGAGTCCATATATAGGACATATAATCACGCTCCTAGGATTTAGAACAGGGAAAATGCTTGTAGTAAATAGAGACGCTTCCAACTTGAGTGTCAATAAAATGTGGCACTCCATAGATGCGTAGGGTGACTACACAAATATAAAATTAAAAAATAATTATTGATACATATAATAAAATTTAAAATGTGTGGTTACATACAGGTACTAATCACTCTTCACACCTGTTTGCTTATTTCATTCATATATGTCTCCCATGATTAGGTGTTTGCTTATTTCATTCATAGGTGTCTCCCTTGCATTAGGTTGAATTGCAGGGCCCCAATGGATAACTAAAGTGACTAGATATTCCAATTGTATGGCTGATTAGCCTGTTGCACAATAGTTCCATATAGGGGTTCACTTGGATAAGATTAGCTTCAAGTAAGTTAGACTCTTAACGTAAAGTGCTGATGCCTAGCCAGCGTGTGGTCCCGCTAGTTTACTTGGGAATATTGCACCAATTAACCATAAGTGGTAAATATAAACTGTTTCGGTCTCCTTGGTGTGGGACCATACAGTAAATACCACAATCAACACTATACAGACAAACAGGGTCTCCTTGATGTGGGACCCTTAGGTAAATATGAGAGTACACCAATCAATTTGTTTGAGGTCGGTACGGATGGGGCAATTTACCAGGATAGAAATAAATTGTAAGAGAAATAGTGTATTTTTAGAACAAGTAGGGAAATTAAAGGAAGAATTTCTAGAAAAAAGGGTATGGTCATGACAGGTGGTGTTGCAGTGATGTTTCCTGGAAAGAGAGGGCACAATTCTGGCAATCTAGCACCTGGGACTGCTGCACCTAGTCAGAGAACTAGAAGGGCTTTAAATAGAAACAACTGAATTAGCAATGTGTCCTGCCATGGTATCTATTGACCCCTTAGTGCGTTCCTGATTATCAATGGTCCTGATCCCCTAGTTTGACTTCTGGCTAAGTATTCTCGGTTCTGATTTCTGCTCTTATCCCTGTTTGGTTTATATTTATTTGCTTTGGTTTTTCTATATATACCCTGTATGGTTACCTATTATACGGATTCCGTGTACCGACCTCTGGCTTTGTATATATCCTGCGATCTCTTGTCCCTGTGGGTTCAGTAGTTTAATGTATTGTTTATATACTCTATTCAACTTAGTACTGGCCATTCTAAGGACCAGCCTGTCAGATTAGGGGTTTCCTTGATTAGCTAGAGCTAAAAAGGATACCTGTCTGGAACCGGTTATATCAAAAAATGGGGATCTTTTCTCAAATATACAAGTAAGGGAGCAGTTGGGAAAAAGTGAGCACAATACGGTGTCTTTTGAAATAAACTCAAAAAAGCACAGTCATAGGGGGAAATGCTAAAACATTTAATTTTAAATAGGCCAACTTCATTAAAATAAGGGAAGCTCTCAATCTCATTGACTGGCAAAATCTCTTTCATGGGAAAAACACAGAGGATAAGTTGAATAGCTTCAAACAATACACTAGAAAAGTAGACGTCCCAATATATTCCACTGGGTAATAAATATAAAAGAAACAGAATGAAACCAATGTTGCTCAGTAGGAAGATAAACAAGGAAATGAAAAATAAAAAGGCATTTAAAGCTTTTAAATCCGATAAATGTGAGGCTTCCTATAAAGTAAATAAAGCATGTAAAAAAGCGATTAGATAGGCTAAACTAGAAAATGAAAACAGAGCAAGACCAACCCCAAAAGATTCTTTAAGTACACAAATTCTAAGAAACCAAAGAGTGTTAGTGCACTGTAGGGTCACCGAAATCAGAGTCAGAGTTATTATTAACTGAAGGTCAAGATAAGGCAGAAATTTTGAATGATTATTTTTCTTTGGTATTTATCAAAGAGAAACCTATAATAGGAGACATGCAAATCATTGACAAAATAATACAAATAAAATGTGATTGGTGACTCAAGAAAAGGTGTTGCAGCAACTAAACAAAGTGAATGTGAACAAAGGCCCAGGGCTAGACTGCATTCACCGTGGGTACTGAGGGAGCTATGTGTTGAAATATGTAAACCTCTGTCTTTAATCTTTCAAGAATTTTTTCTTTCAGGAATCATACCAGAAGATTGGAGAAAAGTTGTTGTGGTCCCTATATTCAAAGAAGGGTTGTAAAGATAATTATCTTCTAATTTCCTGTATGAATATATAAATGTTGTGATTTAAATACATATCTAAGTCAATATGCCCCTTTAGCTTAGTGCTTAGTTTAAAATTCTTTGTAGCCACATATCCTGTTGAAACATAATTAGAACCAGCTACATCCTGTACCAAGAGGGCCCCCTTGTTTCCCCCACTTGCTGTGGGGCAGATAGAGTAAAAAAAGTCTTTGTGCTATCAATATAAACCATATGTGGTTAAATGTAGTCTCAGACGTGGCAAATCTCTGCGCCATTTTAACTCTGACGTGATCGGTTTCATGATTGGCTGTTATACCACACCTTTTTTGTTATATTAGAGACAGATAAACAAGAATACGCTGAGAGCAATTCTACTCTACATCTTGTGTTGTTGTCCTTTCTTCTTGCTCTCCAGTTGGCCAATGTAGCGCTGCGATAAATAAGTCGTTATGTATGAAATGGACCTAGAGCAGCAACAATGATTTAACTTGCTTGTTTGGTAAATATGAATATGAATATTGATTTGATTATTTATTTAACAAGGGTCAAAATGTCTGCCTGGGAATTATAGGCCTGTGAGCTTAACATCTGTGTCTGGGAAATTATTTGAGGGGTTACTAAGGGATATATTCAGAAATTCATTGAAGTACTGTCACGTCCCACACCGTTCAGGTCTGTCAGCACCCGGCAGAGCGTTCCTCACTGCTTGCTGGCTTGGCACGACTGATATCAGAAGTCCTCATGGTCACGGGTCAGGCACGCCGGCGGGGTGAAACATGATGACACAGCACCCGCTGAGTCTAAAATCCTGCATCTCACATCATTCATTGCCCTGACATGGTTATCACTTCCTCACAGTGCTCTCATTTACTTTCTGTTACTCTCTCTGTGTACCAACCCTGGCAACGTCTGATAACTCTGTATACTGACCCTTGTATTGTCTGATAATTCTCTCTGTGTACTGCCTCCGGAGAAGGCTGAGGTCCTCTCTGTGTACTGACCCTAGCATACGGCCGACTGCCTGTCTTGGTGAAACAACCCTCACTAACTTATCGTGGTATTAACCTCTGGTGGTTGTCAGCATTGTTAGCCCTCTGTGTGTATGCTTACTGGTAGTAGGTAGCCTTGCCGACCACTCAAGGATCAGAAGAGTAGATAGTGGTTTGCATACAGGGACCAGCATTATAGATCCTAGGTAGAATCATGACAGGTATGCCATTAGCAAAAATCAGCAGGGTTTTATGAAACACAGATCATGTCAGACTAACATATTTGCATTCTATGAAGAAGTAAGTAGAAGTATAGATCAGGGGGTCGTAGTGGATGTGATTACTTGGATTGTGCCAAAGCTTTCAACACAGTTCTGCACAAGCGATTACTATTTAATTAAGAAAAATGGGTCTAGATGAAAATTCTTGTTCTTGGATAGAAAACTGGATAAAAGCGAGAGTACAGAGAGTGGTCATAAATGGTACGTTTTCAAGATAGACACCAGTGGTAAGTGGTGTCCTCAAGGGTCTGTTATAGGACCAATTCTATTCAATTTATTTATAATTGATCTTGAAATAGGCCCTGCAAGTCATGTGTCAGTGTTTGCAGTTGACACAAAACTAGGAATAGTAATACAATGTGAGCAGGATATTACTTTGTTGCAGAGGGATTTACATAGATTGGGGGACTGGGCACTTAAATGGCAGATGAAGTTTAATGTAGATAAATGCAAGGATATGCACTTTGGAGTGAAGAACACCCACCCACATATACCTTATGTTACAGAGTTAGGGAAATCCAAGGAGGAGAAGGATTTGGGAATAATCATAGACTTCAAACTAAGTAACAATGCCCAATGTCAAACAGCAGTTGCCAAGGCCAGCAAGGTATTGGCATGCATTAATTGTACCGGCTGGGTGGAGAAGAGGTAACATCACTGCTCTATAACTGTAGAGACACAGGTTCGAACCTGGCAAGAGCACCTCTCCAGTAAGTTTCCTTGGGCAAGACACCTAAAGGTACATACTCACCACCCAGGACATACTTGAAAACAAGAGAAATCTCAAACATAATTTTGCCTCTTTATAAATCAATGGTAAGTCTGCACCTTGAATTGTTGTGCAATTTTGGGCACCCGTTTTCTGAAAAGATATTATGGCGCTAGAAAAAGTGCAGAGACGGGCAACTAAATTAATAAAGAGAATGGAGAATTTCGGTTATGAGGAAAGGCTAACAAGCTTAAACCTGTTTAGTTTGGAAAAACAGCACCTTAGAGGGGTTCTGATAACTTTATATAAATAAATATAGGGTCATTATAAGCCATTGTCTGGAAACCTATTCATTATTAGGTCTATACACAGGACATGAGGTCACCCATTTTGACTGGATGAAAGGAAATTCTGCCTAAAGCATAGGAAGGGTTATTTTACAGTGACAAAAATAATGCAGTGGACTTCTCTGCCTGTTGAGTTGGTTGGGTCAGAGTCTGGACAGACTTTTAAACAATGGCTAGATGACATCCTTGAAAAGCAGAATATTAAGGGTTATAATATTTAAACTGTGGGTAAAAGTTGCTTGATCAAAGGAAAAATCTGACTGCCATTCTGGGGTCGAAGAATTTTTTCCCAGTGTGTTGCATATTGGCGAGTGCTTCAAACTGGGGTTTTTTTGCCTCTTGGATCAACAGCTGTACTTGATGGACATACAGTATGTGTTTTTTTTTCTGTAACCTATGTAACTGGGTTTTGTATGCATACTGGGTGACTCTCTATCCTGACGGGTATAGGGAAAAAGAATTGAATACAGGCATAGAGCATGTTGAGAAGATGGATAGGAAAGATTTATTGAAATGTAAACCAATGAAGGAAAGAGGGACAAATCAGAAGGTGCCCTTTGTAAGTAGTTATAGCCAAGATGGTAATAAGGTTAGATAAATTGTTTGTAAATATTGGCATATTCTGAGCAAAAATAAGAATTTGGAAAGTATAGTGGATGAAAAACCAGAGGTGATCTTTAGTAGGGATGAGCTGTTCGGTTCGATCTGTTCGGTGTTCGATTCGAACATCGCCCGTTTGGCTGTTCGCCGAACTGCGAACATTTCCGCGGGTTTGCCGCATGTTCGCCCACAATGGACTACAATGCACTTTTCCACTGGCCTGAAGCTTGTAATCCACAGGTCAGGTGCAAGACAGGTGCAAGACTATGCCAATCACGGCTCAGAGTCCTGATTGGGCAAATTTTGCCCAATCATGGGCTCACAGAGCTAAGTCCCGCAGCACACTATATAAGGCCTCCCTCGCAGCCCCAGCACGTGTTTTTTGAGAGGAGATTGTCCTGTTAGTGTGTTTTCTCAGGGCCAGCAGCTATTGGGGGGGGGGGTCTCACTTCTATCAGATATCTGGGTATTGTTGTAATCTGTGTCTTCTCAGTGCCAGCAGCTATTGGGGGGTCTCACTTCTAGCAGATATCTGAGAATTGTAATCTGTGTCTTGTCACTGCCACCCATCAGGGGGTCTCACTGATTTATATTAGGTTCCTGGGAAATGTAATTTGTGTCTTGTCACTGCCACCCATCAGGGGGTCTCACTGATTTATAGGAGGTTCCAGGGAATTGTAATTTGTGTCTTGTCACTGCCACCCATCAGGGGGTCTCACTGATTTATAGGAGGTTCCTGGGAATTGTAATTTGTGTCTTGTCACTGCCACCCATCAGGGGGTCTCACTGATTTATAGGAGGTTTCTGGAAATTGTAATCTGTGTCTTGTCACTGTTGCCAGCTATCAGGGGGTCCTATCAGGGGATCTCACAGATTTGTAGCAGATTTCTGCAAATTTTAATCCATGTCTTGTCACTGGCTTCCAGCTATCAGGGTGTCTCACTGTGTTATACCAGAGTTCTGGAAATCTTTAATCTAGATAACACAGTTGAATCAGAGTTCTGTATATCTCCAATTTTTATAACACAGTTGAATCAGAGTTCTGTATATCTTTAATCTATATATCACTCACCATGTCAGAAATACCAAAAAGGACAGGCAGACGCTCCCAGACACAGATAAGAGGGCAAGCAGTCTCTGTTTCGGGAGGCTGTGCCTCTGGTCGTCGTGGACATGGTGCATCCTCTGCAGGGGCACGCTTGTCCTTTCTAACTGGTGCTGGCCGTCTTAAGCAGCAGCAACATACAGAGGATTTGGTGGATTGGCTAACCAGGCCATCCTCATCCTCAGAGTCCTCTGCCAGCCAGGCTTGTAGTGGTTTACAGTCCACCTCAGCTGCCAAAACATCTAATTCAGCCTCCATGTCCACAGCTACTCCTGCCGTAGCCTCACTATCACACAGAGGAGTCAGCTGAATTGTTTGACTACAATGACAGTGACATGCTGCTCGAGGATGCGCAGCAATTACAGTGCTCTGATTCAAACTCTGAGGTTGAGGAATGGAGTATAATCAACCTAGAGGAAGGGGGTGCCAGTGACACACAAATAACTGGCACTCATGTTCCCCCAGCAGCTGCAGCATATTTCGAGGTTTGCTCCAGTGACGAGGAGATAGCGGGTGATGACGATGATGAGGTCACTGACTCCATCTGGGTGCCTGATCGAACAGAGGAGACAAGGGAGGAGAAGGAGGAGGCACAACAAAAACGAGGCAGAACGTCCTCTATGACCAACCGTAGCCATTCCAAGGCATCAGAAGTCACAGCTTCTCAGGTACAGAGCGCTGTTGTCTCAAAGCACATGTACAGGAAGTCTGCTGTCTGGGAGTTCTTTAAGAAATGTGCAGCAGACCGCACCGTTGCTATTTGTAATCTATGTCAGATGATGATCAAGCGTGGGAAAGACATCTCACGCTTAGGTAACCCACGCTTAGGTACCACGTGCTTGAGACGACGTATGACCACATCCCATTGGCACAACACTTCGCATAGGTCCTCCTCCTCCTCATCTGTCTCTATCCCCACTATATGTCCTGCCATGTCACTGCCTACAACCTCCACTGACAGGGATGATGCTACAGTAATGGGTGTACCAGGTCCTTCCTCAGAATGTGACAGCATCCCATCAGCTGAAGATTTACGCAGTCAGATTTCGTTGCCCCAGCTGCTGCAGCGTAAAAATAAATATAGTCCCAACCATCCCCAAGCACAGCGTCTAAATGCCAGCTTAGAAAAATTACTCGCATTACAGCTGCTGCCTTTCCAGCTGGTGGACTCCGCTTCCTTCCGTGAATTTGATGAATGTGCTGTACCACAGTGGCAGGTTCCAAAACGCCATTTCTTTTCACGGAAGGCCATTCCAGCACTATACCAGCACGTGGAAGATAATGTTATGGAGTCATTGGGAAAGGCAGTCAGCAGCAAGGTGCACATGACTTTAGACACGTGGTCCAGCAAGCATGGACAGGGCCATTACATTTCCTTCACGGCACACTGGGTAACTCTGCTTGCAGCTGGGAGGGATCCAGGACGGGGCTCTGTGCTGGAGCTTGTTCATCCACCACGCCTCCAGAAAGCTGCTTATATGAGGTCTGTCTGCTCCACCACCTCTTCCTCCTCCTCCTTCAATGTCTCCGGCGAAGTGGCAGTTAAACCGACGCGTGGCAGGGGCTACGCAATGGCTCAAGCAAAAAGATGCCATACTGTGCTTGAGCTGGTTTGTTTAGGGGGACGAGCCACACCAGCCAGAAATTCTGTCAGCTCTGCATGGGCAGGTGCAGAGATGGTTAACACCACGTCAGCTTCAGCTGGGAATGGTTGTCTGTGATAATGGCAGCAACCTTCTCTCTGCCCTACGCCAGGGTAAATTGACGCATGTACCATGCCTAGAACACGTCCTAAATCTGGTGGTACAGCGTTTCCTAACCAGGTACCCAGGGCTGGCAGAGCTTCTCAGCCAAGCCAGAAAAGTCTGCAGCCACTTCAGATGGTCATTCCCAGCAAGTGTTCGCGTGGCAGAAATTCAAAGACAATTCTACCTTCCCACAAACCGTCTGATCTGTGACATACCCACCAGGTGGAACTCGACATTAGCAATGCTGCAGCGTCTGCACAAGCAGCAGAGGGCCATCAACGAATACCTGTGTGAGTATGGCACAAGGACAGGTTCAGGTCAACTTGTTTCCCCCCCCGCAGTGACTGATGATCAAGGATACATGCACTGTACTGTCACCATTTGAGGAGGCAACGAGGATGGTGAGCAGGGACAGTGCATGCATCAGTGACACAATTCATTTTGTTCCTGCTGGAGCGTACTCTGCGGGGAATTATAGATGTGGCACTAGAGGCAGAGCAGCGGGAGGAAGAGGAGGACTTCCCTAGCTCTCAAGGCCCCAGTCTTTACGCAGACAGCATTCCTGCGGGTCCTCAGATCAGACAGGAGGAGGATGAGGAGGAGGAAGAATATTTAAGAAGGTGGGGATTCCTCAAGGGAGGGTTTGTGTCCCCAGAAACCCAAGTACGTGGCTGGGAGGAGGTAGTGCACGATACGTCATTCTCAGCGACCAGGAAGACTCGGAAGCTAATGCCACCTCCAACCTACGCTGCATGGGCTCCTTTATCCTGCAAAGCCTGCTAAAGGACCCCAGGATTCGTGCTATCAAGGAGAGGGATCTTTACTGGTTGGCAAGCCTTCTTGATCTACGATACAAGGGTAAAGTTGCAGAGCTCATCCTGCCCGCACAGAGGGAGGACAGGATGAAACAACTTGAGGACGCTCTAAAGTGACACTTGTGTAACACCTTTCCAGGCACTGGTAGGTTACCAAGTGATGACACAAGTGCTACTGAGGCTGCGGATGATCAGAGGAAGAGCGGTGAATGCCGGGGCCGCTTGACTGATGCCTTTTTTATAAATTTTTAGTCCACAACGCCCAGGGACGTCAAATGTAGGCACCCATTGCCAGCATCTTCACCATGTGGTGCAGGACTACCTAGGGGCAAGGGCAGACCTGGATACCTTTACAGCAGATGATCCACTGGCTTACTGGGTGTTGAGATTGGATCACTGGCCAGAATTTAGCCAATATGCTATGCAGCTACTAGGTTGCCCTTCATCCAGCGTGCTTTCTGAAAGGACGTTCAGTGCCGCTGAAGGTTTTGTCACAGACAAAAGAGTGCGTCTTTCCACCGACTCTGTAGACCGGCTGACATTTATAAAAATGAATCAGTCCTGGATCAGCAGCTATCAATCCCCTGATGCTGACGTAACTGAATAGATCGAGGATCTCTTCTGCATTTCCAAAACCTCCACCACTGCACTCTTCCACAATACCACAAAGGGGTTACGGTGTGAAGGCACTTGCTGCCACCAAAGGCAAAATATTTGGGTGCACTGACACCTGTACCAGATTCATATCATTTTAATATTTGACCGCAGGGTCCAACCCTCCACTCTTCCACAATACCACAAAGGGGTTACGGTGTGAAGGCACTGTTGCCGACACTAAAGGCCCAATTTTAAAGCACCTATTGTTACTTTCATCCAAAGCCTGCATAAGTTTCACCATAATTTAGCCAAAAAAAATCACTAAACTTGTTCTGCGTGTCCTAAAACGTCTCCTCTTTTCATACAGGCTGCCTCCCCAAGCAGTTGTTTATGAATAGATTAAAGGAAAACCATTTACCGTAATTTGAAATGTAATTTTTTTGTTTTTAAACGTTTCTATACATCCTACAAATCCGCCACTTCACAGGCAGGTTAAGGAGACCTCCTAGGCACGATATTTGAAGGAATTTTTCATTTTTATTCTTAACCTTTATTTCATGGAAAACTCACTGTTCCTTTAAAAACTTTTTCTTTACTTTTTGTCCTTGTTTCCTTTCCCCCAGGGCACTACCCGGACCCCCATACACCTTTTATGGAAAATATCTTGCATATATGCCCTCTTGGAGGACACTCTAAAAATCGAACTTTTGAGTCCCATTGACTTGCATTGAGTTCGGTTCATGTTAGAGTTCGAACTCGAACTTTTGAAATTGTTCGGCTCATCCCTAATTCGGTGTTCGGCTCATCCGTAATCTTTAGAAGTGTCCGTAATATGAAACAAATACTCACTAATTATAAATATATTCAAGAGGTGTCGAATAAAAATAAATGATTGTTTTTTTTGGGGATTTTAAGAAGGTTTTTATTTTTGTGGATGTTGTCTTGCATGTAGAAGTACGACTATGAGGAAATCCCAAATTGAAGAGTATACTAATAAGAAGCTAGAGAAACAATTAAAAATTAAGCGCACTATTGGTTGCCCTGAGCTAAAAAAGAATGCTAATGGTAAAAATTAGCCATCACTAATTTCCCCTTTGCGTCCCTGTTTTACCATCAGATCGCGGGGCAGGCGCTATTAGGCTCACGGATGCTGGTGGCAACGCTAACGCGTCGCCCCCTGACATGTGTCAAGCGACATGGGGATTCCCTCCCCATTGCGGAGGACGCTCCATGCACGTCCTGTTCTGTCCCTGCTCGATGCCGATCTGACTCCTAGCAGGGCTGCAGCCACAATGGGCTGACATGAAACATGTGGGACTGCCCCCCATGCCGTGCGTGTCATCGCGCATACATGATAGGATTCCCCCCTGGCTCTGCCTGTTAGGGAAAAATCCTGTTACAGGACGTGCAGGGTTCTTTGGAACATCTCCAGAACCATATGCCCTAAAAGGATGCACAAGGTGTCCTTGGAAAGACCAGAGCCTGGCCTTACCAATGATATCTAACATGACTATGTTTCCTGCAAAAAAAAAACAGACGAACACATTTAAATAAAAAAACATTTTTTCCTAAAAGTAGCAGCTTTTCTTTCTCCTTATAAAGTTAACAATGCCACTTTTTTCATATTTATTTTTGATATATTCTTATATTTTATTTAAAATTAATATAGTTATTTTAATGAAATAAATTTTAATATACTGTATTAAATAATATATATATAGTTTAATAAATAATAAGTTAGAGTATTATTGCTGTGGAGCTCTGTGATACGCTCATTCATGCCGCACATTGCTGTGAGTTTTATTGCTGTGGAGCTCTGTGATATGTTCATACACATCACACATTACAGTGATGTTACAGTGAGTTTTATTGCTGTGGAACTCTGTGATATGCTCATACACCGCACCACACAATACTGTGTGTTTTATTGCTGTGGAGCTCTGATACACTCATACACACAGCACATTACTGTGAGTTTTATTTCTGTGGATTCTGTGATGCACTCAAACACACTGCACATTACTGTGAGATTTATTTCTGTGAAGCTGTAATATCAGTAATGTACAGTATCTTATAAACCTGATATATAATAAGTGATTGGCTGCACGTGTGCCGCGGTGCAGCCTTCGCTGCAATGAATGGGTGATGGCTGCTGCAGCAAAGAGTTGTCATCTGTAAATTTGGAGGGGGCACAAAGGATTTCCCAATTCACTGGTGGGCCCAAGTGGATTTTCTTAGCTCATTAAAATAATTATTTAAAAAATTGTGTGAAGAAAAAAATTCTGTATTGCAACAATGTACATGTGGATGTTGTATTGTATGGGTGTGGCCTTCTGCAGGCGAGGCACAAGGAGGACCCTTGATCTCCTATTGCCCAGGGGCCCCATTAATTTTCCAGTCTGCCCCTGACTGTGAGGATAAACAAGCAGAAATATAAAACAAGGGTTTGAAAGACATCCAGATCCTATGCACTTTTTAAAAAAATCATCAGTGCTCCCCTGCAGAAGTAAATATTTTTGGTCTTAAACCTGTAATAAGGTGTAATACAAATGATGATTCTATTTGTAGGATAGGGAAAGAAGAAATGCAAACTATTTCTGAATTAGGAACAATGTCCCCTATGGGTTTAAATAATGATTTTGAGTTGTGCCACTTTTTAGAGAAACTGCCTTAATATTATATTTGTTTTCTTTCATATTTTGTATACATATAATTTTCCTTTTTTATTAGTATATATTTTCATTTTTTTATAGTCTCTAAGGGGTGAGACAACTCATGTTTTTTGATTGGATACTATATAAAAGGGAATGTTATGTATTTTTTCTCGTTTTCTCATATTTTGCTTTTTGCTGACCCCCCGTTTCCTTGTGTCTTCGGTGGAATATGGTGGAGCGCTCCACTGTGAAAAGTAAATAGGAAGTAACTCAGGAGGATGCGAGTAAACCACACAAAGACGTAATAAAGAGGCAACAGATGGAATTGGCATTGGAAACATTGAAGGCACACTGAAGACTTGCGGGAGGTGGTTTCAGAGCTGAACGATGAAGACCTGGAACTTGTCATTTTGAAAAACTTGGATGTATCTAAGGGAGTTGTTGAAGGGACTTTTAATGATTATTGTTTATAGGTGAGTGTTTTTATGTTTATGTGGGGTGTAGCTTTAAAGGGGCAGGACTGCAATAATTGGACTCTTTGCTGTATACACTGGCCAGCAAATTTTGAATTCACCAACTGAAGAAGCCATTAACTGGTGAAACGCGTTTTGGTGGGGTTGTACTACATTTTCGTCTATATTTTATTGTCTTTATATATGTTTTTATTGGAAATGGAAAGTTTTTTGGATTTTGCTGGCAGTGGTATTGTTTGTTTTTGGACCTGGTGGACTGGGTCTATGCAGTCCATATGCCATATGTGTAGAGCCTAGGGAAGGCTCAGAATAGTGTAAGTTTCCAGGGTAAAGGAGGGGCAATTATTGCATGAGTTTTATGGAGTTACGCTATGTCCTTGTGGCTTTCCTGCTTTTGAGAAATAGGACAGATCAAAGGAGGGTTTTCTGTAAGTGTTTCCCAGTATCCAAATCTAGGAGTGTGATTACATAAGCCATAAATGGGATCTGGACTTGTGAGTTGACATAAACTAAAAATTATTTCCTATTTTATAAATGACATTATGCACTATAATATTTTCCTTTTTTTTTTTGCGTATTTTAAGCTGTTGGATATTATCCCAAATTTTGCCAGGTGTATTTATTAAGGTATGTGACAATCACTGTTTTCTGCAGTGTTAATAGCTACATTATATGTTATATTGTGTGGTGGGGGTGTAAGGGAGACACAGAGTGGTCACCTTTTTGGCTACATGTCTGCATGTTAAGGGATATTCACTTTTTTCTTAATTTTATTTATTTGTTGCTAGACAAGGAACTATAATTTAACATGCAGAAACATACAAACCCTGCAAACAACTTATTCATCAGCATAGACGTGTAGTCATAGTACAGCTGTAAGCTCAATAAATTTTTTATTTTTTTTAAAAATGTGTAAATGGTTCAGAAACAGGCAACCTTTGCATCACAACTTGCAAAACATGCACTTGGTCCTTGAAACGATGGATGAACCATATAGTGCAATAAATTTTATTTAAAAAAGTCAATGAAATTGGACCAGACTCACAAGATAAAATGTAAGTAACAGCAGTTAAAGGGTTATTCACAAAGAGCCAATCTGGGTCTGAAATGGCACCGAACAGGGAATTTCCCTGTTCGGTGCCATTTGATTATTCACAGAGCAGGTAATTTGCCAAATGTTGGCGAATTGACAGCAAGTACGGTGCCTGTTTAATGGCAGTGAAATCGCCCATAGAGAAGCAATGGTTAATCTATTCAGAGAACACCGAACAGCAGTGAAATGTCAGAGAAATGCCCTGATGTTCGGTGGTTTCATTCGGCAGGTTTATTCAGCCAAATCACATAGGCTTCAATGTTAAAAATATTCCTGTTTTTATCCAATATTCAATAAACCATTTATTCTTTTAATCTGCAGTAAAAAGTCTCCGTATTTAATTTTTATTTAAGATCTATTAGGCATTTTTTGGGATTTGTTTCCGGAAAATGTTTTCAGTTCTTTTTTTAATAGCAGTTTTTCTCTTTTCTGTAACAGACATTTTTAATTATCATTCATATAGGACCTTATATGTTAATTCCAGACATTTTCGTCCAGTATTTTTGCAAACAGCGTTTCAATTTTGACACTTTCAATTGTATTTTTTTTTTACTCGTCCAAAAGCATGTTGGCTTTCTTCTGAAGCTGGTTGACGCTGTGCTTATCAGCTTCATTTTGCGGCTGTCCGGCGAGCTGGCGGTGGCGGGCGAAGGGTTTGTGGCGGCGGTCATCGAGTTTGCGGTGGGTTGGTGGTAGCATTCAGCAGCCGATTTGCTGCACTTCAGGGACCCTGCACTAAATGTTGAATTTCCCTGCAGGGTGGGGAAATTTTATTCCCTGAAGTGCAGGGATCAACGGAGCACTGAAATGTCGGAGACATTTCGGTGCTCTGTGAATAGCCCCTATAGTCTCTATTGTCGTGATGGATTGCACCTGAATGGAAGAGGGTCCGCTGTGCTGAGGGACAGGATGGCCAAACAACTTTTAAACAGCGACTGGATGACTTCATGCAAAAACCAGGGGCGAATCCAGAAACAGGTTTCAGGGGGCATTCTACCAGTTTTGGCCAAGAGGTGGTGTTGGGTTCGCAGTGACAGGCGGATATATTTGCCCTCAGCTCACATGGATATATTTGCCCCAGCTCACATGGATATATATATTTGCCCCAGCTCACATGGATATATATATTTGTCCCCAGCTCACATGGGTATATTTGCCCCCCTGCTAACATGGGTATATTTGCCCCCAGCTCACATGGGTATATTTGCCCCAGCTCACATGGCTATATTTGCCCCCAGCTCACATGGCTATATTTGCCCCCAGCTCACATGGATATATTTGCCCCCAGCTCACATGGATATATTTGCCCCCGCTCACATGGATATATTTGCCCCCAGCTCACATGGATATATTTGCCCCCAGTTCTCACCTCCTTTGCTGCCAGGCCCCTCTGCAGCTGCTCCGAGTACCCACTGGCCGTTCTTCTCCGTACAAGCGGCCGCTGGCATGCAGCTTGGCCGATTGCCGGGAACCACCTGACCAGCACAGCCACGTTCTCACGAGATCGCGGAGTTCACCTGAACTCCGTGATCTCGTGCGCTGGTCAGGTGGTTCCCATCCAAGGCACGCTGCCAACCAGTGTTACAGATCCGGGTACCCCAGGCGCCCTTTTCTGTTGAACCCAGGTGGTATTCGTGCCCACACAGAGTAGACGACACATAAACTGTGAGAGGAGTTCTTGCAGATTCAAAATCCAAATGGAGACTACTTAATTTTCACTTTAGATTTTGCAGCTGGTTAAAACACACAGAGGGAAGGTACAGAAACAATGGAAACACGCCCAGTATTGAAACAATGGATCAGATAACAGTGAGCTGGGTGACCTTAGTTGCTCGGGAAAGGGGAGGGGGTGATGGAAGCATGTGAAAACTAAAGGAATCCATTACTTACAGGGTGGGTGTATACTATACAAAGATTGGATCATAATACAGAGGTTACACTATACAGATAGAAGGTACACAGAAAACACAACACTCTACCCTATATACAGAGCAATAAAATGGAAGAAAAAATTAATGCAAATAAACATTAGGGGGTGGCTGTTCTGTCACAATGCTCCCCCCTTGTTCAGCACTTCGGCAGACACAGCCAGACCCCGCCGGTCAGCTCAGGGAATGTCTGGGCCTGCTCACAGTTAGCTCAGTTTGTCGACTCAACCCATCAGCATTGCCGTTCTGCTTCCCAGGTCGATAGAGGATGGTGAAGTCAAAGGCTTTTAGGGCCAGGCTCCATCGCAATAGCCTGCCATTGTCTCCTGTGACCCGGTGAAGCCAGACCAATGGGTTGAAGCCAGACCAATGGGCTCACTGACGTGAGCAGGGAAAAGGGGCAGCCATAAAGGTAGGGCTGGAATTTCTTTAGGGCCCACACAACAGCGAGGTATTCCTTTTCGATGGCCGCATAACCAATCTCTTGTGGCAGTAACATTCGGCTCAAAAAGGCCACAGAGTGCTCTTGTCCATCGTTGCCAACGTGGTTCAGTACTGCCCCCAGTCCAAGTGTAGAACCGTATGTATGAACGAGAAAATGCTTAGATGGATCAGGGGCAGATAGCAGAGGGGCATCAGTGAGAGCACGCTTTAGCTGTTTGAAGGCTTTCTCGCACTCTGAGGCCCAGGCCACCTGACGGGGTAGACTCTTTCTTGTCAGATCAGTGAGGGGCTTCACTATGCTGCTATAGTTGAGGACACATTTCCTATAGTAGCCTGCCAGCCCGAGAAAAGCCATCACTTGGGTCTTAGTGCGGGGTGTGGGCCAGTTGACTATTGCCTCAACTTTTGTTGGCTCGGTACGCTGCTTTCCCCCACCCACCTGGTAGCCCAAGTATTGTACCTCTGCCATACCGATCTGACACTTTTCTGGCTTTAAAGTCAGCCCAACTTGATGGATCCTGTCTAGTACAGTTTCCATATGGAGGAGATGCTCCTCCCATGTCGCGCTGTAGATGGCATTGTCATCCAAGTAGGCACCGACAAAGCCTTGGAGGCCATCGAGTAACCTGCCCACCCTCCTCTGAAAGGTGGCCAGGGCGTTCTTCTTCCCGAAAGGCATTACCTTGAATTGGTACAGGCCAAACAGGGTGATGAACGCCAACTTGGGGATGGCATCGGGAACCAGGGGGATCTGCCAGTATCCCTTATATAAGTCGATAGTGGTCAGATAATTCCCCCTAGCTATCCAGTCCAACAGCTCATCTACTGTACTCGTGGCATGGGGTAGGCATCAGTTACAGTCTTCTCATTGAGTCTCCTGTAATCCACACAGAACTGGGTTGTCCCATCCCGCTTGGGTACTAGGACTACAGGGGAGGCCCAGGGGCTGTCTGAGCCCTCAATGACTCCCAGACGGAGAATCTCCTGCAACTCCTTGCACATCCCGTCTCTAACCAACTCAGGGATGCGAAAACGAAGTTGCTTAAGGGGGGTCTGGCCCTGTGTTTCTACCTTGTGAAGGGCTAGCTCTGTGTAGCCTGGCTCCCCAGACAGGACTTCTTGTTTCCTTGTTAGCAGAGCTCAGGTTTGCTCTTTTTCCAGGTCACTAAGCGCTTCTCCTAGATATACAGATTCCACCTTGTCTGAGGGGGTTCCCTTCCCCAGGAGGTCGGGTAATGGAAGCCCTTCTAGATCTAAAGAGGCAGGGGTGCAGATGGCCGCCACCTCCTCAGGACGCTCATGGTAGGGTTTAAGTATGTTCACATGGAACATGCGGCTGACTCTCTCATCTGTGCACGGAACCACAATGTATGTCGTGTCGTTCTTTTGTTCTACGACTCAATAGGGACCTTGCCAGGCTGCCTGCAGTTTGTTTTCCTTTGTAGGTTCCAGCCCTAGGACTTTTTGTCCCACCTGGAAGCTACGGTCTCGGGCCCCCTATCATACCATGCTGAGCCGGAGGTTCTCACGGATGGCCTGAGTGAGCTCCCCCATTCGGTCCCTCAGCTCTAGGACGAACTGCAGAATAGGGGTCCCTTCTTCACTCTCCTCCCCTTCCCAGTATTCCCTAACCAGGTCAAGGGGCCCCCTCACCCTCCGCCCGTACAGCAATTCAAATGGGAAGAACCCAGTGGATTCTTGGGGCACCTCCAGGTAGGCAAACAGAACGTGCGGCAGCAACTTCTCTCAATTTTTGCACTTGGTGATAAATGTATCCAGAAGTTGTTTCAGTGTGCCATTGAATCGCTCGCATAACCTATTGGTTTGTGGGTGATAAGGGAAACTCCTGATCGACTTTATGCCACACAGCCTCCACAACTGGTTGGTAACTTCCACGGTAAGCTGGGTGCCCTGGTCCGAGAGTATCTCCTGGGGCAATCCCCACCCTGGAGAACGCTCCGACCAAAGCATCTGCCACCGTTTCAGCCCGGATGTTTGACAACGCAACCGCTTCGGGGTACTGGGTGGCATAATCCACCACTTTCTAAATGTACTTCTTCCCCGATGGGCTGGTACCCTTTTCCCCAAATAAATTGTTCCCCCTCTAACCCCCCTCAACCATCCTCTGTCCTACTCCTATAAACCTCTAAGGAGGGGTCCTCTCTCACCTCCCTCCCGAAGTCAGTGAGGGCAGTCCAGGGAAGGGTACTAGCGACTCAGGTGAGCGCAAGGCTGTTGCTCCTTACCTGAGCCTCGTTGGAGTGCGAGTTGACCCCTGCAGCATGGCTCTGACCTCTTGTGGTCACTGGGCAGGTTTCCTCAGCAAGACAAAGGGAAAAGGCTGACGTGAGCTGGCCCAGATCGTTGCCCAGTAGTACATCCGCTGGTAGGTCTCTCATCAGACCAACATCCATCAGGCCTGCTCCGGCGCCCCAGTTCAGGTGGACCCAGGCTGTGGGTAGTCTGTGCACTGCTCCTCCAGCAACCCGGACTGCGATCGCCCACACCAGCTGTCAGTGGTGTTGGCGGTTGTCCTCTGTGGCGGCCTGCACAGGGTTCACTTCATGTAGGGTGGCCCAAGTTTCTTCACCCCCTGTAGATACTTCAAAAGTGGGGGTGGTATTCGGGCACTTTGTGGCAACAATGAACTGCGGCCCGAAGCTGTGGAAGGGGGGCCGGGTCGAGCCCTGAGAAGGCGCTGAATACCCATGGTACATTGTCTCCTCACATGTCCCAGTTGGTTGCAAGCGTAGCACCGAACCCCAGTCCTGGGATCCGAATGGGACCCGTCCAATAAGAGCGGCTCACCTCCCATGCTCGGTTGTCCTGTGGCCCCACTTGGCATGGGAGGCGGATGGGGTTGGAGCTTCGGGGTCTGGCTTTGGTGCCTCCTGGCATCATGGTGCTCATCCACTAGGAGGCCAGCCACCGAGATTGTGAGGGGTCGTCGGTCTCGGACCCATTCCTGGGTTTCTGCTGGGATGGCATTGTAAAATTGCTCCAGCAGCATTAACTGCATTACATCCTCTCTCAAGTCATCCTGGCACCCTTGTATCCATTGTAATGCCGCTTGGTGCAGTTTGCAAGCCCATTCCGCATTGGTATCTTTCTCAGTCTTTTTTTAGTCTCGGAAACACCTGCGGTATGCCTCTGGCGTAAGCGCATATCTGGCCAGTAGGACTTCGTTGACTCGGTCGTAGTTGCGGGCGTCCACATCTAAAACAGTTCTGTAGGAATCCGCTGTGCAACCAGAGAGTTTGCTGGCCAGTATGGGTACCCAATCTCTTGGATCAATCTCTTGCAGGTTACATTGCCTTTCAAAATCCTGCAGGTATGGGACTTTACGGACTGCGGGCACCTGGTTCAGGGAAGCTGGCGCTGCTCCCCCGGGTGGTCGCATCCCTGCCCGGGGATCTCTGCGTTCTCTTTCTGAAATAAAAAAGTGACATCATCCATGATGGCTTGAAAGACCTCCGCAGACGGGTTAGGGCCACAGTATACCATCCTCATCCGCATCTCTTTTTGAAACTCCATCTGTCACGGTGGCCCATGTCTGGGGAAATGTTGCACCTTCGCCCCATGTCCAGGGAAATGTTGCACCTTTGCCCCATGTCTGGGGAAATGTTGCACCTTCGCCCCATGTCCAGGGAAATGTTGCACCTTCGCCCCATGTCCAGGGAAATGTTGCACCTTCGCCCCATGTCCAGGGAAATGTTGCACCTTCGCCCCATGTCCGGGGAAATGTTGCACCTTCGCCCCATGTCTGGGGAAATGTTGCACCTTCGCCCCATGTCTGGGGAAATGTTGCACCTTCGCCCCATGTCTGGGGAAATGTTGCACCTTCGCCCCATGTCTGGGGAAATGTTGCACCTTCGCCCCATGTCCGATGAAATGTTGCGGCCATCACAGCAGCTGATATCCAGAAAGCCTTATTCCAGGGTACTGTGTACTACAGGACAGGGAATGGTGCTGCCCGCTAATCAGATGCAACATGCAGGAAGGACAACCAATCGCAGCACATGACCAGCTATCCTATAGCAGAGCAGGGCGTCTCCTCTGAGCACCAATAGGTAGTGCTGTGGCTCTATTTAAAGGGCTTCCTTTCTCTTAGCAAGTTGCCCTAGCGTGGTTCCTGTTACTCCTAGTGCCTTGTTGTTATTTCTTGATTCCTATTCTGACTGATTTCCTGGTTTATACGATCCCGGCTTGTCTCGACTTCCCTGTATTCTGGCGCCCTGATTTCTGGCATAGTATAACGGACCTCTATTTCCTTAACCCCTGCCTATGTGTGTTTTGTTGGTTTGCCCTGCTTAACCCGGCCATTATTAAGGACCGGCTAGCTAGAGCATTGTGGGTTACTTTATTCCGCAGGTTGTTTTTCTTTGCACTCCACCACTTTATTTGTGTTCGTCATTCTCAGTATTACTGACCATAACCCGGCCATTTCTAAGGACCGGTTGGTCAGGGTCTGTTGGCTTACAGTCTGCAAGCGGGGTTGCCCGATCCTGACGCCATCTCTTCTATGGAGGCTTGGGACGAGGCTGACCTAGCGCGGTCGTCCTCCATTAGGTTCAGCAATGAGGGCAGCTTTTGGTTTGCTGCTTGTTGCCAGTCCTCAAATCCCTGGCAGTTCTTTAAGCTTTATCCGTTTCAGGCGCAGGTAGACCCTCTCCATTCAGCATTTCAGGTGTCCATAAGCTCCCTCCAGCTGGAAAGGGCAATCCCACAGCGCTGCCAACCAGTGTTACAGATTCTTGTACCCCAGGCGCCCCTTTCTGCTGAACCCAGGTGGTATTCGTGCCCACACAGAGTAGACGACACAAAAACTCTGAGAGGAGTTCTTGCAGTTTCAAAATCCAAATGGAGACTGCTTTATTTTCTCTTTAGATTTTGCAACTGGTTAAAACACATACAGGGAAGGTACAGAAACAATGGAAACACGCACAATAATGAAACAATGGATCAGATAATAACAGTGAGCTGGGTGACCTTAGTTGCTGGGGAAGGGGAGGGGGTGATGGAACATGTGAAAACAAAAGGAATCCATTACTTCCAGGGGGGGCATATACTATACAAAGACTGGATCGTAATACAGAGGTTACACTATACAGATAAAAAAGGTACACAGAAAACACAAGACTCTACCCTATATACAGCGCAATAAAATGTAAGAAAAACTTAATTTTAAACATTGGGGGCGGCCGTTCCGTCACAATGTCCTTATATGGTGTACAAATAAACTGAAAAAAATATAGACACTAAATCTATGAATAACGGATTAATAGGAATAAATGGAATATCTTCAAACGAACATTAGAAAAGTACACTTCTCAATATATACCACTGGGTAATAAATCTAAAAGAAACAAACTGAAAACTATGGGGCTCAGTAGGGCTGCAACCCAAGAATTTAAAAATAAGGCATTTAAGGCACTTAAATCGGATAAATCTGAGGCATCCTATAAAGTTAGCCAATAAAGCATGTAATTAGATGGGCTAAACTAAAAAAATTAAAAAGTGATAGCCAAAGAGAGCAAGACCGGCTGTCACTTGCAGGTTTGTGAAATTGATATTATTCCTGTAGAACCCATAATAATTGTGGAATTATACTAGGCCAGATCGGTCTTTTCTTGTTATTCACACATCTATAAGGAATTGAGAGAAGATCAGTAGCCAGGTGACTGGGTCCCTGTTAATAAAGAAGTAAATACCCAGAAGGCTCATTCCACCTAAGCCGGGTTAAGGCTTACCTAATGTGAGTGTGGATTAAACATCTGTACGAAATTAAAAATTAAGAGGCGGGCTGTACTATTGTCGCTTTCTGTTTTATATTTTGATATGCTGTATGGAGATGAAAGAAGTCCTAAAATAGGATTATAAAAGTGTATGTAAAAAACCTAATAATTATTCTGTGTGCGCTGTACCCTGATCTATACAATCTTGGTCTGACTTTGTCAGTTTTGGTGTTTTGGCTAAACCACCACTTGGGTACTTGGCGAACCATAATGTGTGGTGTGGGGGTATTCTGGTGTGGCGCTTCACTTTTTCTTCAAACCCACATTTTTTCTGTCCAGGTTCATTGGAAGGTATGTTTTTTCTGTCACATATTTGAAAGACAGCAAGATAAAAAAAGGAAAACAAGTGTCTAAATGGATGATTTCAATAATATTTATTTAACCCATCCACTGTGGATGACATCTGGGAGATGCAATCTTGTTTCCTCTTTATCGAGGTGACGTCCCGCAGACGTGGTTTTACTTCCAATCTGGCTAATGCTCCACAGTGGTATAACTCCCCGGTCAGACCTTGCTGTGGGACTGTCCCGGGTGCTCTGAAGTCATCATTCAAGTGCGCCATGACGTCAGAAACAAGGAAGCAAAATGCCCTTTCAGGAAAGTAGGATAATTTGGAAAGCTTTATCTCCTCATTGGTATGGGCTCTTGCCCTAAATGAGGCATCTTTGGAAAGGTCACAGATGGAGTAAATATGACTACTAAAATAAATAAAAACTCAACAATATATTACTTTCCTTTTTCCAAGGCAGCAATATTTGCTGCTTTTAACGTATAAAGCCTCCAATGCTGATACAATAACTCACCTACTCATTTCCCATGCTAGGAACCAATCTGTGATGACACTCTGTGTTATTATGCACTGTTTTATCTAAAATGGAAGCCTCTGCACTACTGAGGTAGGGGTCCATTGGACTCCTGTATCTTCCATTCCATTCATATATACCCCACAAAATCAAGTGAAATAAGCATTATTAAGCACTGGTTTATCGAAAACATAAACCGCCGGTCGGGCAGTGAGGAGCGCCAGAGGTTCTTTGCAACCTTGCGTATCTGATTTTTACACCACACAAGATCAAGTGAGGTGTTATTGGGCAGGTCAGAGTTTGACCTTTCCAATGATACCAGACAGAAATTTTTATGTTAGATAGAAAGTAGCGGCATTGTCTGATTTTCACATATAAAGCCACTACCCACTTTCTCATTTCCCACACTAAGAACAAGTAAAATGTTTTATACATAGTCATAGTATTCAAGAATCGCAATGTGGCAAAATACAAGTGAAGAAAATAAATCAGTTTTTTAAAAAAGTTTGGTTAAAATTGCTTATCACCATTGAATAATGCTGTAACAGGTTCTCCAGTTCCAATATATATATATATATATATATATATATATTACAAAAGACTATCCGGGTTATTCAAAGAGAATCGAAAAATCACTGCACGTTTGGTGACTTTTCGTTCTCTTCAATTCGGTGTGATTTGGCGATCCCATTTTGGCAACCCTGCGGTGTATTCAGCAAGCACCACAGGGCCGTCGTAGTGCAGGGAAAAGCCACCGCAAACTGCTTTTGTCAGCAGTCACATCATCAATAAATACAAGAGAACCAGTTCCATTGGCAGCCATACATGCCCACGCCATGACACTACCACCACCATGCTTCACTGATGAGGTGGTATGCTTAGGATCATGAGCAGTTCCTTTCCTTCTCCATACTCTTCTCTTCCCATCACTCTGGTACAAGTTGATCTTGGTCTCATCTGTCCATAGGATCTTGTTCCAGAACTGTGAAGGCTTTGTTAGGTGTTGTTTGGCAAACTCTAATCTGGCCTTCCTGTTTTTGAGGCTCACCAATGGTTTACATCTTGTGGTGAACCCTCTGTATTCACTCTGGTGAAGTCTTCTCTTGATTGTTGACTTTGACACACATACACCTACCTCCTGAGTGTTCTTGATCTGGCCAACTGTTGTGAAGGGTATTTTCTTCACCAGGGAAAAAATTCTTCGGTCGTCCACCAGAGTTGTTTTCCATGGTCTCCCGGGTCTTTTGGTTTTGCTGAGCTCACCGGTGCGTTCCTTCTTTTTGAGAATGTTCCAAACAGTTGTTTTGGCCACGCCTAATGTTCTTGCTATCTCTCTGATGGGGTTGTTTTGTTTCTTCAGCCTAATGGTGGCTTGCTTCACTGATAGTGACAGCTCTTTGGATCTCATCTTGAGAGTTGACAGCAACAGATTCCAAATGCAAATAGCACACTTGATGAACTCTGGGCCTTTTATCTGCACATTGTAATTGGGGTAATGAGGGAATATCACACACCTGGCCATGGAACAGCTGAGAAGCCAATTGTCCCATTACCTTTGGTCCCTTAACAAGTGGGAGGCACATCTGCAAACTGCTGTAAGTCCTACACCGTTCACCTGAGTTGGCTGACAGTCTGCAGTTAAAGCACATTGGGTTTGTTTCATTCCAACTCCATTGTGGTGGTGTATAGAGCCAAAGATGTTAGAATTGTGTCGATGTCCCAATATTTCTGGACCTGACTGTATACCCCATCAGAGGGCAAATATATCAATGAGAGCTGGGGGCAATATATACCCAAGTGAGCCTGGGGGCAATTATATATACCCATGTGGGCTGGGCTGGCAATATATACCCATGTGAGCTGGGCTGCCCTGGCAATATATACCCATGTGAGCTGGGGGCAATATATACCCATGTGAGCTGGGCTGGCAATATATACCCATGTGAGCTGAGGGGCAATATACACCCATTTGAGCTGGGGGAAAAATATACCCATGTGAGCTGGGGGCAAATATACCCATGTGAGCTGGGGCAAATATATATATCCATGTGAACTGGGGGCAAATATATATATCCATATATTCAGGGTGTGTGTGTCTTTTTAGAGGGGGCAGCATTTCAGCCTTCGCTCCGGGCAGCACAATGTCTTGGGCCGGCCCTGACCGAAAGGTAACCAAACAGTGAAATTTCCTGGCCATTCGGCTATTCAGAGAGCAGGCAGTTCACCAAATGTTGGCAAATTGCCTGCACAGACTGTGCCTGTTCTGTGCCTGTTCGAGGGCAGTGAAACCCCCATAGAGAAGCAATGCTTCGTCTATTCAGAGGACACAAAACCAGCAGTGAAAAGTTGCTGAAATTCCCTACTGTTCTGTGGTTTCATTCGACAGGTTTATTCAGACGAATCTTATAAGCTTCAGTGTTAAAAATATTCCCATTTTAATTCAATATCTAATAAACCGTTGATTATAATATTCTGCAGTAAAACGTTTCTTTATTTATCGAAAAAAAAATGAGGATCTTTTAGGCATTTTTCGCGAAACTTTTTTTCTGTTTGTTTTTTTAAATCGTTTTTTCTTTTTTTCTGTAACAGCCCTTTTTATGATCATTCATTGGACCTTATATGTAAATTTCAGACATTTTTGTTCTGTAGTTTCTTTGCAAACAGCGTTTCACTTTTCAAACAGCGTTTCACTTTTCAAACATTCAAGTGAACTGGTTTTTTTTTTTCACTCCATTCGTCTGCGGTGTTGGTTTTTTTTCCCGGCGGCTGCTCGGGTTTCTCCGTGTTCGGCGGGGTTAATCCAGATATTTTTGTGGGTTTCGGTGAGCGATCGCCGTGTTTTGCAGTGAGTGTTCGGCAGGTTTGCCGCGGCTTTTCCGTGCACTACGACGGCCCTGTGGCGCTTGCTGAATACACCGCAGGGTCGCCGAAATGGGATCGCCGAATCGCCCCGAATTGAAGAGAGCGAAAAGTCACTGAACGTGCGGTGACTTTTCGATTCTCTTTGAATAACCCTGTATATATACTGTAATTTGTCCCCGACCTACAATAAAAGATGACTTCAAAGAGCTTTTAACCTCTTCACTACCAAGTGATTTTTGTTGAAACAAGTTTTATCATGACTTTTATTTGAAACATGGGATGCAAAGTTAAGAATTCAATATAGGGTAAACTAGAAAATATGCAATATGCAATATTGTTGTTCTGAGATAGTTAAAAAAATTAAATAATGTAAACTGGTTAATTTTTAGTTTTTCATGTATTTGTTTATCGGTTACAGAAATCTTGTTGAAATGTAAGATTTTGAACTCAAGATGGTGGGTGTCCCTTATCTCGCACAATTTCACATGGGGTCTGCATTATCTTTATACAAGTAGAAATCGCTTTTGTGTCAAATACTGTAACTGAAAGAAAGATAAATAATAAAAATGGTCAGATATCCTATTTATGTGGCTTTGTAGTGATCACAATGAGGTTATTGGCAATAATTAGCAAAAATACCAATCGAATATAAAATTATCTGTATGTGGCATAATGCTTGCATATATACACTGAGTGGCCAGATTATTATGACCACCCCATCAGTACTTCGTTGGGCCACCTTTTGCCTTCAATACTGTGGCAATTCTTCTTGGCATTGACTCCACGAGATGTTGAAAGGTGATGCGAGGAATCTGACAATATGCCTGATGAATAGCACTGTCCAATTCTGTGAGATTTGATGGTTGTTGAACCAGCTGCCTGATGGCTCTTTCAACTTTGTCCCACAAATGCTCAATTGGATTGAGATCTGGTGATTGTGGGGGCCACCTAAGCAAGGTGGTAAATTCTCCCTCATGTTCTTGAAACCACTCCTGCACAATACAAGCACCATGGCATGGTGCATTGTCTTGTTGGAAGAAGACATCTCCATTGGGATACACAATCAACATGATAGGATGAACTTGATCAGCAACGATACTTTGGTATGTTGTGCTATTCAGACGTTGTTCCACACAAATTAAAGGGCCCCAAACCATAACACCTTCCCCACCAACTTGAAGGATTGTACTCATGCATGTGGGGTGCATGCTTTCAAGCGGTTTCTGCCAAATTATCACTCTGCCATCTGCATGATGCAAAAAGAAACGTGATTCATCGGACCACATGACTTTTTTCCAATGCTCGACTGTCCAATCCTTGTGTTCCTGTGCGAATTGGAGAAGATTTATCTTGTTAACTGCAGACTAGACATGTGCATTCGTTTTAGTACTAAAACGATTTAGTACGAATTTTGGGATAATTTAGTTTTAGTATGACTCAAGAGAAACGAAACTGCTCAATACAAAAAACGAAAGAAACTAAAATAAAATGCACTACATTTTAGTTTCAGTCCTTTTTGTGATATTACATTGATGAGTGAAGGAGACCAGCAATGAAGAGCGCAACATCCGAAGTTCTGCACCCTCCACATGCCAATGCAGTAGGATGTTCTATACAGATAGGGGCATTAATTAATGCAGGAGGATGTTCTATACATTATACAGAGAGGGGTATTAATGCAGGAGGATGTTATATACATTATAAAGAGAAAGGTATAAATTGAGGAGGATGTTCTATATATTATACAGAGAGGGGTATTAATTAATGCAGGTGGATGTTGTATACATTATACAGACAGGGGTATAATTAATGTAGGAGGATGTTCTAAACATTATACAGAGAGGATCCTTTTTTTCAGCCCTTTAAATCCTGTGGCTGTGAGCGCTGAGATCGGCTGCTTGTTACATTATCTCTTAGTACAATGTATCAGGCTCAGTTGTTACAGTAACTGACTGTAACAGCGCTCAGAGTTTCAGTAAAACAAGGAAATAATATTGTTCTAACCTCTTATACATAAAAATATTATTTACTAGCTTTACTGAAACTCTGAGCGCTGTGATGAGCAGCGAACAGTCAGTAACTGTAACAGCTTTGCCTGACACGGGGCAGTATTACAATGTTGGTGCTAACTTAACCAGAGCTGTTGTAAACTGAAAACCTCCATAGGCTCTAATGGCTCTGGGAAGTTTACAACAGCTCTGGTTATGTTGGCACCAACTATGTAATATGGCCCACATTGTGCTGAGTGAGAGATACTGTAACAAGCAGCGATCTCAGCCCTCTGAGGAGCCACTATAATAGTAATTGTATCCATTGGTTTTCGGATGAATGAAATTAGTTTTCATACTAAAGAACTGAAAACGAATTTCTTTAGTAACTAAATAAATTGCATTTTAGGACTAATCCATTAGTTCAAAACGAAATTTTGTGCTGTGCACATGTCTATTGCAGACAGCAAAGGTGTTCGAACAGGCCTTCGGCTTCCATATCCCATACGACGCAGTGTACGGCGAACAGTGCATTCAGAGATCATTTGAGAGGATCCCTGATTAAGATCTTGTCAGGGTTGCACCTGGCGTGGACCATGGTGGGACCCAATTGCAGGGGTTATTGAGCCCAGTATGCAGGGTATACAGGAATGAGTACCTGGAGGAGGTATCTTCTGGTGGTATCGGTGCGTAGTTCAAAGGGGTCAGGCAAGCGGATGGTCAGTAGGTAAGCAGGGGGGTCTGGTACACAGGGATAGCAACAGAGAACAAGCATAGAACTGAACAGGTTGGGAATGACTCAATACTGAGGGGAGCTCCTGAATGGGGAGGGGTCCTTAATGGACAGACAGAGGTGTCAGTGCTGGAAGTTACTGCAGACATAAGGGCAGCACCTTTCCTGGAGCTGATCCAGCAGCAGACATGGTTCCTGACAGTACCCCCGTCTCAAGAGAGGGCCCCTGAATGACCCAGAATCGGCTGGTAGCTGGGCATCTGTGGGCAAGAAGATAAAGTCCATTTTTCAGATACATTGTCCCAGGTGGGTAGGACGAAGGATTCTTGACTAGTATAGGAACCCAGTTCTTCCTGTGAGGGATCAGGAGAGCCATGACCACGGAGACACCTTAAAACTGACGGGCATTGATAGGGCTCCGGGGCACCGGCATACATGGTGCCCACATAAGCAGAGGGCATCGGGGTAGTCTGCACCACGTTCCAAGACTCTTCATCCAGGGGTCTGGCATCACCGGTCTTAGTGCGTTTTCTCCTCTGTCGTCTTCGGGCTTTAGATTTAGTGTCTTTACACTTTTCTCCTTCTGGGTGAGCCTGGAAGACAGGACTGGCAGAGTTGATAGTACCCACATAGTGATGTGGCACCACGGTAGGAACCTCTTCTCCAGAACCTTCATCGCGGGAGGTGTTGATGAGTGGCAAGAAGTCCTGCCCGGGTTTCCTGCAGGGAAAAGTGGTGATAGCCCCCACATATCTATTGCGTTGACCTGGGGGTCCTCTGGAGCGCCGAGTAGTCTGCAGCTGAGAGTCATCAGAGTCCACAGTATCCCAGTCATCAGACCCAGGGTCTTGTGACAGATAGTGCCAGGATGATGGCGAAGGTTCCTGCTGGCTGGGAGAGATGGGATCGACAGTCAGGGTCAAGGTGGCAATCCTGGGTTGATTTGCAGCTTCTCTGAGGTGTAGAGCTTTCTCGAACCTTGCCAGATCTTTTATGCGGACAACTGTCCCAATGAATGCATATGCATAACCCTGGTTTAGGGGTTCTGGTCTCATGGGGTTACGGGTAAGATTGGCTGTGGCAGGCTCTGGAGCGGTGATGGCTCCTTGTATCCAGTATGATTCTGTATCTTCAGATGGGGGATCTTCTTGCGGTATCGGGTAGATAGGGGAGGCAGCACTGCTAATAAGGTGCTGCCTGGGAGTAATGGGAGGTAGCCCTGGGGTCTGGATGGTCATAACCTCCATGGGAGTTGGAGGTTCAGGTTCCGCCGGTAGGGTGATTTCACAGTCCATAGGTTCACCCACCTCCATAGGGCTAGTCTCCATGAACGTTGTACTCCTCGACACAGCGGGCACAGGTACAGCAAGTTCAGTGGGCTGACTCCTGCTGGTAGCATGAGTGGACACAGGAGGCCTTCTAGGTGCAGGCCTGGGAGCCTGTGGTCTGCTGGGTGCAGGCCTAGAAGCCTGCGGTCTCTTAGGTGCAGGCCTGGGTTCAGGTACAGAAATCTGGGGATGGGGTGCATCTCCGAGCACCCGAGTTGTACTGGATGCAGGCCTTATTGTAGGGGTTCGCCGTGAGGCCGTAGCTGGCTCGGGTACAGGAGCTGGTCTTTTCAGGGGTCTCACGGGGCAGCCTATGAGCCAGTGGGAGGCCACCCCACAGTACATACAGAGATCCTCCATCAGTCTCCGGGTACGTTCCTCTGGAGTCAGAAGGCCTTTACTCCTCCTCACCGGGGGAACACGCACCTTGCTGGAGGGGTCTCTCAGAGTATCAATAACAGTCCTTAAATCCTCCAGTCCCACACATAACTGGTAAAAGATGTCATCCAGGACTGACAGTAACCCCGCGGGCTGAGTTGTTGACCTCAGTATAATGTCAGGGTTGCACCTGGCGTGGGCCATGGTGGGACCCAATTGCAGGAGTTATTGAGCCCAGTATGCAGAGTATACAGGAATGAGTACCTGGAGGAGGTATCTTCTGGTGGTATTGGTGCCTAGTTCAAAGGGGTCAGGCAAGCGGATGGTCAGTAGGTAAGCGGGGGGGGGGGTCTGGTACACAGGGATAGAAACAGAGAACAAGCATAGAACTGAACAGGTTAGAAATGACTCAATACTGAGGTGAGCTCCCCATTCAGGGGGTCCTTTATGGACAGACAGAGGCGTGTGTTGTGCGTGCTTGGTGCAGACTTAATTAACCCCTATCAGTGCTGGAAGTTACTGCAGACATAAGGGCAGCACCTTTCCTGGAGCTGATCCAGCAGGAGACATGGTTCCTGACAGTCTGCAGTAATTTTATGCACTGTTGCCCTTCTGTTGTCTTGTACCAGTCTTGCCACTCTCCGTTCTGCCCTAACAATGACTAGTCGCTGACGGCCATAATTTGCACGTTTAGATCCAGATTTTCGGCTGACAATTCAGTCTTTAAACACTTTAACAACAGCTGCTCTTGAACATTTAACAAATTCTGCTGTTTTTCTGATACTTGCTCCATGGCTCCGAGCGCCAACAATCATCCAACGTTCGAAGGCTGTTAAATCACATTGTTTACCCATATCTTCAGAAAAAAATCACTTCTACTGTCGTGGTAAACAACCTGCTTCCCTATTTATAATGGTCTAGCCCTCTAGCAACTTCAGCACGAAATTATAGCTAATTTGCCTAAAAAAGTCAGGTGGTCATAATAATCTGGCCACTCAGCGTAAATTACAGTAATGAAATAAGAGAAGAACCTCCACAAGGGAGGTGAACAATCACCCCACCCCAAAGCACTAATTAGCGCCGGGCATGGACACTCCCATATAGGACTAAACCTGATTTATAATGAAAAAGAAAAAAAGAGGGATTAACCCTCAGATAGCAAAAAGAGAGTGCTGATTAAAACATAACTTTTATTAATTATAATAAACCACACACATTATTGGACCGACAAGTATAAAAGACATAAACACAAGCACGATGTGAAGCTGTGAGATAGGTAGGTATATATAATATAATGAGCAAATTGCCCAATAGCAACCCTAGGGTACAGATATATACAGATATCCAAAATAAGGAATTCACAATTGAATTGGAAAGCTGAAAATAATCAGTTGCTGAATATTGCGTTGGAGCGTAAATTAAACCTTATGGCAAGTAGACAGGTTGAATTGACAAGTGCAAAATATACTACTACACTTCAATATGTGAAGCGCCCAGGCTGAGAATAACTGATTGCAGGTAAAGCGTAAAAAACTGCAAATTAACATTCCAAGGTTTAAAAATGCCAGAATATCAAACCACACTCAAAACGTTCATTTAGCATGGCTACCTTGTATTGAAACGTTATAAACTGCAAACTAGCGATACCACAGCAACGGCCGGTATGCAGAAGACACAACAGCGCTTCCGGATATCAACCATCTAGAGACATAGTTGTAAAGTTCAAATAAACTTGAGAGCCAAAGGCAAAAAGATTCACATGCAACTGACCCTAAAAGGCTGAACAGATTCTACCATCTCCCTGTCCAATCACATCACGTAACAATTTAAAAGAGAACACCGGACTCGACACGTGTTTCGCCGGTACTAGACCCGCTTCATCGGGAGTCAACACAGATTGTGAATAATATCGGTATTAGTACACCCATATTATTCACAATCTGTGTTGACTCCCGATGAAGCCGGTCTAGTACTGGCGAAACACGTGTCGAGTCCTGTGCTCTCTTTTAAATTGTTACGTGATGTGATTGGACAGGGAGATGGTAGAATCTGTTCAGCCTTTTAGGGTCAGTTGCATGTGAATCTTTTTGCCTTTGGCTCTCAAGTTTATTTGAACTTTACAACTATGTCTCTAGATGGTTGATATCCGGAAGCGCTGTTGTGTCTTCTGCATACCGGCCGTTGCTGTGGTATCGCTAGTTTGCAGTTTATAACGTTTCAATACAAGGTAGCCATGCTAAATGAACGTTTTGAATGTGGTTTGATATTCTGGCATTTTTAAACCTTGGAATGTTAATTTGCAGTTTTTTACGCTTTACCTGCAATCAGTTATTCTCAGCCTGGGCGCTTCACATATTGAAGTGTAGTAGTATATTTTGCAATTGTCAATTCAACCTGTCTACTTGCCATAAGGTTTAATTTACGCTCCAACGCAATATTCAGCAACTGATTTTCAGCTTTCCAATTCAATTGTGAATTCCTTATTTTGGATATCTGTATATATCTGTACCCTAGGGTTGCTATTGGGCAATTTGCTCATTATATTATATATACCTACCTATCTCACAGCTTCACATCGTGCTTGTGTTTATCTCTTTTATACTTGTCGGTCCAATAATGTGTGTGGTCTATTATAATTAATAAAAGTTATGTTTTAATCAGCACTCTCTTTTTGCTATCTGAGGGTTAATCCCTCTTTTTTTCTTTTAAATTACAGTAATGCCTTGTATCTGTGCTGTACAGGAATCTTTAGTTATTATAAACCTCTGAATCTTATCCCTATGTAGCAGTGCGCGACCCCAGAGCTCTCTCTGTATTCTGACCTTTTCCTGGCTGTTGTACTGAAACAGTGATATGTTTGAACAGTTAGTTACATTGAGGTTTGGAACTGCTATTTGCAGCAAGTTTTATATCTCTACAGGGTGCCTGTAGAGAGATAAGACAGTGAAAATTGTTTCTCTATGGGTGGCACACTATAACACTATTTGATATGGTAATGAGTGGGTTTCAATGTAATACAATGCAAAATGGAATAATTCGACTTTAGGAGTGAAGGGTTTAAATGTGGTGGCGAAAACAAAAAGGTGAAAATGAGCTCAGCATGTAGGATCAGTGCCGGATTTATAACTAGGCAGAGTAGGCATGTGACTACAGGCACCTGCCACAAGGGGGCGACTTACTCTGTAAAAAAAAAATATTACATTTTTTTACAATCTTTTAGACCACTGTATTTCTGAAGCCTAAGGGCTGGGAGGGGGGCATTTGAGGTATCATTGGAAAAGGCCAGATTATGGCCTTTCCAGGGATACCAAATATAACAAAGTTAGATTTATGTAACAATAAAAAGAACAAATAAAATCCACTTTTTCTCTTTTTTTTTCCCTAACACAGCACTATTATTCAGTTTACAATTATAAAGTGAACAGTGATGCTGCACTAACTCCCCTCATTTCCCACACCACTAACAAGCGTGGAGCTGTTGATGCAATGCATTGTTTCATCAGCAACCTAGACTGCGGCACTGCAGTGAGGAGAGGCAGGGGGACTTTGGAATCCTACCATGGCTGGATTAAGATCTCTATGGGCCTGGAGCTGAAGATTTTGCTGTGCTTTTTTGGGAATTTATTAAAATGAAACATATTTTAGGTTATTTAATAGTGCAGATATGGG
This sequence comes from Leptobrachium leishanense, assembly GCA_009667805.1. NCBI lineage: Eukaryota > Metazoa > Chordata > Amphibia > Anura > Megophryidae > Leptobrachium > Leptobrachium leishanense. The sequence continues at coordinate 74,529,985 of CM019073.1, read as the reverse complement.
TATATCTAACCAGGCAGATACTGTGTGAGGAAATTTCCATTCAGATTTTAATAATTTACAGCGTGTGAAATTATTTTTTTCACATTTTATCATCCAAACATTTGTGGTTATATATTCTATAGGGAATTCTTGTAAAAAAAAAAAGTGAAATGGGAACCTGTTACTGCATTTTTCTGTAAAATATACAGTTTTAATCAAAAAATGAAATACTTGACTTGTGTTTTGGAGGATGGATGGTGTTTTAGGAATAATATAACTATGTATAAAACACTGACCTTGCTCCCAGTGTAGCAAATGAAAAGGTGAGTAATGGCAGTGGTATTGCTCATTTTATACGTGACAAATGGACAATGCCATCGCTTTGGAACTAAAAATGAATAGAGTTTTTTTTCCGTTTTCTTTTAGATTTTACATGGTTATGTTTGGTATCAATGCAAGGCCAGAATCTGTCCTGTCCAATGACACCTCACTTGACCTTGTGAGGTGTAAAGATTAGTGACGCAGGGGTTCAAAGTCCCTCCCAGTGCTCTTCACTGCAGTGCGGCGGTTTAGGTTTTTGATGTAACAATGGATTGTGCCATCACCTCCACAGTTGTTGGTGACATGAGAAATGTGATGGTGAGTTAGTGCAGCCTCATTGTTCACGTTATAATTGAAAAGTGAAAAATGTTGCTGTGTTAGACAAAAAAAATAAAGAAATATTTATAACATTTTTTTACTGTTACATAAAACCTGGTCATGTTTGATATCATTGGAAAGACCTGCTCTGGCCTTTCCAGTGATACCTGACATGACCCTATAGCTATGGATTTGGAGGTACAGGGGTCCAAATGCCCACCAATGCAGACACAGTTATCCTTTCTCTGGGCCTATTCTGGGGCATGGGCCTGGAGCTGCTGCTCCATCAGCCCCTATGTTAATCCGGCCCTGAATCCTACATCTTTGACACTGCACAAGGTAAAGTGAGGTGCTATTGGAAAGGACAGAGGCTGGTCTTTACAATGATACCAAACATGACCATGTAATGTGTAAAAAAAATAAAAAAGTAAATGCAAAATGTATTCTTTTTCTATGGTCTGTGGCAGAGGCAATATATGCTTCTACATATAAAACAAACAATGCTGCTGCACTAACTCAACTAAGGCAACAGATTCTGCCTCTTCCGTCGATTTGAGCGGAGAGAAACTGTTTTTCAGGGATTTTTTTTAAAATTTAGTTTGCTCCAAAACAAAAGTTTAAAAAGTCATTTTGGCATGTTTCTTTTTTATGTGGGGGAGGAGTTAGGGGCTCTCCATGTTTTTGTTCCTACAGGCTCCCGAGATGCAAATCTGGCCCTGTGTAGGATCGGGGGTGAAATGGCTCAGCAGTGAAGCGTTTACATAGATAGGTGAAAAAAATATTCTATAGATCTCTATAAATTTAATTTTGAAATGTTTCTCAGAACATCTTTGTATATTGATTTACAATAAGTTTTATTTAACTATTCAGCCCATCATTCATAAATATATCATGGCAACTTGTCATTATTATTATTATTATTATTCGGCATACCTCTTTGACGATGCATAACTAGAGTTACATGTCCATATTTGCCTTTTCCAAGCTCCTTAATGATTTCATAATGCTGAGAGACTTCCATTTTCACGAGGTTTTGAGCAGTAATTTTCATCATCTCTTCCAGCATATTGGCTGCCTCTAAACCATTGTTTAGGCTCATTGTTTATTTCTCCTAATAACAAATAAATAAAAGTATTTTTTTAATTAAAATATTATCTGTTTCACACATTAAATCATGTACAGTACCATAGCATTAAAATAAAAAAATACAATGAGACACTGTTCTAGTATATATTATAAAATGACACCAACAATTAATTATCATCTAGTATCTTAAATAATTAGTTTCTCCAACTTGGCTCCTTGAGAGAAGAAAATGAAATAAATCAAAGTGCTTTTATTGGGAATCATGAAAAATAAGAGGGCGGTAAGGAGAAGTAAGCAGTGGTCCAGTCCTCTAAATCTGTAGGAAATAAAATAATTTCTCAAGCAAAAACGCCATTAATGAAAAAAAATAGTCCCTACCTGCTCAATTGGTGCCCTTTTACAGAATGTATTGGCAGATTTGAGTATAAAAATTCTGGACAAAAGTCTACAATACGTCTCCTTATCAAAAGGAGAAGGATTTGGGAATAATCATAGACTTCAAACTAAGTAACAATGTGCAATGTCAAACAGCAGCCGCCAAGGCCAGCAAAGTACTGGCATGCATTAAAAGGGGAGTTCACTCACGGGATGAAAACATAATTTTGCCTCTGTATAAATCAATGGTCAGGCCGCACCTTGAATATGCCGTGCAATTTTGGGCACCTGTCTTAAAAAAAGATATTATATCGTTAGAAAAAGTGCAGAGACGGGCAACTAAATTAATAAGGGGAATGGAAGGGTTAAGTTATGAGGAAAGACTAACAAGCTTAAACCTGTTTAGTTTAGAGAAAAGGCGCCTTAGAGGGGATCTGATAACCTTATATAAATATATACGGGGCCATTATCAACCATTGTCTGATAACCTATTCATTAACAGGTCTATACATAGGACAAGGGGTCATCCATTTAGACTGGAAGAAAGAAAATTTAGCTTAAAGCATAGGAAGGGTTATTTTACGGTGAGAACAATAAAGCTGTGGAATTCTCTGCCTGTTGAGGTGGTTGGGTCAGAGTCTGTACAGACTTTTAAAAAACGACTGGATGACTTCCTGCAGACACAGAATATTAAGGGTTATAATATTTAATATGTGGGTAAAAGCTTCTTGATCCAAGGAGAAATCTGACTGCCATTCTGGGGTCAAGAAGGAATTTTTTCCCAGTATGTTGCATATTGGCAAGCATTCAGACTGGGTTTTTTGCCTTCTTTTGGATCAACAGCAGTAGGTTATGTGGGAGAGGCTGAACCCGATGGACGCATGTCTTTTTTCAGCCTATATAACTTAGAAAAAAAAAAACTTAGAAACTACAGGTTTTTTGAAATGTGACAATATACCAACGTTGTAAGACATTTTTCATCTGTAATGCTCCAAGAACAAATTCAGAGGGTTAAAACAAACAACAAAACAATTAATTATTAAGACCATTTACGTATGGGGAGAAAAAACCATGAACACCCTCTTATTACATATGTCTGCACACCCTATCCAGCTACTACTTTGTGGAAACATTTTTTTATTTATTACAACAACATTTCTTTTTGAGTCTATTAACGTTGCTCATCAGGGCCCTATTCCAATCCAGCTATTAATAAATGGGGATGTAAAACTTAACGGCTTAAGCAGTTGTTCTGATCAGTATCCTATGTGGAAAACTTGTGTTATTATTACATGTAAAAAAACGACGTGTTTTTAAAAATGACACTCCAATTCAGAAGTGGCCAAATTGGACGCCTTTTCATTTTGAACATGGCTGAGTTTCAGCGTGCAGAATTCGTCCGCTGCCGAATTCAGCACTCTCGTCCAAAATGAAGCGCCATTTATTTTGGGTTAGAAATAATGGTTAGGTTTATTGGTAGAAATTAGCGATGGGGTTAGAGATTAGGGTTAGGGTTATGTCACGGTGATGCAGTGTGTACCAGGTAATAAGCCCAATATACAGCAGACAAGCAGTTTGTAGTGAAGACCGATGGTTTCTTTACAAAGGTTACCAGAATCACATGATTAATAGAAGGAGCAAGGTAACTTGTAGACACAGGTAAACTGGAACACAACTAGGACATACAGCAAAAAAGGATACATAACTTACTTGGACACACCAAAACATAAGAAAATGAAAACACGACATCAGTGTGCATTAAGCTCAAAAAGACAGGAAATGGGGTAGCTGGGCAGCAGGGTCACAGAGTGGCAGTCAGTAAGGAAACCCTCCGAAGAGTAAATACTGTAGGCCAGGCAGGGCCGGATTAAGATCTCTATGGGCATGGAGCTGAAGATTTTGGTGGGCTTTTTTTTGAATTTAGTGAATTGAAAACATATTTAGGTTATTTAATTGTGCAGATATGATCTAACCAGACAGATACTCAGGGTTTTTCAAAGAGAATCGAAAAGTCACCGCACATTCGGTGACTTTTCGTTCTCTTCAATTCGGCTTGATTCGGCGATCCCATTTCGGCGACCCTGCGGTGTATTCAGCAAGCACCACGGGGCCGACGTAGTGCAGGGAAAAGCCGCCGAAAACCTGTCGAACACTCACCGCAAAACCCAGGCGAATGCACACCGAAACCCGCAAAAACATCTGGGTTAACCCCGCCGAAGGCGCCGGAGAAACCTGAGCATGAGCCGATCAGAGCGCAGAGCAGCCGCCGGAAAAATCCCAACACCGCAGACAAATGGAGTTAAAAGAAAACAAACAGTACGCTTGAATGTTTGAAAAGGGAAACGCTGTTTGCAAACAAACTACTGAACAAAAATGTCTGAAATTTACATATGAGGTCCAATGAATGATAATAAACAGGGCTGTTACGGAAAAAACGTTTGAAAAAATAAATAAAAAAATAACGGAAAATTTGTTTTTGCAAATAAATCCCAAAAAATGCTTAAAAGATCCTAAAAAAATCTATAAATAAAGAGACTTTTTACTGCAGAATATTATAATAAACAAAGTGATCTGCAAAATATGGCCTGCCTGAGTGTCCTGAGGACAGGTTTGGGAAACACTGATGTAGGGGTTACCTGATACAACTAGATATATTGTTTGAGCTCAATCCAGGGTTTTGCCCTTCAGAGAAGTCCAAAGTAGGGTATGTGTCATGCTCCTGAACTAGGCCTGGGCAGCCTCCTTCAAGTATTGTGCATCTGAACTGTGCCTGCACTTCAAGACCTTTTTATTTATGTGCTATTCATTACCACTGCTGTGATCCGGCATCCAAACCGTTAAAAACACACACAAACTAGGTCATGGGACTTGCCTGAAATATAAGTACCACACCCCTTATGCTCCTTGCTCCAGCATTAGTAGTAATCTACTTCCAGCAAGAGGATCTATGTTGTGGCTCTCCAGAATCCCAAATCCTGCCAGTGCTACCAACCTTCCCTGTGTTTCCATACCCTCCGGGAACCTGTGTGGGTTCAAGATCCTATTATCCTAATTTGTTTCCTGCTTCCCCTTCATCAAGGCCTCTACGTGTCCTGTCTGTCTGCTCTAAAGCATTTGTTTTTGCTGCCTCCTGCAGCAACCGTTAACTTACCACAGATCCCTGAATTGTGCATCACCGCATACTGGGCTCAGAATCATGCCATCTCTGTACCACACCGGTACAATCCCTGGCAGTATGTGATTAACCACTTATCTGACAAAGCACTGCTGTGGGTTACACCTCTATCACATCCTCTCAGTGTTCTCCTATACTTTGTGTTTTTACTCAGAGCCGGCCATATGCCTTTAGGCACCCTGTGCAAGAAAGCTTTACAGCGCCCCCTATTGACCACACCCTCATTAACCACACCCTTTCAGTGGCCACACCCATCTCCCATTAGTCTCCCTGAGTCCATCAGCCTGCACCATAGCGACCACTAGCCTCCAGGATGCTTGGGACATATACAGGCACATGTAAACATGTGTTCCTCAGACACATGTATTCCCCAAGACACATGTATACACCAGACACATGTATATCCCAGACACAGGCCCCAAATACATATATGCCCCAGACACAGGCCCCAGATACATGTATTCCCCAGACACAGGCTCCAGATACATGCTAGCGGCGTGGTGTGTGTGACTAACGAATATATCTTTTCAAATCCAACTGAATACCTGTATCCATGGAGGCATAGGAAGTATTTAATTATCTTGCTTAAAAATACTATATGAACGAAGCAGTGCAAAATTTATTTTCTGCCTATGGATATGGATGGTAATTTATATGTTGCATTTTTTTCTTTTGCATGTGTAGCGCTCACTCCCGGAGGAGCCGCTGAAAATGAACCACGAGTCAGTCTCCCCGCACTAGGGAATAAATATACTCCCGCACAGTTGTGGATTTTATAATTTATATAGTTTACTAGAGTAAAAAGCATATAATCAGACACGGTGTTCGTAGATATATTTACAGTATTTCGTATCGCGGTAAACGCGCAGCGGAAAAAGAAATACGAGGTTTTGTATTTCGGGAAAAACGCAGCCGAACAGAAAAAAATACAATGCTTCGTAATTTCGAGAAACGTGCAGCGGAAACAAATAAAATGCGAATCTTTACCCCTTTTTTGGGATATTAGGGAGTGAGTCCCGCACAGGTTAAGTCCCGGACTGTAAGTGTATGTGTGTGTTATGGTACCCGGGTACTATTCAACTGGCCAGTGAATTACTTATAGCGATGTCTTCGACTAGTCAAGTTGGTGCCCTGTGGGTTTTGAAGACAAACAGCAGCGTGCTTTCTTGACTTTATAAACCGGCCTTGGAGACCTCTCACCCATCCGCTCGATCACCAAAGCTCCGCTGACCCAGGACGTCTCTCCGCTTGTCGCCTTGCTGGGATACCGGCTACTGGATCTGTGGTCAGGCTTTCTTTGCTCCGGCCCGGACTTGTCCAGCTACCGCCTGCTCTCCCTTCCAATGGACTTGCGGTACTCCTTACTCGGGGTCCTCTGCTTGCCTGGATAGTAGCTTAGGTAATGTCTGTGGATAACTAGGGTTCCGTCTGGTAAAGCTGGATAATCTGGATTGGAATCCTGGTAGGCCCCACCTGCGCTCCGGCCTAGTCTCTGCTCCGCTCTGCAATACTGTGTCCTGTCTCATGCACTCCCTGGCACGCTCTGCCAGCTATCTCCACGAGGCTCAGGATGTACAGCGTCTGTGTCCCACCCACTTCCTGTGTCTGTTCACAAAGCATGCCGGGAAACGTAGTCCCAATGTTCAGTGTCTCTTATCGCGCTTGTCTCCCTCCGGTGGCCAAAAATAGGTACTGCCACAGTAGGGTTTTAAACACAGCGCTACACTCTCCCCCTCCTAGAACTCTTGGGTCTCTCCAAGGAGGTATAACAGTTAAATTTCGATACAATTAGATAACATATACAGGGTTGGCAGCAGACATACAGTGGGTTAGATACACTTCTTCAAGCTGACTCATGTTTTGTGCTACCTCAGCTAACATAGCAGACACTTCGGGCAACCTTTGCACTGTGGTGATGGCCTCTTCAGTGCTATGTCCTGGTGAGTCGTAGGTGAGTCGCTGGGGCGGTCGAACAGAGCGTTTTGGTTCTGGCTCAATCAGTTCCTCTTCAGGTGGAAGTACTATAGGTGCTGGCTCAGTCCTCCTTTCTACCACTGGAGCAGACGTTTCTTCAGAGTATGATCCCTCCAGTGAAGGCATAGAACTATAATCATAAGATTCAGCTTCAGGAGCTACAGGGACTCCAGCAGTCTCAGGGACTTCCAACTGAAATTCAAGAGCTTCAGGGATTTCAACAGTCTCAGGGACTTCTAACTGAAATTCAGGAGCTTCAGGCCTCAAATTACTCTCCCATCGTTCAGGAACAGAGATAATCTCTTCAGGCTCCGGTGAACGCATCCAGTCCAGACAGAAGCTCTCTTCCTCACTGTCCCTTTCGTCCTCTTCGACAACCCGGGTCTGCTGAGACCGAGTAACAGGAGGCAAACGTGGAGCAGGCGGATTTGGCTGAGAAAGTTCGTCCCCAACTGGTATCCTCACAGCCTCTCTCAAAGGTAACAAATGATTCCGGTGCCAGTTCTTAAGAGGCCCAGCCTTTCCATCCGGCCGGATTTGATACACCGGCAGACCCGGCAGTTGCTTGCAGACAATGTAGACTTGAGAACTCCATCTATCCGCCAACTTGTGCCTTGCAGCAGCACCCAAGTTCTTCAACAAAACCCTATCACCGGGTTGTAGATCTTGTATCCGAACTTTCAAGTCATAATTCTTTTTGTTCCTTTGCTCCCTGTTTCCTGAGGTCAAACGGGCCTGTTCAAACGCAGAAGCCAGGTTTTTCCGAAGTCTATCCACGTAGTTTCTATGGGAAGCTACCGACGTCTGGTCTAGAGATAACACAAACGCCAAATCAACCGGCAGTCGGGCTTCTCTGCCGAACATAAGACGGTACGGTGAGTATCCAGTCGCATCACTCTCCGTACTGTTATATGCATGCACCAGAGTAGCTATGTGACGACTCCAACTCTGCTTCTCTATGTTTGACAAAGTCCCCAGCATATTCAGCAGCGTGCGATTAAACCGTTCAGGCTGAGCATCACCTTGAGGGTGATATGGTGTAGTTCGAGTCTTTTGGATTCCCAACAGTTCCAACAATTGCCTAACAAGTCGGCATTCAAAGTCTCTACCCTGATCAGAGTGTATTCTCCTTGGCAGGCCGTAGTGAACAAAGAACTTTTCCATCAGAACCTTGGCTACTGTTGGAGCGCGTTGATCTTTCGTAGAAAAAGCTTGGGCGTAACGAGTGAAATGATCAGTCACTATTAGAATATTCCCTTGCCCACTAGCATCCGGCTCTAAGCACAGGAAGTCAATGCACACCAAATCCATGGGTCCCTGACTCTGTAGATGGCTCATTGGAGCGGTTCGGGTCGGTAGAGTCTTCCTCTGAATACACCTCAGACAGGAATGGCAGTAACTTTCCACTTCAGCTCTCATGCAAGGCCAATAGAATCTGTCTCGCACCAGCTTAAAAGTTCTTTCAGCACCCAAATGTCCATGCTCATCATGTAGCGATCGCAGCACACTCTCTCTATGCTTAGTGGGAAGGAATAGCTGTTGAGTCTCTTCAGCATTGGTTGAGGGGGCCCTTCGGTAGACCACCCCATCCAACATCTTCAACCGTTCCCACTCTTTGTAGACCAATCTGGCTCCATCCGGGGAATTGGTCAGCAGAATTTCCCGCTGGTTCGCAGTTAGGGCCTTTATAGTCAATGCAATTAAAGGGTCTCTGGCCTGATCCGCTTTCAGGTCCTGTTTCGAAAAGGTAGGTAGACTTTCATCCCTAAATTGCGTAGGGTTGCAATAGAACTCAGGAACAGCCGCAGCCATGACTCCTATGGCCTCCGCTTCAATCCCTCCCTTGACCCGGCGCTCTGCTCCTTGACACAAAGCTTGCACCCCGTCTGGAGTCAGCTGAGTCCATTCTGTAGTGTAGGGTCTTCTTGATAAAGCATCAGCATCTCGATTATTCACCCCAGGGCGATACTTCAGGCTGAACCAAAACCCTGACAGAGCGGCCAACCACCGATGTCCCGTTGCGTCCAGTTTCGCAGTAGTAAGAACGTAGGTAAGAGGATTGTTATCCGTTTTTATCACAAACTCGGCTCCATACAGATAGTCCTTTAACTTGTCCACCACTGCCCACTTTAAGGCTAGGAACTCCAGCTTGTGGGTAGGATAGTTCTTTTCTGAAGGCGTAAGGCTCCTGCTCACGTACGCTACAGGCCTCAGCAATCCACCATACTCCTGATACAGGACTCCTCCTAGACCTTCTCTGCTGGCATCCACATGTAACTCATACGGCTTGTGAGGGTCCGCGTAGGCCAAAACAGGAGCTTGAGTTAGACTCTCTTTCAGCTTCAAGAAAGCACCTTCACATTGACTAGTCCATTCGCCCTGTATGGTCTCTCGAGCTTTCCTTGGTCCTGGAGCTGACGGATTTCGGTCAGAGGCCTTGCAGCCTTCTTCGGTGTTTTCCTTCTGTAGGAGTTTGTTCAGTGGTTGAGCTATTTTTGCAAATCCTCCTACAAATCTTCGATAATATGAACAGAACCCCAAGAAAGATCTAAGTTCAGTGACGTTTCTGGGTCTGGGCCAAGAAGCTACGGCCTCCAACTTCCGAGGATCTGTCGAAACACCTTCTGCTGAGACCACATGTCCCAGATACGTAACAGACGGTAGACAGAATTGGCATTTCTCCAGGGACAGTTTCAATCCCTCTTCATGGAGCCTCTTCAAGACCTTCTCCAAACGTTGCTCATGCTCTTCCAGAGTCTTCCCAAACACGATTATGTCATCCAGGTACACTAATACTTCGATCAGATTCATGTCCCCGACTGTCTTCTCCATTAACCGTTGGAATGTGGCTGGAGCCCCTGTAAGGCCTTGAGGCATTCTGTTAAATTCAAAGAACCCCAGTGGACAGATGAACGCAGTTTTCTCTTTGTCTTCGGGATGCATTGGTATCTGGTGATACCCGCTTCGCAGGTCTAGCACGCTAAACCATTTTGCTCCAGACAAACACTGTAAGGCATCTTCTATCCGAGGAGTAGCATATTGGTCTGGGATGGTTCTCCGGTTCAACGTGCGGTAGTCTATGCATAGGCGGACAGAACCGTTCTTCTTCCGGACCATCACTATTGGAGATGCGTATGGACTTCTGGACTCTTGAATCACCTTGGTTCTTTGCAATTCATTCAGCTGTTCTCGCAGATCATCCAAGTCTCCCAACGGAACTCGCCTTGACCTTTCGCGAAACGGCTTGTCTTCTTGTAATCGAATGCGGTGTTCAGTACTTTTAGCTAGGCCTACGTCGAACTCATCTTTCGAGAACAATTCTCTCCACTTTAAAACTTGAGACTGAAGACGTTTCTTCCACTCGGATGAAATGGGAGCGTCCTTGGGGTAGAATCTTTCATCTGGAATCTCTTTATCCACTCCCCCTCCTAAATCGGTGGAGAGGGGCGTAGCGGACTCTACTTGCCCGATAGGCATTCGTGCTTTAAGGACTACTGGAGAATCAGACACATTGCACACGCTGACTGAGACTCTTCCTCGTGTTCTTTTCAGAGCTTTAGTGGAGATTATTTCAGGGATTACTTTGACTCTGGTTTCACTCCCATGATTAAAATCGGTTTCCAGCATCACATAGGGGCCTGGTTGCGATCCGTTCAACTTGACTGAAGCCCGGAAACTCGCTCGCTACTTCTCCTGCTTGCAGAACCTTCTCTGTTCCTTCTAATCTCCATAGGCGCCCCACTTCAGCAGGTGCCTTCTGTTCTTCGAGCATCCTCTGATAGACTGGATGTAGCATTGGGTGTACTCCTTGAGTAGAACCTTCTTCCAATACGATAGGTGTCAGGAGACGCCGCACCAAATCCGTATTCGTCCCCACTATCATGGAACTTCTGTTTGCACCTGAGGGTCGAGGACACACAATGGCCAATGCATCACAACCTCCGGACTGTCCGATGACTTCGGATCCGATCTCCAACTTCACCTGTAGGTACCCGTCATAAGGGAGTTTCTCAGTTCCGATACCCCAGATTTCCAGATCCTTCAATTTCTGTAGAGGAATGTGCTTCAAGTGTTTCTCGTAGAAGTCTCGGTAGATCAATGTCACTTGAGCCCCTGAATCCAACAGAGCTTTAGTGTAGACTCCCTCCACTTGGATTGGCACAATAGGAGAAGGACCAATCAGTTGGTCAGGAAACTTGGTGGCGGTATCCGGACACTTAGACCCAGTTTGCTGTACCCTGGCCTTTTTCTTGGCCCGTGTAGGTTTTGGGTGTGCATTGCTTCCCCATGACGTAGGTCCGGATGCTAAGGGAGTGACTCTTTCAGTCCTGGCAGGCTCAGCAGTTGGCCGGACTTTGGGCCCTCTCGCCCTCTTAGTCCTGGCTTGATTTTTGGAGCGGGGTTCAACCTTCGGGCACCTAGGTTGCTCCTTCACTTGTGCCCTCTGGCGTTTCCCGCCGGTGAGGTAGATAACAGTCCTTCTAATGCTTTTAACAGCTCCTCAACTCTATTCCCTTCAGGCTTTCGGCCTTTGCATTGTGCGCGGAAGTGGCCCATTTCTCCACAACCGAAGCATCTCTTCTTAGAAAGTGGAGACGCAGTCGCCTGTTGTGGTTCGGTTAAAGGACCTTGGCTAGACGCCACAGCAACTCCGGTTGTCTGCATGCCCGTAAGGAACTTCTGCATCTCTGCCTGCATCTCTGTCACTTTCATCAATACTCGGCACAGTTCCGCGTGCGCCTGTTGCAGTTCAGCTTGAGCTTCTTGTACTTTCTTAACAGTTTTGTGCAACTCACCACGTTCAGAGAGGTTTAATTCTTTGGCAGCCCTCTCAGTGGATTTAAAAGTAATCAGATGCTCTTGCTCGTCCACGTCGGATCCGTAAGTATCCAGCGAGTCGCTTTCAGGCTGCAAACCGTCGTTATGCCTCACAGGTTGTGCGTAAGCTCTTTCCCCTCGCCTGAAGGATTTTTCTTATAGCAAAGCCTCCTCTTCTCTGACAGCTCGGATCAGTTCCAGGTACTTCAGTTCTTGACTACCTGCTCTGCTTCTCAGCTGCAGCATCACTGGATCTAGAGGTTGAGAGCCCCTCAGGATCTGTTTTATTCGGATCTTATCCACTTCGGCCGGCTCGGCCCCTTTCTTGAGGAGTATCTGGTGCAGAATCTTATCTAGGCGCCTCATGTATTCAGTCATTCTCTCACCTCTCCGCTGGTAGGTGTGTTCATACTGATATACAAGCTCTGCGGCCTTTTCTGTTCGCCCAAAAACTTCCTCCAAAACGTTTAAATAGTCTAAAGCAGTACAGTCTTTTCTACTCAGTTTTAGGTTTCTCACCGCTTCTGACGCAGGTCCCTTTAAACTCTCGGTGATCCTTTGCTTTTTCTGAGCTTCAGGGACGTCCCACTCATCCAGAGCCTGCATCGCCTGTTCCACCCATTCTTCAAAGATTTCTTCTCCCGCCGGAGTTGGTATAATTCAGGCCCGATCATGGCCAACGGACTGGGTGCAGGAACACTTGCGGATTCGCCACGTGGCGCACTTGGCTGAATCAGTTGGACTTCCACCTCATCGGTCAGCTTCATGCTCGCGCCCTGAAAACACACTGGAACACCCTTTCTCCATTCAAGAAGGACATACGTGTGAGAGGTATCTGTGTTCTTTTTAATGTCCAGGATTAACCCCCGATGATCTGGTGTCAGCGCGGCCACGGCCTGGCGAATCTGATCTTCGGCCCAAGTGTCTGCGGGAATATCTATGACTATACAACATTCTGACTGACTACTGTGCTCCTCACACCATTCGGCAACAGTGTCTGGATCCATATTTAACCCTTTAGATGCGGTTTTTCCAGAGACTGGATCCCGGAAACGAGCCCCCGCGTGTAGCGCTCACTCCCGGAGGAGCCCCTGAAAAGGAACCACGGGTCAGTCTCCCCGCACTAGGGAATAAATATACTCCAGCACAGTTGTGGATTTTATAATTTATATAGTTTACTAGAGTAAAAAGCATATAATCAGACACGGTGTTCGTAGATATATTTACAGTATTTCGGATCGCGGTAAACGCGCAGCGGAAAAAGAAATACGAGGTTTCGTATTTCAGGAAAAACGCAGCCGAACAGAAAAAAATACAATGCTTCGTAATTTCGAGAAACGCGCAGCGAAAACAAATAAAATGCGAATCTTTACCCCTTTTTTGGGATATTAGGGAGTGAGTCCCGCACAGGTTAAGTCCCGGACTGTAAGTGTATGTGTGTGTTATGGTACCCGGGTACTATTCAACTGGCCAGTGAATTACTTATAGCGATGTCTTCGACTAGTCAAGTTGGTGCCCTGTGGGTTTTGAAGACAAACAGCAGCGTGCTTTCTTGACTTTATAAACCGGCCTTGGAGGCCTCTCACCCATCCGCTCGATCACCAAAGCTCCGCTGACCCAGGACGTCTCTCCGCTTGTCGCCTTGCTGGGATACCGGCTACTGGATCTGTGGTCAGGCTTTCTTTGCTCCGGCCCGGACTTGTCCAGCTACCGCCTGCTCTCCCTTCCAATGGACTTGCGGTACTCCTTACTCGGGGTCCTCTGCTTGCCTGGATAGTAGCTTAGGTAATGTCTGTGGATAACTAGGGTTCCGTCTGGTAAAGCTGGATAATCTGGATTGGAATCCTGGTAGGCCCCACCTGCGCTCCGGCCTAGTCTCTGCTCCGCTCTGCAATACTGTGTCCTGTCTCATGCACTCCCTGGTGCGCTCTGCCAGCTATCTCCACGAGGCTCAGGATGTACAGCGTCTGTGTCCCACCCACTTCCTGTGTCTGTTCACAAAGCATGCCGGGAAACGTAGTCCCAATGTTCAGTGTCTCTTATCGCGCTTGTCTCCCTCCGGTGGCCAAAGATAGGTACTGCCACAGTAAGGTTTTAAACACAGCGCTACACGTGAATCATATATATGTGTCATTTGTATATTATATTCACATCTATCTAGTAATCGGTGGACGCACCTTTTACTCTTATTACAATTGGCTGCATATAACTGACTGACACTACCTGTTATGAAGCTGCATTAATTACTATATCGCCACCTGGTTGTTAATATTGGACAACATTTTATTTTCACAAAGGGTTAATTTTTAAACCGTATATAATTAGTAATATAAAAGTTATATTTTAATTCTAATTAAAATGGGAAATATTCTCTTGTTTAGCGGAATCCGTATCATTCCAGATACATGTATGCCCCAGACACAGTGTCAGGTTCGTGTTTGTGGAGTTCAGGATGCGGGACAAGCCGTTTTGGGGGAAAGTCTGGATGTGACAAGGTGTATAGCAAATAACGTAAGGCTCAATACCTTGCAGAGTAGTCGATGATACAAGCTGAGGTTCGGCACACGGCAAAGTTGGCAGAGGGTCGTCGGTGGTACAAGCAGAGGTTCGGTACACGGAGAAGCTGATAGAGGGTAGTCGGTGGTACAAGCAGGGGTTCGGTACACGGTAAAGCTGATCGAGGGTAGTCGGTGGTACAAGCAGGGGTTCGGTAGACGGTAAAGCTGATCGAGGGTAGTCGGTGGTACAAGCAGGGGTTCGGTACACGGTAAAGCTGATAGAAAAGTCATAGGCAGGTATGCTCAGGTGAGGGAGGTTTAAAGGGAAGGAACAGGACAACCAAGCAATGAGTTTTGGAGAGACTGGGATTTAAATAGGGCGCCTGTGGGAATTGGACCAATCAGGAGAGAAGTTTATCTGGTTACCTGGGGATACTGGATTCTGATTGGTTGGTGACGCCATCTTGGAGGAACCACGTGGGACGCCGAGACGCGAGGTAGCTGATGCCGGGGGTGAGTTGCTGCAAGGGGAATCTGTGGTGTTGCGGGGGGTGTGTGGTTGACTGAAGGGGTCCCCGGTATGGAGCGCTGTCACTGGGGGCCACTGTGCCGCGGGAACAGCCCTCACTACCGCTAAGGAAGCCGCAGGGGGTCCGGAATCGCGGCGCGAGGTTGCGGCTCGGGGCTCGGCGGTGGGGGAGCCCGTGGGTCTGGTGAGACCTGACAGTACCCCCCTCCTAGGACGACCCCTCTGGGGGCGTAACGGGCCAGGTTTGGAGGGGTGTCGGAGGTGAAAGGCCCGTACCCGAGAAGGGGCATGGACTTGGGTCGCGGGTTCCCATGAATGCTCCTCAGGTCCATATCCCTTCCACTGGATGAGATATTCTAAGTTACTGTAGCGAGAACGGGAATCTAGAATGCGTTGGACTTCGAATTCCTTAAGTCCCTCCACGATGATCGGGTCTGGAGGAGGGGGTGAGCGCTGGGGAAAGTGGTCCTCGGTCCAGGGTTTTAGAAGGGAGACATGAAAAACTGGATGGATTTTAAATGAGGGAGGGAGTTGGAGGCGGACAGCGACAGGGGAGACGATGGAGACGATAGGATAGGGACCTACGTATTTAGGACCTAATTTTTTAGTTGGACACGACAGTTTGAGATTTTTGGTGGATAGCCATACTTTCTGTGACGGTTGATAAGCAGGGGCTGCTTTGCGATGTAGGTCGGCATATTTCTTGTAGGTGTTTTGGGATTCTAACAGGGTGTTCTTCGCGAGGATGAACCCTTGTTGTAGATTCCGAATATGGTCGTTGACCATAGGCAAGGGACTCTGGGGCGGAGTGTCTGGGAGGACTGAGGGATGAAACCCATAGTTAACGAAAAAAGGGGATTGTTTGATAGAGGCGTGTGTTTGGGAGTTATATGCAAATTCTGCTGAGGTGAGGAGGTCGGACCAATCGTCTTGTAGATATGAGGTATAGCAACGTAAGTATTGCTCCAGGGTTTGATTCGTTCTTTCGGTCTGCCCATTGGAGTGGGGGTGGAAGGAAGTGGATAGACAGACGGATATTTGTAACAGTGTACAGAAGGCTTTCCAGAACCTTGAGGTAAATTGGGGGCCACGATCTGAGATGACGGTTTCTGGGGTGCCATGGAGTCTGAAAACATGGTGAAAAAAAGGTCGGCGGTGCCCTTGGCGGAGGGTAATCCTTGGGTAGGGATGAAATGGGCCATTTTAGAAAGTCGGTCTACTACCACCATGATAGTGGTATGTTTTCGGGACGGGGGTAGGTCGACGATGAAGTCAACGGAAATACTAGACCATGGGCGAAGCGGGACGGGTAAAGGTTGAAGGAGTCCTGTTACTTTTGATCTAGGGACCTTACAACGGTTGCAGGTATCACATGCCTTGACGTATTTCTGGACATCTAGGGAGACGGAGGGCCACCAAAAGTGTCGAAGGATAAGGTCTAGTGTTTTTCTGATGCCTCCGTGTCCTGCCGTGGGGGCATCGTGATTGAGGCGTAGGATTTCTAATCGTTTGGCAGGTGGTACGAACAAGCGTCCGGAGTTGTGGGGTGTGGTGGTATCATGGTCTTGGAGGTCTTTAAGAAGGTGGGTCTGAGTGGCAAGAAAATGTCCCTGATGCAGAACGGTGTCTTCTTCGTCTGTGGATGTTGGGATTTCTTCTGACAGGCGGGAAAGGGCATCGGCCTTTCCGTTTTTGCTTCCTGGGCGATAAGTTATGTGAAAGGAAAAACGAGAAAAAAACAAGGCCCAGCGGGCAAGTCGAGGACATAATCGGCGTGCCGATCTCAGGTACTCTAGGTTTTTATGATCTGTGAAGATGGTAGTGGGGTGAAGGGTGCCTTCCAGGAGGTGCCTCCATTCTTCAAGGGCATTTTTTATGGCCAGGAGTTCTCTATCGCCCACGTTGTAGTTGATTTCGGCTGGTGATAGTTTGCGGGGAAAAAAAAGCTACAGGGTGTAGACGATCATTGTTTTCGTCTCGCTGGGAGAGGACGGCTCCGGTGGCGATTCCTGAGGCATCCACCTCTAGAGAATAGGGTTTGGAGGGGTCAGGTAGTAGCAGGATGGGTGCGGTGGTGAAGCGGGTGCGTAAGCTATCAAACGCTTCTTGGGTTTCTTCTGTCCATAGGAAGGGGGTGTTTTTCCTGGTTAATTGGGTGAGGGGATGGGCTAACCTGGAAAAATTACGAATGAATTTGCGGTAAAAATTAGCAAACCCAATAAAGCTTTGCACTTCCTTTTTTGTACGAGGGCGAGGCCATTTGGTGATGGCTTCGATTTTCCGGGGGTCGATTTCTATATGACCCGGGGTGATTATGAACCCTAGAAATTCGATTCGGTGAGCGTCGAATATACATTTCTCGATTTTGACGTACAGATTGTGGGACCGTAGGCGGGCAAGGACGGTATTAACATGTTGGTGGTGATGTGTCAAGGACTCGGAGTAGATAAGGATATCGTCCAGGTAGGCGACTACGTATACATCTAATAGATCGCGTAGGATATCGTTTATGAAATGTTGGAAAGCAGCTGGGGCGTTAAAAATAGCCCATATGGCATAACAAGATACTCAAAATGGCCATATCTAGTGCGAAAGGCCGTCTTCCACTCATCCCCTTCGCGTATGCGCAATAAATTGTACGCTCCCCTAAGGTCAAGTTTCGTGAAAACGGTGGCCGTCTTTAATTGATCTAGAAGTTCGGGTATAAGTGGTAAGGGGTACTTGTTCTTTACGGTGATCTTGTTTAATTCTCGATAGTCCACACACGGGTGAAGACCCCCATCCTTTTTTTCAACGAAAAAGATGCCCGCTCCTGCAGGGGAAGAGGAAGGTCGGATAAAGTTCTTCTCTAGATTTTCCTGAATGTACCCTTTTAGTACCCGTAATTCCGGTCCCGACAACGGGTAAACGCAGCCATAGGGTATGGCAGCTCCAGGGAGGAGGTCAATGGGGCAGTCGTATACACGAGGGGGGGGGAAGTTTTTCTACCCCTTTTTTGCAGAAGACGTCTGCGTAGTCCGCGTACACCTGTGGTAGGGTCACCTGAGGGGTTGTCAAGTTCCTGGTCAAGGATAGACAGAATGGTACCAGTGGTGTGTGCGAGACAATGAGTCCTGCAGTGGGGAGACGAGAAGGTAAGACGACTAGTGGTCCAGGAGATTGTGGGGTCGTGTTTTACCAACCAGGGTAACCCTAGGATGATGGGGAACAGGGGTGATTTGACTAGATCGAATCGTAGGGTTTCTTTGTGCCGGTCACCTATATATATCGTAAGGGATATGGTTTCGGTAGTAACTGGACCGGATATCAAGGGAGACCCATCAACACTTTGGATGCTCAAGGGTTTAATTTTATTTCGGTGAGGGATACATAGAAGGGTTGCCAGGGTAGTGTCCATAAAGCAGCCACTTGCGCCAGAGTCGATCATAGCGGGAAGGGTCACTGAGTGTTTATCCCACTGTAATAGAATAAAGATAGACAAATGTTGAGGCTCGACAGGGTGCAAATCTTCTAGACGCGGATTGTCGGGTGTTTTATGGTCGTTACCTCGATGGAACTTGACCTTATCGGGGCATTCACGGGCCATGTGATTGGGTTTACCACAATAGAGACACAGATGATGGTTCCGTCGTCTTGCAAGTTCTTCAGGTGGTAGGTGCCCCTTCACTAGCCCAATTTGCATGGCTTCTTCGACGGGTGCAGAAGTAGTAGGGGGGGAGGTGACTGGAGTGGGTGTGGAAAAGAAAGGTCGCCTTGTGGACGGAGTTGAGGTTTGGGTGACTCGTTCCCTTCTCCGTTCTTGTAGGCGTCGGTCTATGTTGGTGACCAGCTGTATGAGAGGTTCGAGGGAGAGAGGGGCTCGGACGTGGGACAGGTCATCTTTTACCTCGCTGGACAATCCGACCTTGAATTGACAGACCAGTGCGGTTTCGTTCCAACCCGTCTCTATGGACAGAGTCTTGAATTCAGCGATATAGTCCTCCACCGGGCGTTTCCCCTGTCTAAGGTCTCGTATGGAGGTCTGGGCTGACTCAAAACGATATGGGTCATCATACAAGTCGTCCAGTGCAGTGACAAAGGCTTCCCAGGATGCAAGAGCGGGGTCGTTGCTGGTTATAAGATGGTGAGCCCACAGTCGAGGTTCGCCTTGTAACAGCGATATCACTGTTTTGATTCGGACGTCCTCAGAGTGGTAGGTTCGGGGCTTTAGGGAGAACAGAAGCTGACAATCCGTGAGAAACACCCGATATTTATTCCGGTCACCGGAAAAGCGGTCTGGCAACGGTACAAGAGGTTCAGGAGCCATAGCATCAACCAAGGGTAGATGTGTTGGTATGTTTGGGATAGGGAGGGGCGAGGTGGTGGCCATAAGGTCTGAGACCTGGTTCTGGAGTTGAGCCTGTCCGGTTTGTAAATCTTGGACGGTCTGGTTTAGATTCCCAATCTGGCGGGACATTGTGTTGAGGGCTTCGGCTATATCCGCGAGCTCCATTCTGAGAGGCTTGGTTGTATCTGTCAGGTTCGTGTTTGTGGAGTTCAGGATGCGGGACAAGCCGTTTTGGGGGAAAGTCTGGATGTGACAAGGTGTATAGCAAATAACGTAAGGCTCAATACCTTGCAGAGTAGTCGATGATACAAGCTGAGGTTCGGCACACGGCAAAGTTGGCAGAGGGTCGTCGGTGGTACAAGCAGAGGTTCGGTACACGGAGAAGCTGATAGAGGGTAGTCGTGGTACAAGCAGGGTTTCGGTACACGGTAAAGCTGATCGAGGGTAGTCGGTGGTACAAGCAGGGGTTCGGTACACGGTAAAGCTGATCGAGGGTAGTCGTGGTACAAGCAGGGGTTCGGTACACGGTAAAGCTGATAGAAAAGTCATAGGCAGGTATGCTCAGGTGAGGGAGGTTTAAAGGGAAGGAACAGGACAACCAAGCAATGAGTTTTGGAGAGACTGGGATTTAAATAGGGCGCCTGTGGGATTTGGACCAATCAGGAGAGAAGTTTATCTGGTTACCTGGGGATACTGGATTCTGATTGGTTGGTGACGCCATCTTGGAGGAACCACGTGGGACGCCAAGACGCGAGGTAGTTGATGCCGGGGGTGAGTTGCTGCAAGGGGAATCTGTGGTGTTGCGGGGGGTGTGTGGTTGACTGAAGGGGTCCCCGGTATGGAGCGCTGTCACTGGGGGCCACTGTGCCGCGGGAACAGCCCTCACTACCGCTAAGGAAGCCGCAGGGGGTCCGGAATCGCGGCGCGGGGTTGCGGCTCGGGGCTCGGCGGTGGGGGAGCCCGTGGATCTGGTGAGACCTGACACACAGGCCCCAAAACCATCTATACACCAGACAGAGGTCACAGATATAGACATAAGTGGCAGAGCAGGGATGGATGGTGGTGGCTACAGCCTTGACTCCAAGTCAACGGCTGTGTTTTCTTTTAGGTCGCAGGCCTCAGATGAGATACTGGATTTTGGCCTACTTGGGCCCCGCAGGTGGCATGCAGAGATGGATGGATGGATTGCTGGCTGGATGATGGATGACTAGCTGGTTCTGGGTAGGTGGCCGGTCAGCCCCCTCTGATGTTAAAGAGGGTGCACCGGACATCTGTAGCCCATGACCCGTCCTGACTCCTTACGGATCTCTAGGAGTCAGGAAGGGTCATGGGCGCAGACTTCAGCGCACCCTCTCTGACATCATAGGGCCCGGTAGGCCGCAGTACCTCTCCCGAGGCCTGCGGCCTAAAAAAACAGCCACCACAGGAACGATGATCATTATCATTATGATCTATCGCCCCAGCGACCCAAAAATGAAGCGGCCTACTGATATTCCTCCCAGTAGGCCAATCCAGCCCTGCTGGTCGCCTGGAGGGCATATCTAACATGGCGCCCTGTGCGGCCGCACAGCCCGCATACCCTAAAGGCCGGCCCTGTAATTCTACTCTGTGTACTGACCCTGGCAATGTCTGATTATTCTCTCTGTGTATTGACCCTGGCAATGTCTGATTACTCTTTCTGTGTACCGGCTCAGGAATAAGCTGAGATCCACTCTGTGTACTGACCCTAGCATACGACTGATTACCCATCTTGATGATATGACCCTCACTGGTCTACTGACTTATTGTCAGGGGTCAAGTCCTGCAGGAATGCTTGGGAACGCAGTTCCCTCACAATTTTAGCAGCAGGAACTTTCCCATTTGGCTGATACACTGGGAAGCTGCAATACCTTTCTATATAGACACAGTTTTATAAAACTGTGCATATTTAACGTTTTTTCCTGGATTTAAGTACATTGGGAAGACACGTTGCCAATGGGGATGTTTAAATCACCAAGGACTGGTGAAAGAGTTAGGACTGGGAGGGAGAGTTGTTTGGTTGGAGGGCATCACAGCAGCACTGCTACGAGGGTCATAGGGGGCACTTTGGAACCCTTTGTCTATTATTTTTGCACTGCACAAGGTCACGTGAAGTGTCATTGTAAAGCTCAGAGTCTGGCCTTTCCAACTATACCAAACATGAGCATATAATATGTCAAAAATAGAGAAAAGAAATAACAATTAATTGCAAAATTTACCAAAAAGTTGTCGAAATGCCCAGATTTTCGGTGATTGTGTTCGACAGTTTTAAACAGACAAATTCCGTAGGTCTCAATGTTAAAAATAGCTGTTTTTTTTATTTATTTTTTGTAGTTTGTTTATTCGTTTCATTTGCAGTAAACAGTATTTTTATTTTTTTAGAATTGTTTTAGGCATTTGGGGTTTTTCAGTGAAATTTTTGATTCCCATTTTTTTAATGGATTTTTTTTTTATTCTGTAGCCAGACCTTTTTATTATTATTTATAGGACCTTTTATATTATTTTCATGCATATTTTTTGTTTTAAACGCTTTTTTAATATTGCCGTTTTTTATTTATCTTTATTCTCCGTTCACCAGCCAATCGGCTTTTTTCGGTGGCTGATTATCGTCGTTCAGCGGTCGGTCAGTTTGGCCGATCGTTGACTACGCTTGGCGGATCATCGGCTGTGTTCAGTGGTCTGTTGGGTGGCATTTGGCAGATCGTCGGCTGCACTTTGTGAACCCTGTGGTGAATGCTGAATTCACAGTAGGGTCGGAGAATTGCACTCGCTGAAGTGCACCTAATGAAAGAGCAGCGAAATTTCGGTGCTCTCTGAATAACCCCTTAAGGGAAACTGTAAAATAGTACCCAGCACGTCATGTAGAATGCTCATTAACCCCTGAAATGCCAGTAACATAAGCGAAAATATGAAACCGTATAAAGCAAGTCATGTAGAATGCCCTTTAACCACTGAAATGCCGGTACCGTAAGGAAAAATATAAAACAGTACCCAGCACATCATGTAGAATGCTCATTAACCCCTGAAATACCAGCACTGCAATGGAAAATATGAAACAGTACCCAGCAAGTCATGTAGAATGCCCATTAATCCCTGTAATGCTGGTAATTTAAGGGAAAATATGAAACTGTATCCAGCAAGTCATGTAGAATACCCATTAACCAGTGAAATGCTGGTAATGTAAGGAAAAATATAAAACAGTACCCAGCGATGCATGTTGAATCCCCATTAACCCCTGATATACCACAAATCCAGGGGAAAACATGATTAACACAGCGTGGCACACAGCCTCCCCAGTAACCCCTGAGATGCCATTACAGCATTGTCAAATGAAATACCCATAAAATGCAGGGAAAATTAAGTAATACTCAGTGCGAACTCTGTTTGAAAACAGTTGAATTTGAATTTAATAAATTATTTATTAATAATGTTACACTGTATACGGTCATGTTGGGTATCATTAGAAAGGGCAGACACTGCCCTTTCCAATGACACCTCGACCAACCCAGAGTGATGCCCAGGTGCAGAGATACAGCAGTCCAAATGATCCCAGCACCTCCTGCAATCGGATGTCCCCCGGGGAGAAGAGCAGCGATACCTTCCCAGATTCTGTGACTGGCAGGGCAGCTGCGTCACTCACTCTCTCCCTGTGTGACAGGCAGGGGGGAGCTGGACTGGGTGGCTGCTTCACTCACTCCCTGCCTCCCTGTGTGACGGGCAGGTGGGGGAGAGCTGGAATGGGTGGGTTCTTCACTCCCTTCCTGCCTCCTTGCGTGACGTCTCAGAGGGGGTGAATGTGGACAGCCAAGCTGTTTCTTTGAACCACCAATGCCAGGGAGCCCTGCGGATGAGCATCCCAACACCAGATGGATGGTCCTCACTTCAGAGACCCACCAATGGGGGGGGGGGGTCATCCCTGTGGCCGAGGCTCCTGTCATATGACCGATCTTGCATTGCTCGACGCCGCTGATTGACAGATCAGCTGGCGTGATGTCACAGCAGCGCATGCTCAGAGCGTTGCTTGCATTATCCGACGATCTGGAATTCATCGACGGAACACCGGGACCGAATGTGAGGTGATGGTGCAAAGCGTTTTTACACATTGGTCCATCTAAAACACAAGCCGTTTCACGGACTTTGGACTCCTGTATTTCCATGCATTACACCCTACAAAATCATATTAAGTGTCATTGGCTTTTCTAATGATATCAAACATGACCATGTAAAATGTCATTCACCCTCCCTCCCAGACAAAAAATATTCTTTTAAATTTTTATTTATTTATTTTGTTCCAAAGCAATGGCATTGTCCATTTTCACATATAAAATGAGCAATATCACTGCCGTCACTCACCCTCTCATTTCCCACGCCGCAAGCAAGGTCAATGTTTTATACATTCAGGTCTATTCAAAGAAAGGTGAAACTTAGGAGAATGACTGAAGAAGTGAAAATTCTAGGTCGAAACAGCCAAACCAGAAAAATTCTTCCATTTATCTCACTTTCCAAATCGGCTATTTGGTCTAGATTGTTCTCTTCTCCTGCCAATTGTCCTGATTTTCACCTTTCTCTGAATAACCCTGATGGTCATATTATTAAATACAAGCGATAAATTTCATTTTTTCTGTTTTAGTTAAAATTGTATATTTTCTCAGAAAGATGCAGCAACAGGTTTCCATTTCTTAATTTTGTTTTAACAAGAGTGCCCCTTAAAATACATATAATCACAAAGGTTTGAATGATAAAATGTGAAAAAATTATTTTACACACTGCAAATTATTGAAATCTAAATAGAAATTATTTTTTTTAACATTTTTGTTATCATTATGACAGTATACATATAATAATGATATATTTTGAATCTGCTGAAAATAAGGATATATAATTTGCCTAGGTCTTATAATAAAACATGACTTCAAAACACGTTTAACCACTTCAATGCTAAGGACGCGCTCAGCGCGTCCTCAGCATTACCGCTGGTATGCGGAGGACGCGCTGAGCGCGTCCTCGCATTGGGGTCAGCGTTCGGCCGGGTTCCGGCCGATCGCTGGCCCCTCCGGTGCGGGCTGACATCCTGGATGTCAGCCCGGCATCCGGAGCAGTGGCCGCCATTATTAGGTGTCATCGCGCCCCCGCGATGACACCTAATTCAGGCGCCCCCCCTGCATGTGCGGAGGAGGCGCCTGAAAGGGAGGGGGGGAGGTCCTTCGGACCTCTCTCCCTCCTGATCGGCGGCACACAGGGGCTTAACCCAGGCATCATTTGGAAGGGCACAGCCTGCCCTTCCAAATGATGCCTGGCATTAACCCCTGGGGAGCTGGATCGCAAATCGGCGCTGAAAAGCGCCGATTCGCGATCCTTCCCGGGAGCTGGCCGACATCTTGGATGTCGGCCAAGCTTCCGGGAACTCCCCCAGAGGACTGGCGTCATCGTGCGCAGCACGATGACGCCAGTCCTACAGTTAACCCCTAACTGCCACGAACTGTGGAGATAGGGAGTTCCAATGAACTCCCTATCTCCCGATCCGTGGCAGTTAGGGGTTAAATTTTGATATGGTTGGATCGGCCAGAGCATGGCCGTTCCAACGATACCAAACATGAAAGTAAAAAAAATTGTAAAAAAATAAAATAAAGAAAAATAAAAATAAAAAAAATAAAAAAAAAAAATAATAAAAAAAAAATAAACACTTTTTTTTTATTTTTTTTGGTTTGTTAATGCAGCAATATTGTTCCCATTTCAATTATAATGTGAACAATGATGCTGCATTAACGATTTTTGTATGCGGTGCGTTTGTTAAAAATGGTGTCATTTTCCCCAAAAAAAAATGTAACGAGACCCCATCTCTAATTTTTTTAACAAGCGCACCCCATACAAAATATAACCGCAAATGCTCGCATGTTAAAATGTGGAAAAAAACACTTTACACATTGTAAATTATTGAAAATACATATTTTATTGCATTTTTTGTTATAATATACAAACATGACATAACGTATACATATAATAATGACATATTATGAATCTACCGAGTCTGACGGAAAGAACGATATATAATATGTCGGTGTCATATACTAAAATAAGCCTTAAAAACACGTTTAAACATGATGCGCAAAACAGGTAAAAAATGACCTCAGCACAGGGGCGGGAAAAGCCTCAGCAGCGAAAGGGTTAAACATGGTGAGCAAACAACGGTCAAAATGAACTCAACACACAGGGGTGGAATGGCTCAGCAGCAAAACGGTTAAACTGTGTTGCTTGAAACTTAGATTTTCACTGGCTTTTTGCAGGCTGCTTAAACTGTGTTTCTAGCAGCTATTACTTGTCTTTTCACTTTTCTGCCTCCCTAACAAAGCTGTAAAATGAGGTAACTGAGACTATCTGATAAGTCTGAACGGACCTGTACTCACACATATGTACTCACACAGCGCCAACTCAGCAAATCTGAAAAGTAGAAGGGGTATTTCAGTAGAGGTTTACTCTTCACGCTGACAATCCTTGAAATGTGTACTCAGATTCCAGTGAAAATATATATATATTTTTTACAATTTACAATAATTTAGACCACGTATCTCTGGAGCCGTATGGGCTAGAGGAATATATGAGGTATCATTGGAAAGTCCAGATTATGGTCCTTCCAGTGATACCAAATAAAACCAGATTAGATTTACATAAAAATAAAACAAAAAAATAATATTTTTCTCTTTTTTATTAACACAGCACTACTATTCAGTTTACAATTCTAAAGTGAAAAGTAATGCTGCGCTAACTCACCGTCTCATTTCCCACACTGCCAGGAAGTGTGAAGCTGATGATGCAACGCATTGTTTAGGCTGGCCGTCCACTTGCAACGTATTTGTGCGAAAGTGCGATCATCCAATATCGTCTGAAGTCGTCCGACCGATCCTACAACATGCAGGGGAATCAGCCCTCTTCTGCTGCATCAGACCAACGTCGGACGATTTCAGATGATTTTATGTGATTACAACAGATTAGCGATCCTTACAATTTTCATGGGACTTGGTCAGATGAAATCGGACAAAAAGTCCCCAGTCTCCCTCCTCGAATCAAGTTGCGGACCTGCAAGATCTCATGAGAGGCGAAATCCTGCAGGTCACGCGGCCGGACAGCAAAAGCCTCAATGGAGTCCTATGGACTGCAGGAGGAGATACTTGCAGTGGCACTTAGTGCTGCATTATGGGGCAGACTTCTGAATCAGCACCTGACCCGTAATATGGAGCTTAAACAGGGACACTAAGGGGAAACCTGCCGGCGCACATTATTTACCTTAATGTTCCCATTTTAACACAGGGCAAGGAATAGCGCCCACAAGCTCTTATGGTGAAAGAACACAGGAAAAATAAAAGAAGAAGCGGAAATAAAATCCTGGTATATAACATAGAGGAGACATTCCATAATAATAAAATAATAATTACAGCTCTCATTACTGACCAGTCTCTTGAGTTAGGCTAAAGTCCCACATATACAGCTTTATTTCCCCGTACGGTGTAATTTCTGGGCCATTCGGCTATTCAAAGAGCAGGCAGTTTGGCAAATTTTGTTGAATTGCCAGGGAAATACGGTGCCTGTTC
The DNA here is from genome assembly GCA_009667805.1 of Leptobrachium leishanense. Classification (NCBI taxonomy): domain Eukaryota; kingdom Metazoa; phylum Chordata; class Amphibia; order Anura; family Megophryidae; genus Leptobrachium; species Leptobrachium leishanense. Next base: position 74,502,981 of record CM019073.1, on the reverse strand, counting down.
GGCGTCAGTGAAATGCCCCATAGAGAAGCAATGGTTAATCTATTCACATTGAACAGCAGAGAAATGTCAGTGAAATGCCCTGATGTTCAGTAGTTTCATTCGACAGGTTTAATCAGGCGAATCCCATAGGTTTCAATGTTAAAAATATTTCCGTTTTAATCCAATATCTAATAAACCGTTTATTCTTTTAATTTCCAGCAAAAAGTCTCTTTTTTTAGGCATTTTTCTGGTGAATTATTTAAAAAAAAAAAAAATTCTGTAACAGACCTTTTTATTATTATTCATAGGACTTTATATACTATTTCCAGGCATTTTCATGCAGTAGTATTTTGCAAACCGCATTTAAAAGTTTTTTTTTAACCACTTGACTGCTAAGGACGCACTCAGCGCGTCCTGCCAAGTGCACTTCCTGTGCTACGGACTAGCACAGGAGGCAGCAATCGGGCAGGATTCCGGCCGATTGCTGGCACCCCCAGTGCGGGCTAACATCTTGGATGTCAGCCCAGCAATCCGGGACCCCGGCGGGGGCATTAGAGGTTATCGCGGTGGCGTGATGACATCTAATTCAGGTGCCCCACCCCGCGTGTGCGGAGGAGGCGCCTGAAAGGGAGGAGGGCAAGGTCCTTCGAACGTCTCTCCCTCCCGATCGCCAGGGGCCACAGGGTTAAGGCAGGCACTGTTTGGAAGGGCACAGCCTGCCCTTCCAAACGGTGGCTGACATTAACCCCCCTGGGAGCCGGATCACGATTTGGTGCCGGATCGTGATCCTCTCCCGGAGTTGGCTGACATCTTGGATGTCGGTCAAGCCTGCGGGAACTCCCCCTGAGGACTGGCGTCATCGTGCAAAGCACGATGACACCAGTCCTGGAGTTAAACCCTAGCCGGGCAGCAATGGTGGAGATAGGGGGTTCCAATGAACCCCCTATCTCCCGATCCGTGGCAGCTAGGGGTTAATGTTTGATATTATTGGGTCGGCCAGAGCATGGCCTTTCCAACGACACCAAACATGACCATGTAAAAGTTTAAAAAAAAATAATATATATATATATATTTTTAAAAAAAGTATAAAAAAATAAACAATTTTTTTTGTTTTGTTAATGCAGCAATATTGTTCCCATTTCAATTATAATGTGAACAATGATGCTGCACTAACAATTTTTGTATGCGGTGCGTTTTTTAAAAATCGCGTAATTTTCCCCCAAAAAAAAATGTAACGAGACCCCATTTCTAATTTTTTTAATAAGCGGAACTCAGAAAAATATAACTGCAATTGCTCACATGTTAAAATGTGAAAAAAAACACTTTACACGTTGTAAATTATTGAAAATTCTAATTTTATTGCATATTGTGTTATAATATACAGACAGGACATGACGTATACATATAATAATGAGATATTATGAATCTGCCGAGTCTGCCGGAAAGAACGATATATAATATGTCTGGGTCATATACTAAAATAAGCCTTCAAAACGCGTTTAAACATGATGAGCGAAACAGGTAAAAATGAGCTCAGCACAGAGGCGTGAAATGCCTCAGCAGCGAAAGGGTTAAACCCGTTCAGCTGCTGGTCAGCTTTTTGTGGCTGCGTTGGGCAGGCCGTCGGGTACGTTCGTCAGTTTCTTTGGTGGCTTGCGGGTGCGTTCAGCAGTCTCTTTGGTGGCTTACGAAGTGAGGTGAATCAGAGAGCACTGAAATGTCAGTGACAATTCGGTCCTCCCTGAATAACCCTGATAGAGTGAACACATTAAACAGTAATTTATATAAATAGGACCAAATAAATCATTTAAGGAGGAATATCAGAAAAATTTCACTAGACATGAATCCCCCCACTGCAACTTAATTTACTCACAGTGTGCCTCTTTACCTCTCTGTCAGGACCTGAAGTTGCTCTTGGAATGGAGGAGGCAGGGCCGCATGGCTCCCCAGAACCATCAGCCCATAAATCAAGCAGCCTGCCGGGATTCTTCCCAGTATCCCGGTAGACCAGTCCAGCCCTGGGAGAGGGGATCACTGACGGTGATCAATGCAGATGGATGGAAGCAGCATTTAGGGACCCAAACCCCTGGTGATATCGGGCTCCAGTCTGTGATGGACATTTATCGACGCACCACCGGCTACAGACAAGCTTCCTTCTTTGGCATATGGGTGAGAGGCCTATGATTCATCATGACAGTGCGCACCGGTTGTTTTCTGTTTGCATTTGGGCACCAACGTTTGGCTAGCTGAAGAAACTCCAACTGGCCAGTGGTTTAGGTACCCAGGTACATCAGAACTAAAGTATAGATATATTTAATTTAGTTGCAACAAATTCGGGGTTAGAATTACTTTAATCGCCATTTATCACTGTTATGCTTGTGTTTTACCCGCCTTACTGATATCGCACTGTGCAGAGTTAAAAGTTCAATTTATATGTGTGATTATCCAGATTTCTTGCACTCAGTAAAATATTACTTAAAAAATCTATCAAGGTGTGCTGGTGTGCTGTGGATTTTCCATTGCGGCCTATCACAGCGGTGAGACCAAAGTTCCGGGTTATACAGTGGCTCCTTCAGGGGTGAGCACTACATTTGATTGTGTTTTTCCCTTCCTGTTTGTCCTTTTGTTAATCTGTCTTTTTGCCTATTTATGCATCCTTCTTTCTGAATATCTGTTATTCTGTCTGTCCATCTATGTCTGTGTCCTTCTGTGTATTTTTCCATCTGTCCTTGTATCTGTCTTCCTCTTCATTTCTCTATTTCTTTCTCGCTCTATCACTCTTTCCCTTTTACTCTATAAATCTCTCACTCGTCTTCCTTTCCTGCCTTCCTCCTGATGTAATTATGCCTGCAGGGAGGAGTTACAGTCACACTGAGACCACACCCAGAGCACAGCCCCATGCCCACTGACTGTGCGAGACGAGAACAGTCACATAACTGTCTTGCATCAATCAATGCATGAGAGGCCAGCCTCCAATGGGGGCATTTTTTGAATTGCTTGGACCATTGGTGCTTTCCCATTGGTCCAAGCTATTCCATTGCTCTCCGAGCCTCTCTGAGGCACATAGGTTCAGGAAGTAGGCAGTGCCAGACGCACGCTCCAGACTTTTCAATCTCTTGGCCATCTTGAGCTTAGGCGATTAGGGTAGCGTTCATCTACGCAAATTGCGTAGGCTCAGGGAGGGCAGGCTGTCGCCGCTGTTAAGAAATAATGTGCGTAGAGACGGACGGCGGGAGAGCGTGGAGCAGGTGAGTTTAAGTTTTTTATAATATTTTATTATTCATTCTGTAGTGATTTAAATTAGAGTTGCTTTGTCTACCATCACCCCAGACTTTGAGACATTTATTAAGAGCAAGAAGCATCCCCAGTTTTCCCATAGATTATTATTAATTGTAGGACCCCGTGGACCCCTTGCGTGATGTGCCTAGAGGGGTGTCAGCTATACCCTCCTGACGAGGCCTAACAAGGCCAAAACAATCGTCGGAGGTTGATGCACCTCTCGTGCAGAGATGACGTCCTTGGCAATCAGTACTGGCCACCCTTTCTGGGTGAGAGTAGGCTGATTTGCATATGGAACATTCGTCCCTGTAATGGCACAAGCAAACTAAAACTTTGTGAGATATATCTAAAAATAGAAAAACAAATATATAGGGTGATATCCCTCAGGCTGAATAAACACAGAATAAACCTGGCAACTCACAAAGGTATTGAATGAAATCAGCCCATCATCCTCCAAAAGTTGCTGTGCAGTTGATGTCCAACCGAGGTGGTGCAGGCGGACTGGCGAGGTGGGGATAGAACTCTGCGATTATCCAGGAGGGAGACCTTCTGGATACACAAATTACAAATGCTCCAACCGGGGGATTTAAATGTTGACATAGATTTGGCATGTTTTTTAAAATGACATGGAGCATTATGACTGGTTGTCTAGATTGATATGTTATATCAATTTGGATACTAATAGGCTGTATGAACCCATCTGAATAGGGCATTTCAATATTTTAAACATAGATTGGTATAGAAGACAAAGGTTTTTTATGCATTAGAATCGGACCCGACACATATTAATGTATCCATGTATTTTATACAATGAGCCTTTTTGAGTATAACATTTTTTGTTTATCATCTTTTATTCCGAGATGAAGTGCGGGATTATATTTGGATTCTTTTTAATTTGCCCTACTTCAAGATGGCGCCAGCGACTTCATGATATGAAGGGCTGGCTTATTCATGCCTAGCGGAATTGGGTATTCTTTCAACAACGGGCGGGACCATATCTGAATTGTCTGCAACTGTCCCCCTCCAAGATGGCGCCAGCGGCTTCATGTTATGAAGGTCTGAATTCTTCACATCTGGCGGGATTGGGCTCTCTTCTGGTGAATCCAGGGGTAGAGCGGAGGTGATGTCGACCTTAAGTGCCGGAATTAAGATACAATCGTCATCATCACTGGATGCTGGACTCTGGCGCATGCGTAATGGATCTAACGCGGCGAATGCCGCAGGTGAGGAGGATTAGACGCCAGATGGGGTCAATTTTCTTTTCAAAATTAGACTATAAAAAGACTCACATTGGGGGATGATAGTTGTAACATTCATCTGCTCCTGAGGAAGACCTTGTGTGATAGAAACGCGTTGAACTGTTTGTTTTTATCCTGTTGCCTCCAGTACTGCTATGCTGTTTTAACTACTCTGATAAGTAAGTTTCACGGGATGGCGAGGGTGCGAGCCCAGGATGCGGTGATATATTGGAGGAAGCCAGGATATGGCGCATTAACAGTCCTGTTTATTGCTGATATATACAAACACAGCAGGAATAATGAGCAGGCAATGCAGGAAACAGGACTGGCTGGATACTTAAGACACAGGGAAAATACAGAATACTGATACAAGAGGGAAAAGCTTACACAAGACATGAGACATATGGGACAGTGGGCATTGGAGGTAGGTCTGTAGGCACCGCAGGGGTCTTGGCACCGCAGGGGATCTTAGCACCACAGGGGATCTGGCACCGTGGGGGATCTGGCACCACAGGGGATCTTGGCACCGCAGGAGGTTTGGCACCAGAGGAAGTTTGGCAAAGTCTATGGTAAACAACGGTTTCCAGAGGAGGATCCAGGAGCGTAGTTTGTGGTAAGCCGTGGTCAATGGACAGGAGATATCAAGCAGGTCAATGAGGGTCTGGTACACAGGAGACAAATAACAGATGATCGCTTGAGGCAGGTGAGAGGCAAATGAAAACACAATGAACCAGCACTGGATGGGGGGGGGTGTGCCCTGCTCAAATGGAAAAGGGTCCTGGAGTGAATGAGGAGCACCTGGTCACTGCCAACAGCAGAGGTCTGAGCCATTGGGATGCTGCTGATTAGGGCAGAGCATTGCCAGTTCTGTCCCTCCTCCTGCGCCGGCGGCGTGAACCGTGACAGTAAGTCAATAAAACTTTTACTATTTATACATTGATGCTTGGTGCCATCCTTGTCTATCGGATGGATGCGACATTGTTTCAATATCGGTTGGACATCAACTGCACAGCAACTTTTGGAGGATGATGGGCTGATTTCATTCATTATCTTTGTGAGTTGCCAAGTTTATTCTGCGTTTATTCAGTCTGTGGGATATCACCCTATATATTTGTTTTTCTAAAACTTTGTGAGACCTGAGCGGGCACCCACCATAGAGCAGGCCACTAGTGCTGTTCCCATTCTCAGGACCCTCACAAACCCCCCTTTTCCTCACTATAAGTTTACAGGGTTATCCAGACGTGGACCCCTTGCTTGATGTGCCTAGAAGGGTGTCAGCTATAACTTCCTGACGAGGCCTAACACGGCCGAAACGATCGTCGAGGGTTGCTGCTCCTCTCGTGCAGGGATGACATCCGTGGCAATCAGTACTGGCCACCCTTTCTGGGTGAGAGCAGGCTGATTTGCATATGGAGCATTCGTCCCTGTAATGGCACAAGCAAGCTAAAAGCTTGTGAGACCTGAGCAGGCACCACAGTAGAGCAGGCCACCAGTGCTGTTGCTTGTTCTCAGGACCCTCACACAACCCCCTTTTTCCTCTGAATAGATTGACCATTACTTCTCTATGGGACAATTTCACTGCCGCTTAAGGTCACCGAATTGTGGCGGACTGCACTGTATTTCACTGGCAATTCGTCAATATTTGGCAAATTTACTGTTTTCTGAATAGCCAAACTGCCATGAAATTGCACCCTACGGAGAAATTCACCATTCGGTTCAATTCAGTGTTTATTGAATAACCCCTTAGATGTTTATCTACACTCCTCTTGCTGCACCATTCCTGAACCTCAAGAGCTACAATAGAGTGGCTTGTAAGTAGAGAATGAAGAGCAAGAGTCAAATTACAGCTCACATATTTTTATGGCAAAATAGTAGTGGTAGCAGTGTAGCAGAAGACAGACAGAGGTGTTACCACATCTGTAAGTTCAGCCTCCAAGCGGTCGAGCAATAAAAAATAGTTAATAAGATGAACACATATCGTGGTATGATTAAACAAATCAAAATAGAAGAGGATAAATAAGAGAGTGCCTCCCAAAATGGGGTGTGGTTTGAACTAACTTAATATTCTTAATTTAGAGAATGATTGAATGGAGGGAACATAGCCCCTATAATTTCATTGAATAGCCATGCATGATCGGTAGGTTCCAGTGTTCACTCAGACCTGTATTGCGCATACGTGCTATGGGCTGCGTTCCTTACCAGGCGCATGAGCGTCAGAGCCCCGGCAAGGTCTGACCCCAGACCTAGATTGCACGGGTGAAAACCCCATTTTTCAGGGTCAACTCACTCAGCCCTGACAGATTAGGCACACCTTACATTAGTGCCTCCATGTATCTTAATGTATATGTAGCGCTACTCCCTCGAGAGCCGCTGTATTTGATGGGCCTTCTGTCTCACTCCAGTGATTACCCACCTCCACCTTTGGCGCTAAGTAATACCAGGACAAGATTACTTTAAATAAAAAGGGGTTTATTAGGATTAGCGAGCAAACCCTCTGTAGGACAAAGTAATCAACAGTATAACAGTATTGAAAGAGATAATTCAGCATCACTATTCAACACAATGATGAATGAACGAGACGGTAATCTTTACCATACTTCAATGCAGTTAGATTATCGACAATAATCAACGTAACCAATATCATTAACCTATCTAAACCTTGTACATTGTATCTAACCACTGGCCAGTGGAAATTACACAAGCTTTCAAGTCTGCTAGCGTTGGGGCCCTTTGAATCTTGCCGTTGGGTACCATTAACATGAAACCATATAACATGAAACCATATTGTATTTCACAAGTGAGAAATAAATCTTCGCAAAGTGTCACAGGGCAACAAGATTCGTAACTGCAGCGATCTCCCTTTTAGTTGAAGCTGCGCAGGCAGTAGAGCTAGGCCGGACAACAAAGTTAGCAATAACAACTCACACCGGATGGCCGAATACTTCCCTCCGGTAGATACACTCACTCCTTTCTTGGAGAACGGTAGCTGGATCGCTATCTCTGTTACTGGAACACACAGGAGGGCAACTGGATCTCTCTCCGCTGGACGCACGAGGACAGCCGGATTCCTTCCCTGCTGATTATACTCAATCGCTCCTTCTGTTACTGGAACACACACGAAGGTAGCTGGACCCCTTCTCCACTGGATGCACGAGGACAGCCGGATGCACGATCCGCTGGTACTGGCAACATGGAGGGCAACCGGATCACTCCTTCAATGGATACACCAGGGCAGCCACATGCACGATCCACACCATACGACCGTTCATGCCACTCGTCTCACCCTCTCTGCCTGCTCTCTCTCGTGCATGTGCTCTTCCTCCCCAGGAAAACGCGGGCTCCCCCTGGCACTGCTGGGAAGCGTAGTCTTTCTCCTGACAAATTGTATAAGGCTCTCTGCATTCTGAACTACAAAATCCAGAATCCTTTGCGTTACCTTCATTCCTCCTGTATCAAACAACTTCCTCCTCCTATGCAATAGGCTGAGAAAGGAGGGAGGGGGAATTCCCCCACAGCGGTGCCAGGCTGCATGTCTCTGTCCAGGCCTGGGCTACAATACAAAGCACAATAGTACACACAAAGTCCAAGTAGCCTCTGCTACATATATATTGAATCATGGTGTGTCGATTTTTGTTGATTATTGCATCTTAGATTGGTGTTGTGAGATACATTTACGTCTCCTGTCACACCGGTCTTTCTGTTACAGGAACCATCATTATTAGACTTTATATATATATTTTTTCATCTATCTCTTGTAGCGCTCACTCCCGGAGGAGCCGCTGAATTTAACCTTGGGTTAGTCTCTCCGCACTACGGAATAAATATACACCAGCACTGTTGTGGATTTTATAAATTATATACTTTACTGGTCTCAATAAAGCGGCATATATAATGTAAGCACAGTATATGGAAAACAGGATTTCATAATGCGAGAAATGCACCGCGGTAAAAGAAAAGTTTACCCCTTCGTTTCTGGAGTGTAAGTCCCGTGCAGGTTATGTCCCAAAAAGTGTGTGTGTGTGAGCTCAGGTACCTGGGTACTATATTTCAACTGGCCAGTGAATGGATTTAATAAATCTTCGACTAGTCACGTTGGGGCCCTGTAGATTTTAGCAGTACTGCAGCGTGCTTCGTTAAACTTTAACTGTGGCCTGGGAGGCCTCTCACCCATCCGCCAGACAATCTGTTCCGCTGCCCGATCAAGGACGTCTCTCCGCTGAATTATGCTGGGACTCTGTGCCACCGGATCCGCTTCTCTTGCTTGTCCGTCTTCTACAACAAGATTTACGGCCTACCGCCTGCACTCCCAGTGGATCATCGCAGTCTCCTAACTCGGGGTCCAATCTGGAACTCTGTGTCTGTGTAAAACCTCTCAGCGGTGGATTACTGGGTCTCTGGCAAGTCACTGTATCGATCCCCAGCGTCGGCAAAGTAGCGCCTGCTCTCCGGCCTGGTTACAATCGCTCACAGTCTCACGTGTGTCTCACTCTGTTCACCCCTCGGCTCACACTGCGTCTCCTTCCACGAGGCTGCGGATGTCCTCTCCTCCTTCCCGACCCACTTCCTGTCTCAGCCCCAAAGCATGCTGGAAAACGTAGTCCTATTGTGTCCAGTATAGTTTACATTGCGCTTGTCTCCCTCTGGTGGCCAAAACTGAGCAATACAGCAACAGAGTTTTAAACAGCGCTACACTCTCAATAAAAGTTATGTTTTATTTTACTCCCATACATTGGTACTTCCTCTGACCATTACCAATATGTGTACTATTTGTTATGGTTTGTGTTACAGTATATCAATGTGGATTTGTCAGTGAATTTATATCCAATGACTATCAGGGATGCACCGGAATTTCAGCCACTGATAGATTCTGCCGATAATGGGGTTATCGGTTTCGGCCCGAAAGCAAAACACCAGCCGAAAAAGTAAGCCGAAAATTCATGATCCCAGCTGACACTGAGCGAGCACTCTTTCAATGCTGCTTAGCTGGAGATAATTGTAATTGGAAAGAGGCAGGAGCTGCTACACATATTTATTTCTGCACACAAAGGGTTAGCTGCATGATACACACCATCAGGGCAAGCAGTAACCTCAGGCCTCTCAGTGACGAGGAACAAGTGATTTATCACTATCCCAGCAATTCAGAGAACTCTGCAACTATAAAGTTTATTATTTGTTGTGTGGAGGCTTTTAACCTAATCTTTTTGGCCTCCACCACAACTTAGATGAGTAGATATATATCTATCTTCTATAATGGCTCAGATGGAGCCTAGACATCAGTCTGTTTCTCTTATCTATTTGTTTTTCTGCACTTTAAAAAAATAAGCATTATAAAAGGGACCTTTTAAGATGAAAGGGAAAAGACAAACCATTGCAAAATGAATGTGTATACGTTCCATTAACTTTTTGGAGGCATGGATGTAAGCTCACATATTCATGCTTGCAGGCTGACAAGTGAAACGCGTTTCTGGTTTTTCTCACATGTATAATTCTTTTAAAATATTTTTAATAAATCCCTTTGAATATACCCTTTAGAGAACCCCTTCATTATAATTTTCTGCATAATCAGTTCTCCAATAACCTTTTGGTGGAAGGTCACACATTTAACCAGGGGTGCCATTCCTTGTGAAGGGTCTGGAAATCGTGTAGGCCAGTGGATGTGACCGGCAACTGAATGAGGGTGAGACCCCCTAGGAAGCCGTCTAAAGGCACAGGTACGGAGCCACCATTCAGGAGGCTCCGAACCACGTGAGTGTGTACTTTTAAGATTGTCATTATATTTCAACCTCCCAACGGAACAACACTATTGTTATTCTTTCCTTTGAGATCCTTATTGCCTTCATATACTGGAAGGAGAGGCCCAAAAGTGAAAGAAACGGGCTGTAATAGCTCGTGGTCTGAATTCCATTGACGTATTTAAGGTGGACCTCATTTATTCCAATTGAATTATAAAGGAAGGACAAAAACTTCATACAATAACTGCGCTCCCGAAAATACAGAAATGTATCTTGTGTCAATCTATGTTTGTGGGTGAGCTGCAGCTATAGGTTCATATTTTTTTGTGATTAATTGTACTCATTATATACATCAGCGCCTTAACACTATTAACCCCAGTTGAGTAATCTTTTAAATTAAGAATGTGAAAACTGCTACCACGGATGTGCAGAGTGCGCCATGTCTGCATAGCATTCTCTGTGAGTGATGAGATGTCAGACGCAGCGCATTTGCGACATCCAGCACCATGACACACAAAATGGCTTGAAACCGCGATGTACAATACCGCTGGGGTTTCCCGACGAAATTACTCATTTGTAAAGATAACCGTCTCCATGTGGCTTCCTCGGTAGCAGAGGGGATGAAACACCTGGTCTCCTGGAACCTGATTGGGGAATATTCTCCTCCTCGGATCCCGTCTACCTCGCCTTCCAAAGTATCTCCAGAGTGACACAGGGTTAATAATCTCAAATGAGTTGGAGTACCACACCACCTTCTTTTCCTTTTTGGATGAGCACTTCTTTTTTCACTGTCAAACAATTTCCATGGCATTCAACCTGGCCCGTCGCGCGACCTAAAGCTGGCCAACCTTTAGATGTCGTATTTGCGACTATACCACCTGGGAGATTTATGTTGAGGGCAGCTTAACTCCGGTTCTGAAAAGTGGGTGCAGGACTTCCTGTCTTCCGCTCGCCTGCTATGTTCTGTGGCGACTCCCCCCCGGAGCCTTCCTCCGTGTGCTGGAGTCAACCCCGCTCAGATCTTAAGCGGAGGTTGTGAAGGCGTTTTTGCACTAACTGTATATAGTTGGATTCAGGGGCCTACCCTGGACGGTTTGTCTATGCCTGTTTTTCATTCTATGTTTTTTCTTTTTTCTTATTTTTTTCTTCCCCATCGTTACTGAACAGATTCCTTACCTAGTTTGGCTGTGATCTCCATACTGCTGGACTTGGCCGATCGAAGGGAGTGCAGAACCTTGATCATTCGATTTCTCGCCTCGCTTACTATTACTAACAGGACTTGCTTACCAGTGGTCCCTCTGGGTATTGTATATCTTACTGCACCCCTCACGTTCACTACTCTGGAACTCTTAGTATGAAGCTTTACTCTCACAATGTCAAAGGCTTAAATATGCCTTACAAGAGACACACGTTGTATACTGAATTGAAGAGACATAATCCTGACATTGTTTGTTTACAGGAAACGCATTTCCGCCGTCTTTCACACCCGAGTTTATACCTCCCGAATTATACTGCCCAATACCATGCTACCTCTCCGACAAAATCTAGGGGGGTCTCGTTCCTAGTTCATAATAGAGTGTCATTTGAATTGCATAAAATTATACGCGATGTGGAGGGACGGTACTTGATAATAATATGTTCCCTTAATCATGCCCTGTATACAATCACCAATGTCTACTGTCCCAACTCTGGCCAACGCCCCTTCTTGAAACGCATTCTAGAGAAACTAGCTCCGATACAAATGGGACGGGTGATAGTTTGTGGAGATTTTAATGTTTCTTTTGACACCGGCACGCCCCACTCCCCCTCACGGCGGTCGACACAGTCCGTCTTAGATTTGTTTTCTGAATACCACTTACATAATACCTGGCATCTGCATCATCCGAATGAAGTTGACTACACGTACTATTCCCTAACCCATAACACTTACTCTAGGATTGACCATGTTTTTGTTCATAACTCGACGCTCCCACTTATCTCTGATTGTTCGATTGGTACTATCTCATGGTCGGACCATGCCCCTATGCTCGCAATACTCCTAGATAGTTCTGCATCCTTTGGCAAATCTCCATGGAGACTGAATGAATCTCTATTATCCCATCCTGACGCTAAACAGGAATTAAACGATGCTCTCCTACATTTTTTTTGAGAAAATGAGTCCCCTGACGTTTCCCCTATCACTCTCTGGCAAGCTCACAAGGCTGTTATCAGGGGCATACTTATTAAATGGGGATCGAAGCTGAAATGTGAGGGCCACCAACAGAAACTAGACTTATTGAAAGATATTGATAGGGTCTCGAAGCTTCATAAGTCCTCACCCGCCCCGCATCTGGCAACCCAATTAAACGTACTGATGTCGCAACTTAGCGATCTTCATAAGAAGGAATATGTGTGGCAAGCACGACGACTTAATGCTCAGTTTTATTTTTATGGCAATAAAACAGGGCGCCTTTTAGCCAATAAGTTGAGGGGTCACTTCCTCGAGCCGAATCAATATGTATATCAACCACAGCAGATTGCCGACCACTTTGCGGAATATAATGCCCAATTATACAATCTCGACTTAGACAAAGAGACGCCTCAACCCTCCCTAGCAGACGTATTCTCCTACTTATCCTCTGTGTCCCTTCCCCAACTCTCCCCAAATCACCACGAAGACCTGACTAAAGCATTCACTGCTCTAGAACTTTCAGCGGTCATCTCCTCCCTCCCATCGCGTAAATCTCCTGGTCCGGATGGCTTTTCCTCCAAATATTACTCGACTTTTATTGAACAGCTGTCTCCCCATATGTTGCCCCTGTTTAATTCTCTCTTTGAATCTGGACAAGCCCCCCCTGGACTTTTGAAAGCCACTATCGTCACCCTCCCTAAACCGGGGAAGGACCCCACTATCTGCTCCAATTACCGCCCCATCTCCCTATTAAATGTGGACATTAAAATCTATGCTAAACTCCTTGCTAACAGACTGGCGCCACTGCTTTCTAAACTGGTTGCTGATGACCAAGTGGGCTTCATACTGGGTCGACAGGGCACGGACAACACGGTTAAACTTCTGAATGTGGTGGACTGTGTTGACCGCGATTCCACACCCTGTCTCCTTCTCTCCTTAGATGCCGAGAAGGCGTTTGACAGACTTAATTGGCTATTCTTACGTCATGTTCTCCTCAAATTCAATTTCCCGTTACCTCTTATAACAGCGATTCTCACCTTATACTCTACCCCATCCGCTCAAATATTAAACGCGGGGTTTCTTTCGTCCACTGTCAATATTACTAACGGTACGCGCCCAGGATGCCCGCTCTCTCCCTTCCTCTATGCCCTAGCATTGGAACCTTTGGCTCAAGCTATCCGAGCGGATACTCGAATCGAGGGAATTCACATAGGCCCTATGGAAAGTAAAATCAGCCTCTTTGCAGACAATATTCTCCTCACTTTAACTAATCCCAAGTCTTCCCTCCCACATCTCCATGACGCCTTGTCTTTATATGGCAGGGTGTATTACCACAAAATTAATCTACCCAAAACACAAGCCCTCAGTATTCATCTCCCGCGTAAGGACCTCCATTTTCTTAAGACCACCTACCGTTATGACTGGAGGGAGGTATACTTAACTTATTTGGGGATTAAGTTTTCCTTCTCCCGTGCCACCCTTTATTGACTAAATTATAGCTCCCTGCTGACAACAATACGGGACTTATGTTTGAAATGGACCCGTTTTGAATTCTCATTGCTTGGTAGGATAGCTGACCTGTTACCAAAATGACTATACTTCCGAAGATCTTGTAAGTGTTCAGGGCATTACCCCTCTCCCCGCAATCCCTTTTTTTAAAAAACTTTGCAGACCACTATTAACCATTTTATTTGGAATAATAAGAAACCTCGAGTTAGCTTTCGGGTCTTAACCAATCCAGTTCCCAATGGGGGCCTAGGACTCCCCAATATTTTATTGTATCACAAAGCGGCCCTTATGGCCTTGCTTGGCTCTATACTATCGCCCTCCCCTCCCCCACAGTGGACTATTACCATTCATCCCTCCTTCTCTCCCTTCAGACTAAAAGATGTAATCTGGTTACCTAATTGTATGCGCCCTCGTATACCTACTCTGCTTCCTTTGGCGAACCTGATGCTACGAGTATGGGACTCCTCAAGGGGCCGCTTATGCCATTATCACCCAATACACTTAGCGACCCCGCTTACTGCCTTAATCTACAAAATCCCTAACTTTGACGCACGTGCCTGGATGACTCGAGGTCTTACACATATTGCCGACTTTTACTCCCCTAGTGCCTTCCTGCCCTACGACTGGTTGCATGAGAAATACAAACTTGATCGCCTGCTTCAATTTGCCTATTTACAACTCAAAACCTTACTCTCAACATATGAAATGACGTGCCTGACAGACTCTCGATACCCGCATTATCCCCCTTCGAACAGTACTGTATCTCACCATATATTCCCGTTAAACTACTTTCAATGTGCTATAAACTTCTGTCTACTCCATCCCCTGACCTGAAATCCAAGTATCAATTAACCTGGGAGTGAGACTTGAATGTCTCTATTTCTCTTAACCAGTGGAAGGATTGTTTTCAAACCGACAAGGGGAAATTCAGGAGTGCGACCTTACACGAAGCCAGGAAAAAATTGCTTTACCGCTGGTATTTAACCCCGGATAGACTCAGCCATTTCTCGTCAGTTCACTCCCCCACATGTTGGCGGTACTCTGCGACTCATGGTTCCTGTATTCATATATGGTGGCTGTCATGTTTCACATGACTTGTGATATGCCTTTAAGAATTGCACATGTCTTATCTACCCCTGGGTTTCTCTCCTCCCTTCCTCATGGCGCAGGGATTTCCTGTTCAGATAGCTCCACCCTTGTTCCCTTCCCAGTAATCCTTTGCAAGCCTTATGGACTCAGATTCATTATGATTTTTTGACCTATCGGATGTATATTGTTGTGGATTTTCTACAGTTTTGGAATAAAACTTCAACAGATCTTCAAGGTGTCATCTCGATTGAGTCACTGTCTGTAATTCATCTAGACTGGGAGCTATAGCCATCTCATCACAACAGTAAGTTAAGAGATCACATTCTCAGTGCTTTGGTGGAGAAACAGAACAGTCAAAAAATCATATATATCAGTCAGAAGATCTTAGAAAGATCAGCCAAAAGATCAAGAAAGATCAGTCAGACATCCTCCATAGGATCCTTGCTAGCTCTGGATACACAGGGAGACGCTGTAGGGACAGTGGAAATAGCAGCTTCACACAGTGCAGCCATTACCACAAGCCTGTATGTGCCTGCAAGCAAGTCCCAGCATAGCATTCAACAAAGGATATTAGTAGACATGTGCATTCGTTTTAGTACTAAAGCGATTTAGTCCGAATTTTGGGATAATTTAGTTTTAGTATGACTCAAGAGAAACGAAACTGCTCAGTACAAAAAACGAAAGAAACTAAAATAAAATGCACTACATTTTAGTTTCAGTCCTCTTTGTGATATTATATTGATGAGTGAAGGAGACCAGCAATGAAGAGCGCAACATCGCAACATCCGAAGTTCTGCACCCTCCACATGCCAATGCAGGAAGATGTTCTATACAGAGAGGGACATTAATTCAGGAGGATGTTCTATATATTATACAGAGAGGGGTATTAATTAATGCAGGTGGATGTTGTATACATTATACAGAGAGGGGTATTAATTAATGCAGGAGGATGTTCTAAACATTATACAGAGAGGAGCCTTTTTTTTTTTAGCCCTTTAAATCCAGTGGCTGTGAGCGCGGAGATCGGCTGCTTGTTACATTATTTCTCAGTACAATGTATCAGGCTCAGCTGTTACAGTAACTGACTGCTGCTCATCACAGCGCTCAGAGTTTCAGTAAAACAAGAAAATAATATTGTTCTAACGTCTTATATATAAAAATATTATTTACTAGTTTTACTGAAACTCTGAGCGCTGTGATGAGCAGCAGTCAGTTACTGTAACAGCTTTGCCTGACACGGGGCAGTATTGCAATGTTGGTGCTAACTTAACCAGAGCTGTTGTAACTGAAAACCTCCATAGGCTATAATAGCTCTGGAAGTTTACAACAGCTCTGGTTATGTTAGCACCAACTATATAATATGGCCCACATTGTGCTGAGAGTGAGAGATACTGTAACAAGCAGCGATCTTAGCCCTCTGAGGAGCCACTACAATAGTAATTGTATCCACTGGTTTTCGGATGAATGAAATTAGTTTTCATACTAAAGAACTGAAAACGAATTTCTTTAGCAACTAAATAAATTGCATTTTAGTACTAATGCATTAGTTCAAAACGAAATTTTGTGCTGTGCACATGTCTAGATATTAGTGCTGTGAAAGTTCAATACATCTGTGCCTTACAAACAGTTTATCCAGTGCATCTGTACACTACAACCAGTTTATTTCTCTGTACGCATTGCATGTGATTTGACTGTGAAAAGAAAGTAAAAACAAATCTTTTTTCACCCAGTGCCTAGAAATCCTAGCTGAGCTGAGCAAAATTGATACATTTCTCTGCTGCTATAGAACTAGATCATTAACCCTCTCCTTGTCAGCAAAATGTTCCAGCAAATCAACATGCAAACTGACACACTACCAGACTCAGAAATCCTTTCAGATCAGGAATTAAACCCTGAACCAAACAAAAGAGAAAAAAGATTAACGAAACCAACCTGGAAAGTACAAGAAAATCTTGAAGCTCACGCAAAAGAGTTGGTGTCTCAAACGAATGATCTATGGTGTACTAATGTCACATGCATGTCAGCTCTCTCTCAACCATGTCATGATGCATTACAACTAGAGAGCACTATTAAGCAATTAGATGTCGCTTATCAGAATTATCAAAGACTGTGTGTTACATATATTCATCTCTTAAAGCGGTACAACACTAAAGTGTCACTGGAAGAACTAAAGAGATTCAATGAGCTCAATCTAGAAAGAGACAATTTAGTGCTGCAAACAAAGAAAGGCAGAAGTAAGAATTGCACAGCTCCATGAATCCAGATCCCACCGCTCTGCATCCTCCAGACACTCCTCAAGGTCTTCCAAATCCCTAGAATCAAGGTCTTCCACACTCAGTCAACAACTCATAAAGGCCCGTGCTGATGCTGAAGCTTCTAAAATTCAGGCAGCCTTCGCCAAAAAGAAAGCAGAAATGGGAGCTGAAGCCGCACGCATGGAGGCTGAAGCCGCACGCCAGAAGGCAGAAATGGAGGCTGAAGCCGCACGCCAGAAGGCAGAAATGGAGGCTGAAGCCGCACGCCAGAAGGCAGAAATGGAGGCTGAAGCCGCACGCCAGAAGGCAGAAATGGAGGCTGAAGCCGCACGCCAGAAGGCAGAAATGGAAGCTGAAGCCGCACGCAAGGAAGCTGAAGCCACACGCCACAAAGTGGAAATGGAACTTTTGGAAAAACAATGTGAACATGCCACGGCCATGGCAAGATTAAAAGTTTTAGAACAGGCTGCTAGTGAAAGTGAAAGAGACAACAGTAGCAGCAGACACTCAGCTGTGTCTTATGCCTCAGATTCTTCACATTCCTCTCCAGAACGTCAGCTACCTGTCACAGCAACCAAAGCACTCAACCAAGGTCTCTTCTCCGCACCTACTGTACTCCAAGACAATTTGCCTTCATATCTTCCAGTACACCAGACTGCAGCATCTCACCAAGCAGCGGACAATAGCATGCACATAATAAACTATCCACCTTACCTTGACATCAGCCAAGTACCTACTAGCAAGCACACTGCTCCACAGCTACAAACCAACATGCCAATGAACTTTAAACCAGTTCCAGTGTTGAATGCCACAGCACAAACATATGTTCCCAAGTCACCTGCAGTCATGCACCCAAAGTCTGAAAACACGGACATGTCGCAGTTTGCTAAATACATGCTTCGCAGAGAGCTCACAAAGACAGGCCTCACCAAGTTTGATGACAAGCCTGAAAATTACAGAGGATGGAAATCCACCTTTAAAGCCACAATGAGTGACCTAGACATCACTGCTACAGAAGAATTAGATCTGCTCATCAGATGGCTAGGTCCCCAGTCTACTGAACGCATCAAGAGGCTCAATGCGGTTCATATTGACAACCCTGCTGCAGGCCTTAATGCTGCTTTGGACAGACTTGAACGTACCTTTGGCAGTCCATAAGCCATTGAAGATGCCTTATTCAAAAGATTGCACAGTTTCCCAGGGATTTCCGCTAGAGAGAATTTAAAGTTTCAAGAACTCAGCGATGTTTTATTGGAGCTTCAACTCGCTAAAGCTGACATCCGCTTACCTGGTCTCAGTTACCTTGACACCCCTCGTGGCATCAACCCTATTGTTCTCAAGCTACCGTATGGCCTTCAAGAAAATTGGGCAGCGCTTGGATCAAAATACAAGGAAAAACATCAAGTTGCCTTTCCTCCTTTTTCCTACTTCTGTGAGTTCATCAAACGAATTGCAGACACAAAGAATGACCCAAGTTTCTCCTATGGTGAAGGTAACCCTCTCAGTTCACCCCCTCCAAGACCTACAAACACACGTATGACACACAGAGACCATCGAGGACCAGTGTCCGTGAAAAGGACCACTGTTCTACCTGCACCTGCTACAGTTCTTGAAAAGACTGAACAAAACAAGAACATCGAGAACCCAAATCGCCAATGTACCATACATAACAAACCGCATCCACTAAAGAAATGTATTGGCTTCAGAAAGAAAACCCTACAAGAACGTAAAGAACTTTTAAAGAAATTTGGGGTCTGCTACAAATGCTGCGCCTCCACAGAACACTTTGCAAAGGACTGTAAAGCTATCATTAAATGCATAGAGTGTGACAGCGATGACCATGTACAAGCTCTTCATCCATATCCGCACAACTTTACTAAGCCCACAAACAATCCTCCTGAGGCAAAGCAAGGCGGGGAGCGCACAGATCAAGTAGTACCTTCCACCTCAGTGTTCTCTTCATGTACGGAAGTCTGTGGAGAAGGACTCGGTGACAAATCCTGCGCAAAGATATGTTTGGTTAGTGTATACCCAAGAGGTCAACCTGAAAAGGCCATAAGACTGTATACCATTCTGGATGATCAGAGTAACAGATCTCTTGCAACAACACAATTTTTTGAACTTTTGAACATAAAAGAAAATGCTCTACCATATACCCTAACTACTTGCACCGGCACTACAGAAGTCTTAGGTAGGAGAGCCAGCGGTCTTGTGGTTGCTCCTCTGAACGACAACGTGGAAATACCTTTGCCCACTATCACTGAGTGCAATCAGATTCCAAGCAACAAAGAGGAGATCCCTACTCCGGAAGCTGCCTTGCACCATTCTCACTTGAAGGACATAGCCTACCAAATACCAGCCCTCGACGGAAGTGCTGAGATCCTACTGTTGCTCGGCCGAGACATCTTAAGGGTGCACAAAGTTCGTCAACAAATCAACGGTCCACATGATGCTCCATATGCTCAGTGTCTGGATCTAGGCTGGGTCATCATAGGCAATGTTTGTCGAGACAAAGGCAGAAAACCTTACTCTGTGTCCTCCTCTAAAACACACGTCCTGCCAAATGGTCGGACTTCTTGATCTGCACGACGACCACACCAATATCATGTGAAGGAAAGACTGCTTCATAAAAGCGCACAACGACACATCATACAGGACGAAGAGAAAGCTCTTAATTTCTGGGATGACAACATCGGCAACACAGTGTTTGAGGTAACATCTAAAGACAACGAGTTGGCAGCTACCATGGAAGACAAAGAATTCCTGAAAACCATGAGTAAAGAGTTCCACCAAGATGATTCCAACAGCTGGGTAGCACCTCTACCATTCCGTACTCCAAGAAAGAGACTACCAAACAACAGAGAACATGCAGAAGCACGGTTTACTTCTTTACAACGCAGTTTGAATCGGAAACCTGAGATGAAAAGACACTTTGTGGATTTTATGCAGAAAGTGCTTGAGAGAGATCATGCTGAGCCTGCACCTCCGCTTAAGGAAGGAGAAGAATGCTGGTATCTTCCATGCTTTGGTGTCTATCATCCTCGCAAGCCTGATCAGATTAGGGTGGTCTTCGACTCAAGTGCTCGACATGAAGGTGTCTCCCTCAATGACAGTCTTCTCACTGGCCTAATCTGAACAACAACCTCATAGGAGTTTTACTTCGCTTCAGACAAGAACCAATTGCTATTATGGCTGACATTCAGCAGATGTTCCACTGTTTCATCGTCCGTGAAGACAACAGAAACTTCCTCAGATTCCGATGGTATCGCAATAATGATGTCAATGATGAAGTCATAGACTACCGGATGAAGGTACATGTTTTCGGTAATAGTCCTTCTCCCGCAGTAGCAATTTATGGACTGAGGAAAACGGCTCAAGAAGGAGAGAAAGAATTTGGGTTTGATGCACGACCGTTCGTCGAAAAGAACTTCTATGTAGACGACGGACTCAAATCTCTGCCTACAGAAGAAGCTATTGACCTTCTCACTAGAACTCAGAACATGCTTGCCACTGCAAACCTCAGACTTCACAAAATCATTTCGAACAGCGACAAGGCCATGAGAGCCTTTCCCTCTGATGACTACGCTGTCAGTGTGAAGAAATTCCAACTAGGAACGGACCTTTCCATTACACAGCGCAGTCTTGGATTGCTTTGGAACGTTAAGCAAGACACGTTCACATTTCAAGCATCAACCTGTGATAAACCCTTCACAAAGCGAGGAGTTCTGTCTACAGTGAACAGTATTTATGATCCATTGGGTTTCATAGCACCTCTCACCATTCAGGGTAAAATACTGCTGAGACAGCTTACTTCTGAAAGCTCAGACTGGGATACCCCCTTACCCAAGGAGAAACAACAAAGGTGGGAATCCTGGAAACAATCTCTACAAGCGTTAGAACACCTCCAGATACCACGTGCTTACACCCCTTCATCGTTAAAGAATTCCACCAGAAGAGAGATCCATGTCTTCTCCGATGCATCCAACGAAGCCATAGCTGCAGTGGCTTATCTTCGGGTCACAGATCCCAGCGGTGGAGCAAGTCTAGGATTTATCATGGGCAAGTCCAAGCTCACACCAAAACCTGCACATACGATTCCAAGGCTTGAACTTTGCGCAGCTGTGTTAGGTGTGGAAATTGCTGAGCTTATAGAACTTGAAACAGACACTGAAATAGACTCCTTTGACTTTTACACAGATAGTAAAATAGTGCTAGGATACATACATAATCAGACAAGACAGTTCCACGTGTATGTAGGCAACAGAGTGGAACGTATAAGAAAGTTCTCTGCACCTGAACAATGGCACTATGTGTCCACTAACTTCAAACCTACTGATCGAGGTACGCGTGCAGTACCTGCTACTGCATTTCTGGACACATTATGGCTATCCCCACCAATACTCTTGAATGAAGACCTCATCTCAAATTCTACAAATTCTACATTTGAACTGGTTGAACCAGAATTGGATAAAGAAATTAGAGCTGTTACCGTTACACTCAACACCTCTGTGAAAGAAAGGGTAAGGCTGAGTCCTCACCGTTTTGAACGCTTTTCCAAGTGGTCTTCTGTTGTACGAGCCATTGCACGTCTTATTCACATTGCTCATCAATTTACAAACAGCTCTGACACGGACAAAGAATGTCACAACTGGCACATCTGTAAAGGCCCCCCCACAATTCAGGAGGTCTCTCAAGCAGAAAGGCTCATCATCCAATGTGTCCAACATGAAGTCTACTCACAAGAGATTGCTGTCATAGCAAAAAGACTTAACCTATCTAAGGATAGCCCTTTGTACAAATTGAATCCGGTGCTCGCATTGAAAGGTCCAAATCTTTCAGCGAAGAGAAAAATCCCTTCATTATTCCAGGACGTCATCACATCACTGCTCTGTTAGTTAGGCATTACCATGAGCAAGTTCAGCACCAAGGTCGTCACTTTACAGAGGGAGCAGTAAGATCTGCAGGTTTCTGGATCGTCGGGATGAAAAGGTGTATATCGTCCATACTCCACAAATGTGTCAAGTGTCAAAAACTAAGAGGAAAGCACCTACAACAACAGATGGCAGAACTACCAGCTGATAGATTAAGTACTGATCCACCGTTTACGAATGTTGGTATGGACATATTTGGCCCCTGGACTGTTGTTACACGCAAAACTCGTGGCGGAGCTGCCAACAATAAGCGATGGGCTGCGCTGTTCACTTGCTTGAGTATTCGCGCAGTACACATAGAAGTGATTGAATCAATGGATTCTTCCTGTTTCATCAATGCCTTCAGAAGATTTGTTTCTGTACGAGGACCTGTAAAGTTACTTAGATCTGACTGTGGAACTAATTTTACAGGAGCAGAAAAAATACTGAACTTCTTGAATGACAATAAGTGTAAATGGGAATTCAACCCACCGCACTCCTCTCACATGGGAGGCTCTTGGGAACGCATGATTGGAGTTGCAAGGAAAATCCTGGACTCTATGCTACTAGACCAGAGAACTTTCCAATTTACCCATGAAATCTTAGTCACCCTTCTTGCAGAGGTGTCTGCTATAATTAATGCAAGGCCACTGGTCAGTGTGTCTTCAGATCCAGAGTCTCCAGTATTGCTCACTCCAGCCACAGCCACCATACCCACAGAAGAACTTGATTGCCCTAATGTTTACAAGCATCAATGAAAACGAGTTCAACAGCTGGCTAATACATTTTGGGGCCGTTGGAAGATGGAGTACCTTTCCAACCTTCAAGGTCGCAGTAAATGGCAAACTAGCAAACCCAACCTACAAGTGGGAGACCTAGTACTCTTGAAAGAGACAGATTCTCATCGCAACCATTGGCCTTATTACAAAAACTATGCCAAGTAATGATGGGAAAGTAAGAAAAGTAGAAGTTAAAGTAATGAAAGAAGATTCTCCACACTTTTACTTCAGGCCTATAAAGGAACTTGTACTCCTTCTGCCCAAAGAGGAAGACAAGCCTCACAAGTCATCAATCTGAGACAAAGAGAGGTAAGAAGGATTGGTGCATGTTGCTGCCTTCCCCTCTGAAGATGGACTCACTGACTGTTCTTCTCACAGCCCGGACCATCAAGATCAAGATCTGCAAGAATTGTTAATGTTGCATTATTTTCTCTTGTTCTTCCCTTCCCTCTTGTTTTTCAGATGTTCCTGGAAAAGAATCTTCACTTATTTGTTTTGAACTTTAGTCAAAGTTATTTAATTATAGAAATCATAGATTTCGACGGGGAGTGTCATGTTTCACATGACTTGTGATATGCCTTTAAGAATTGCACATGTCTTATCTACCCCTGGGTTTCTCTCCTCCCTTCCTCATGGCGCAGGGATTTCCTGTTCAGATAGCTCCACCCTTGTTCCCTTCCCAGTAATCCTTTGCAAGCCTTATGGACTCAGATTCATTATGATTTTTTGACCTATCGGATGTATATTGTTGTGGATTTTCTACAGTTTTGGAATAAAACTTCAACAGATCTTCAAGGTGTCATCTCGATTGAGTCACTGTCTGTAATTCATCTAGATTTCGAGCTATAGCCATCTCATCACAACAGTAAGTTAAGAGATCACATTCTCAGTGCTTTGGTGGAGAAACAGAACAGTGGCATTGCCCTCAATTACTGCTGCTATGCGATGAAATTGTAGAACTGGCTAACAAAGTTTTAAGTACTGCGCTAACCACTGACCCAATGGTTCTCCTACTTCAAATCTTCCCAAAAGAGACCACGATAACTCAGAGAAAACTCTTAGCACATATTCTCACCACTGCATATACTCTGATAGCGTCCCATTGGCACATGCCTTCTCTTCCTACGATTGCTGATTTCCGATGTAGACTAGGAGAGCTTCGGTCTCTGGATGCAATAGCGGCCTCGGTGGCTGGGGTCCCCTTCTCCACTCGAGACCTTTGGTATATTTGGAATGTTGATTTATGCACTTGATCGGCTCAAGATCCGCTGTACTTATTCTCTGGTTCATGGAATTCCGTGCCTTGTCTATTCCGTTTTGTCTTCTCTTTTCCCCTTCCTCCCTCCCTCCTCCTCCTCCTCCCCTTTTCTCTCTTTTTCTTCTCTCTTTCTTCCTTGTTTTCATTTTAGGAGTATTATTGAAGAAGTGCCTTAGTTTCTTTTTATAATTTGCATTGCTCTTACACTGTACTGATATTGGTCTTTTCTTGAGACGCACAGTTCTGTTCTTGATAATGTTTTTTGCACTGACTTGTATTGTATTTTATGGAAAATGTGAATACACTTCTTATATTAAAAAAAAGGAAGTGTAGACCGTTGCTTCTAATATCAATTTGGCTCTGCTATATAGATAAATAAATACAGTATATATATATATATATATATGCTTATTATATTATTTGTGTAAACATTTGTACATTGTGACGTTGTTTTAATTGTTTACTAATTTCTTTGCTCTATTGTCATTGGACACCCTATTTCCCCACTGCAGACACAGACCCCCCCCCCCAAACACAACAGACCTCATAAATAAATACATACCAGGGCTGGATATATTTACATTAAATGTAGGAGACAGGAAGAAAACATTGAAGCCAACTAGATTTTTTTTAGATGCCAAAGACTGCTTTTAGATTGGTGTAAAATAAACTGGAAATTTAGGAGCCAGGAGTAAAATTCTAGGAGCCAGTGGCTACCAGGCTCCTGGATTGTCCAGCCCTGGTTTACTGTGAGTTATAATGCTGTGGATTCTGTGCATGCTCATACACCCCAATGTTTACTGTGAGTTATAATGCTGTGGATTCTGTGCCTGCTCATACACCCCAATGTTTACTGAATTATAATGCTGTGGATTCTGTGCCTGCTCATACACCCCAATGTTTACTGAGTTATAATGCTGTGGGTGTGTTTTAGGGGTACCTCCATATACTCATGGTGCGCTTGTGTTTTTTTTAGGGGTTCCTCCATATATTCAGGGTGCGTTTGTGGTTTTTTTAGGGGCTCCTTCATATATTCAGGGTGTGCTTGTGCTTTTCTAGGGGTTCCTCCATATATTCAGGGTGCACTTGTATTTTTTTTTAGGGGCTCTTTCATATATTCAGCGTGTGCTTGTGCTTTTTTAGGGGCTCCTCATATTCAGGGTGTGTTTTAGGGGCTGCTGCATATATTCAGGGTGTGCGGGTGTCTTTTTAGGGGTTCCTCCATATATTCAGGGTGTGCTTGTGCTTTTCTAGGGGTTCCTCCATATATTCAGGGTGCACTTGTGTTTTTCTTAGGGGCTCTTTCATATATTCAGCGTGTGCTTGTGCTTTTTTTAGGGGCTCCTAATATTCAGGGTGTGTTTTAGGGGCTGCTGCATATATTCAGGGTGTGCGGGTGTCTTTTTAGGGGTTCCTCCATATGTTCAGGGTGTGCAGGTGTCTTTATAGGGGCTCCTCCATATATTCAGGGTGTGCGGGTGTATTTTTAGGAGTTCCTCCATATATTCAGGGTGTGCTTGTGCTTTTCTAGGGGTTCCTCCATATATTCAGGGTGCGCTTGTGTTTTTTTTAGGGGCTCCTTCATATATTCAGTGTGTGCTTGTGCTTTTTTAGGGGCTCCTCCTTATATTCAGGGTGTTTTTTAGGGGCTGCTGCAGATATTCAGGGTGTGTGGGTGTCTTTTTAGGGGTTCCTCCATATGTTCAGGGTGTGCAGGTGTCTTTTTAGGGGCTCCTCCATATATTCAGGGTGTGCGGGTGTATTTTTAGGGGCTCCTCTATATATTCAGGGTATGCGGGTGTATTTTTAGGAGTTCCTCCATATATTCAGGGTGTGAGGGTGGTTTTTTTAGGGGTTCCTCCATATATTCAGGATGTGCGGGTGTGTTTTTAGGGGCTCCTCCATATATTCAGGGTGTGCGGGTGTGTTTTTGGGGCTCCTCCATATATTCAGGGTATGCGGATGTATTTTTAGGAGTTCCTCTACATATTCAGGGTGCACTTGTTTTTTTTAGGGGCTCCTTCATATATTCAGGGTATGCTTGTGCTTTTTTAGGGGCTCCTCCATATATTCAGGGTGTGCGGATGTGTAATATAGGGCAGAATATGAAGGCCATTAAAAGTTTGTCCCTCCGGAAAAATTTCTGCGTACGCCCAAGGGCTTCTCCTACAACTGTTTTCATCTGCGAGGACTAATGCTGGCCGTTAGTATTTGTGCAATGGTGCGATCATCCGATATCATCTGAAGTCGTCTGACCGATCCCACAATATGCAGGTGAATCAGCCTTCTTCCACTGCATCCGACCAATATCGGATGACTTCGGATGATTTCTTGGGAACTACAACAGATTAGCGATCCTTCCAATTTTCAGGGTATTTGTTCAAATGAAATCGGACAATTTGGTACAATTTACATTATAAAAAGATGGATTGTATAGTTAAACAGCTGTACCATGGCAGGGAAGTTGCCCCGTAGAGAAGTGATTCAGTTAGATAGGCCAAATGATTCAATGTAAAAAATATTTTTGTTTTTAAGCATTTTTTATTCAACCGTTCATTATTTTCATCCACAGCAAGAAGCCTTTTTAGTTATTGATTTTTTCAGAATTTTTTAGACATGTTTCTGTATTTTTGTAGGCAAAATTTTGGTTTCCCAATATTTAAAAAAAAAAAGACGACGCTTTTTTTCTCTCGCCGAACACGTCTTTTCTTTTTCCTTCAGGCCGGCTGCATTCAGCATTGCAGTCCTTGGTGCTGAAAGCTATATAAAAACCAGGGACAGGTTTTTCCCCCCTGCAGCCTTTGGAAAGGTTTTTTCTTTTTCCTGCTTCGGCTGCACTGGACGGGCTGTCCTTGGTGCTGAAACTCCTGTTCAGCACAAAGCCAGTTTTTTTTCTCCCCGCAGCAGGTTTTTTCTTTTTTTTGTTCGGCGGCATGTCTGTCAGCCGACCTGGGTTGTCCACAGATGTTTCCAGTGGACGATGGCATTGTCTGTAGGTGGGCAACCAAGTGGGTTGTCCGACTACATTTCCAGTGGACAGCCAGTCTAATGATCCTCTGGTTTTATTCACACCTGAATCGACATGATTGTGCTAAGGAAAGTGGCTGAATTAAAACTGATTTTATTGTGAAGATCAGATGTACTGTTTAATTTGGTTTTATCTTGTGAATCTGGTCCATTTTATCCTTTTTCCATTTTTGGGCCAATTAGTCTATTCACTAAGCTCTCAATTGCCCTATAGACAGTGGCGTAGCGTGGGGGGGGCCTCGGGGGCTGTCGCTCCGGACGCAATTTTCTTAGGGGCGCAAAATTTCAAAAGATGTTTGAACCACTAATATTTTCCAGCAGGGATCAGCAAGATGTCCGCTCATGGACACCGGTGTTCGTGAGAGGCCCTTGCATGGGCAGCCTCAACACTCAGTGTCCAGAAGGGAGGACCGGGATAGAAAATTCTGGCCCTGTCCTGACTCCTCCTTAATGCTGACATGAGTCATGTGAAGCAGCACAGCATTATCCGACAGAACACCCTGTACCACGCTTGTCAGCCCCCCTTGAAGCCCTGTGCCAGGCCCCTGCTGCTGGCAGCCCTGCAGCCACTGAACAGGAAGTAGGGAGGGAGGCACCTGCCCTGCAGCACATTTAAAATTTGGTATCCACTAGGCCCCCTGGATAGCTCCACCACAGGCCACCATCAAGTTCATGCAGGTAGGCGACACTGTGTGACACCAGAGCAGCGTGACCAACACACAGTGAGGGGTACGGGGAGAGGGTGACTGGAAGTTCAGGAATAGAATGACTGGGGATACTGGGAGAGAGTGACTGGGGTACTGGGAGAAAGTGGGGGTACTGAGAGAGACTGGGGTACTGGGAGAGAGTGACTAGAGGTACTTGGAGAGAGATTGAGACTGGGGTACTGGGAGAGAGTGACTGGGGTACTTTGAGAGAGAGTGACTGGGGGTACTGGGAGAAAGTGGGGGTACAGAGAGAGAGACTGGGAGAGAGAGTGACTGGGAGTACTTGGATAGAGAGAGAGTGACTTTGGGTACTGGGAGAGAGTGACTGGAGGTACTTGGAGAGAGAGAGAGTGACTAGGGGGTACTGGGAGAGAAAGAGTGACTGGGGTACTTTGAGAGAGAGGGACTGGGAGAGAGACTGGGGTACTGGGAGAAAGTGGGGGTACTCGGAGATAGACTGTGGGTACTGGGAGAAAGTGGAGGTACTGAGAGAGACTGGGGTACTGGGAGAGAGAGTCTGTGGGTACTGGGGGAGAGTGGCTGGGGGTAGTTGGAGAGAGAGTGACTGGGGTATTGGGAGAGAGTGATTGGGGGTATTGGGAGAGAGTGACTGGGGTACTTGAGAGAGAGGGTGACTGGGGGTACTGTGAGAGGGTGACTGGGTATAGTATGAGAGTGGAACTATGCTAGGGTATACTGGGACAGGGTGACTGGTAGCAGTGGCGTAACATGGGAGGCATGTGTGTTTCATTTTTTTATTATATCAGTATTTTCTTAATATACAATACATGTGCTTGTGGGGAAAGGGGGTCAATACTCTACTGGTGGAAGGGAATCAGGGTGTGTTACTGTGTCCACAGGTTGGGGGGCGCACAATTCTTGCCTTGCCCCGTCGCTGACAACCCACGCTACGCCGCTGCCTATAGAAGACTATTGTGTCTTCTATAAACAGAATCCCAAATTCCACCGAAATTCCTGCGACATGCCCTGATTTTGGTGTTTCATTTCAACATGTTTAAACAGGCGAATCCCACAGGTTTCAATGCAATAAATGGAAAATATTTTTTAATTTCTTTTTAAAGATCATTTATTCTTTTCATTTTTTTGCAAAAACACACTCAGGGTTATTCAAAGAGATCCGAATTGCTGGAGAAAGGTAACCGAACGCTGAAATTCAGCATTCGGTTACCTTTCCTGGCCTTTCAGCTATTCAGAGAGCAGGCAATTCGCCAAATGTTGGCGAATTGCCTGCACATACAGTGCCTGTTTGGTGCCTGTTCAAGGGCAGTGAAATCCCCATAGCTTCGTCTACTATGAGAACAAAAACCAGCAGTGAAAAGTTGCCGAATTGCCCTGACATTCAGTGGCTTCATACGGCAGATTTATTCAGGCGAATCCCATAGGCTTCAATGTTAAAAATATTCCCATTTTACATAGTTACATAGGCTGAAAAAAGACATGAGTCCATCGGATTCAGCCTCTCACACAACACCTACTGCTGTTTTAATTTTTATTCAATATCTTTTAATTAGAATTTTAATTCAATATCTAATAAACCGTTGATTATAATATTCTGCCATAAAGAGTCTCTTTATGTATAGTTTTTTGGGATATTTTAAGCATTTTTTCCGATTTTTTTTAAAAAAAAATTTTTTAACCCTTTCGCTGCTGAGGCTTTTCCCGCCCCTGTGCTGAGGTCATTTTTTACCTGTTTTGCGCATCATGTTTAAACGTGTTTTTAAGGCTTATTTTAGTATATGACCCAGACATATTATATATCGTTCTTTCCGTCAGACTCGGTAGATTCATAATATGTCATTATTATATGTATACGTTATGTCATGTCTGTATATTATAACAAAAAATGCAATAAAATATGAATTTTTAATAATTTACAATGTGTAAAGTGTTTTTTTCCACATTTTAACATGCGAGCAATTGCGGTTATATTTTGTATGGGGTGCGCTTGTTAAAAAAATTAGAGATGGGGTCTCGTTACATTTTTTTTTTGGGAAAATTACACTATTTTTAACAAACGCACCGCATACAAAAATCGTTAGTGCAGCATCATTGTTCACATTATAATTGAAATGGGAACAATATTGCTACACTAACAAACCAAAAAAAATAAAAAAAATGTGTTTATTTTTATTTTTTTATTTTTTTTTTAATTTTTTTTAATTTTTATTTTTAATTTTTTTTTTTTTTTACAAATTTTTTAACTTTCATGTTTGGTATCGTTGGAACGGCCATGCTCTGGCCGATCCAACGATATCAAAATTTAACCCCTAGCTGCCACGGATCGGGAGATAGGGAGTTCATTGGAACTCCCTATCTCCACACTTGGTGGCAGTTAGGGGTTAACGCTAGGACTGGCGTCATCGTGCTGCGCACGATGACGCCAGTCCTCTGGGGGAGTTCCCGGAAGCTTGGCCGACATCCAAGATGTCGGCCAGCTCCCGGGAAGGATCGCGAATCGGCGCTTTTCAGCGCCGATTTGCGATCCAGCTCCCCAGGGGTTAATGCCAGGCATCATTTGGAAGGGCAGGCTGTGCCCTTCCAAATGATGCCTGGGTTAAGCCCCTGTGCGCCGCCGATCGGGAGGGAGAGAGGTCCGAAGGACCTCCCCCCTCCCTTTCAGGCGCCTCCTTCGCACATGCGGGGGGGGCGCCTGAATTAGGTGTCATCGCGCCCCCGCGATGACACCTAATAATGGCGGCTGGTGGTCCGGATGCCGGGCTGACATCCAGGATGTCAGCCCGCACCGGAGGGGCCAGCGATCGGCCGGAACCCGGCCGAACGCTGACCCCAAGCTGAGGACGCGCTCAGCGCGTCCTCAGCACACCAGCGGTAATGCTGAGGACGCGCTGAGCGCGTCCTTAGCATTGAAGTGGTTAAACATTTGTTCTTTTTTCTGTAACAGCCCTTTTTATTATCATTCCTTGGACCTCATGTAAATTTCAGACATTTTCGTTCAGTAGTTTCTTCTCAAACAGCGTTTCCTTTTTCAAACATTCAAGCAAACTGTTTTATTTATTTTTTCAATCCATTCGTCTGCGGTGTCGTGTTTTTCTGGCGGCTACGCTGCGTGTGATCGGCTCCTGCTCAGGTTTTTCTGGCGTTTTTGGTGGGATTAATCCAGATGTTTCTGTGGTGAGTTTTCAGCGGGTTTGCGGCGACTTTTCCCTGCATTACGGCGGCCCTGTGGTGCTTGCTGAATACACCACAGGGTCGCCAAAATGGGATCGCCAAATCGTGCCGAATTGAAGAGAACGAAAAGTCACCGAACGTGCGGTGACTTTTCGATTCTCTTTGAATAACCCTGTATATCTTTTTATTTTTTAGAACACCTTTTCATATTTTTTTTTTAGACAACATTTTTGGTTTTCTTAATTTTTATTATTTGGACACAATTTCTTTTTACTCTTTTAGGAAAATAGGAGTCTTTCTTTTTCTTTCTCATTTCGGTGGAATTCGCTTATGCTAATTTGGCACAATTCAACTGTTATTGGCACAATTTGGTGGTTTTTGCTGAGTCGCTAACTGATTCGGCGACTCCAATTTCAGCAAAATACAGTGGCCATTTGCTATTGTATTTATGCCCCATAATAAATTTGGTATATAAACAGCACCAACCATGCCAGGAACAACTGATATTTTGTAAGTGATAAAAAGCCATTGCTTTAACCCCTTCACTACCAAGCGATTTTTGTTGAAAAAAATGTTATCACATTTATTTGAAAAGTGGGCTGTGTAGTTAACAATTAAATATCAGGTAAATAGAAGTTTCGCACAGAAATTGTTATTCTGCTATAGTTAAAAAATTTAAATAATGTTAATTTTTCACGTATTCGTTTATCTTTTACAGAAATATTGTTGAAATGTAAGATTCTGAGTTCTAGATGGTGTCATTTATCTTACACAATTTCAAACGGGGTCTGCATTATTATCATACAGGCAGAAAGGACCTTTGTGTTAGATACGGTAACTAAGATAAATAGAAATAATAAAAATGGCCAGATATTCTACTTAAGGGATTTGTAGTGATCATAATAGCATTATTAGCAATGCAGCCTCCTAAAAATACCAATAGAATATAAAAATAATATCTGTATTTGTCATAATGCCTGTATATGGAGATTACAGTAACACCCTGTATCTGTACTTTGCAGGGATTTTCAGTCATTGTAACCCTCTGAATCTTATTCCTGTACAGCAGTGAGTGACTCTCCCTGTGTTCTGCTCCCTCCCTGGCATCTGTAATTCAGCATTAATCTATTTGAATTTTTTGTTACAGTGAGGCTTAGGGCTGCTATTTGGAAATGGTGATATGTCTCTCCAGGGTGCTTGGAGAGACATAACACAAAGGATTTTGTTTCTCCACAGGGAGCACACTAATTTTGCTTTAAATGGGTGTGAAAATAGTATTTTGATATGCTAAGGAGTGCTTTTCAATGCATCATCGAGAAAACTCGATTTGGGGTGTGAAAGGGATAACAAGGATTTACATAGCGGGAGATGCACTCTTTTAAAAACAAAAGTCTTTAGTCCCCAGGTGAATTTGTCAAGGAAACGGTCAACCATGCCATTGTTGTCACAGTGTTCATATCAAATTCAGCACAATAAAGATCTGTATTTAATAGAGAGCATCCAACTCAATCAAAATCCATATTGAAATCAGTGGTCGATTGGTTACTTATTCAAAATGTTGTTTTTTCCACTGATTCAGAAGTGTGCCCAAGTTTTACAGCGAAAATATTAGCATGCCAATGTTAAAAATGATTTAGTGAAATGGCATCTCACATTACATGCTCTGTAATTTATTTTGATCATATTTGAATATAAAATACGTTTTAGTCCCTTGACGACTGTGTGTCACGTTGGGGGCTCCGAATGTTGTTTTTGGGCAATTGCTCGTATATTATAATGCTGTTATGTATGGTGTATTGTACTCTTGAAACGGAGCACCAGATTGCCTGTAGAGGTACTCCTGTGGAAACCCCCTCCCCACGTCCCTTCTTTTTTTTCTTCCGCGTCTTCTTTTTCTGGTACTTTCTTTTTTCTTAATTCACTATTTTGTAATATGAATAACTGGGTATCACGAGAACTATTTGCATGTGAACGATGCCTATTATATTTCTGTATTTGCACGCTTTACCCTAAATAAAGTCTTTAAAAAATATATGTTTTTGTTAAAGTTTAACTGGAGCGGACATAGAAGTAAGCCAAATAAACCAACTTCCACGGAAAAGAAACAATGGCAGCTTCATGGCGTACAAACAAACAAACAAACAAACACCTTTGCAACTAACAAAAATCAGCTAATATTCAAACGCCACCAAATGTAATCGTATTGATAAATTTGGCATAGGCATTCACTCCAATATATACAACATGACTGCATTGATATCAACTCTGCATACGCAAAAAGTCTACATGTAATATTTGCATATCAGGACGCACCAGGCAACATCATAACCTATGCTTGTTGCATGAATTAGGCATAAATGTGTCAGTACGTGCCTCCATTACTTATAACTAGCTTATCACACACTAAATCCAGCGATCTGCTCATGTTTGCACAACTGTCAGTCATGCAAGTATGTACATAGTAATCCAGCCTACACCATTCAAGTTCCAGCTACCTCAAACATGTTCCTTCATACAGTTAAAGCATATTACATGACATCTACTAGTGCTCTTTGGGTAAAGTACATTCACAGGATTCTGCAAGCTTGTTCAGTGGTTTCTTTTGTCATGTTAGGAATGAAACTGCTGCCAAGTGCATTTCTCAAACCCTTCTGCTGGGGCATATCATAATAATATTCACTGAAAACAACTAGTGGGTCACAATTGGGGGTGAGGGGGGATTCAGCCATTTTTTAAATGCCAATTTATTGCAGTGGTGACATACATTTGAGAGGGTATGACTAAAGTTTGCCCAAATGAAAGACTCTATTATCACTCTAAATATATATGTGCTTGGGAGTAGGGTGCAATGCAATCTGTTTTGAGAAAAGAACAAGTAAGAATTCCCTTTAAAGTCAAATTAGAGCTTTTTTAGAATTAAAATTCTAAATAAAAGCATAAAAAAACCTGTTTATTTTTAGCGACACAATTTTTTCTCAACGTTGTTTTGCATGCTACTTAAGGCTAGGGTCAAACGAACGCATTATTCGCTGCGAACGTCAAAAAGTGCATCCGAGCACATTGACGTATTTTTTCACGGAATGCGCGAAAACGGTCAGACGACGCGCATTTTCGTGCGTGATTTTTTACGGATTGTCCATAAAACACTTTTTGCGTCTGGAGGTTAAGTAGGCTGGACATTAGCAGCGTCTGACATCTCCTAATCACGCACACACGCGCTATGCCGCCGCAGCGCACTCTGTACGTCAGTGCTAGCGGTTCTGCGTCTCGAAAAAATGCATTCATTTTCCACTTGCGTTGTGCGCCTGGACTTTCGTGCGGCCGAACTTCGTATATTGGCCGTCATTGCCCGTCATTTGCTGCTATTGCGGCCGTGATTAAGTGCACCTAAACGCACGTTAAAAATGCGTTAGTCTGACCCCAGCCTAAATCTGTGGTCTTATCTAAGGCTAAGGTCAGACGAAAGCAGTTTTAACGTGCGTTTAGCTGCACGAAATCACGGCCGTGCTAGCAGCAAATTACGTCCAATGCCGGGGAACATACGACGAACGGCCGCACGAAGGTCCGTCCGCGCAGCGCAAGTGGCAAACGAACGCATTTTTTCGAGAACGTCAAACCGCTACTACTGCCGTACAGAGTGCGCTGCGGCCGCATAGCGGCGTGTTTGCGTGATTGGGAGACGTCAGACGCTGCACACGTCCGGCCAACATAACGTCCAGATGCAAAAAGTGTTTTATTGATGATCCGTACAAAATCACGGACGAAAATGCGCATCGTATGACCGCTATCGCGTATTCTGTGAAAAAATACGTCCATTCGTTCGAACACACTTTTTCACGGACAACCTGAAAAATGCGTTCGTCTGACCCTAGCCTAAAAATGATGCCCTTTTGGCTTCCATGTGAGAAAGCAAGCTTTTTCAACACATTCTGTTTCTCAGAAAAAATATGTCTGCAGTTAAAATATCACATCTGTTTTATAGTGAATTGTTATAAAAAAGGGTTTCTGTTTATTTAAATAAAAGTATACCTAAAGAAGGGAAAATAAAACCACATAAAACATATTAATCCCCGATTGTGCCAGCAATGTCACGAGATAACAGAGACACGTGCAAGGGCAGATAAAGCGCCCACGATGTGCCCTTTGTTAATCACCCAGTCCTTCAAACACACACGAAGCAGATAAAGAAGACACTTTGTTTTGCTTATGGTATGACATTTGGAAAATACTGATCATTCTTCATTAGTTATTCTCCGGGTTACTCCAACCAACCTTGCAAGGCTGGAATGAATCCTTTCCTTATCTGCAACCACCACACGCAAACGGAAAAAGCCATCAATCGTCACCCCGACTGCATATTAGCACTGCATATTAGCACTGTATATTAGCACTGAATATCAGCACTGCATATTAGCACCGGATAGAAGCACTGCATATTAACACTGATTAGAAGCACTGAATATCAGTACTGTATATTAGCACTGGATAGAAGCACTGCATATTAACACTGCATATTAGCACTGTATATTAGCACTGGATAGAAGCACTGCATATTAACACTGCATATTAGCACTGTATATTAGCACTGAATATCAGCACTGCATATTAGCACCGGATAGAAGCACTGCATATTAACACTGATTAGAAGCACTGAATATCAGTACTGCATATTAGCACTGGATAGAAGCACTGAATATCAGCACTGCATATTAGCACTGGATAGAAGCACTGAATATCAGCACTGCATATTAGCACTGGATAGAAGCACTGCATATTAGCACTGATTAGAAGCACTGAATATCAGTACTGCATATTAGCACTGGATAGAAGCACTGCATATTAGCACTGGATAGAAGCACTGAATATCAGCACTGCATATTAGCACTGGATAGAAGCACTGAATATCAGGACTGCATATTAGCACCGGATAGAAGCACTGCATATTAGCACTGGATAGAAGCACTGAATATCAGCACTGGACAGAAGCACTGGACAGAAGCACTGGATAGAAGCACTGCATATTAGCACTGGATAGCAGCACTGAATATCGGCACTGTATATTAGCACTGGATAGAAGCACGGAATATCAGCACTGCATATTAGTACTGGATAGAAGCACTGCATATTAGCACTGGATAGAAGCACTGAATATCAGCACTGGATAGAAGCACTGCATATAAGCACTAGATAGAAGCACTGCATATTAGCACTGGATATAAGCACTACATATAAGGACTGCATATTAGCACTAGATAGAAGCACTGCATATTAGCACTGAATAGAAGCACTGCATATTAGCATTAGCTAGAAGCACTGCATATTAGCACTGGATATAAGCACTGCATATTAGTACTGGATAAAAACACTGCATATTAGCACTGGATAGAAGCACTGCATATTAGTACTGGATAAAAACACTGCATATTAGCACTGCATATTATCAATGAATATTAGCACTGAATATAAGCACTAGATAGAAGCACTGGATATAATCACTACATATAAGCACTGCATATTAGCACTGGATAGAAGCACTGCATATTAGCACTGAATATAAGCACTAGATAGAAGCACTGGATATAATCACTACATATAAGCACTGCATATTAGCACTGGATATAAGCACTGCATATTAGCACTGGATAGAAGCACTGCATATTAGCACTGGATATTTCAATGTCGATCAGTTTCACAAAAAAATAACCATAACAATGTCCTGCAAGCCAAGGGGAAGATTATTTACACTCATTGCAAGATTCAGTAGTAAATAAAATGTACATCTATATACTTTATACACGATCACTAATGCTATAAACACAAAGTAATAGAACGACTTGCCTGTGAATATGTCAGAAGGGTTAGAGACTCAAAATAAGCACCGTTTTAATCCCTGAATTTATGAATAGTTTGATCCTCTCTCACCGTTTCACCTGTTTTCAAGCTACTCGTTATTTAACTTGAGCTGTCAACTGGAGATCGTCTGAGTGTGGGCTGAGTGGACAGCAGGACGCTACTTCTCGCAGTCTATTCAAAACGTGTATTGAGATCTACTGCCAAGACAGTACAGAGACAACTGATACACCCCTCCCTTTTTAAAGGGACAAACTGACCCTCCAGTCTGGCAATAACCTGTATTTAAAAAAAAAAAAAGGTTTATTGTTGATAAAGCACTTCAAAAGAGGCAGAAAATTAAAGATCTTTGTTATATATCCCTTAACACCTTTAGTGCAAGACATTTCATCCCATGTACTGAGCTGTTCAAGATCACTTTTTACTCAACATGTTTAACTACTGGTTAAAGACAGGTTTTATTGTAAGACCTAGCAAATCATATAACCTTTTTTTCAGCAGGTTCAAAACACTACTATTCACCTCCGCGTATCACCTCATGAAGTCCATAGGACTTCATGGAGGGTTGTGCTGCCGGACCGCGAGCCCTGTGTGAGCTCGCTCCCGTGAGAAAGTGTTTGCAAAGAAAGACTGGGAACTATTTGTTCACAGTCTCACTCTGCTCCTGGGACAAGAAGTGACAGATCAGGCCACCGTTCTCGCCGCGGGATCAAAGGTGAGTTTTGGATTTATGGAGTGGGGGTTAGAGGCCGGTGTTAAATGATTTTGCAAAAACAGAATCAGCACCAGCTTTTAGGTGTCACTCAAATTTTGTTTTCTTCTATTATTAATTGCGGCTGCACCTCTCCACAACAGTAAGCTGCATCTGCAAGTAAGCAGCAGAGAGGAGCGCAGCATTCCTTGCTGAGCCATTTCACCCCTGTGTGCTGACTGTTTTGCAGTCTTGCGCGAGTCACTAAATGGTAGCGCCTGACGACCCACCAACAGATCACCTTGTCCGCAGGAGTCTGTGTACAAGTCGTTTAGCGCATTGCTAGGGAAACACTAAGACCCAGTGCTAATGCGGTTGTGTACAGGATACAACTGTTTTTTTTAGGGATGCACCGATACCACTCTTTTAGGACTGAATACAAGTACCTCTACTTTTTTAAGGTAGTCACCGATACCAAGTACCGATACTTTTATTTAAAGTCATGTGAAAGCCTGTCTAGTTTGTAAATATTGAAATGTATGGCCAGACACCCCATTTACCCACTGCACAGGCCTGCACACACTGTGACCCCACACAGACACCACACCTCAGATAAATGTATACATGCAGAACTCAGACCAGATATACCCACTAAGATACCCGTATACAGACCTTAGACCAGACATGCGCATGAAAAAAAACGTGATCGCACGAAAATTAACGTGGTATTACGATCCGAGCGCATTTTTTCTCCCTTCAAGATTTTTCGGGCGCAAATCCGACGTGCAAAGCCATTCGCAAATTAACGTTGCGTGCAGGAATCAGTGGGCAGACTGTTTTGTCACGGGATTTGTCACGGGATTCAGCCAACATCAACCACCCATTTCCAATAAAATATTTACAATCTACAAAAAAAGAAAAAAAAAAGAATTAACAACCGCCAGCAAGGCAAAAAAAGAAAAAATTAACAATGACACAATTTATTAAATTTTATGTTTGGGTATGTGTAGAATGTGTAACTGTACTGTGCTGTATTTTTTTTCATGCTGGTGTATTTAGTTTCGCCTCGAACAATCACATTTACAGTTACCACCTGCTTTTCAAAGACGTAACGAAAATGGGCGCAAACTTTCGTTGCGCGAAAATTGTAATACCAGCCACGTACCAGCGCACGAATGCATTTGGGCTGACAATGTTAAGTATAGGATGCGCGCAGGAAAATTCGTTCGCGCAGGGTCAATCGCGGTAGACGATTACGCGCATCTTTTGCGCAAATGGTTTTGCACTCGCGCAAAACAAATGCGCAAAGAATGTAATAGGGCCCGAAGTGCGTCCGCACTGAACTGCGCATGCACAACGCACGTGGCAAACGGACGCAAGTTAGGCAACAACGTAAAACCGCTAGAACGGACACGCAGAGTGTGCCACGTCCGCGTAGCATTGTGTGTATGTGTGTGATGGAACGAAGTCAGACGGACCGCATTTGCGACATCCAGCACCTTGACGCACAAAATGCCTTTTCATATCATGTATCAATTTTTAATATTGTTCATATTAATTTTGTTTCCCATAGTTCCCTTTTTTTCTACGTCCGTCAAGAAAAACGGATCGCGTGGTGTCTACAGTATCTTCCGTCAGTACGTTCGTCCGTTGTGCACGGACTCAGTGCGCTCAGAATGCGCTCGTCTGACATTAGCCTCAACTCGCCTGCTCCGTGTTCCCCCACCGTTGGCTCTGTCCTCTCCCTCTGTGCGCAGCGCCAGCATTCTTTTTAAAGCTTAAGCAATTTACATAGCGGTGGATTGCTTTCCCGCTACGCTAATCGCGTAAGCTGCTTAAAGAAGTATGCAGTGCATGTCTGTTCAAAAAGGAACACACACGTGCTGCGTACTTCCTGAGCACTGCTCGTTACAGCCTCAGAGAGACCCTTATAGAGCAATGGAATAGCTTGGAGCAATGAAAAAACATCAGTGGTCCAAGCCATTCAAATTAACACCTGCATTGGAGGCTTGTCTCTGATTGACAGGAAGGGGCCCAGGCATCTCCCTCTGCTCCCTCTAGTGGTGGATACAGAGTATGACAGGCACAAGCTGCTCCCCCTGCTCCCTTTAGTGGCGGATACAGAGTATGACAGGCACAAGCTGCGCCCCCTGCTCCCTCTAGTGGTGGATACAGAGTATGACAGGCACAAGCTGCTCCCTCTAGTGACAGATACAGAATATGACAGGCACAAACTGCTACCTCTAGTGACAGATACAGAATATGACAGGCACAAGCTGCTAACTCTAGTGGCAGATACAAAGTATGACAGGCACAAGCTGCTCCCCCTGCTCCCTCTAGTGGTGGATACAGAATATGACAGGCATAGGCACAGAAAAACAGTTTTTCTATCATTATTTTTTTAAAGTAAAGTATATGACAGGATGATAATAATGGTATCTTTAGAGAGTGCATTTAATAACGAGAAAATTATATATAATATGTGTCAAGTTATTACTACTTATTAACCATCTGGTTTGCTACGGAGCTTGCAGAGACCTGCCCAGCGGCCAAGACTGTTTATTTGAGCCATCTGATAAAGACTATCTAGAGATCAGTTACACAGACTTTTCTCTTATCTATTACTCCATTTGAAGTTTGGGCGCGCCCTCCTCCAACTCCATTTATTTTCTATATTTGTTCTTTTTTGGGCAGTTGGACAGACTACCTGGAGGAGTTTATTGGCAGCACCCGTCCAAAAATTTTTTTTTCTTCTCTCTTTAGCGCCAACCATCACACACACGTTACTAAAAATAAACAAAATCAACGTCTCTCAGTCAACCATATCTAGATCAGTTCACAGTACAGTCTGAGTCACGAGCCATGGCTCCCAGATCTTAGTGCACTGTGGGAGAGTATCATGCAGTTGCGCTGTCAAGCGTTCCATCTTGTAAATGTACCACACCTTCGCAACTACCCCCGGTACTGAAGGGAGGGTCAATTTCCACGAACGTGCTATGCATATGTGTGCAGCCGTACACACACGATGAACCAATCTGAGGGAAGGGCGGGATAATCCATGACGCCGGGACGGGCTATTGTGTAGGGCCAAGGTGGGGTCGGGCAGTATTTGCATACCCAGGGCACGTGAAATCAGTGCATAAATTGAAGACCACAAAATGCGAACCAGCCCACACTCCCACCACATATGGAAATACGTTCTGCGTTGGCCACAACCCCTAGTGCATGAGCCGGTCAGCGTTGGATAGATTCTTTGCAGCCGGACCGGGTCTAGGTACCATCTGGAAAGTAGTTTATAGCAGTTTTCTTTTACTAGGGTACAAGTTGTGATCCCCATGGAAGACTCTGTTAACGCCTCCCACTCCTCCCGAGGTATACAGCGCCCTAAATCTGTCTCCCATAACCGCTGATACAGGCATGCGCGATCAAGAAATGGGTGAAGGAGGAGAGCGTACACCTGGGAAATCGCTCCAGCCGTGCTCGAACTTCTCATTACTAGACGCTCAAACGGGGTGGTTACTGGGACGCCCAGAGAGAGTCAACTGCGAACAAAATGTCGTAATTGAGAGTATCGGTGGAACTCCCGCAGCGGGATATCATGGGTTTCTCTAAAGTATTCCCATGAGGGGAACTTCCCCTGCAATAGCACAGTGCCAAAAGTCGTGAAGCCCTTTCCCTGCCACCAATGAAAAGCTCGACCCTCCCCCCTGACCACGGCGGGAAGAGCAAGTTATCATTCAGGGGCATCATTCCAGAGGTAGGGGAGGTGAGAGACGCCTGGTATTTTGTTTTGGACCATATAGACAGCGAATGGGAGGAGGTGGGTAATAGCTGCTTCCTTTCGTTGGAAGAGATCTGTCTCCAGGGTAACTGCGACAAACATGACGGGGCGATACAATCACTTTCAATATCTACCCAACAGACCCTGCCCCTTCTGGAGGACTATTGAAGAAGCTGTGTCAATTGCACAGACTTATAGTACAGAGCGAGGTCAGGGACCGCTAGCCCACCCCGCGATTTGGGACGTCGTAATAATGTTCTGGAAACTCTCAGTTTTTTCCCTTGCCAAACATAATGGTAGAAAGCTGATTGGAAGTCAGGAAACATTGTCGGTAAGAGGGGGACAGGTAGTGTACGAAAAAGGTACAAAAGTTTCGGTAGTGCTGTCATCTTGAGGGCATATATGCGTCCCATCCAGGAGATAGAATAAGAGGACCACTGTCGTAGGAGGGATTTAATGTGCCTGGTCATGTCAGGGTAGTTAGCCTCGTACAATTGAGTCATGTGTGAAGTAAGATAGATCCCCAGATATTGGAGACGGAGAGGGCACCATCGGAAAGCAAACGAGCCCTTCAGGAGTGAAACAACGTCTTGAGGCAATGAGATATTTAGTGCTTACGATTAGGAAATATTAATTTTATATCCCGAGAGGGCGCCAAAGGAAGAAAGGCAGCTATACAGGTTCGTCAGAGGTCGGGTTATCGTGAGGAGAACATCGTCCGCAAAAAGTCCCAGTTTATAATTTATGTCACCCACTGCAATCCCTGAGATATCCGGGTGTTGGCGTATCTGTTCAGCTAGGGGTTCTAGGCAGAGGGCAAACAGGATAGGGGATAAGGGGCAGCCCTGACGTGTACTGTTCAGAATATCAAATGATCATGACTTCCCTCCCATCACCGTAACGAAGGCCGAATTGCAGTAAAAAATGAGGAAGGGGAGGGGCGCCTCCTTTGGAGCCCTCTATCTCCCAACCGTTTAAGCAAGAAAAAAAACAAATGGTAGCTAGCTTGGATGAGCATTTTAGCAGAGTCCTGATTAAGTCAGGGGCTGATGCATGCAATGTTTTTTAGGTGGAAGTAGCAGGATTTGGTTAGTGACTGAAAGTGAAGAGTAAAGGAGAGATCAGAGTCTAGGAGGACACCGAGGCACCAAGCCTGAGAGGTAGAAGTAAAAGTGGCACCATTCACCTGGAGGGAAATGGGTTCAGGAATGTTAGTTTTAGAGGGAGGGCAGACGAGAAGTTCAGTTTTAGAGAGGTTAAACTTTAGCAAATGGGAAGTCATCCATTTGGAGACAGCTGACAGGCAGGCAGTAACACAGCAGTCTCAAACAAAAGAACAATGTGGTGAATACAAATATACTTAACTTCAAAGGTAT
Source organism: Leptobrachium leishanense (assembly GCA_009667805.1). Classification (NCBI taxonomy): domain Eukaryota; kingdom Metazoa; phylum Chordata; class Amphibia; order Anura; family Megophryidae; genus Leptobrachium; species Leptobrachium leishanense. The sequence continues at coordinate 74,460,201 of CM019073.1, read as the reverse complement.
AGGAATATCTTCCAGGAGATGGTTCACATTCTCCTTAATCAGACAATAGAATTATACATGGAAGATATGAAATCCTATATAGATAATAAATGGTGCAAAGTAACACAGTCCAGTATCAGTATCTGTGTATCCCTAGTTTTTTCCAATGCTGAGTGGCCATACCTAAGTAGGAACACATCCAGCGAATAGCCCTCACAATCCTGCATTATTAAAATCCTCCAAAATGGCCAAATTATCCATGTTTATACGCGCACATTTATTAACCCTTTCCCAACCGCTGACGTACATAGTATGTCCGATTGGGAAGTACCCTTAACGACCATGGTCGTACATAGTACGTCACCGTCTCCTAACCTCCCTATACTCACCTCTCTCGCTGGGCTCCCGAAGCGGACTGTCAGGCTGGAAGCCTGCCCTGCCTTTTCAGGGGGCCCGGCAGGCGCGATGATGCGATGGTGTCATCACGGTACAGGATTACGTCATCGCCAGGCGCCTGCAGTAAAAAATGAGGAAGGGGAGGGGCATCTCCTTTGGAGCCCTCTATCTCCCAACCGTTTAAGCAAGAATTTACGACCTCCAGTGCGGATTTCCGGTTTGTACCAAGGGTCTGCAGCCTCCATGCTCAAATTACATCATCAGTATACGCCAGAACCATCACGATCCGGTATTGGGGACAGGTGTTTTCCTTTCTGTTCCACACTATATAAGTGTGGACTAGGAAGAGGACGGTAATTCCTTTTTTTCCTTTTTTCTGTTGCTTTGCCACTGAAGAAGCGCCCGTAGTGGCGTGAAACGCGTCTGGCCCTGACCTTTAGTTTTATTTTATTTTATTATTTCTGTCTCCTTTATCCTGTGTATTTATTTCCCTTTGGGAATAATAAATACCATTTTATTTTACCTCACATTTCCTCTGCAATCTGCACCCTTTTCCCTCACTGAGGCGTTTGAGGTGGTCCATACTATCTATGGAGATCTGATTAATCGGGAGACTATAGGCAAGCAGGTTGGCCTGCAACAACCTGGGAGGCGATCATATGAGGGCTGGAAGCTCTCAAAAAGTGTAATTTTTTTTCTGCCACCTCCATATGTATATAACTTCTAGTGCACATGCAATATTGCACTATGTATTGTGTCTCTTATATTTGAGGTACCCACTGCACAAGCCGGGTGCACACCTTTTGATGTGATAAAGAACATCCTCATACAGAGACCTTTTCTTCATAGTAGAACATCCTTTACCAATTCATCAGTGTTCTTAAAGTATGTACAATTGATTTTTTGTGCCTTTTGGGTATCACTGGTATATTCCAACAGTTATCCCTCCACTGTATCTCTGTGCATTTTATTCCCATTTCCCGCTCACATTTTCCTTTAGAGTGTGAAGAAGCGCTGCCTTGTACATGTGTTGATAAATCTGTTTACCAAACAAAACAGTCTTCTTCCTCTTATGTGTTTAAAAAAAAAAAATACGAACTTAAAATTCGGTCTCCTTTATCTACAGTGGTCACAAATACAGGGACACAGAGCTGCCTTGGAGTGACACTTCAGTGCAGCTTTATTGTATCATACACTATAGGGGTCACAAAGCATGTGTTTTGTACCTCTGCACACTTTGTAGGCCTCCACAGCGTATCTGTGGCCTGATCTCATTTTTAGGGCTTCCTGTGGGTCTACTGTAACCTGTTGGACACTCACTCCCATTCCTGGCTGGCTAGAGGTGCACGGAGTTGCATCCTGTAAATTGCCAGCCAATTCTGGTTGGCACCAGAAGTGGAATGCCATTAACGCTTACCTGCTGAGTCTGCTAGGATCACCAGAATCAGGGCCTTTCATATGTTTTGGAACTATGTTTCCCTTTAGGTTCAGCTAACCTGATGAGGGGCTGAGCATCATGGGAGATGTAGTTCCAGAACATCTGGAGGGCCATGGTTTTCTACCTCTCACCTAATGGACGGCTGGGTGTTTTGGGTATGGGACATATTTAACATAGGGGATTATTTACACAGCCCTGGTGTTTGCTGAAATTGCTTTAAACTATAAAGAAAATCATTTGAGCATTTTCCTCTTTCTTAGGTCTGAAGCAAAACCTGTGAAAGAAAAGAAAACTCTTGAAAGCTTGTCTTTAAGGCTGGGGTCAGACCAGCGCACTTTTATCGTGCGTTCTGGCGCACTTAATAACGGCCGCAATAGCAGCAAATGACGGGCAATGACAGCCAATATACGAAGTACGGTCGCACGAAAGTCCGGCTGCGCAACGCAAGTGGAAAATGAACGCATTTTTTCGAGAACGCAGAACCGCTAGTACGGACGTACAGAGTGCCCTGCGCCCGCTAGCGGTGTGTGTGTGTGATTTGGAGACGTCAGACCCTGCTCGTGTCCTGGTTTGGATTCGTAAAACATCACGCACGAAACTGCGCATCGTATGACCGTTTTCGCATATTCCGTGAAAAAATACATCAATGCGTTCGGATGCACTTTTTTACGTTCGCGTGTAAAAATGCTTTCGTTTGACCCTAGCCTTAAGTATCAGATTAGTACAACATAAAGTCTCGCTGACTGCCTCAATTAATATTTTTGTTCAGTCTTTGCAGAAGAAAAGGAAGGAAAGGGACCTCAGTTAGGGGAGAACACTAAAGAGACATTTACATATGAGTTTACAGAGGAGGAGGTTCTAAAGCAGCTGTCTAAAGTAAAGACAAATAAGTCAATGGGGCCTGATGGGATCCATCCTAAATTATTAAAAGAGCTCAGTGATGTAATAGCAAAACCGTTAACAGATTTATTTAACCAATCCTTGTTAACAGGAGTCGTCCCAGAAGACTGGAAATTAGCAAATGTTGTGCCCATTTACAAGAAGGGTAGTAGGGAGGAATCGGGGAACTATAGGCCAGTTAGTCTTACGTCAGTAGTGGGGAAATTAATGGAAACCATGTTAAAGGAAAGGATTGTTGAACATCTAAAAACACATACAGGGTTATCCAAAGAGATTCGAAAAGTCACCGCACGTTCGGTGACTTTTCGTTCTCTTCAATTCGGTTCCTTTTGCCGATCCCATTTCGGTGACCCTGCGGTGTATTCAGCAAGCAGCACAGGGTCCCCGAATTGCAGGGAATGGCTGCCGCAAACCCAACGAAAACTAACCGAATGCACGCTGAAAACAAGCAAAAACATCTGGATTAACCTTCGAAGAAGCCGAACAGGAGCCGAACAGGAGCCGAATCACACTGAGCCGAAGCAGCTGTGACGTAGAGGAGGCAGTGAATAAATTAGAAAAACCATTTGTATGAATCTGGGAAAATGAAACGCTGTTTGCAAAGAAACTACTGAGCGAAAATGTCTGAAATTTTCACAGGAGGTCCAGGGAATGATAATAAAGAGGGCTGTTACAAAAAAAATAAGCAAACTGAAAAAAAAAAAAAAAATCTGACTTTTAAAAAAAAAAAAAAAAACAGAAAAATGCTTAAAGTATCCTAAAAAATCTATAAATAAAGAGACTCTTTACTGCAGAATTTTATAATGAACGGTTTATTAGATATTGAATTAAAACGGGAATATTTTTAACATTGAAGCCTATGGGATTCTCCTGAATAAACCTGCCGAATTAAACCACCGAATGGCAGGGCATTAGGGCACTGGTGTATTTTGGCCTAGGCCGACTAGGCCCAGGCCTAGGGCGGCACTTTCCAGGGGGCGGCGGCCCGCACTGGGTGGCCCCACCCCTAAAAAAAAAAAAAAAAAAAAAATTTTTTTTTTTTTTTTTTTTTACTTTTGCAAAGTATTTTACCAGGGAGGATACATTGAGATTTCACTAATTTACACTTTCAATTTCACTTTCCAGGGGGCAGCAAAAAACCTCACCACTAAATGGGTTACTCACTGAGCACCGAAATGACGCCAATGTTTTGGTGTTCTGTAGTTCCCTGCACTTAGGAGAATAAAATTTCCCCACCCTGCAGTGAATTCACCATTCACCGCAGGGTCCCCAAAGTGCATGGAGTCAGCCGCTTAATGCTGCCACCGCAAACCCGTGGCCTGCTGTTTTCAAAAGAACTACTGAACGAAAATGTTTGGAATTTACATATAAGATCCTATGATTGATAATAAAAAGTTCTGTTACAGAAAAAAGAAAAACTGCTATTAAAAAAGGGGGGGGAATTTTGCCAAAAAATCTGAAAAATTACTAAAAGGTACTAAAAAATTCAATAAGTAAAGACTTTTTACTGCAGATTAAAATAATAAATTATTTATTAGATATTGCATAAAAACGGGAATATTTTTAACATTGAAACCTATGGGGTTCGCCTGAATAAACCTGCTGATTGAAACCACCGAACATCAGGGCATTTCACTGCCATTTCTCTGAGTCTCAGTACCACATGACTGGCTGAACCACGTGAAACGCACGCGCGCAGCTGCCCGCCCTTTCGTTAACACAGACTCTATTCTGGACTGAACACCCACCGGGAAGGGAATCAAAGCTATAGTGCACCCTCTGGCAGTGGCACCCCACTGCTGACAAGATGGCTCCACAGCATAATTGCTGTGTGCTCATATACACTCGGTTTGCTGGGAGTTTTACTGCAGTGGATTCTGATGCACTCATACACACCGCACATTGCATTGCTGGGAGTTTTATTGCTGTGGATTCTGATACCCTGACACATACCACACATTGCATTGCTGGGAGTTTTATTGCTGTGAATTCTGATGCACTCATACACACCGCACATTGCATTGCTGGGAGTTTTATTGCTGTGGATTCTGTGATACACACTGCATATTACTGTGAGTTTTATTGCCCTGGAGCTCTGGGATACGCTCAAACAACACTGCACATTACTGTGAGTTTTATTGCTGTGCAGTTCTGTGATATGCTCATACACACTGCACATTTCTGTGGGTTTTATTGCTGTGCAGCTCTGATATGCTCATACACAGTGCCCATTTCTGTGGGTTTTATTGCTGTGCAGCTCTGTGATATGCTCATACTGTATGCAGTGCACGTTTCTGTGGATTTTATTGTTCAACCAATTAGAGCGGCTGTGATCCAGTATACTTGACATGCGTGGCTGTTCTTTGTAAAAATGCTTGAATTTAAACATTTCTTAATTTTCTTTATCTCAATAGATACATTTGAAATGGTATACAAAATATACAAGTAGGCACTTGGTATCCACTTTTAATATAAAGAGAGGAAAAGGCGGAGCTCTAAGAGGAAAAGGTGGAGCTTAAAGAGGAAGGGTGGGGATTAACCAGGAAGAGGTGTGCCCTTGACAGGAAGGGGTGTGTCAAATTTAAATTAGGGGGTGCACGAGTTTAGTCAGGCCTAGGGCAGCACAAAACCTAAATACACTACTGCATTAGGGGAACCTTTCACTGCTGGTTTGTGTTCTCTGAATAGCCGAAGCAGTGCTTTTTCATGGGGATTTCACTGCCATCGAACAGGCACCGAACAGGCACCGTATGTGCAGGCAATTCGCCAGGATTTGGTGAATTGCCTGCTCTCTGGATAGCCGAATGGCCAGGAAAGGTAACCGAACGCTGATTTTCAGCATTCGGTTACCTTTCTCAAGCAATTCGGATCTCTTTGAATAACCCTGATAGATTACAGGATCAGAAACAACATCTCCTCAGGGAGATCATGCCAAACTAATCTTATTGATTTTTTTGATTGGGTAACAAAAATAATAGACACAGGTGGTGCAGTAGACATTGCTTATTTAGATTTCAGTAAGGCTTTTGATACTGTTGCGCATAGAAGGCTTATCAATAAATTGCAATCTTTGCGCTTGGATTCCAATATTGTTGAATGGATTAGGCAGTGGCTGAGTGACAGACAACAGAGGGTTGTGGTAAATGGAGTTTATTCGGCGCAAGGTCTTGTTACCAGTGGGGTACCTCAGGGGTCAGTACTTGGACCCATTCTCTTTAATATTTTTATTAGTGATATTGCAGAAGGTATTAATGGAAAAGTATGTCTTTTTGCTGATGACACAAAAATCTGCAACAGGGTTGACGTTCCTGGAGGGATCAGCCAAATGACAAATGATTTAGGTAAACTAAAAAAATGGTCGGAGTTGTGGCAATTGAGTTTTAATGTGGATAAGTGCAAGATAATGCACCTGGGACGTAAAAACCCAAGGGCTGAATATAGAATATTTGATACAGTCCTAACCTCAACATCTGAGGAAAGGGATTTAGGGGTTATTATTGCAGAGGATCTAAGGCTAAGTAGTCAATGTAATAGAGCAGCAGGAAATGCTAGCAGAATGCTTGGTTGTGTAGGGAGAGGTATTAGCAGTAGGAAAAGGGAAGTGCTCATGCCACTGTACAGAGCACTGGTGAGACCTCACTTGGAGTACTGTGTGCAGTACTGGAGACCGTATCTCCAGAAGGATATAGACATCTTAGAGAGAGTTCAGAGAAGAGCTACTAAAATGGTGTACGGCTTGAAGGAGAAAAGTTAACAAGAAAGGCTTAATGATCTTAACATGTACAGCTTGGAAAAAAGACGAGACAGAGGAGATATGATAGAAACATTTAAATACGTAAAGGGAATCCACAAGGTAGAGGAAGGGAGTATATTTAAAAGGAAACAAAATATCAAAACAAGAGGACATAGTCTTAGATTAGAGGGGCAAAGGTTTAAAAGTAACATCAGGAAGCATTATTTTACTGAGAGGGTGGTGGATACATGGAACAGTCTTCCAGTAGAAGTGGTAGAGGCCAAAACAGTAATTGAATTTAAGCAGGCATGGGATAGGCATAAGGCTATCCTAAACAAAAGATAAATCCAGGTCAAGTATCCATGTAATTGTGCAGACTAGATGGGCCGAAAAGGTTCTTATCTGCCGACATTTTTCTATGTTTCTATGTTTCTATAAAGGTATCATTGTATCACATTACTCTGAGATTTTGTAATCTTATTTAGTTTTCTTAGTGGTATGATTTAGTGGTGAAGTTTTGACTGTGTTTTCTTATGTGCCCATTATTATATTATTTATATACACATTATTTATATATTTATAATAAAATGGGACTGATTTTATTTCCCTAAATTGTAATGTAATAAAATTGTAATGGGCCCTATTCCCTAGTTTGTACAAAAATGGGGACTTTAACGGTGAAAAACTGCACCTGCAGGTTTCCCCGTAGCGTCCCCATGTTTGTGCAGTATTCCGGAGCAGGCGCTAACAGCAGGGATACTTGCAGTATCGCTTCTGCGCTGCCGCAAGTATCACCTCCATTGAGGTTTGCGATTCCAAGGTGACGTGTCCTGTGCAATTGGTGAGTGAGATATGGCATGCATGCTCATTGTGGAAATCTTCAGTGAGTTCCCTCACTTTTTTTCCCAGGACTTGACCCCTGAATAAGAGTCACAGTAATGTGCGGCATAGTCGTGCACAGCCTTATGCATTAGGGTGTGCACCCAAAAGCTCAAACACACACAGACACACACTCACGCTTCAGCCAAAATATATCATTACCATGTCTATACTTCAGGGGTGCAGCAACCCTGGACATCCAGAAGTTTTGAAACTCATGGGAAATGTAGTTCCAACTAACTTAATTAGTGGCTGAGCAACAAATGAGATATAGTTCCAAAACAGCTAGAGAACCAATGACTGGTATACATCATGTCCGGTCAAAATGCTAGATCAAAAAATTTAAATTTCCATTTGGATTTTGATCACCTGCAGCATATAAATTTATTTTCCCACATTTTTTCATCCAAATATTTGTAGTTATACAGCCGGATCGCGCTGTCTGTATTTAAACCCGGCGGGCGCGTGTCATAATGCCGCACCTCTCCTCCTGGCCAGCCTTCCGTGCTCCGGAAGCTGGCACAACTCCTGGCACCCAGCTTGTCGATGGCGCCGCTGGGTGCCGGGCCCCCTCTGAGCCCCAGACGTGACAGATACGCTCATGCACACCGCACATTACTGTGAGTTTTATTGCTGTGGAACTGTGTTATGTCCTTTTTTGTTTTGGAAGGGGGCAAAAAGCTGTTAAAGGTGGAGGACGTTTATGGGGGGGCCCATCGTGAGGTTCAGTAAGGGGCCCCATCATTTCTAATGGCTGCCCTGTGCATAGGGACTCATTCTGTGTGAAGCAACAGCATCCCTCTGATCCGCTCATCCAGTGTTTGAACTGGATTTTTGGAAAATGGCAAAATAATTTTTTTTATTTTTCAAGATTCTAAATACAAATTTTCACATCTGTAACATCTTCTATTTTTGAGATATAGGTATCCTTTTTAAAATATTCATCCCCTTTTCCACCCCCCTATTTGGATTTTTTGAAAACGGTAAAACACATTTTTTTAATGTTTCAAAAAGATTGTAAATACCAATTTTTACGCCTTTAGCATCTTTGGTTTTTGAAATATAGGTAAGCTGATAAAAGTATTCATTAGGGATGCACCAATACTGATACTAATATCGGTATCAGTGTCGATGCCGGGACCTGCACGAGTACTTGGTACTCGTGCAGAGGCCCCCGATACCTAAACTGATACCAGAAGCCAGCACTGGGCTGGCTTGCCGGCTGGTTTGCATGGGGCAGTATTTGGCACTCTGCCAAACTCCTCCAGGTGGTCTTCTTACTTTGACTGGCCGCCGGCAAAGGGTTGTAGTCTGGCGGCTTGCCCAGATCCACCAGCCGGGATCTCACGAGATCGCAAAGTTCACGAGATCTTGTGAACTCCGGGATCTCGTGAGACCGCAGCTTTGTGTGGTTCGCAATGAGCTGCCAGGCTACAGCCTCTGCCAGCGGCCGCTCGAAAGAGGAAAAGCACTCAGAGGAGCCTGGCAGAGCGGGAGGGTGAGCTGGGGCAATATATGTGTGAGCTGGGGGCAATATATGTGTGAGCTGGGGGCAATATTTGAGCTGGGGGCAATATGAGAGCTGGGGGCAATATTTGAGCTGGGGCAATATGAGAGCTGCAAAACAGAGAGAGTGGAGCACACAGGTATCACAATTGGTGCTCTATTAGTTCACACTCTAATAGCCCAAAAACACGCAGTGGCTATAGAGTACTATAGCCACTGTGTGTTTTTGGGATATTAGAGTGTGAACTAATAGAGCACCAATTGTGATACCTGTGTGCTCCACTCTCTCTGTTTTGCTTCCTTCTAATGTATGTGGTGGGTAAATATAGGGATTACCCGAGAGTGTAGAGCACCCCGTTTAAATAGTGTTGAGCACTTACAGACATTCAATTCACCTTGTTTGAATTATCCCCCTCTTTTACAATATGAGAGCTGAGGGGCACTATTTGAGCTTGGGGCAATATTTGAGCTGGGGGGCAATATGAGGGCTGAAGACAATATTTGAGCTTGGGGCAATATGAGAGCTGGGGGCAATAGGAGAGCTGGGGACAATATGTGCGAGCTGGGTCAATATATATATGTGAGCTGGGGGCATTTTATATGAGGTCTGTTCTTATTGGAAAGTGGTCACATACGTACGTACGTGGGTTGGAGGACGGTGTACTCCCCCGTTGATGCCCTGAGTCTGCATGATTTTGGGTACTGGTCCTGAACTTCTTCAGGAAAATCTTTTTCCTGTTTCCCTATTTAGGCTGGGGTCAGACCAGCGCACTTTTAACGTGCGTTCTAGCGCACATAATTACGGCCGCACTAGCAGCAGATGACGGGCAATGACGGCCAATATACGATGTACGGCCGCACAAAAGTCCGGCCGTGCAACGCAAGTGGAATTTGAACGCATTTGTTTGAGAACGCAGAACCGCTAGTACTGACGTACTGAGTGCGCAGCTGCGGCATGTTTGCGTGATTAGGAGATGTCAGACGCTGCTAATGTCCAGCCTACATAACGTCCAGACGCAAAAAGAGTTTTATTAATGATCCGTACAAAATCACGCCCGAAAATGCGCGTCGTCTGACCGTTTTTGCGCATTCCGTGAAAATATACGTCAATGCGTTCGGACGCACTTTTTCACGTTCGCGGGGAAAAATGCTTTCGTCTGACCCTAGCCTTAATGTGTATTCCTATTTTGGGGTTTGTACTTTGTTTCCTGTTATTTGTATCACAAATGTATGGATTGTATCCCTTGTACTTGATTGTCTGTATTTCTATCTCTGTTCTTTCTCTGTGAAATAAAAAAATTGTGAATTTAAAAAAAAAAAAGCGGTCACATGACATTAAATAAAAGTATCGGTACTCAGTATCGGTGAGTACTTTTAAAAAGTATCAGTACTTGTACTCGGTCTTTAAAAAATGGTATCGGTGCATCACTAGTATTCATCCCCCTTTTTCACTCCCCCACTGGATTTTGAAAAATGGTAAAATACGTGTTTTTTTATTTTTCATGAAGAATCAAAATACAAATTTTCACATCTGTAACACCTTCTAAGTATCCTGTTTAAAAGTATTCACCCCCTTTTTCACACCCTTCTTGCAACTACAGAAAATGGTATAACACGTGTTTGTTTGTTTTTCAAGAAGATTGTAAATCACAATTTTCACTCCTGTAACATCTTTGGTTTTTGAAATATAGGTATACTGATAAAAGTATTCAATCCCCCTTTTTGTCCCCCCCCCCACTAGATTTTTGGAAAATAGTAAAATACGTGTTTTTTTAAATTTTCAAGACAAATCTAAATACCGATTTTCACATCTGTAACATCTTCTGTTTTTGAGATATAGGTATCTTCTTAAAAAGTATTCACACACCCTTTTTTCACCCCCACTTAGGATTTTTGGAAAATGGAAAAACAAATTTTTTAGTTTTTTCAAGAATATTGTAAGTGCCAAATTTCACACATGTAACATCTTTGGTTTTTGAAATATAGGTATACTGATAAAAGTCACATTTACATAAACATTATCTGGTAGGCGCCAATATTGCTTGTGGGGGTTTCCCGATGTCTCGCACAGTTTTCAGTGGATATGTAATAAATATAACTAAGACAATTTATGGTGCAGTAAGTCAATTATTATATAACAAACAAATTTGTAGGTTATTCCTCTGACAATGGTAGAGCCTTAGCACTGACTCTTAGTGGGTGCACGCCTGTGGGTGATTTTCTTCTAATTTCTCGGGTGGCCCATACACCCTACAGGAATTATTCCCTCCAAATGAAGTATGGAAAAAGAAGAGACAGAGAAGGACTCTCCTTGTGTAGATCCAAGGTAGGCATATACAATCAGTGTTTTGCCAATTTGGTACTTACTCTTGGAGGAGCTTCCATAGCTCTAAGGCTAGGGACAGATGAGCGCATTTTCTGCGGCCACCGTCAAAATGTACGTCGATGCGTGCGCACGCATTTTTTCACGGAATACGCTTAAGTGGTCAGACGACCACAGTCGCACAGTCGCAGGTACTCACCAACGCAATTCTAGGGAAATCCGGCTGTTTGGACGTTATGTAGGCTGCACACTAGCAGCGTCTGACGTCTCCTAATCACGCACACACGCTGCCATGCGGCCGCAGCGCACTCTGTACATCTGTAGCAGCGGTTTCACGTTCTGAGAAAAATGCGTTCATTTGCCGGTTGCGTGGTGTCGGCGCACTTTTGTACGCACGTACTGCGTATATTGGCCGTCATTGGCCGTTATGTGCTGCTACTGCCGCCGTGATTTAGTGCGCCTGCACGCGCGTTCCGACTGCCCCACTCTGACCCTAGCCTAAGACAATCGCGTAGGGATTTTTTTAGGATGCTGGAGAAAAACCCATAAAAACCGCCGAGAGGACAGCACAATCGCAGTGTTGGATAAAAAACAAATTTAATAAAACAAGTTAAACTCATTAAAAATCATGCCCGAAAGTGTTTCGCAGTGTCCTACGGCTTCATAAGCTGGTACGACAATGATATCCCCCTATATCCATTTTATATTTTCCCTGCAAAGTCCTAAATGTTCTGTATAATACACTCTACACTCTCTGTATTAGGTGCTTTATCTAAGTTTGAGACAAAAGTTGAAAGGCATAACTGTGTAATCCTGTGCTGTGCATCTGTAAAGATAAACATCAGGGCTACATAAAAGGAGTGCTACGCTTTAAACAAAGAACAAAAAAGGATATACTCTTGGTCAGCTTGTATGTCACAGGGCAACATTGAGGTTTCTTTTCAGAGTATAAAAGGGAGAATTAAATGAAAGCTATGCATTGCATATACTTACCCTGCTGGTCCCATGAGCTGCCAATTATACATGGTTTATGGCTTTTATTTTATTGCACAATGGTGAAGGGTGAAATAGAGTGTAAGCTCTGAGGTTTAGGTAGTATAGTGGCCATGCAAACAGATTTAAAAACTAACCATTTTAAATGTGTAACTGCCATTAACCCCTAGCATGCCACAATATACCCAGGGGAAAACGAAAGTAATACATAATGTGATATATAGCCTGACCGTTAACCCCTTTAATGCTGAGCCATTTGCACCCTGTGAAAAGAAAAAGTTACGTTTTTATTTTAATGTTAAAATGAATATGGTCATGTTGGATATCTTTGGAAAGGCCAGACTCTGCCCTTACTAATGCCACCTTGATCGATCATGTGCAATGCGCACAGGCACGGAGATACAGTGTTCCAAATGACCCCTGTATCATCTGGCTGCAGAGAAGCAGGCAGCACAGCCCCTCCCTCCTTTCTTGTGGGCACACTTATCCAGCAACTCCCATCACTGGGTTTGGCAGGGTGCAGCTGCTAGGGGTCAAGGTGAGGAGCTGTTGGGGGACAGGGGGAACTATTGGGGTTAGGAGGGACCAGAGAATGACTATGTCCCTCTGCCTGTGGGGGGAGCAGTGGATATTCGTAAAGTGGTTAAACAAATGTTTGGTTTGTAAAGGATTTTACAAGTTATCCAAAATATAAATAATTGGAATATGCACCTATCAGCATGTACAACCAGCAAAAAGTGCAGGGAGAAAAGTGGGGTGGGGCAATTGACAGCCTGTGGCCAAAACCCCCAGAGCTGCTGAGCAGACGCTATACAGAACTGCATGTCCAGGGCGTCGGCACAGGCATATGAAATTCCTATTGCCAACAGTAAATGGGCTGACAAAAGCCCAGGTGCCAGATGCAATTTCTAGACCTGGTGCCTGGGAAATTGTCAAGCCCTGTATTAGATGTATGAATGAGTTATCCAGAAGCTTCACTGTTCTGTGTGTGTGTAACATGTTTGTTATTATGTCTCTCCCATTCTGCAGCGCTACGTAACTTGTCATCTGAATCATAAGCCAGGAAACTGGATAAAGTGAAAACCCCATCACACACATTATTGCCCCTCTATATTATTTCTCAAATTCTCTAGTCAGGACGGGTCAGGAACAGTTCTTGTGCTAGGGCAGCACAGAACTGAGGCCAGGTCAGAAATAGTCCTTGTGCTAGGGCAGCACAGGAGTACGAATAAGGCTAGGGTCAGATGAGCGCATTTTCTACGGACTGTGCGTCCGTGCAGTACGGACGTACTTTCTGACTGACTACAAGGTAGTGGCCACACAGTCCGTTTTTTTCACTGACGTATTTTTTGACTGATGTAGCAGGGAAAATAAATTACAATGAAAAAACATTCTGTCCGTCAAAAATGCTGGACGTATAAATGCAGTCTGTCTGACCACGTTCCATCACTCACACACAAAGCTATGCGGACGTTGCGGACGTGGCGCACTCCGCACGTCCGTTCTAGCAGTATTACGTTCTTGCCTAACCTGCGTCCGTTTGCAGCGTCCGTCAGCCTCCGCACTTCTGTGCGGACGTACTTCGTGTGTGGGGCTCAATTTAACACAATTGTATACTATCACGGACGTACTTATGTGCGGGCAACACGGACGTTAACACTGCGCTCGTCTGACCCCAGCCTAAGGAAAGGACAACCTGTAGGGATCAGTAAGGGCCCAAGGAGGTCTCTGGATCACCAGCACACGTGTCGCGCCTGCTCCTGCCTTGCAAACTGATAAGATCCTCCAGATACAGAGTACAATGCTAGGGCAGCACATCTCGTGGTTTCTGGGCATCCGTATCAGTCGCGCAGTCATACTATCTAGATATGCGTTTGGTATTGTGCTTGAGTTCGGAAACATATGGAAACATATGGAAACATAGAGTGTTTTTGTTTTATTAATTAATTTTCTTTCTTTTACAGGAGGAAAAAAAATACTGTAGATCAAGCAATAACGTGCATATTTATGTATACAATCCCTTACCCCTGATCTCTTCGGATGATTACGCACACTGCCGGGCAGCACCTCTACAGTATAATTAATGCACCATATGAATCCGCATACTGCCGGGCAGCACCTCTACACTGCAACATATGAATCCACACACTGCCAGGCAGCAACTCTACACTAAAATAATGCAGCATATGAATCTGCACACTGCTGGGCAGCACCTCTACAGAATAATGCAGCATATGAATCCGCACATTGCCGGGCAGCACCTCTACAGTATAATTAATGCAGCATATGAATCCGTACACTGCCGGGCAGCAACTCTACACTAAAATAATGCAGCATATGAATCCACACACTGCCGGGCAGCACCTCTACAGAATAATGCAGCATATGAATCCGCACACTGCCGGGCAGCACCTCTACAGAATAATGCAGCATATGAATCTGCACACTGCCGGGCAGCACCTCTACAGAATAATGCAGCATATGAATCCGCACAATGACGGGCAGCACCTCTACACTACAGTATAATAATGCAGCATATGATTTCGCACACTGCCGGGAAGCACCTCTACAGTATAAGTAATGCAGCATATGAATCCGCACACTGCCGGGCAGCACCTCTACAGAATAATGCAGCATATAAATCCGCACACTGCCGGGCAGCAACTCTGCCATATAATAATGCAGAATATGAATCCGCACACTGCCAGGCAGCACCTCTAAGGCTAGGGTCAGACTAACGCATTTTTCACGTTGTCCGTGAAAAAGTGCGTTCGAACGAATGGACGTATTTTTTCACGGAATACGCGATAGCGGTCATACGATGCGCATTTTCGTCCGTGATTTTGTACGGATCATCAATAAAACACTTTTTGTGTCTGGACGTTATGTTAGCCGGACATTAGCAGCGTCTGACGTCTCCTAATCACGCAAACACGCCGCTATGCGGACGCAGCGCACTCTGTACGTCAGTAGTAGCGTTTGACGTTCTAGAAAAAATGCGTTCGTTTGCCACTTGCGTTGCGCGGATGCACTTTCGTGCGGCCGTTCTTCGTATGTTACCCGGCATTGGACGTCAATTGCTGCTAACATGGCCGTGATTTCGTGCGGCTAAACGCACGTTAAAAATGCTTTCGTCTGACCTTAGCCTAAAGTATAATTAATGCAGCATATGAATCTACACACTGCTGGGCAGCACCTCTACAGAATAATGCAGCGTATGAATCCACACACTGCTGGACAGCACCTCTACAGTATAATTAATGCAGCATATGAATCTGCACACTGCTGGGCAGCACCTCTACAATGCAGAATATGAATCCGCACACTGACGGGCAGCACCTCTACAGTATAATAATGCAGCATATGAATCTACACACTGCTGGGCAGCACCTCTACAGAATAATGCAGCATATAAATCCGCACACTGACGGGCAGCACCTCTACAGTATAATAATACAGCATATGATTTTGCACATTGCCGGGCAGCACCTCTACAGTATAATTAATGCAGCATATGAATCTACACACTGCTGGGCAGCACCTCTACAGAATAATGCAGCGTATGAATCCACACACTGCTGGGCAGCACCTCTACAGTATAATTAATGCAGCATATGAATCCACACACTGCTGGACAGCACCTCTACAGTATAATTAATGCAGCATATGAATCTGCACACTGCTGGGCAGCACCTCTACAATGCAGAATATGAATCCGCACACTGACGGGCAGCACCTCTACAGTATAATAATGCAGCATATGAATCTACACACTGTCAGGCAGCACCTCTACAGAATAATGCAGCATATGAATCCGCACACTGACGGGCAGCACCTATACAGTATAATAATACAGCATATGCTTTCGCACACTGCCGGGCAGCACCTCTACAGTATAAGTAATGCAGCATATGAATCCGCACACTGTTGGGCAGCACCTCTACAGAAAAATGTAGCATATGAATCCGCACACTGCCGGGCAGCACCTCTACAGAATAATGCAGCATATAAATCCACACACTGCCGGGCAGCAACTCTGCCATATAATAATGCAGAATATGAATCTGCACACTGCCGGGCAGCACCTCTACAGTATAATTAATGCAGCAAATGAATCTACACATAGAAACATAGAAACATAGAAAAATGTCGGCAGATAAGAACCTTTCGGCCCATCTAGTCTGCCCAATTACATGGATACCTTACCTGGATTTATCTTTTGTTTAGGATAGCCTTATGCCTATCCCATGCTTGCTTAAATTCAATTACTGTTTTGGCCTCTACCACTTCTACTGGAAGACTGTTCCATGTATCCACCACCCTCTCAGTAAAATAATGCTTCCTGATGTTACTTTTAAACCTTTGCCCCTCTAATCTAAGACTATGTCCTCTTGTTTTGCTATTTTGTTTTCTTTTAAATATACTCCCTTCCTCTACCGTGTGGATTCTCTTTACGTATTTAAATGTTTCTATCATATCTCCTCTGTCTCGTCTTTTTTCCAAGCTGTACATGTTAAGATCATTAAGCCTTTCCTGGTAACTTTTCTCCTTCAAGCCATACACCATTTTAGTAGCCCTTCTCTGAACTCTCTCTAAGATGTCTATATCCTTTTGAAGATACGGTCTCCAGTACTGCACACAGTACTCCAAGTGAGGTCTCACCAGTGCTCTGTACAGTGGCATGAGCACTTCCCTTTTCCTACTGCTAATACCTCTCCCTACACAACCAAGCATTCTGCTAGCATTTCCTGCTGCTCTATTACATTGACTACTTACCCTTAGATCCTCTGAAATAATAACCCCTAAATCCCTTTCCTCAGATGTTGAGGTTAGGACTGTATCATAGTTACATAGTAGTTACATAGTTACATAGTTATATAGGCTGAAAAAAGACATGCGTCCATCGGGTTCAGCCTCTCCCACATAACCTACTGCTGTTGATCCAAAAGAAGGCAAAAAACCCAGTCTGAAATGCTCGCCAATATGCAACATACTGGGAAAAAATTCCTTCTTGACCCCAGAATGGCAGTCAGATTTCTCCTTGGATCAAGAAGCTTTTACCCACATATTAAATATTATAACCCTTAATATTCTGTGTCTGCAGGAAGTCATCCAGTCGCTTTTTAAAAGTCTGTACAGACTCTGACCCAACCACCTCAACAGGCAGAGAATTCCACAGCTTTATTGTTCTCACCATAAAATAACCCTTCCTATGCTTTAAGCTAAATTTTCTTTCTTCCAGTCTAAATGGATGACCCCATGTCCTGTGTATAGTCCTGTTAATGAATAGGTTATCAGACAATGGTTGATAATGGCCCCGTATATATTTATATAAGGTTATCAGATCCCCTCTAAGGCGCCTTTTCTCTAAACTAAACAGGTTTAAGCTTGTTAGTCTTTCCTCATAACTTAACCCTTCCATCCCCCTTATTAATTTAGTTGCCCGTCTCTGCACTTTTTCTAGCGATATAATATCTTTTTTTAAGACAGGTGCCCAAAATTGCACGGCATATTCAAGGTGCGGCCTGACCATTGATTTATACAGAGGCAAAATTATGTTTTCATCCCGTGAGTGAACTCCCCTTTTAATGCATGCCAGTACTTTGCTGGCCTTGGCGGCTGCTGTTTGACATTGCACATTGTTACTTAGTTTGAAGTCTATGATTATTCCCAAATCCTTCTCCTGCTTGGATTTCCCTAACTCCGTACCATTTAGGGTATAAATTGCTTGTGTGTTCTTCACTCCAAAGTGCATAACTTTGCATTTATCTAGATTAAATTTCATCTGCCATTTAAGTGCCCAGTCCCCCAGTCTATCTAAATCCCTCTGCAGCGAAGTAACATCCTGCTCACATTGTATTTCTTTTCCTAGCTTTGTGTCATCTGCAAACACTGATACATGACTTTCAATGCCTATCTCAAGGTCATTTATAAATAAATTGAATAGTATTGGTCCTATAACACAGTGGTCCCCAACCCTGGTCCTCAGGGCCCACTAACAGGCCAGGTTTGCCAGATATCTGAAGCACAGCACAGGTGTTATGATTTGCTGCTCAGTGATTGCAGGATTCAGTCTGCTTTTCCCCATGGTGATCTGCAAAATCTGGCCTGTTAGTGGGCCCTGAGGACCAGGGTTGGGGACCACTGCTATAACAGACCCCTGAGGGACACCACTTACCACTGGTGTCCATCTTGAAAATGTACCATTTATGACCACTCTCTGTACCCTATCTTTTAGCCAGTTTTCTATCCAAGAACAAGTATTTTCATCTAGACCAATTTTTCTTAATTTAAATAGTAACCTTTTGTGTGGAACTGTGTGAAGCTTTGGCAAAATCTAAGTAAATCACATCCACTGCGACCCCCTGATCTATACTTCTACTTACTTCCTCATAGAACGTAATTAGGTTAGTCTGACATGATCTGTGTTTCATGAAACCATGCTGATTTTTGCCAATTACATTATACCTCCCAATAAATTCCTGAATATTATCCCTTAGTAACCCCTCAAATACTTTCCCAGCCACAGATGTTAAGCTCACAGGTCTATAATTCCCAGGCACAAATTTTAAATCTTTCTTAAATATAGGGACCACGTCAGCTTTTCTCCAATCCTCTGGTACTGGTATCAAATATTCTATATTCAGCCCTTGGGTTTTTACGTCCCAGGTGCATTATCTTGCACTTATCCACATTAAAACTCAATTGCCACAACTCCGACCATTTTTTTAGTTTACCTAAATCATTTGTCATTTGGCTGATCCCTCCAGGAACGTCAACCCTGTTGCAAATCTTTGTGTCATCAGCAAAAAGACATACTTTTCCATTAATACCTTCTGCAATATCACTAATAAAAATATTAAATAGAATGGGTCCAAGTACTGACCCCTGAGGTACCCCACTGGTAACAAGACCTTGCGCCGAATAAACTCCATTTACCACAACCCTCTGTTGTCTGTCACTCAGCCACTGCCTAATCCAGTCAACAATATTGGAATCCAAGCTCAAAGATTGCAATTTATTGATAAGCCTTCTATGCGGAACAGTATCAAAAGCCTTACTGAAATCTAAATAAGCAATGTCTACTGCACCACCTGTGTCTATTATTTTTGTTACCCAATCAAAAAAAATCAATAAGATTAGTTTGGCATGATCTCCCTGAGGTAAACCCATGTTGTTTCTGATCCTGTAATCTATGTGTTTTTAGATGTTCAACAATCCTTTCCTTTAACATGGTTTCCATTAATTTCCCCACTACTGACGTAAGACTAACTGGCCTATAGTTCCCTGATTCCTCCCTACTACCCTTCTTGTAAATGGGCACAACATTTGCTAATTTCCAGTCTTCTGGGACGACTCCCGTTAACAAGGATTGGGTAAATAAATCTGTTAATGGTTTTGCTATTACATCACTGAGCTCTTTTAATAATTTAGGGTGGATCCCATCAGGCCCCATTGACTTATTTGTCTTTACTTTAGACAGCTGCTGTAGAACCTCCTCCTCTGTAAACTGATATGTAAATGTCTCTTTAGTGTTCTCTCCTAACTGAGGTCCCTTTCCTTCCTTTTCTTCTGCAAAGACTGAACAAAAATATTCATTGAGGCAGTCAGCGAGACTTTTATCCTCTTCTACATACCTTCCTTCCTTTGTTTTTAATCTAACTAATCCTTGTTTTACTTTTCTTTTCTCGTTTATGTATCTAAAAAATGTTTTGTCCCCCTTTTTTACTGACTGAGCTATTTTCTCTTCTGCGTGTGCTTTGGAAGCTCTTATAAATTGCTTTGCAACTTTCTGCCTAATTTTATAGGTTTGCCTATCTTCTTCACTCTGAGTTTTTTTATAATTATTGAATGCTATCTTTTTGTTCTTCACTATTTTGGCCACTTCTGCAGAGTACCACAGTGGTTTCTTCCCTTTTTTGTTTTTGCTAACAAGCTGAATGCAATTTCCTGTGGCCTTCAATAATGCTTCCTTTAAATAATCCCATTTCTCCTGGACTCCCTTTAAACTCCTCCAGTCTGATAATGACTCCTTCACACAAAATCCCATTTTAGAAAAATCAGTTTTTTTAAAGTCTAAAACTTTCATTCTTGTGTGGTGCGGCTCCATCCCTGTTGTTATATTAAACCATACTGACTGGTGATCACTAGATCCCAAATTTTCACCTACAACAACGTCCGATACCAAACCTCCATTTGTGAGTATTAAATCCAATATGGCCTCTTTACGGGTCGGCTCCTCAACTACTTGTGTTAGAGATAATCCCAGTAGGGAGTTTAGAATATTTGTACTCCTGGTGCACCCAGCTGTTTTGGTTTTCCAGTTCACATCAGGAAGATTAAAGTCCCCCATGATAATAACCTCCCCCTTCATTGCCATTTTGGCTATTTCCTCAACCAGCAGATTATCTAGTTCTTCTGCTTGTCCAGGGGGTCTATAGATCACACCTACACGAGCTACTGTATGATTGCCAAATGTTAGCGTAACCCAAACTGACTCTATGTTCACCTCGCTCACTTTTATTTGGTTCCTTTTTATGTTGTTTTTCACATCCAGGGCCACTCCTCCTCCTTTCCTACCTTCTCTGTCTTTTCTATATAAAGAGTACCCCGGTATTGTTATGTCCCAGTTATTTTTCTCACTGAAGCATGTCTCAGTAACCGCCACTAAATCTACTTTTTCAGCTGCCATCATTGCCTCTAGTTCATTGATTTTATTGACTAAACTGCGAGCATTTGTAGACACGACTCTGAGCTTGTCATTTTTTACCTCGCTTGTTGCTTGCACCCTCCGATTTAGTTTTGGGGGACAATCGGGCAGATTGTTTTTTACCCTTTTGTCCCCCCCTCCTAGTTTAAATATTTCTTTGCGAAACCTTTGAACTTCTCACTGAGAACATATGTTCCCCTATGAGTAAGATGCAAACCATCTTTTTTATACAGTTCCTTTCTGCTCCAATTAGAGCTATCATGGGACACAAAGCCAAATCCTTGCTCCCGACACCATTCCCGAAGCCACAAATTGAATTCCCTATTGCGCATCTGCCTATCTTGAATGTTATGCACAGGCAAAACTTCAGAGAATGACACAGTGGACGCAATCTGCTGTATTTCACCTCCAAGAACACAAAAATCTTCCTTAATCTCAGAAACCTCATTGCTGGCCAAGTCATTTGTCCCTAGATGGACTAGAACGTCCACTTCCCCTTGTTGCTTTGCTTGTTTGACAATATTGAGAATACGTCTCTTGTCTCTATGAGCAGTAGCCCCAGGAAGACATCTCACCAAACCACTACTCTCCAGCTCAACACCTCTTATGATAGAATCACCCAGCAACAATTGCCTTTTATCAAGTCCCACCTTTTCATTTTTGTCCTTGGTTGCAGTGCTGCATACCTTAGGCATAGTGGATGGTGGTTCCTCAACTATGGTGTCTGAGCCTACATCCATCTTACCACTACACTCTGAAAGTGCCTCAAAAGAATTAAGAAGAGCCACAGATTGTGGGACATGCCTTCTATCCACAACTCTAAGTCTACCAGATCCTACAGTAGTCCATCTGCCGCTCCTAGGAGGCCTCTGTGGCAGTGGCTTAGTAACAGTCATAGCCTGAGTTTCTCTAACAGATAATTTACAAATCTCAGACTTCAAACAGGCAATTTCCTTCTGCAATAAAGAGAGCTGCCTACATATCAGGCACACTCCAAACCTCCAAAAATTGGATCTAAAAACAAATGCATGACAGCTCTTACACTGGACCAAGCCTGCCATTATAAAAGAATGGATTTAAAAACCAGCAAATCTTACCTTTTTGTAGGTTTTCTACCTCCTGTCTAACCTCAGACTACCTCCAGAGTATCTCCAGAAGATCTCCTGTAAGTGCTCACTTTGAAGACTTCACTTACACACTGCTGGGCAGCACCTCTACAGAATAATGCAGCATATAAATCCGCACACTGACGGGCAGCACCTCTACAGTATAATAATACAGCATATGATTTCGCACACTGCCGGGCAGCACCTCTACAGTATAATTAAAAGCAGCATATGAATCTACACACTGCTGGGCAGCACCTCTACAGAATAATGCAGCGTAGGAATCCACACACTGCCGGGCAGCACCTCTACAGTATAATTAATGCAGCATATGGATCTGCACACTGCTGGGCAGCACCTCTACAATGCAGAATATGAATCCGCACACTGCCGGGCAGCACCTCTACAGTATAATAATGCAGAATATGATTCTGCACACCGCCGCGCAGCACCTCTGCACTATAATAGTGCAGCATATGAATCCGCACACTGCCAGGCTGCACCTCTACAGAATAATGCAGCATATGAATCCGCACACTGCCGGGCAGCACCTCTACAGTATAATTAATGCAGCATATGAATACGCACACTGCCGGGCAGCACCTCTACAGTATAATTAATGCAGCATATGAATCCGCACACTGCCGGGCAACACCTCTACAGTACTAGGGTCAGACGAACGCATTTTCGCGTGCTGTTTGAAAAAGTGCGTTCGAACGAATGGACGCATTTTTTCACAGAGTACGCGATAGCGGTCATACGATGCGCATTTGCGTTCGTGATTTTGTACGGATCATCAATAAAACACTTTTTGCATCTGGACGTTATGTTGGCCGGACATTAGCAGGGTCTGACATCTCAAGATCACGCACACACGTCGCTAGCTGACGCAGCGCACTCTGTACGACCGTACTAGCGGTTTGACGTTCTCGACAAAATGCGTTCATTTTCCACTTGCGTTGCGCGGCCGGACTTTCGTGCGACCGTACTTCGTATATTGGCCGTCATTGCCCGTCATTTGCTGCTAGTGCGGCCGTATTTAAGGGCGCCAGAACGCACGTTTAAAGTGCGCTAGTCTGACCCTAGCCTTAATGGAGCATATGAATCCGCACACTGCCGGGCAGCACCTCTACAGTATTAATGCAGCATATGAATCTGCACACTGCCGGTCAGCAACTCTACAGTATAATAATGCAGCATATGAATCCTCACACTGCCGGGCAGCACCTTTACAGTATAATTAATGCAGCATAAGAATCCTCACACTGCCGGGCAGCACCTCTACAGTATAATTAATGCAGCATATGATTCCGCACACTGCCCAGCAGCACCACTACAGAATAATAATTAATGCAGCATATGAATCTGCACACTGCCGGGCAGCACCTCCACAGTATAATAATGCTTGTTTGTGCTGCAAAAATGAACATGCTGGTATAATGTAAATCATGAACAAGGGCATTTGTCACCAAATAAATGCCCTAAGATATTATAATACTTACGACCTGATATTAGCGTAACAAATATTTTCATAAGTACCAAAAGAATTATAAAACTTTGGGGTACACATAAGAACAGAGGTGACTTTTTTAAAAAATATTTAAAAACATAGGGCTCTATTACAATTCCCGCGCTAAAACGGGGGCGGTAGGGAGAAAAAACTGCGCCTACAGTTTTCCCCCTATCGCCCCCATTTTAACGGGGGATTACAATGCAGGCGCAAAAAAAGCTGCCTGCATTGTTTGCGCCCGCTATGTCCCAGGATGCGTGCGGCATCGCTTAGCGCAGCTGCGCTCATCCTCTCAATGAAGTCCATGGGACTTTGTAATACCAGCGCTGATTACACTTTGCGCTCCCCATGTTAAGTATAGGGAGCGCAAAGTGCAATAACCTCGCGCTGAGAAGCGCAAGGTACCAAACGCAACCGGGTTTTTAACCCGTTTGCGTTTGGATTGTAATATGCGGTAAATACCGCAGCAAACATTAATGCTCACGCAAGTGAGCGTTAACGTTTGCGTTAGGAATATAATAGTTAATAACATGGGATGCAAAGTGGGCGGGGTTTCATCAACTTTAATGCACAATATCTCTGAAACCAAACCGGCACAAACGTTCATTTTTGCAGCACAAATCAGCACAAACGTAGCACAAACAAATGGTATATTTGTTTTTAAAATGTAATAACATGGGGTGCAAAGTGGGCGGGGCTTGCAGTTACATAATCTAAAATTAAATGTGCAATAACTTCAAAACCAAACCGGCACAAACGCTGGTTTTTGCAGCACAAACCAGCACAAACGTAGCACAAATGAATAGAACATAGAACATAGAAAGATGTCGGCAGATAAGAACCTTTCGGCCCATCTAGTCTGCCCAATTACATGGATACTTTACTTGGATTTATCTTTTGTTTAGGATAGCCTTATGCCTATCCCATGCTTGCTTAAATTCAATTACTGTTTTGGCCTCTACCACTTCAACTGGAAGACTGTTCCATGTATCCACCACCCTCTCAGTAAAATAATGCTTCCTGATGTTACTTTTAAACCTTTGCCCCTCTAATCTAAGACTATGTCCTCTTGTTTTGCTACTTTGTTTCCTTTTAAATATACTCCGTTCCTCTACCTTGTGGATTCCCTTTACGTATTTAAATGTTTCTATCATATCTCCTCTGTCTCGTCTTTTTTCCAAGCTGTACATGTTAAGATCATTAAGCCTTTCCTGGTAACTTTTCTCCTTCAAGCCATACACCATTTTAGTAGCCCTTCTCTGAACTCTCTCTAAGATGTCTATATCCTTCTGGAGATACGGTCTCCAGTACTGCACACAGTACTCCAAGTGAGGTCTCACCAGTGCTCTGTACAGTGGCATGAGCACTTCCCTTTTCCTACTGCTAATACCTCTCCCTACACAACCAAGCATTCTGCTAGCATTTCCTGCTGCTCTATTACATTGACTACTTACCTTTAGATCCTCTGAAATAATAACCCCTAAATCCTTTTCCTCAGATGTTGAGGTTAGGACTGTATCAAATATTCTATATTCAGCCCTTGGGTTTTTACGTCCCAGGTGCATTATCTTGCACTTATCCACATTAAAACTCAATTGCCACAGCTCCGACCATTTTTTTAGTTTACCTAAATCATTTGTCATTTGGCTGATCCCTCCAGGAACGTCAACCCTGTTGCAAATCTTTGTGTCATCACAAAAAGACATATTTTTCCATTAATACCTTCTGCAATATCACTAACAAAAATATTAAATAGAATGGGTCCAAGTACTGACCCCTGAGGTACCCCACTGGTAACAAGACCTTGCGCCGAATAAACTCCATTTACTACAACCCTCTGTTGCCTGTCACTCAGCCACTGCCTAATCCATTCAACAATATTGGAATCCAAGCTCAAAGATTGCAATGGTATATTTTTATTCAGGTTTTACAAACATGGGGTGCCAACTTCACACAGCTGCAGACGAGGCCCTCTAATCAGGCACTGTAGAAGGCAGCTCACCGGGGCCTCCCAAGGATCCCTTGAGGAGTATGCAGCCGCCAGATGACAGAGCTGTGACTGTACAGGCTAGCCGACCGGGTGCATGTGGCAGAGAGGCGGCGCAGGGAGGGAGCCACTGCACCTGCAGCCACGGCAGACCCCCCCACAACCAGGATCCAGGGAGCCTCCACTGACTGACCACAGGCTAAGGTAAGGCAACACATTTCTAAAAAAAATAAAATCCGAGGACATTTTTAAATGTCCCAAGGAACATAAAATAAAACCTTTTTTTTCTTCTTTCTATTACTCCCCTGATTTCTGGATCCACCAACAAGCGCAGCCTCCCGTCTCCCACGCTGTTAGACGCTGCATACACCGGCGCGTCGTGTGCAGCTATTCCAATCATTTTAATATTTGAATGCAGAGTCCACCCCTACACTCTTCCACAATACCTCCGAGGGGTTACGGTGAGAAGGCACTAGCTGGCACCAAAGGTCCAATTTTAATGCTGTTACTTTCATCCAAAGCCTGCATAAGTTTCACCATAATTTAGCCAAAAAAATCACTAAATTTGTTCTGCGTGTCCTAAAACGTCTCCTCTTTTCATACAGGCTGCCGCCCAAAGCTGATGTTTATTAATAGATTAAAGAAAAAACATTTACTGTCATTTGAAATTTAATTTTTTTCTTTTTAAATGTTTCTATACATCCTATAAATCCGCCACTTCACGGGCAGGTTATGGGGACCTCCTTGGCACGATATTTGAAGGAATTTTTCGTTTTTATTCTTAACCTTTATTTCATGGAAAAATCACTGTTCCATTAAAAACTTTTTTTTTTTTACTTTTTTTCCTTGTTTCCTGTCCCCCAGGGCACTACCCGGACCCCCATACACCTTTTTTATGGCAAATATCTTGCATATATGCCCTCTTGGAGGGCACTCTAAAAATCGAACGTTCGAATCCCATTGACTTGCATTGAGTTCGAATCGTGTTCGCGTTCGAATCCAAACTTTTTCAAATGTTCGAATGCGAACCGAACTCGGGTGTTCGGCCCATCCCTACTCTATCCATTTGGGAGTTCATTTCAAATTCGATAGTTACTCGATCTGTTTGATAGTTCATTTCAAATTCGATAAAGGTGTGGAATCATTATGCTGCATTAATTATACTGTAGAGGAGCTGCCCGACCGTGTGCAGATTCATATGCTGCATTAATTATACTGCTGCCCGGCAGTGTGCAGAATCATATGCTGCATTAATTAAACTGTAGAGGTGCTGCCCAAGTGCCCGGCAGTGTGCGGAATCATATGATGCATTAATTATACTGTAGAGGTGCTGCCCGGCAGTGTTCTGATTCATATACTGCATTATTCTATAGAGGTAAATCGTTTTGTTCATTTTTTTCCTATCATACCATCTTAATATGATTAAATAAAGTTGTGCAATGCATATTCCTAAGAAAAAAAGGATGTTTCATAAAAAAACGATAGAATCGCCAGAATTTCCGTATCGACCGAAATATCGGAGCATCCGAAATACCATTTCATCTAAGGCTAGGGTCAGACTAACGCAATTTTCGCGTTGTCCGTGAAAAAGTGCGTTCGAACGAATGGACGCATTTTTTTCACGGAATACGCGGTAGCGGTCATACGATGCGCATTATCATCCGTGATTTTGTACAGATCATGAATAAAACCCTTTTTGTGTCTGGATGTTTATGTTGGCCGGACATTAGCAGCGTCTGACATCTCCTAATCACGCACACACGCCGCTAGCGGACGCAGCACACTCTGTACGTCCGTACTAGCGATATCACGTTCTCGAAAAAATGCGTTTGTTTGCCACTTGTGTTGCGCGGCCGCACTTTTGTGCGGCCGTTCTTCGTATGCTGCCCGGCATTGGACGTGATTTGCTGCTAGCACGGCCGTGATTTAGGCTAGGGTCAAACAAAAGCATTTTTACACGCGAACGTAAAAAAGTGCGTCCGAACGAATTGATGTATTTTTTCACGGAATATGCGAAAACGGTCATACGATGCGCATGTTCGTGCGTGATGTTTTACGAATCCAAACCAGGAAACTTTTTGCATCTGGACATTATGTTGGCCGGACATGAGCAGGGTCTGACGTCTCCAAATCACACACACACACCGCTAGCGGGCGCAGCGCACTCTGTACGTCCGTACTAGAGGTTCGGCGTTCTCGAAAAAATGCGTTAATTTTCCACTTGCGTTGCGCGGCCGGACTTTCGTGCGACCGTACTTCGTATATTGGCCGTCATTGGCCGTCATTTGCTGCTAGTGCGGCCGTGATTAAGTGCGCCAGAACGCACGTTAAAAATGCGCTGGTCTGACCCCAGCCTTAGTGCTGCTAAACGCACGTTAATACTGCGTTAGTCTGACCCTAGCCTATGTCAAAACGAAATAGACCCTTTGAAACGACGAGAACGGATGATCCGAAAAGTTCTGATACCACAAAATGAAAGTCGATACGAAAAAACGATCCGAAACTAAAATTTAAAAAAACCGAACGAGCCTAAATGAAAAAAAATCGGTTCACATCCCTATTAACATCATTCTCAACACTGACCCATATGGAAAATGTAGTTCCCAAAACATCAGGGAGCAAAGGTTGCTGATCCCTGAACTAGGTAAAGGCACTGACTGATCAGCTTAAAATGCCTCCTGAGGTGGGGGTGGAAAACTCCAAGAAAGAAGATTGGGTAAATATGAAAAAATATTAGGGATGCTCCGATACTAGTATCGGTATCGGTGCCGATACCAGCATTTGTACGAGTACTTAGTAGATGTCCCCGATACCTCTCTTGATACCAGAAGCCAGCATTGAGCTGGCTTACTGGCATCCGAGGGGCTGGGACAGCTTTCCAAATGCTCTAACGGCATTCGGAGAGGCCCCTGCAGCTCACCGCGTTCCTTCCAAATCCAACGAGCGCGGGCCGGCAAAGTCTTCGAGCGGCCACTCGTTAGGAAGCCCCCAGCGTCGATCTTGCGAGATCTCAGAGTTTGTGAGATCTAGAACTATGCATGAGATTGCAAGATCGCGGCTGGGGGCTTCCCAACGAGTGGCCGCTCAAAGACTTTGCCAGCGGCGCTCGTTACATAGTTACATATATACATAGTTACATAGTCTGAAATAAGACATGCATCCATCTGGTTCAGCCTCTCACACATCACCTACTGCTGTTGCTCCAAAAGAAGGCAAAAAACCCAGTCTGAAATGCTTGCCAATATGCAACAAACTGGGGAAAAATTCCTTCTTGACCCCAGAATGGCAGCCAGATTTCTCCATGGATCAAGAAGCTTACCCACATACTAAATATTATAACCCTTAATATTCTGTGTGTGCAGGAAGTCATCCAGTCGTTTTTTAAAAGTCCGTACAGTCTCTGACCCAACCACCTCAACAGGCAGAGAATTACACAGCTTTATTGTTCTCACGTAAAATAACCCTTCCTATGCTTTAGGCTGAATTTCCTTTCGTCCAGTCTAAATGGGTGACCTCGTGTCCTGTGTATAGTCCTGTTAATGAACAGGTTTCCAGTCAATGGTTTATAATGGCCCCGTATATAAGGTTATCAGATCCCCTCTAAGGCGCCGTTTCTCTAAACTAAACAGGTTTAAGCTTGTTAGTCTTTCCTCATAACTTAAACCTTCCATTCCCCTTATTATTTTAGTCGCCCGTCTCTGCACTTTATCTAGCGCTATAATATCCTTTCTTAAGACAGGTGCCGAAAATTGCACGGCATATTCAAGTTGCGGTCTTACCATTGATTTATACAGAGGCAAAATTATGTTTTCATCCCGGGCGTGAACTCCCCTTTTAATGCATGTGACGGATTGTGACCTTGCTGGCCTTGGCGGCTGGGTGTTTGGCAATGCACATTGTTACTTAGTTTGAAGTCTATGATTATTCCTAAATCCTTCTCCTGCTTGGATTTCCCTAACTCCGTACCATTTAGAGTATAAGTTGCTTGTGTGTTCTTCACTCCAAAGTGCATAACTTTGCATTTATCTACATTAAATTTCATCTGCCATTTAAGTGCCCAGCCCCCCAATCTATCTAAATCCCTCTGCAGCGAAGTAACATCCTGCTCACATTGTATTACTTTTCCTAGTTTTGTGTCATCTGCAAACACTGATACATGACTTTCAATGCCTATCTCAAGGTCATTTATAAATAAATTAAATAGAATTGGTCCTATAACAGACCCCTGAGGGACACCACTTACCACTAATGTCCATCTTGAAAATGTACCATTTATGGCACTCTCTGTACCCTATCTTTTAGCCAGTTTCCTATCCAAGACCAAGTATTTTCATCTAGACCAATTTTTCTTAATTTAAATAGTAACCTTTTGTGTTGAAAACTGTGTCGAAAGCTTTGGCAAAATCCAAGTAAATCACATCCACTGCGTCCCCCTGATCTATACTTCTACTTACTTCCTCATAGAACGCAATTAAGTTAGTCTGACATAATCTGTGTTTCATAAAACCCTGCTGATTTTTGCCAATTACATTATACCTCCCAATAAATTCCTGAATATTATCCATTAGTAGCCCCTCCAATACTTTCCCAGCCACAGATGTTAAGCTTACAGGTCTATAATTCCCAGGCACAAATTTTAAACCTTTCTTAAATATAGGGACCACGTCAGCTTTTCTCCAATCCTCTGGTATGATTCCTGAGAGAAAAGAATCTTGAAAGATTAAGAACAGAGGTTTATATAGTTCAACACATAGCTTCCTCAGTACTTGCGGGTGAATTCCATCTGGCCCTGGGGCTTTATTCATATTCACATTGTTTAATTGCTGCAAAACCTTGTCCTGAGTCAACCAGTCACTTTGTATTAGTAGGTTTTTTCAATGAATTGCATGTCTCCTGTTACAGGTTTCTCTTTGATAAATACTGAAGAAAAATAATCATTCAAAATTTCTGTCTTATCTTGATATTCAGTTAACAATACCCCTGACTCATATTTTAATGAACCTACATTTTCACTCTTGGGTATTTTAGAATTTATGTACCTAAATAATCTTTTAGGGTTGGTCTTGCTCTCTTTGGCTATTTCCTTTTCATTTTCTAGTTTA
The DNA here is from genome assembly GCA_009667805.1 of Leptobrachium leishanense. Taxonomy (NCBI): domain Eukaryota; kingdom Metazoa; phylum Chordata; class Amphibia; order Anura; family Megophryidae; genus Leptobrachium; species Leptobrachium leishanense. The sequence goes on along the minus strand of CM019073.1, from coordinate 74,429,639 downwards.
GCCCATCTAATCACTTTTTTACATGCTTCATTGGCTGCCCTATATACTTTATAGGATGCCTCAGATTTATCAGATTTAAAAGCTTTAAATGTCTTCCTTTTATTTTTCATTTCCTTGGTTACCTCCCTACTAAGCCACATTGGTTTCAGTCTGTTTCTTTTATATTTATTAACCAATGGAATATAATGTGACGTGTACTTTTCTAGTGTTAAAGATATTCCACTTATCCTCAGTGTTTTTCCCATGAAAGAGTTTCTGCCAGTCAATGACATTGAGAGCTTCCTTTATTTTAATAAAGTTGGCCTTTTTAAAATTTATATGTTTTAGCATGCCCCTTATGAATGTGTTTCTTTGAGTTTATTTCAAAAGACACCATATTATGTCACTATTTTCCAACTGTTCCCTTACATGAATATTTGAGAAAAGATCCACATTATTTGTTGTAACCAGCTACAGACAGTTATTATTTTCATCCTTTATATAGCGCAACAGTTTCCGCAGCGCTTTACAATAACCAAAAGGGAACGAAATACATATAAACGGACAAAGGATGGAAACAAGAGGTGTAGAGGGCCCTGTTCATAGGAACTTACAGTCTAGAGGGATTGGGGTTGAGGAAGACAAGAGGAATTGCACTAGATAACAGGATCATTAGAGCCAGTGGTTTGGGAATAGTGGGGCCATACAAGTGGCTTCAATCAAATGTGAGTAGGTGAGCAGAGGGATGAGTTGCATCAGTGATGTGATATGCTAATCTGAAGAGATGGGTTTGGAGGGATTTCTTGACGGCCTGAAGGTCAGGGGAGAGTTTGATAGGGCAAGGCAAGTCATTCCACAAGACTGGTGCTGCCCTTGAGAAGTCTTGGAGGCGAAAGTTGTCTGCGCGTGTAGACCGATGACATGTGGAGATCACCTGCAGATCGTAGTTGTTTAGATAAGGGATGAGCTGTTCGGTTCGATCAGTTCGGAGTTCGACTCGAACATTGGCAGTTCGAAAGTTCGCGAACTTTGAACTTTTTGGCGTGTTTGGCTCGAGTTCGAAAAATTATTTTTTTTGAAAAAAGTATAAAAAATGCTTAAAAAATCTAGAAATAAAGAGACTCTTTACTGCAGAATATTATAAGCAATGGTTTATTAGATATTGAATTAAAAAACTACCCAGGGCAAGAAGGCACGCATGTGGTTGATGATTAGCAATGGATGGACTGTGTACGTCGTCAAGAAGCAGTATGTATAATAGCATAAACATGTTACATACACATAACACACATTACATACATCTACCAACATATGTCAACACATGCTGCAGCGTAATGTATTATCTGTTTGTCAGACAAATGTGACTATCATAAAATTATTCTGGCTTTATTTAAAATATTTGCACACGTGTACATTTTTCTGAAACTTTCACACCTCAAAATTACATGTGCTTAGAGTGCATGAGGCTTGCATAGGATTTTTTGCGCCGCCTGTGTGTTTCACCTTTAAAATGCTGCAATGGGTGATGTGGAGTTTCTAGCTTACAAGGAAAGCATGCTTTACAGTCTGCCTAATGTCTAGGTGCAAAGATTCTCACCCCTAAATTACATGTGCTCGCAGCAGGGCTCTCAAACTCTGGTGCCCCTGATGTTTTTGAACTACAACTCCCAGGATTCCCTCGCCATGTATTGCATTGAAATCATCCTGGGACATGTAGTCCAAATCATGTTGGGGGGCCTAATGTCTAGGTGCAAAGATTCTCACCTCTAAATGACATGTGCTTACAGCAGGGCTCTCAAATGGCGTAAACAGGTGTTAATTAGTGTTTGGAAATAACATGTGCTTCTAATTTAGTCTGGTCTCATGAATTTGATACATTGCCTGCAGACTGGGTGTGGCTCCTGCACATGTATGAACACTGTGCTTCTGAATTCTAAGAAGTGTTCATTTCTACGACATGTTCCTCTGATATGCTGTTTAGCCACTTAAGGACCAGGGCTCTGTAAAGCCAATCATTAATGATGTAGATGTTACGTCATTTGTCATCAAGGGCTTAACCACTTCGCTGCTGAGGACGCGCTCAGCGCGTCCTCAGCAGTCCCGCTGGTATGCGGAGGACGCGCTGAGCGCGTCCTCCCATCGGGGTCAGCGTTCGGCCGGGTTCCGGCCGATCGCTGGCCCCTCCAGTGCGGGCTGACATCCTGGATGTCAGCCGCGCATCCGGACCAGCAGCCGCCAGAATTAGGTGTCATCGCGGGGGCGCGATGACACCTAATTCAGGCGCCCCCCCCGCATGTGCGGAGGAGGCGCCTGAAAGGGAGGGGGGGGAGGTCCTTCGGACCTCTCTCCGTCCCGATCGGCGGCGCACAGGGGGTTAACCCAGGCATCATTTGGAAAAAAATTTGTGAAAAAAAAAAAAAATGAAAAAAAAAATAAAAAAAAAATAAAAAAAAAAAAAAAAAAAAAAAATAAACACTTTTTTTTTTTTTTTGGTTTGTTAATGCAGCAATATTGTTCCCATTTCAATTATAATGTGAACAATGATGCTGCACTAACGATTTTTGTATGCGGTGCGTTTGTTAAAAATAGTGTCATTTTCCCCCAAAAAAAATGTAACGAGACCCCATCTCTAATTTTTTTAACAAGCGCACCCCATACAAAATATAACCGCAATTGCTCGCATGTTAAAATGTGGAAAAAAACACTTTACACATTGTAAATTATTGAAAATACATATTTTATTGCATTTTTTGTTATAATATACAGACATGACATAACGTATACATATAATAATGACATATTATGAATCTACCGAGTCTGACGGAAAGAACGATATATAATATGTCTGGGTCATATACTAAAATAAGCCTTCAAAACACGTTTAAACATGATGCGCAAAACAGGTAAAAATGACCTCAGCATAGGGGCGGGAAAAGCCTCAGCAGCGAAAGGGCTAATAAAATCTTTATCACACTCCTTAGATTTAAACATAATATTCCAGTATTTGTATGTCATGTATACAGTTGTGTTCAAAATTATTCAATCCCCAATGCTGTAAAGGGTTTTAGGGAATTTAGTGTACATTTGTAATTGTATTCAGAATGAAATCCTACAAGGACTTTTTAAAGAACCATATGCAACTAAAATGACATCAATTGGTTTTGTAATACAGTAGTAAATGTTTCTTTTGTGAATTCTTCATTGACACAATTATTCAACCCCTTAAAGACTACCACTCTGAAGAACAGAGGTTCATTCAAGTGTTTTCAATCAGGTATTGAAAACACCTGTGGATGTCACGGAGCAGCAATAAAGCATAATAAGCACCAATTAGGCAGCTTTAAAATGACTGTGATACTCAGCTCCTTCTAGACATTTACTGGTGTGGTTACAAACATGGTGAAGTCAAGAGAATGGTCCAGGAAGACAAGAGAAGAGGTGATTACTCTTCACAGGAAGGGCAATGGCTATAAGAAGATTGCAAATATGTTAAACATACCAAGAGAGACCATAGGAAGCATCATTCGCAAATTCAAGGCAAAGGGCACTGTTGAAACGCTACCTGGTCGTGGCAGAAAGAAGATGCTGACTTCGACTGCTGTGCGCTACCTGAAGCGTAGAGTGGAGAAAAGTCCCCGTGTGACTGCTGAGGAACTGAGAAAAGATTTGTCAGATATGGGTACTGAAGTTTCAGCTCAGACAATACGGCGCACACTGCGTAATGAAGGCCTCCATGCCAGAACTCCAAGGCGCACCCCCTTGCTGTCTCCAAAGAATAAGAAGAGTCGACTGCAGTATGCCAAAAGTCATGTGGACAAACCACAGAAGTTTTGGGATAGTGTTCTGTGGACTGATGAAACAAAATTATAACTGTTTGGGCCCATGGATCAATGCTATGTTTGGAGGAGGAAGAACAAGGTCTATGAAGAAAAGAACACCTTGCCTACTGTGAAGCATGGCGGGGGGTCAATCATGCTTTGGGGCTGTTTTGCTTCTGCAGGTACAGGGAAGCTTCAGCGTGTGCAAGGTACCATGGATTTTCTTCAGTACCAGGAGATATTGAATGACATTGTGATGCAGTCCGTCACAAACCTGAGGCTTGGGAGACGTTGGACCTTTCAACAGGACAATGATCCCAAGCATACCTCCAAGTCCACTAGAGCATGGTTGCAGATTAAAGGCTGGAACATTTTGGAGTGGCCATCGCAGTCACCTGACTTAAATCCGATTGAGAACCTCTGGTGGGACTTAAAGAAAGCAGTTGCAGTGCGCAAGCCTAAGAATGTGACTGAACTGGAGGCTTTTGCCCATGACGAATGGGCGAAGATACCCGTAGATCGCTGCAAGACACTTGTGTCAAGCTATGCTTCATGTTTAAAAGCTGTTATAACTGTAAAAGGATGTTTTACTAAGTACTAAGATTGAATGTCACTTGGGGGTTGCATAAAACTGATAATGATGTGAGCAGAGAAAAGACATTTGTGGTTATTTCATTATAAATGTTATGTTATATTTGTCTGACCTACACGTGCCTCTTTGATTTAATTGTAAGCAAGATGACTGAATGATCAAAATCAATGTCAAACTGGCCAAAACACTCAATTTCAGTGGGGGTTGAATAATTTTGAACACAACTGTATGTAAGGGCTTGCTGCTTCTGCATTAGTAACACAACACAACGTGAAAATGTCTATCATAAAGCGTACAAGCTGAGTCCCTAGAGTCTCTGGCTATCCATTGTCATATATACCTTGCTTTATACATATAATACATTCCTTCATCTAAAAGGCTAGCAGCCAGTCCCTGTGCATTTTTTTTGTAAATATGTTTATTCAAAGTTTTTCAGGATAGCAAGTAGAAACACAACATTGGAACTCGCAGGTTCCCATATGCAAGCAATAAGTGATGGTCACGCAGGACCTCTAACAACAAAGATAAATCAAGTTATTACATCTGGTATTATGTTGCACAAAATGAACGACACTAACTTTAATGGGGGGGGGGGTAGTGTGAACCAGGCAAAGCTTCCAGGAAGTCCCTAAGATGAGGCAAAATCAGTAGAGGGTGTATATAGGCACTTAGTCTGGATCTTGCCAGAGAACTCTTACGTCTCGGGAGGACGACGTCAGAACCCAGAGAGACCAAATAGTGGAATATTGTGCTAAACCATCGGACGCACTAAACATCATGCTTTCGACAGGGAACTAAGGGACAAAGGCGAACCTTTTATAGTACCGAATGAGGAGGCCGTCCGGTCCCAGGCTTTTGCCTGATTTTAGACGATTTAAGGGCCTGGGCCAATTCCTCTGCTGTTAATGGACTGTCAAGAAGGTCAGATGTTTGCTCTGAGACGCGCCTGGTGGAGTGCTTGGATAGGTAGGCAAGGATGGCAGAGCGTTTACATTCTAGGTCCTGGGGACAGACCTCTCCCCTCAAGTCATACAGAGATGCGTAAGAAATGTGGACAATTTGTAATATTTTTGTAGGGAGGCGCTGCAGCGTGCCACTAGTATCTTGTAACCTAGCAATATAAGTAGTGGAGCACCTTTTGGCCAGCATGCGCGCCAGGAGTTTCCCACTCTTATACCCGTGGAGGTGAAAAAAGGCTTTAGATCTGAGATAAATAAGCCCCGTGGTAAGAGGAGGACAGGAGTGTTGCCAGGGTTTTACGCAGGTCAGTCAGGCGCGCCAGGCTAGATGGGTCATTGTCCCGTTTATGGGCAGAGGAGACTTGTGCTATTTGCAGGTGGAGATCGCGCATCTGGGAAGAACGCAGCTTAGCCCTTTCAGCCCCTTTGCGAATGAAGAAACCCCTGATTACACATTTGTGTGCCTCCCAAACTATAGGGGAAGTGACGTCCCCCCCTGAATTTTCCTCAAAATAGTTAGTAAGAACTTGCCGGCCCTCCTCCTTCACCAGCGGGTCAGAGAGGAGTGAGTCATTGAGACGCCAGTTGGAGATCGTCGGGCGGTATAAGGGAGAGCTGATAGTGAGTGAAGTCGGTGCATGGTCAGACCAGGTCACCGTGCCTATGGACGCCCGGCGCAGTGTGGGAAGGTGGTAATGAGAAACAGATATGTAGTCAATTCTGGAGTACGTCTGGGACGGGGGAGCGTAAAACGTGAAATCCTTATCTGTTGGGTGCAAAGCGTGCCAGCAATCTACTAGTCTGGATGTGTGAAGTGAGTGTTGGCAGGAGCGCAGAATGTGTGGTGGGATGGAGGAACGGCCTGCAGAGGTATCCCAGGAAGGCTCCAGTGGCACGTTTAGGTCACCTCCCAACACCACCAGACCTCCCGAGAAACTGTCCAAGGCCCATAAGGTGGATGATAGAAACCGGTGTTGTGCTTTATTAGACGCATAGCATGTAGCGAAGGTGTAAACCTGGTCAAGGATGTGGCCCTTCACAAAGACATAGCGTCCTCCCTCGTCCGTCACTGAATCAATTAATTGAAACGGTACCTGTCTATGAAATAAAATGTCAGTCCCCTTAGACCTGGCTTCCACAGTATGGCTAAAGAACCCTAAAGGAAAGTGGGAGTTCATGAGGGTGGGAGCCCTACCGGTTTGGAAATGGGTCTCCTGGATAAAGACCACTGAGGCTTTCTGGGAGCGGAAGTCAAGCATGGCCTGTGAGCGCTTCTCAGGGACGTTGAGCCCATTGGCGTTTATGGAGACAATGTGTAGGAGGTCTGCGGGGACCAGGGATGGTTCCGTTATAGAAGACATTATCAGGTTCACGAACCAAAAAGCGAAAAAAGGGGGTGGAGAAAAAATAGGGAGGGGAGGAACTATGTACAAAAATTACAAAAGAGGCGGGGGTGACGGGTGCGGCAACAACCTAGGCGAAAATACCTGAGGTCAGTCACACTCCTGGAAGTCACCTACCTCATTGGGGAACGTGGGTGGGCTCCAGGCAGGCCTAGGTAGTCACACAGAAGAAAAGAACCAAATACCTGAGAGCGCGGGGATTCAAGAAGCATCAGTAAAACATTAACACGGAATAACATATAGGTCAGAAAGAAGGCCCACCGAGGCAGGAAAAAACGAACCTGACCGGAACCAGGGGAAGGGCCAAGACCCCGAAAGAGATATAGCGCAACATCCGCAGTAGTCACTGTATGGTTCGCCAGCGGTAAAGGCACTGCGTGTGTCCCGTGAGGGTTCGAATGACCTACCGGCCAGATGAGAACCCAATAGGAATCACATGTCGTTGTCAAGGCGCTCCATGTGTGGGTAGTGAAGGCTGGTCTCTCGGAGGAGCCAGATGGTGTCTTCCAGTTTATAAAGGAGAGTCAGATATCAAAATGTCCTGCCGTGGATTTGTGGGGCAAAGTAAAACAGTGAAAAATCAGGGACAGGTAGTTAGAGGATGATGACCTGTCCAGACCTGTTGGCAAGCCGGACAGACAGCACAGGCTGTTGATGGAGGAAAGCGGCGGAGCCGAGTCAGAGCGGCTTCTTACTTCTGAGTGCCAGTGCATCTGCCCATGCGCCCTTTGTTGCGATCTGGTCGCGGTGGCAGGGGGGGCGAGAGGAGAACCTCTAGCCGCCTGAGTGTAGAGTGCTAGTGGGTCCGGCCACGGAAACTGAAGTGGCGGTAACTGGAATTCCTTTTGACAGGAGGGCCACGTCTTCAGGTGAATGTACTATGAAGGAACCGTGGTTAGAGATAACAGCCAGGCCTGTGGGGACATGCCAACGGTAGCGGATCTTTTGATCACGCAGTAAGGTAGTGAGGGGTTTCAGTGCTCGGCGGTACACCAGTGTGGCTGGCAACAAATTGGGGAATAGTTGAAGATCTGTCCCTTCATACGAAAATTGCGTGGCCTCTCTTGCTTTTCGCAGGATGTCCTCTTTAAGTCCAAAGTCATAGAGGCAGCATACCAAGTCCCGTGGCTGGCTCCCCGTGGGACCCTTGGGCCTGAGAGCTCTGTGCACTCGTACGAAATCCACCGTCGTGGTCTCAGGCCGTTCAAGTAGGGAATTAAAGATGGCCGTCAGCATACCAAGCAAGTTGGGCTGGGGACGTTTCTGTTTCAGGCAAGCCACGTAGTCGTAAATTACTGTGGCGCCCTCTGTTATCCAGATCTGATAGATGTAAGGCCATGTTACGCAGTTGTGAAGACCAAAGCTGTAATGTTGTTGTTGCGTCCTCTTGCGCTATCCTCACAGCCTCTGCCCCCCCTGTTCCAAAGTGTCCACACGGTGTGACAGGCCCTGGATATCCTGGCGGACATGTTGCAGCTCCGCCATTATGGAGGTGTGTAATGCGGCGTTTGCCTCCTTAAGGTCTGACCTGGTGGGAAGATTCCGCAGGAGGGAGAGCCAGTCCGCAGTGTCCAGTGCCTCTGTGGTATCAGCGATAGAAAGCGGGGAAGAGCCGGGGCCTTGTTCCAGGATCGGCCTCGTGTCGTCCACCATTTTCTCAGGTGGTGCGGCCGGAGGATCATGTGGTGCGATCAGGAAACGTCACAGGGACGGTGGTTCAGTAGCCCTGTCGGTGCCCTGGCTCTTCAGGGTGCCGGGGGTCTTAATGACCTTCCCCATTGCCGGACAGGGAGAGCGGTAGAGCCGTTTAGTGCTGGAGTCCATGCGCAGCTCAGAGCTCAAGCGGCCATGCTCGTTGGCGCCCAAGCAACGCCCCCCATTGCATCTTTTTTAAACCATTTCCTTTCGCCACGAAGTAAAATTGTCTCGTCCCTGTGCATTTTAACCCCTTAAGGGTGGCTAGGTGTCGTGTGTGGGTCTCTGATGGCGATATTTCTATACATCCTACAAATCCGCCACTTCACAGGCAGGTTATGGGAACCTCCTAGGTACGATATTTGAAGGAATTTTTCGTTTTTATTTTTAACCCTTATTTTATGGAAAACTCACTGTCCCTTTAAAAATTTCTTTTTTAAAACTTTTTGTCCTCGTTTCCTGTCCCCCAGGGCACTACCCGGACCCCCATACACCTTTTATGGCAAATATCTTGCATATATGCCCTCTTGGAGGGCACTCTAAAAATCGAACTTTTGAGTCCCATTGACTTGCAATACGTTTGGTTCGTGTTCGCGTTCGAACGCAAACTTTTGAAATTGTTCGAATGTGAACCGAACACGGGGTGTTCAGCTCATCCCTAGTCTAGATGGGACGTGCCTGCTGAGTAACGAAGACATATAGGGAGGGGTTGAGTTATTGAGTGATTTGAACGCGAGCATCAGTATTTTAAACTGTATCCTGAAATGTACAGGAAGCCAATGGAGGGACTGGCAGAGGTGGGAGGTATGCGAGGTGCGTCTGGTGAGAAAAATAAGCCTGGCCCCTGCATTCATTACAGATTGCAAAGGGGTGATACGGGAGTTGGGGAGGCCAATAAGGAACGAGTTGCAGTAGTGAAATGACAAGAGCACGAACCAGCACTTTTGTGGTATCTTGTGTCAGAAAGGGGCGGACACAAGCAATGTTTTTGAGTTGAAAATAACAGGATTTGGTCACTGTCAGGGTGTGGGAAGAGAATGTTAGGTCAGAGTCAAGAGTGACTCCAAGGCAGCGAGCTTGGGGTGTTGGGCTAATGGGTGATCCATTTACTCATAGAGAGATAGGTATCCTCTCTAGTTGGTGTTTCTGCCAGTTGTGTCATGAAGGTATCATTTAAAAGGTTCAGAAACCGGAACCAAAGAGAGTACTGGCAAGGTTTTATTGGCCAGGTATTTTTGCAGAAATAGAGAGGTTCTGTAAATCATGTCCAGAATGTCAGCAGAAAGCACCATATAAAGGTTTTCGTAACCCACTAATTCCGTTACCCATTATAGAAATTCCGTTTGAATGAATTGCGATGAATTTAGTAGGGCCATTCCCTAAATCCGCTAGGGGGCATCAATATATCAGTTATACTTGATTACGCCACCCGGTACCATGAAGCAATACTGCTACGTAACTCAGTCCAAACATATTGCTAAACGGTTAATGATGATGTTTAGCAGGGTGGGCATACCAAAGGAAATCCTTACCGACCAGGGGACCCCTTTTATGTCAACCATAATGAAGGAATTATGTAAACCTTTGAAAATTAAGCAGCTGAGAAAATTGGTTCACCACCCCCAGACTGATGGTCTGGTTGAAAGGTTTAATAAAACACTTAAGTCCATGTTACGAAAAACGATAGACAAAGATGGTAAAAATTGGAATTGTTTATTGCCGTATCTTATGTTCTCCATTAGAGAAGTACCTCAGTCTTCCACAGGGTTCTCACCCTTTGATTTGTTATATGGTAGACACCCCAGAGGTTTATTAGATATCGCTAAAGAAACATGGGAGCAGGAACCCACCTCAGTCCCAGGGAAAACACAGATCATTAAACATGAAATTATTACTGAGCCTGGGAAAAAGATTAACTTGAAACCTTACAGGATACCAGAAGCCAGAAGAAAGGCCGTTGATGCAGAAGTAAAGAAGATGTTAGACTTGGGCGTTATTGAGGTTTCAGAGTGAGTGGAGCAATCCCATTGTTCTAGTGCCCAAACCAAATGGTGAAATACAATTCTGCAACGACTTTTGTAAATTAAATTTCTAAATTTGATGCTTACGCTATGCCTCGGGTTGATGAATTGATAAAAAGATTAGGAGGTTCCAGATACTTAAGTACTTTAGACTTAACAAAAGGTTACTGGCAGGTCCCCCTGACAGAAAGGGCCAAGGAAAGAACAGCTTTTTCTACACCAGAGGGCTTATTCCAGTATAAGGTTTTATAACCCTGTTTGGGTTGCATGGCGCCCCTGCTACTTTTCAAAGGATGATGGATATAATCCTTAGGCCTCAGAGAATATGCAGCAGCCGACCTTGATGATGTGGTGATTCATAGTGCGGACTGGGAATCACACTTACCCCATGTTCAGGCTGTGATAGATACTATCTGGGCTGCCGACCCAACTGCCAACCCTACTAAGTGCTTTTTAGGATTGGAAGAAGCTGAATATCTAGGTTACACTATTGAAAGGGGGCTACTTAAACCACAAAATGGCAAAGTAGAGGCTATTTCATGCTGGCCTCGTCCGGTAACGAAGAAACAAGTGAGAGCATTTCTAGGTCTTGCTGGATATTACCGTAGATTCATTCCTAATTTTGCCACGATTGCTAATCCTTTAACAGAGCTGACTAAGTCTAAAAGTTCCATAATGGTAAAATGGAATCCTGAGGCCGAGCAGGCATTTAATGTGTTGAAGACGGCATTGTGTGACGACCCAGTCTTGGTCGCTCCTGATTTCACGAGAGAGTGTGTGGTACAAACTGATGCTTCTGAGGTGAGTCTAGGAGCCATCTTGTCTCAAATACAGGGGGGTGAAAAACATCCTGTCGTGTATTTAAGTAGAAAACTGAATGTGCATGAACAAAGGTATTCTGTGGTGGAAAAAGAGTGTTTGGCGATCAAATGGAGACCTTACAATACTATCTACTGGGTAGACAATATAAGCTGATTACCGATCATGAACCTCTAACATGGATGTAATAATGAGAAAAATGCTAGGGTGACCGGGTGGTTTCTGAGCCTTCAGTCATTTAGTTTATCTATGGAGCATAGGGCCGGTAAAGCTCAGGGGAATACTGATGGTCTCTCCCGTGTACACTGCTTATTCACTCCCATGGGTCTGAGCTGGGGGGGGGGATATGTGACGGGGTGCATGGGTTGGGTAACAGGATGTCTGGGAGAGTAATTAAGGGAAGGTATTTAGGACCCAGAATCCTGCATGGCCTCTACCTTCTCACACACTTGTTGCCAATTAACCAATTAAGCCACAGGTAAAGTCCCAGGCTGCTGACTGCTGGCAGAAGTATGTTTAATCAGACTGCTTCGAGCAGGGCGGGTAGCAGTAGCACTTCTAAAGAGATGCTGTGTTTTTTTTTCTTTCGTTTGAGATTATGATTTCAAGATAGCTAGGAGTGCTGGATGTATAGTTAGTACTCTCATTTGACTTAGGTTTTATCTTGTAGTTTTTTTTCACTGAATCACCTGCAACAGAGATTCCAAGGCCAAGTCTGCTGTTTGCTTCTGTATGCTGGAATAAAAGACCTCACATTTGCACAAGCTTCAAGTCTGCGGCTGTTTCTTCCCTAGAGGACTGTGTTGTTTGGTTGGAACCAAGGATCCCAAGCGGTTGCTATACTACAATACACACACACACACACACACACACACACACGTCTGAAATGTGTGTATGAGTATATATATATATATATATATATATATATATAAAAATCACGAGTATAGCAGTCTGTAGTGATACCTTTTTTATTGGACTAACGTTACATTTAAAGTACAAGCTTTCGAGAGGATTCCTCCCTTCCTCAGGTATATATATATACACACACACACACACACACTGAGGTATGGTCTGAGGTCTGAAATGTGTGTGTATGTACATATATTGTTAATTGGGAGTGTGTTGCCTGTCACGTGATTGCACTTGTTTGCCTACATAAACTCACTGAGCTTGCTCACAAGGGCTTGCTTTTCAGTGGTCTACTTCCCAGTTGGGCTATTTTCAAGTGGGAGTTTAAAAACAGGAGTTCTGCCTGTACTGGTCTGTGGTTTGTATTCTCTAGAGGTAGAGAAACTTCTGTTTTATTTATCCATTTTTTTAATTTCTCTTTTTGGGTATTTTTTTTTCTCTGTTGTGTTTTTTTTTTTCCTGTGGGCTGCTGGTGGCTTGTTAACCCTTTCGCTGCTGAGGCTTTTCACACCTCTGTGCTGAGGTCATTTTTACCGGTTTTGCTCATCATGTTTAAACGTGTTTTGAAGGCTTATTTTAGTATATTACCCAGACATATTATATATCGTTCTTTCCGTCAGACTCGGTAGATTCATAATATGTCATTATTATATGTATACATTATGTCATGTCTGTATATTATAACAAAAAATGCAATAAAATATGTATTTTCAATAATTTACAACGTGTAAAGTGTTTTTTTCACATTTTAACATGCGAGCAATTGTGGTTATATTTTGTATGGGGTGCGCTTGTTAAAAAAATTAGAGATGGGGTCTCGTTACATTTTTTTTGGGGAAAATTACGCAATTTTTAACAAACGCACCGCATACAAAAATCGTTAGTGCAGCATCATTGTTCACATTATAATTGAAATGGGAACAATATTGCTACACTAACGAACCAAAAAAAAGAAAAAAAAATGTTTATTTTTTTTTATAATTTTTTTTTAAATATATTTTTATTTTTAATTTTAATTTTTTTTAAAAAACTTTTTTCACATTCGAGTTTGGTATCGTTGGAACGGCCATGCTCTGGCCGATCCAACCATACCAAACTTTAACCCCTAGCTGCCACGGATCGGGAGATAGGGAGTTCATTGGAACTCCCTATCTCCACCGTTGGTGGCAGTTAGGGGTTAACTCTAGGACTATGCTATGCACGATGACGCCAGTCCTCAGGGGGAGTTCCCGGAGGCTTGGCCTACATCCAACATGTCGGCCAGCTCCGGGAAAGGATCACGAACCGGCGCTTTTCAGCGCCGATTCGCGATCCAGCTCCCCAGGGGTTAATGCCAGGCACCATTTGGAAGGGCAGGCTGTGCCCTTCCAAATGGTGCCTGGGTTAACCCCCGCAACGCCGCCGATCGGGAGGGAGAGAGGTCCGAAGGACCTCCCCCCCTCCCTTTCAGGCGCCTCCTCCGCACATGCGGGGGGGGCGCCTGAATTAGGTGTCATCGCGCTGCCGCGATGACACCTAATTTCAGCGGCTGCGGTTCCGGATGCTGGGCTGACATCGAGGGTGTCATCCCGCACCGGGGGGGCCAGCGATCGGCCGGAACCCGGCCGAACGCTGGCCCCAAAGGGAGGACGCGCTCAGCGCGTCCTCCGCATACCAGCAGCCATGCGGAGGACGCGCTGAGCGCGTCCTCCGCATTGAAGTGGTTAATTGGGGGTGTGTTGCCTGTCAGGTGATTGCACTTGTGTGGCTACATAAACTCACTGAGCTTGCTCACCAGGGCATGCTTGTCAGTGGTCTACTTCCCAAGTGTGTCAGGATATATATTCAGATAAGAAATTTATACGAGATATAAACAACAATAAACTTATCTCTCGTCTGTATTTCTCAAAAGGTCTCCTAAGTTTGTTTTCAATTGTATCTGTTTTGTTTACAAAAATATAACCAACCAAACTCGGTAAAAAAAAAAATATATTTATTACGTATGCAAATTGATTTATTCTCACAACACAATCAAGGATTTACGAACACCACATCCATCAACACACAGATCTCTAGCTTTTAAAAATATGTTATTCTGTTAGTAACATATAAATGATTAGTAACATTTATTTAATCAGTAACTAAACATTGATGGTTAGTTCAACTTAATAAACATCCTGCTTAAAGAAAACAATTAACATGTATTTCCCAGCATACCAGTATATAAAACGAGCTAGTAATCCTGTATATATATATATATGCAGATATGTATACACATATACACTATATTGCCAAAAGTATTCCCTCACCCATTCAAATAATCAGAATCAGGTGTTCCAATCACTTCCATGACCACAGGTATATAAAATCAAGCACCTAGGCATGCAGACTGTTTTTAACAACATTTGTGAAAGAATGGGCCGCTCTCAGGAGCTCAGTAAATTCCAGCGTGGAACTGTGAAAGGATGCCACCTGTGTATTATCCACAGTCAGCTGTATTATAAGAACGTGGAAGTTTTTGGGAACGGCAGCAATTCAGCCATGAAGTGGTAGGCCACGTAAACTGACGGAGCGGGGTCAGGAGATGCTGAGGCGCATAGTGCGAAGAGGTCACCAACTTTCTCTACAGACCTCCAAACGTCATGTGGCCTTCAGATTAGCTCAAGAACAGTGCGCAGAGAGCTTCATGAAATGGGTTTCCATGGCCGAATAGCTGCATCCAAGCCATACATCACCAAGTGCAATGCAAAGCGTCGGATGCAGTGGTGTAAAACAAGCCGCCACTGGACTCTACAGAAGTGGAGACGCATTCTCTGGAGTGACGAATCACGCTTCTCCATCTGGCAATCTGATGGACATGTCTGGGTTTGGCAGTTGCAAGGAGAACGGTACTTGTCTGACTGCATTGTGCCAAGTGTAAAGTTTGGAGGGGGGATTATGGTGTTGGGTTGTTTTTCAGGAGCAGGGCTTGGTCCCTTAGTTCCAGTGAAAGGAACACTGAATGCTTCAGCATACCAATACATTTTGGACAATTCCATGCTCCCAACTTTGTGGGAACAGTTTGGAGCTGGCCCCTTCTTCTTCCAACATGACTGTGCACCAGTGCACAAAGCAAGGTCCATAAAGACATGGATGACAGAGTCTGGAGTGGATGAACTTGACTGGCCTGCACAGAGTCCTGACCTCAACCCGATAGAACACCTTTGGGATGAATTAGAGTGGAGACTGAGAGCCAGGCCTTCTCGTCCAACCTCAGTGTATGACCTCACAAATGCGCTTCTGGAAGAATGGTCCAAAATTCCCATAAACACACTCCTAAACCTTGTGGACAGCCTTCCCAGAAGAGTTGAAGCTGTTATAGCTGCAAAGAGTGGACCAAAGTCATATTGAACCCTACGGATTAGGAATGGGATGTCATTTAAATTCATATGCGAGTCAAGGCAGGTGAGCGAATACATTTGGCAATATAGTGTATATATATATGCTACTTGGATCAACAAAAAGATGAGGGTATCATTTACTCTATTTAGAATAAGAAAAACTTATTTAGTGAATCCTCCCCTAAGCAAGAATTAAGCTTCTAATCTTTTGCTTTTTAAATTGTAGATTATATAATCCCAGTTTAGTAATTCAATCACAATAGCTCTTCAAATTTCAATATATATATATATGTGTATATCATTGCAACAAATACTGTAGGACAATTAATATCCTTCTATATCAGACTCTCCTTATCATATTTCTATACTGCAGGTTAGAAATATTTCAAAGATTCTGATCTAACGATAATCTGAGATAAATTTCAGTCTATATCCATTGCAAGATATATATATATATATATATATATATTACATTAATTCCACTATTTGTTTCCATACATTACCTGTTCAAAGATCTGGATTCAAGCGTTTCTGCAATCTTCTTAGTTATCAGTGGATACAATGAATTAATTGGAGAGTTTGTGAGAACATGTGAGATATTATAAAATATTATAAATTTGTTTGCATCTTAGTTTCCTTGTGTCTGAGTTCCTCCTTGAGCATAACTCATGGGATACAGTTGCAAGAAAAAGTATGTGAACCATTTGGGATTACGTGGAGTTTTGCATGAATTGGTCATAAAATGTGCTCTGATCATCTAAGTCACAACAATTTGAAAAACACAGTCTGCTTGAAATAATACAACACAAACATATGTTTTCATGTGTTTATTGAACATAACATGTAAACATTCACAGTGCAGGGTGGAAAAAATATTTGAACCTTTGGACTTAATAACTGGTTGACCCTCCTTTGGCAGCAATAACCTCAACCAAACGTTTCCTGTAGTTGCAGATCAGACCTGCACAACGATCTGGAGTAATTTTGGACCACTCCTCTTCACAAAACTGTTTCAGTGTAGCAATATTCTTGGGATGTCTGGTGTGAATCGCTCTCTTAAGGTCATGCCACAACATTTCAATCGGGTTGAGGTCAGGACTCTGACTGGGCCACTCCAGAAGGCATATTTTGTTTTGTTGAAGCCATTCTTTTATTTATTTATTCTTTTGTTGAATTACTTGTATGCTTTGGGTCATTGTCCTGTTGCATCACCCATCCTCTGCGGAGCTTCAGTTAGCAGACAGATGGTCTTACGTTTTCCTGCAAAATGTCTTGATAAACTCTGGAATTCATGTTTCCATCAATGACAACAATCCGTCCAGGCCCTGAGGCAGCAAAGCAGCCCCAAACCATGATGCTCCCTCCATGTTTTACAGTGGGGATGAGGTTTTGATGTTGGTGTGCTGTGCCTTTTTTCTCCACACATAGTGTTGTGTGTTTTTTCCAAACAACTCAATTTTGGTTTCATCTGTCCACAGAATATTTTGCCAGTAGTGCTGTGGAACATCCAGGTGCTCTTTTGCAAACTTCAAATGTGCTGCAATATTCTTTTTGGACAGCAATTGCTTCCTCCGTGGTGTCCTCCCATGTACTCCATTCTTGTTTAATGTTTTCCTTATTGTAGATGTGTCAACAAAAATGTTAGCATGTGCCAGAGATTTCTGTAAGTCTTTAGCTGACACTCTAGGATTCTTCTTTACCTCATTAAGCATTCTGCGCTGTGCTCTTGCAGTGTCACGGTGGCTCAGGGGATGGGGCGCCTGGCAGCAGCTTCCTCGCTGCTCGCTGGCCAGGCGCCGAATGTAAGCGCTTCCGGGCCCGCTCACGTGGGACGCCGAGGGGCGGGGCCTGGCGCTGTGACGCGGACCCGCCGGGTTTAAAGTCCAGTCTCTCCCATACGCCGGTGCCCTGACGTGGTATTCACCTCCCGCAGAGCTCTTGTGATTTTTGGCTATCTCCTGTGTATGATCCTTGGCATTGGCAAACGAATCCTCTTGTGTATAACCCTTGGCATTGGCAAACGAATCCTCCTGTGTATGACCCTTGGCATTGGCAAACGAACCCTCCTGTGTATGACCCTTGGCATTGGCAAACGAACCCTCCTGTGTATGACTCCTGGTATTGGCAAACGAACCCTCCTGTGTATGACTCCTGGTATTGGCAAACGAACCCTCCTGTGTATGACCCCTGGTATTGGCATTTACTCTGCTCTAGGTTCTGCCCTTAACGTTGGTACTGAGGTCAGTCTATGTGGCATCCTAAGCACGCATCAGATTACCTCTGCTATTACTAAAGTCCTAGGGAGGACTTGTGATCTGTTCTGTACCCCTGTCTGGTATTTCCCTTTCTTTATCTGTTACCTGCTTCATTGTCTACATAGCTTTGCCGACCATTCAAGGATCGGAAGAGTAGAAAGGGAGCTACAGAAAGAGATATATATCTTGGTAGTCAGAAGGATT
This sequence comes from Leptobrachium leishanense, assembly GCA_009667805.1. Classification (NCBI taxonomy): domain Eukaryota; kingdom Metazoa; phylum Chordata; class Amphibia; order Anura; family Megophryidae; genus Leptobrachium; species Leptobrachium leishanense. The sequence continues at coordinate 74,411,626 of CM019073.1, read as the reverse complement.
CGTGACGATACTCTATTCCATACCTCTGTCTGGTGTTACCCCTTGTCTATCTATTGTCTGGTTAATTGTCTTTCTAGTTTCGCCGACCATTCAAGGATCGGAAGGGTAGAGAGCGGTCTGCGTAAAGGGACCACACTTTTGGTAATCAGAGGGATCCGTGACATTACGTCAGGGCCATGGATCCCGCAGACCTCTCTAACCAGCTGGCACGTATCGCAGCCAGACAAGAGGAACAAGACCATAGGATGGACCAGATTTCTCTCGCTCTGCAAACCCTGTTAAATCGGTCCAATACAGGTATCACAAACCCTCCAGATCCAGTGTTACCTAGGGTCAGTCCCGTCCCCCCTGAAGGACATAGGCTTAGTATGAAGGCACCCCTACGCTATGATGGTACACCAAGCCTATGTCGGGGGTTTTTGACTCAACTCGAGATTTTGTTTGAGAACAATCCAGGTTCTTGTATGTCTGATAAAGCCAAAGTAGGATATCTGATTAATCATTTAACAGAAAAAGCTTTATTGTGGGCTACGCCGTTGTGGGAAAATAAGAAACCCATCATTTATGACTATGAGGGTTTTACCTCTGAGTTAAAACGTACCTTTGATCCCTCTAGAAGGGCTACCAATGCGGGTAGGTCCTTGTTTCACATCAAACAAGGTAATAAGAGGGTCGCCGATTATGCCATAGAGTTTAAGACTTTGGTTTCTGAAGTACTTTGGCCGAACGACGTTTTAACCTTAGCCTTTACCGAAGGCTTGAACGAGGCTTTTATGTTTGAACTGGCTCCCTTAAAATTACCAGAAAGTCTGGACCACCTAATAGATTTCTGTATAGCCATGGACGATCAAATCAGGGAAAGGAGACACCCCAGAGATAGACCCAGAAGGGTCTTGCCTCCTTTACCCTCGTTACCCAGACACCCCAGTACATCAGGTGGTTCGGAGAATGTAAAAACAGATTTACCGGTCGTTGAACCCATGCAAATAGGGAAGACAGGTATTTCAGAAGCAGAAAAAGCTCACAGAAGAGAAAAGGGGCTCTGCTTTTATTGTGCAGGGGCAGATCACTTCCGCCTTCAATGTCCTCAGAGACCCAGGGTTGGCAGGGCTGAACATAGCAGAGTGGGATTCAGAACAGGAGACACCCAGGTTGTCGGTTCTCTGTGTGCCTCCTTTGTGGATAATGAAAAAAAAAATCCAGGATTCTGTTACCGGTCTCCCTAACCTGGGAGGGGGTTCACCTCAAGACTGAGGCGTTTTTGGACTCTGGGGCCTCAGGCAATTTTATGGATAAGAATTTTGCTGCCAAAAACCTCATACCACTGGTTCTCAGGGAAAGACCTCTAAGGGTGGAGGCCATAGATGGTAACCCCCTGGCATGTCCACATATCACTCACGATACAGTCGATGTATGTATGAAAGTAGGAGTGTTACACCAGGAGACAATAAGATTTCAAATCATTGAATCACCCTCATGTCCTGTCGTCCTTGGGTTTCCATGGCTAACAGAGCACAACCCAGTAGTCGATTGGGTCCAGAGAGACATAAAATGTTGGGGTCAGAGTTGTCAGTCTAAGTGCCTAGGCACAGTTAATGTGATTGGTAGCCTCAATATTGCCACAGCCCCTCCTTTGTCCACGGAGGTTCCGGAATGTTACCTGGCATTAAAGGAGGTGTTCTCTAAAGCCAGGACTGAGGTCCTACCACCACATCGTCCATATGACTGTGCCATTGACTTGCTCCCCGGTACGATGCCTCCTAGGGGTCACGTATACCCTTTGTCACAAAGGGAGAACGACATTATGGAGGAATATATAAGGGAGAATCTGGAACGAGGATTCATTAGACGGTCCTCCTCTCCAGCAGGAGCAGGTTTCTTTTTTGTTTCCAAGAAAGAGGGAGATCTGCGACCTTGCATCGACTATAGGGGTTTAAATAGGATCACTATAAGAAATGCATATCCCATACCTCTCATAACAGAATTGTTTGACCGATTAAAAGGGGCTCGTGTCTATACGAAGCTTGATTTACGCGGAGCGTACAACCTGGTCAGGGTTAAAAAGGGAGACGAATGGAAAACGGCTTTTAATACACGTAGCGGGCATTACGAATACCTGGTGATGCCTTTTGGGTTGTGTAATGCGCCAGCCGTCTTTCAGGACCTTATAAATGACACTCTAAGGGACTTTCTGCAAGAATTCGTCATAGTATATCTGGATGATATCCTGATATACTCTCCTGATGTGGACACTCATCATGTCCACGTGAAACAAGTGTTGAAAAAATTATTGAAGGCTGGATTGTACTGTAAGCTAGAAAAATGTCTATTCGACATAGTAACTGTGCAATTCCTTGGTTATATTATAACTCCTGGGGGTTTTCAAATGGATCCTAAGAAGCTCTCAGCTATTCTTGACTGGCCTCTACCCCAAGGACTTAAAGCCATTCAGAGGTTTCTGGGGTTTACGAACTATTACCGAAGGTTCATTAAAGATTTTTCGGCCTTGGTGGCCCCCCTCACGGCTATGACAAAGAAAGGGGTGGGAAATCAGAAATGGACACCTCAAGCCACTCAAGCCTTTGAGGCACTAAAGCAAGCCTTTACTACTGCCCCTGTTCTCCGGCATCCAGATCCGGCTCTGCCTTTCCAATTAGAAGTTGACGCCTCCGAACTAGGTCTTGGTGCAGTCTTGTCCCAAAGGGAGGCTCCTGACAAACCCTTGCATCCATGCGGCTTCTATTCTCGGAAGTTGTCCCCGGCAGAGAAGAACTATGACATTGGAAATAGAGAATTGTTAGCAGTCATCGCGGCCTTGGCCGAATGGAGATACTTATTAGAAGGGTCTAAGGACCCCATTGTTATCATAACCGACCATAAGAATCTCACGTACATTGGAGATGCCAAACGTTTAAACTCCAGACAAGCGAGATGGTCATTGTTTCTTTCAAGTTTTAATTTCGTACTTACCTATAGACCTGGGTCCAGAAACATCAAAGCAGACGCATTGTCGAGACAGTATGAGTCTTATGAACATAATATCCAAGATCAGCATCCCATTGTACCCCAGGAGAGGATTATAGCCGCTACCACGATTAGTGTTTCGTCTCCTCTAATGAAAAGGTTGCAGACCGTCCAGGGCGCAGCTCCTGGGGGAAAACCTCCTGCGAAACTCTTTGTACCTGAGAACGAAAGAGAAGAGGTACTTAACATCTATCATGACAATAAAACTTCCGGGCATATGGGTATCACCAAGACTGTGTCTAGTATCAGTAAACTCCTCTGGTGGCCCACATTGCGCCGAGATGTCAAAGATTACATTGCCGTGTGCGAAGTGTGCACAAGGCAGAAAAGTCCCAAAACAGCACCCATTGGCTTACTCCAGCCTTTGCCGATCCCCGAACGACCCTGGTCACATGTAGCCATGGATTTTATCGTAGAGTTACCTGAGTCAAGAGGGAATACAGTGATACTTACGATCATAGATCGATTTTCCAAGATGGGTCACTATGTTCCTCTTCAGAAACTACCTTCGGCAGCTGAACTGGTGCCCATATTCATTGCCAATGTGGTCCGCATTCACGGTGTCCCTCGGGAGATAGTCTCTGATAGGGGGACCCAATTCATCTCAGGATTCTGGAGAGGGTTTTGTAAGAACGTGGGGATAGACCTCTCTTTCTCTTCGGCCTATCACCCCCAGACCAACGGAGCAGCAGAACGAGCAAACCAAAACGTAGAGAAATATCTCAGGTGCTTCATCTCAGAACAACAAGATAACTGGTCAGATCTGCTACCGTGGGCAGAATATGCTATTAACAGCGCAGTAAGTGAATCCACAGGTCATTCTCCTTTCTTCACTGTTTATGGCTTTGATCCTCCCGTGCTCCCCGCCACGTTTCCTGATTCCACGATTCCTGCTTTAGATAAACAACTGGCATCATTGAAAGAGACTTGGGGGAGAGTGAGACGGGCACTGGAGGAAAGTAGTGCCATCCAGAAAACTAAGGCCGACAGACACAGGAGGCAGGCACCAGTGTATCAAGTTGGGGACAGGGTTTGGCTGTCTTCACGTAACATCAAGCTCTTAGTGCCTTCCATGAAGTTGGCTCCTAGGTATATCGGTCCCTATAAGATACTACGGCGACTCAACCCTGTCTCCTATGCTTTGGCGTTACCCCCCATTTTAAAATACACAATGTATTCCATGTAAACCTTTTGAAGCCGCTGTTATGTAACCGGTACACCAAAGTCCATGCTCCACCGCCTCCTGTCTCTGTGGAGGGCGAGGAGGAATTCGAAGTTCAGGCCATTCTGGGTGCCAGGCTGTCTAGGGGGTCCTTGCAGTATTTGGTCGATTGGGTGGGATACGGTCCGGAGGATCGTTCTTGGGTACCGGCTGCGGAAGTCCATGCTCCTAGGCTAGTGAAGGCCTTCTATTTAGCGCATCCCCGTGCCCCTGGGGGTCGTCCAGTGGCCGCCCCTGGAGGGGGGGTTCTGTCACGGTGGCTCAGGGGATGGGGCGCCTGGCAGCAGCTTCCTCGCTGCTCGCTGGCCAGGCGCCGAATGTAAGCGCTTCCGGGCCCGCTCACGTGGGACGCCGAGGGGCGGGGCCTGGCGCTGTGACGCGGACCCGCCGGGTTTAAAGCCCAGTCTCTCCCATACGCCGGTGCCCTGACGTGGTATTCACCTCCCGCAGAGCTCTTGTGATTTTTGGCTATCTCCTGTGTATGATCCTTGGCATTGGCAAACGAATCCTCTTGTGTATAACCCTTGGCATTGGCAAACGAATCCTCCTGTGTATGACCCTTGGCATTGGCAAACGAACCCTCCTGTGTATGACCCTTGGCATTGGCAAACGAACCCTCCTGTGTATGACTCCTGGTATTGGCAAACGAACCCTCCTGTGTATGACTCCTGGTATTGGCAAACGAACCCTCCTGTGTATGACCCCTGGTATTGGCATTTACTCTGCTCTAGGTTCTGCCCTTAACGTTGGTACTGAGGTCAGTCTATGTGGCATCCTAAGCACGCATCAGATTACCTCTGCTATTACTAAAGTCCTAGGGAGGACTTGTGATCTGTTCTGTACCCCTGTCTGGTATTTCCCTTTCTTTATCTGTTACCTGCTTCATTGTCTACATAGCTTTGCCGACCATTCAAGGATCGGAAGAGTAGAAAGGGAGCTACAGAAAGAGATATATATCTTGGTAGTCAGAAGGATTCGTGACGATACTCTATTCCATACCTCTGTCTGGTGTTACCCCTTGTCTATCTATTGTCTGGTTAATTGTCTTTCTAGTTTCGCCGACCATTCAAGGATCGGAAGGGTAGAGAGCGGTCTGCGTAAAGGGACCACACTTTTGGTAATCAGAGGGATCCGTGACATGCAGTCATCTTTACAGGATGACCACGCCTAGGGAGAGTAGCAACAGTGCTGAACTTTCTCCATTTGTAGACAGTCTGTCTTACCGTGGACACATGAACATCAAGGCTTTTGGAGATACTTTTGTAATCCTTTCCAGCTTCATGCAAGTCGACAATTCTTGATCGTAAGTCTTCTGAGAGCTCTTTTCTGCGAGGCATGGTTCACATCAGGCAGTGCTTCTTGAAACCAGTAAACACAAAACTGGTGTGTGTTTTTAAAGGGCAGGACAGCTTTCAGCAACACATCCAATAATATCACACTGATTGGACTCAAGGTTGGCTCACTCCTGGCACCAATTAGCTCTTGGAGAAGTCATTAGGCTAGGGGTTCACATACCTTTTCCACCCTGCACTGTGAATGTTTACATGTTATGTTCAATAAACACATGAAAACATATAATGTTTGTGTTGTATTATTTTAAGCAGATGGTGTTTTTCAAATTGATGTGACTTAGATGATCAGAGCACATTTTATGACCAATTCATGCAAAACTCCACGTAGGCAGTGGCTGAGTGACAGGCAACAGAGGGTTGTGGTAAATGGAGTTTATTCGGCGCAAGGTCTTGTTACCAGTGGGGTACCTCAGGGGTCAGTACTTGGACCCATTCTATTTAATATTTTTATTAGTGATATTGCAGAAGGTATTAATGGAAAAGTATGTCTTTTTGCTGATGACACAAAGATTTGCAACAGGGTTGACGTTCCTGGAGGGATCAGCCAAATGACAAATGATTTAGGTAAACTAAAAAAATGGTCGGAGCTGTGGCAATTGAGTTTTAATGTGGATAAGTGCAAGATAATGCACCTGGGACGTAAAAACCCAAGGGCTGAATATAGAATATTTGATACAGTCCTAACCTCAACATCTGAGGAAAGGGATTTAGGGGTTCTTATTTCAGAGGATCTAAGGGTAAGTAGTCAATGTAATAGAGCAGGAGGAAATGCTAGCAGAATGCTTGGTTGTGTAGGGAGAGGTATTACCAGTAGGAAAAGGGAAGTGCTCATGCCACTGTACAGAGCACTGGTGAGACCTCACTTGGAGTACTGTGTGCAGTACTGGAGACCATATCTCCAGAAGGATATAGACATCTTAGAGAGAGTTCAGAGAAGGGCTACTAAAATGGTGTACGGCTTGAAGGAGAAAAGTTACCAGGAAAGGCTTAATGATCTTAACATGTACAGCTTGGAAAAAAGACGAGACAGAGGAGAAATGATAGAAACATTTAAATACGTAAAGGGAAGCCACAAGGTAGAGGAAGGGAGTATATTTAAAAGGAAACAAAGTAGCAAAACAAGAGGACATAGTCTTAGATTAGAGGGGCAAAGGTTTAAAAGTAACATCAGGAAGCATTATTTTACTGAGAGGGTGGTGGATACATGGAACAGTCTTCCAGTTGAAGTGTTAGAGGCCAAAACAGTAATTGAATTTAAGCAAGCATGGGATAGGCATAAGGCTATCCTAAACAAAAGATAAATCCAGGTAAAGTATCCATGTAATTGAGCAGACTAGATGGGCCGAAAGGTTCTTATCTGCCGACATTTTTCTAAGTTTCTATGTAATCCCAAAGGGTTCACATACTTTTTCTTGCATCTGTAAATGCGAGCGAGTGAATGCATCAGAGTGAGGAATGAAGACTTGAGGTCCCGAGAGGGAGAAGTCAAGTGAAGTGTGGTCTGAGTTGAAGTGAAGTCTGAAGTCTGAACTGTGAACTGGCTCTTTACGTTCTGTATAACACAGTTATAGAAGAATTTACGTCACTTATCACGTACTTCTCTACTTAGCATATTTCTCTTTTTCAATGAAACCCTATGAGGACTGTCGAACTCATAATACAACACTAGACGGCAGTGTTGATTTTAGAATCAAATCGTGATATTTAATTTTTATTTTCCTATCAAGTTAAACAAAGAACTCTTCTCTTTAGTACAGACACAAAGTCTGGAAATATCATATTTGATTTAATATCTCCTCAGTTCTAGCCATTTCAAGGTTTTTCTGAGTTACCTCTTTTTTATTTTTTTCTTATTTAAAATTTTATTTTGTAAATAGGTCAGCGTAAGATCAAACTTTAGAAAGTGAAGGCCACTCAGGGCCGACCAAAACTGCCTGCATAGGAATACCGTGAGAAAATATAAACATCCTCAGATGGGGGGTCTCATCAAATAATAGTAAACATATATAAGGGAATGGGAGGGGGAGAGTCACATAGATCAAATGCTTAGAAACGTGTAAATTGAGACATCGGGGGTAGAAAATACTCAGCGTAAAGACCAAAACAATGGGGAATCTCGTAGTGGTAGAGTCATTGTGTGCAGTGGGAGAAACTGGTGGGAGAGAGGCAGGGAAGGAGAAAATAAAAAAAGGCATCAGGGAGGGGAGGGTCGTCAGATTTCGGTGTGGTCTTGGAGCAAGCAAATTAAGTCAGCCGGTGTCCAGCAAAGGGAGGCCGGGCCGCCACATGCAGGTATATGCAGGGTCGTCCAGATGTCTCCGTCCCCTCGGGCGGGTGGGCTCGGCAGAGAAAAACCTTCTGGGGTAGAACCTCTTGAAATATCGGTGCGCACATCTGTGTCGTCTTGACCACTAGCTGAGGGTTAAGTCTTCTGAAGGACCGGGCCGATCTGTGATCTCCAGATCTCTTCCGAAAATGCACTCGTTGTTGCCGCATTCGCCTCCGCGCCTTCCTGGCTGCCAATCGGTCTAAACTGTCTGTCCCTGTCTTTCGGGCGAGAACCTCTGGCCCCAACCCTGCCAACGTAGTCACCATCTGGGGGATGCGGTTGGTAGCCTCAGCGTCTCCAGTGAAAGTCAGGAGCATTCCTGGAGGACGAGATTATCGAGCCAAAACCACATCCACACCTTCCCCTGCGCCTCTTCCCACATCAACCACAGTGACAGGAGGGCAGAGCACCGTGGGGCATGGGGGGGGCGCCGGCCCAGTTCTCTGTACACCGCTGAGTCCCTGCATCCCAGCAGTCTCTCAGTGCAGCCAGCATCTTACGCCACATCCCCTTAGTGAGCGGGCCATCCGCATCTTCCCCCTCCAGCAAAAGTAAACACCCATCCATGCCGCTAATAGCGGCTTCCACAGCTCCGGTGGGGGAGGGGGAAGGCCCATCTTGTTTTCGACCCGCGGGTCCGTCCGCTGCCTCCGTGAGCCCGTCACCCAGGGCAGTAGGGAGATGGGGCCCTCCATCCCCGCAGTCTGCCGCGCAGATTCGGTCCGGGGTATGCGTTCAGCGCCACGAGGTCTCAAGGCTTCTCACCGGTGGTAGGCCTCAAGATGGCCGCCGTCTCCTCGGTCCAGTCACCCGATCACAACAGCCAGGGTCGTCTCACGTCCAGAGGGGGGGGACTAAACGGCCCCCGGACAAGTCTGAACCGGCGACCAGCCACTCAGACCCAGAGTCGGCAGAAAAAGGCCTCCCTAAAATCAGTTGTAGGTTCCCAAAACGAGCAGACGTGCGGAGCTCCAGTAAAACACGTCCGCTCCTGAGTTACTTCTAATCAGTGAAAACATTCCCTTACATTTAATAGCAGAATACTTCTTATTCTTTAGCATAGTTATACTCTACAAAATATATTGGAGTTACTATTATTTTACTGTGCTACTAATTATAGAATCTATATTGATTATAAAAATATATTTTATACATAGCTATATATTGTTGCACAGATATTTGTGCATATGTGTTTTAAACCTTAGAAAAATTATTTTAACACAAAGACTCCTTCATAAAAACAAATAGATATAAATCTGTCTTTGACATCTCTTAGCACTTATCTACTAATATATCATATAGAGACACTTTATGCATAGCGTCTTTATATCTAGCAATTATATTCTCTTTTAAAAACATACATAACTCTTATATTCCCTTCTAATGAGTTTACCTTAATATGAACTCGTCTTATATATATATTTTTAATGAGTTCAGTCTCGAAGTAGGTGAAAGTTAATACAAGAAAAAAATGTCTTATAAAGATATAGATTATACAAATATTGTACAAAATGGCGATAGGCATCCATTTTGTTTTTCCTATGAAAATACATGACAAGTGGGCTATTTTCAAGTGGGAGTTTAAATACAGGAGTTCAAATAACAGTACCAATTGTTATTTATATATTTGTTATCTTGTTATGAATGAAATGTTGGTCTTTCACTCAATGAATTCCCATTTACATGGGTTCTACCTATGTGTGCCATTTTTCTTTACTTTATAAGGATAAACTGCTTAGTAAAATCCTGGAGCAAATAGAAGAGGCTGTTTATACTCTTCGGCAAAGAGTTGATTTCCTACATTTTGCTGAGGCCCTGGATTTGTACTTGGTTGTCCTGCAGGCACAAAATGTCCAGTATTCACTGGCCAACCATGTGTCGCTATTGGAGCTTGCATTCCCATGGCACATTGCATGGTGCTGGAAATCTTGCCATTCCATTAGTGATTGGAGGAAGTGATGGGTTCCCAACAGGGTTGGATCAGTGGCGGAACTCTGATTATCAGACTATCAGAGATGTGCAAATTTTGATGCTTGGGGGTGCAAATTTCAATGCTTGGGGGGTGTACAAATTTCAATGCTTGGGGGTGTACAAATTTCAATGCTTGGGGGTGCGCAAATTTCAAAGCATGGGGGGATTGGGGAAAATGCGCAAAATTCAATGTTGGGGCGGGGGGATGTCAAATTTCAATGCTGAGGGGGGTTTGATTAAACTAGCGGTACGATACAGGTATGTTTATTGCTGTGGAGCTCTGCGATACGCTCATACACACCGCACATTACTGCGAGTTTTATTGCTGTGGAGCTCTGTGATACAGTAATGTGCAGTGTGTATGAATGTGAGTTTTAAACCCAATAGAATTATCTCAGAAGCACTATGTCTGAGCAAAAGGCTTTCTGGGCTTGCTATCCTAAGCATTGAAAATGCTAGAGCAAAACAGCTGGACCTAAACAGCATTGTGGACACTTTTGCAGAATTGAAGGCACGCAGACGTGTTTTATAAGATGTGGTGTTCTGTGAGTATGCAAGTTGGAAGAGTTTTCATGTTTGGATTTTTTGCCATAGCCTTTCTTATTTGGGTTAAACCATGGGGTCTATTTATAACCTGTTTTGTGTGTGTGTAGAGGGGGGGGTAGGTTGTGGGGGGGAGTGTTAGGTTTCAGGGGGGGCATACAACATTTTGCTATGGGGCCCTGTGATTTCTAGTTACGCTCCTGGTTAACGCCAACCTTGGAAAAGGGCTCGCAGTTATCCTGGGCCCTATTCCAATGTTAACGTTAAATGGAAGATTCTAATGGAAAACCTGAGCAGCTGCCGTTTTCCATTACTGCCTGCCATTTAACACCTGTAATCTGACGGAGCCACTTTCTCAGCAGCTCCAGTCGTAATCCTGGCGAGATGTTAAACGATAACACCAACGTAGCTGAGCGCTGCGTGTGTTATCTGCTCCTGGAGTTCATAGGACTCCATGGAGACAGGACGCAAGCTCTTGTAGAGCTTGAGCGAATGAGATCCAGCTGGACGGTGGAGTTCTATGCAGAACTACACTGGGAACTATTTGTGTACAGGGGCGGACTGACAACTAATGGGGCCCTCGGGCAATTGGAGATCATGGGGCTCCCTTGTGCACACACACAAAACTCCACCCATGCAAAACCCCTCCCCTTCAACGCAACATCCACATGTACATTATTGTACTAAAAAAATTATTTCTTAACTCGTTAAAATAATCTTTTTGAAAATTGTGTAAAACAAAAAATCCATTGTGCTCCCTCCAGACTTACAGCTGGCCAGCGCTCTGCCACAGCAACTTTCACCCACTCGTTGCAGCTAAGGCTGCACCACGGCACGAAAGTCCCTGTGGCAAAAAAAGGGAAACTCTCAAAGGGATCACTTTGTTTAAAAGATAGTGTACTTTACTATATTTAAGAAAGGTTTAAAATTTGTGCCTGGGAATTCTAGACCTGTGAGCTTAACATCTGTGGCTGGGAAAGTATTTGAGGGGTTACTAAGGGATAATATTCAGGAATTTATTGGGAGGTATAATGTAATTGGCAAAAATCAGCATGGTTTCATTAAACACATATCATGTCAGACTAACCTAATTATGTTCTATGAGGAAGTAAGTAGAAGTATAGATCAGGGGGTCGCAGTGGATGTGATTTGCTTAGATTTTGCCAAAGCTTTCGACACAGTTCCACACAAAAGGTTACTATTTAAATTAAGAAAAATTGGTCTAGATGAAAATACTTGTTCTTGGATAGAAAACTGGCTAAAAGATAGGGTACAGAGAGTGGTCATAAATGGTACATTTTCAAGATGGACACCAGTGGTAAGCGGTGTCCCTCAGGGGTCTGTTACAGGACCAATACAATTCAATTTATTTATAAATGACCTTGAGATAGGCATTGAAAGTCATGTATCAGTGTTTGCAGATGACACAAAACTAGGAAAAGTAATACAATGTGAGCAGGATGTTACTTCGATGCAGAGGGATTTAGATAGATTGGGGGACTGGGCACTTAAATGGCAGATGAAATTTAATCTAGATAAATGCAAAGTTATGCACTTTGGAGTGAAGAACACACAAGTTATTTATACCCTAAATGGTACGGAGTTAGGGAAATCCAAGCAGGAGAAGGATTTGGGAATAATCATAGACTTCAAACTAAGTAACAATGTGCAATGTCAAACAGCAGCCGCCAAGGCCAGCAAAGTATTGGCATGCATTAAAAGGGGAGTTCACTCACGGGATGAAAACATAATTTTGCCTCTGTATAAATCAATGGTCAATTAAATCAATAAATAACTTGTGTGTTATGCCGTGCAATTTTGGGCACCGGTCTTAAAAAAAGATATTATAGCGCTAGAAAAAGTGCAGAGACGGGCAACTAAATTAATAAGGGGAATGGAAGGGTTAAGTTATGAGGAAAGACTAACAAGCTTAAACCTGTTTAGTTTAGAGAAACGGCGCCTTAGAGGGGATCTGATAACCTTATATAAATATATACGGGGCCATTATCAACCATTGTCTGATAACCTATTCATTAACAGGTCTATACATAGGACAAGGGGTCATCCATTTAGACTGGAAGAAAGAAAATTTAGCTTAAAGCATAGGAAGGGTTATTTTACGGTGAGAACAATAAAGCTGTGGAATTCTCTGCCTGTTGAGGTGGTTGGGTCAGAGTCTGTACAGACTTTTAAAAAACGACTGGATGACTTTCTGCAGACACAGTATATTAAGGGTTATAATATTTAATATGTGGGTAAAAGCTTCTTGATCCAAGGAGAAATCTGAGGCCATTCTGGGGTCAAGAAGGAATTCATTTCAGACTGGGTTTTTTGCCTTCTTTTGGATCAACAGCAGTAGGTTATGTGGGAGAGGCTGAACCCGATGGACGCATGTCTTTTTTCAGCCTATGTAACTATGTAACTGACACACTGCACATTACAGAGCTCCAAAGCAATAAAACTCACGGCAATGTGCGGTGTGTATGAGTGTATCCCAGAGCTCCACAACAATAAAACTCACAGTAATGTTTTGTTTTCACGCAGGTTCCCCTTTTTTTATTTCTAGGCATATCCCCTATTTTTTATCTAGACAGGTCCCCCTTTTTGTTTCTATGCAGGTCTCCCTTTTTATTTCTAGGCAGGTCCCCCGTTTCTAGGCAGGTCCCCTTTTTTTATATGCAGATCCCGTTCTTTCTGGACAGGTCCGATTTTTGTTTATATGCAGGTCCCTTTTTCTTGGCAGGTCCCCTTTTTTTCTAGGCAGGTCCTGTTTTTTGTTTCTAGGCAGGTCCCCTTTTTGTTTATATGCAGGTCCCGTTTTTTTCTAGGCACATCCCCTTTTTTTATATGCAGGTCCCATTTTTTTCTAGGCAGGTCCCCTTTTTGTTTATATGCAGTCCAGTTTTTTCTAGGCAGGTCCCCCTTTTTTTATATGCAGGTCCCGTTTTTTCTAGGCAGGTCTCCTTTTTTTATAGACAGGGCCCCATTTTTTTTTCTAGGCAGGCAGCCCCCCCCCCATCGCCACTCACCAGACGGGCCTGGCTGCTCCTCCACGATGTTACCTCCTCTCCTGCCTGGACCCTGGATGATGTGAGGTCACGTTGGTGGGTCATGTAACCCGCCAATGTGAATCTCACCAGTCACGCAAGAGGGGGTGGCCTCGCCAATGTAGCGTGTCACTACCAGACTCGAGTTCCGAGTGTGGGAGCCGAGGCACGTTGCAGCTCCAGCGCCACTGCCGACCAGAAAAATGGCGGGCCCAGTACTGTCAATGCGTGCAGAAACCAGGCGCTACTGTTACATAGACTACCAACCCACTGGCCCTCGGGCAGTGCCCGATGGGTCAGTCTGCCCCTGTTTGTGTACCTCTCCTGCGGAGCGAGGAAGCGGCAACTCGGACCACTCTTGCCACCATGGGATCTAAGGTGAGTGTCATGCCCCATGATTTAGGATTTATTGTATATTTTTCTGTTTTGTGTTGATTCTTTGCTGCTTACATGCTATTGATTTCATAACTATTTTGTCCCTGCTGGGTTTCCTTAGCTTGCTGTATCCAGCTAGTTTACACCCCTTTGCTCAGTGTCTTGTTCTAAGGGACTTCCTGGTTACATAGCAGCCATTCTGTGTTCACTGCTGGACAAAACGAATGTCTTTTTACCTGCATTGCTGTACACTATTATAAAGATTGTCAGTCTGATCATTAAACTCTTCAACTGGATTCATCTTTCCATCTGCTGAACTTCATCGTGTGAGCACTGGTCAAATACAGACTTCGCTAGTCAAAAGCACCCACACCTCACAGCTTTGCTTAGGGAAGCAGAATAGTGAGTATGGGCTTTAATGGTGGGCTTAGTTTTGTGTGTTATGTTATTTTGCTTACATGCAGCCACTTAACACCCGGGTCTGAAAGAAGTTATTCTTTTTAGAATAACATCAGATGCACATGGGCAGCTAAACTGATTTTAAATAAACTTGATTTTTATTTTTATGTGCTATACGGGGAATTTATGGTACCTTCTTCCGGACATATGTTCGGTTCTTTTGTGCATTATAATTTTTGAGGGTTTAATCCCTATTTAGGTACCTTATTGGCCTATTTTCTTTCCTGTTTTGGTTCGCACATCGACAGCTAGCTGGATGGAATAGCTTGTTCTCCATCTGCTGGGGCAACATTAGCATCTCCCATACAAAGTATAGGAGACGCTAATATACAGTAACCTGAAGCTACATTCGAGATGCAGAGTTCATCTTATGTCTTGATGTAATATGCCATTAATAAAAAGAGCAGAGCTCTTGATGTTCTACTGAACGGCTCGAGCACTGTGCTTAAAGACAACATTGGAATAAGGCCCCCTGTCACTAATAGAATTATGGATTAGCTAGGATTTTGATACAGAGGCCATGTACAGTTTTTTTCCTTTATATACGGAGTCATGGTTTGCTCCCTGGTGTCTTTAATCTGGACCTGTAGCTTGCTGTCTGTGCTGATATGTCTTGCAAGTAAACTAATTGGCGCTGTCTGTTTTTTTTTTCCCCCAAAATCTTTTTAGGGAGAATGTTAAAGTTTGCACTTGAGGCAATCAGTACATTGCATACCGTTCAAAAGTTAGACGTTCAGAGAAAATAGAAATAAGTATACAAAAAAGCAAGCAGGGATCCAGCACTCCAGAAGCAAGGTCGTGTTTTATTTACAACAGCGACATTTTGGTAGAACACCCAGCCTTTTCCCATAAAAAAAAAAGGCCTGGGTGTTCAAGAATGGCCGAAATGGTGATGTTGTAAATAAAATATGTCCTTGCTTTTGGAGTGCCGGGTCCATGCTTGCTTTTTTGTCTATAAGGTGGTGGCCCCCATGGCACCCAATTTCCACTGCTTCTCTGTAGCACGGCACCGTTGCATCATATGAGTCCCGTCACCCCCTTCCTGCTTTTCAGAGATATAAATATAGTCATGTACAATAAAAGTGATGTCAGTACACCGGGCATATAAGCAAAATTGGTTCAAGCAAATGATAGAACAATTTTCTTGAACTGTTTCGTATCGATTAGGTATATTTGTGTCCAAACATCTTAAAGATATGTCTCATTACAAGAGGAGGAATAAAACAACCAGAGAACCAATAACTGGGGATAAACTGGGATTGAGGGGGGAATGGAAGGGAAGGGGGAAGTTACATCTTAACTTGGCAAGTGAGTGTTATTACAATAATTGATCATCAAAATCAAAGTTAGCAGTAGACAATACCATGCTGCCAGGTAGCAGGGTCATTGTGGTTAGGTGACGTGGAATGATTGCGTCATCGTAATAGGAATTTTAACCACCAGTACCAGGTTGTGAAGTATTGTATTTTCCCTTCCATCTCTCGTATTTGTTCCACCCAGCTAATCCAATCAAACACTGATAGGGGAGAGGTTTGCCTCCAGTAAACCTGAATCAATTATTTTGCTGCAAAGTTTTCTAAGATGCAGGGCCGATGGTGGTACCAGGTGTAGTAGTACAATGGTTGGGGACTGGGGAGAAGGACATTTACAGGACGTGATATCATTCAGTGGTGTCACAAGCGGGGTGCGGTGGTGCGGCCCACACCGGTGACATCACCCCTAGGGTGACACCCTAAAAAAATATTATTTCTTTTACAAAGTATTTTACCAGGATGGATACATTGAGATTTCTCTCATTTTCAAGTATGTCCTGGGTAGGCAAGGCCTAGGCCGGCACTTTCCAGGAGGTGACAAAAAAAAACACCACTAAAGGGGTTTTTCACAGAGCACCGAAATGACGCCAACATTTAGGTGTTCTGTTGTTCCCCACACTTCGGGGAATCAAATTTCCCCGCCCTGTGGTGAATTCATCATTCTCCGCAGGGTCCCCGGAGTGCAGGGAATCAGCCGCCGAATGCCGCTGCCGCAAACCCATCACACACCGCTGCTAACCCGCTGGACAGCCACCAAACACAGCTGATGAGACGTCGGACACCGCGCTTACCAGTCGCAAATAAAAACGACAAGCCACCTGACGGGTGGAAAAAAAATACTATTGAAAGTGTCAAAATTTAAACACTGTTTTAAAAAAACTACTGAACAAAAATGTCTGGAATTAACATATAAAGGTCCTATGAATGGTAATAAAAAGTTCTGTTACAGAAAAAAGAAAATCCGCTATTAAAAAAAAATGGAAATGGACATGAGGCGAACTCTCTAAACGACATCGGAGTGCTGAATTAAAACACCTTTATTGACTACAATAAAATAAATATGCGAAGAATGAACAGTGAATAAAAACATATACAGTGGGGCAAAAACGTATTTACAGGGTTATTCAAAGAGATTCGAAAAGTCACCGCACGTTCGGTGACTTTTCGTTCTCTTCAATTCGGTTCCTTTTGCTGATTCCTTTTCGGTGACCCTGCGGTGTATTGAGCAAGCACCCACCACAGGGTCCCCAAATTGCAGGGAAAAGTCGCCGCAAACCTGACGAAAACTAACCGCAAAACCCACCGAATGCACGCAGAAAAGCCACAAAAACATCTGGATTAACCTGCCGAAAACCAAGCCCGAGCAAGAGCCGAACACAGCCGAAGCAGCTGAGACCGCAGACGAGGGAGGTGA
This sequence comes from Leptobrachium leishanense, assembly GCA_009667805.1. NCBI lineage: Eukaryota > Metazoa > Chordata > Amphibia > Anura > Megophryidae > Leptobrachium > Leptobrachium leishanense. The sequence continues at coordinate 74,394,577 of CM019073.1, read as the reverse complement.
ATAAATTAGCAAAATAGTTTGTGTGAATCTGAAAATGAAACGCTGTTTGCAAAGAAACTACTGAGCGAAAATGTCTGAAATTTGCATATGAGGTCCAGGGAATGATAATAAAGAGGGCTGTTACAGAAAAAATAAGTAAACTTAAAAAAAAAATCAAAAAAAAAAATCGGACTTTTAAAAAAAATAATTAAGAAAAATGCTTAAAATATCTTAACCCCTTAGTGACCGGGCGGTTTTACACGAATCCGTCCGTTCGTGACCGCTGCTGTTTTTACGTTTCTGCGCTCTTAGTGTTTACGTCAAATTTTCCTCTTACTCGTTTATGTAACCCACACATATTTTACACTGTTTTTCTCGTCACTAAATGGACTTTATAAAGATACCATTTTTTTCATCATTTCATATAATTTACTATAAAAAATATTGTGAAATATGACACAAAAATTGAAAAAACACACTTTTTCGAACTTTGACCCCCAAAATTTCTTATGTATCAACAACCGTCAAAAAAAATTAATTGCTTAGTAGTTTCTAAATTTAGTACTGAGTTTAGCAATACCCAATGTTTACATATTCCTCGCTTTTTTCCTTATTTTATGCAACAATAAGTGCAAGTAGCACTTTGCCATTTCCAAAGAGTTTATTTTCAAAACTAGTGATAGTGACATTGTAACACTGATATCTGTCACTAATTCCTGAATAACCCTCCACATATACATATTTTTTTAAAGTACACAAATCAAGGTATTAAACTTGGGGTATTTTGACTCTTTCCATGCAAACCATTTTACCACAAATCTATGCCAAAGTTTGAGAAAAAAAAAAATTTGGTGATTTTTTTTTTGAACGCAATTTAAGAATACATGTACTGTGAACTTTAAGGTTTACTGCCAAAAAGCACCCCAAAATATGTTCAGCAACATCTTCTGAGTAAATTGATACCACCCAAGTATAGGTATGTCGGGTCATTTGGGGGCTAAAAGGCCTTATTTGGGGTGTGCGCATTTCAGTTTTCCAACTTGGAATTTTCACATTTCGTCATCATGCACCCATGTCCTATTTGGGACATTTTTGAAGCCGGCCAAAGTAATTTACCCCCATCAAACCATATATTTTTAAAAAGGGCACACCCTAGGGTGCTTCAAAGAGTTGTATTTTAACACTTTCCATGCACTAGCTCTATGTCAAACTTTCAGGTAGTCACTTTTTGTGTTATTTTTTCACACACATTGTACTTTAGGCATGAATTGTCAAATCCAGTTATGGGTTACTGCCAAAAAACACCCCAAAATATGTTCAGCAACATCTTCTGAGTAAATTGATACCACCCATGTATAGGTATGTCGGGTCATTTGGGGGCTAATAGGCCTTATTTGGGGGGTGCGCATTTCAGTTTTCCAACTTGGAATTTTCACATTTCGTCATCATGCACCCATGTCCTATTTGGGACATTTTTGAAGCCGGCCAAAGTAATTTACCCCCATCAAACCATATATTTTTAGAAAGGGCACACCCTGGGGTGCTTCAAAGAGTTGTATTTTAACACTTTCCATGCACTAGCTCTATGTCAAACTTTCAGGTAGTCACTTTTTGTGTTATTTTTTCACACACATTGTACTTTAGGCATGAATTGTCAAATCCAGTTATGGGTTACTGCCAAAAAACACCCCAAAATATGTTCAGCAACATCTTCTGAGTAAATTGATACCACCCATGTATAGGTATGTCGGGTCATTTGGGGGCTAATAGGCCTTATTTAGGGGGTGCGCATTTCAGTTTTCCAACTTGGAATTTTCACATTTCGTCATCATGCACCCATGTCCTATTTGGGACATTTTTGAAGCCGGCCAAAGTAATTTACCCCCATCAAACCATATATTTTTAGAAAGGGCACACCCTAGGGTGCTTCAAAGAGTTGTATTTTAACACTTTCCATGCACTAGCTCTATGTCAAACTTTCAGGTAGTCACTTTTTTGGTTATTTTTTCACACACATTGTACTTTAGGCATGAATTGTCAAATCCAGTTATGGGTTACTGCCAAAAAACACCCCAAAATATGTTCAGCAACATCTTCTGAGTAAATTGATACCACCCATGTATAGGTATGTCGGGTCATTTGGGGGCTAATAGGCCTTATTTGGGGGGTGCGCATTTCAGTTTTCCAACTTGGAATTTTCACATTTCGTCATCATGCACCCATGTCCTATTTGGGACATTTTTGAAGCCGGCCAAAGTAATTTACCCCCATCAAACCATATATTTTTAGAAAGGGCACACCCTAGGGTGCTTCAAAGAGTTGTATTTTAACACTTTCCATGCACTAGCTCTATGTCAAACTTTCAGGTAGTCACTTTTTGTGTTATTTTTTCACACACATTGTACTTTAGACATGAATTGTCAAATCCAGTTATGGGTTACTGCCAAAAAACAACCCAAAATATGTTCAGCAACATCTTCTGAGTAAATTGATACCACCCATATATAGATTTGTTCTGTTGTTTTTGGGGTGCTACGCCAATCTTTGACATGTGCTTGTCAATTTTCTAATTTGACATACAGTATCTTCTTTGCTTATCTTCTTTTTAGGGGCCTTTTTACATACCCCAGTTTTATGAACGTGCATATATTTGGTAAGCTAACACCCCAAAGTATTGTAAATGGAGTGTTTTTATGCTATGGATGCATCCGTTTGCTCCAAACAAATTGGATACAGTTTGGTGGTCATTTTTCATTTTCACACCCACATCAGTTTTGGACTGTGATTTAGGAGACACTGTTGTTTGTTACTGCATGAAAACTCTCCAGGTTGTTTTCTGCAAGGTCTCCTGAGTACACCCATGCCCCCCATGCATAGGTTTGCCAGGATTTTGGGAAGGTTCAAATACAATTTTTATGACTTTGTCATTGGAGTTGAAATTGAGATTATTTCTTCAGCTAGGCCTATCTTTGGTTTTGGGTCTACCGCATACCCCAGTTTGAATTATTGCCAGAAAATTGTTTATATTTGTTATGTTGACACCCCAAGGTATTGCATATGGAGTGCTTTGATGCCATGGATGCAACGGTTTTAGCCCAAAACATTTGAGAAGGTGTGTGGCGGTAATTTTTCAATTTTCAAATTTTTACGCCCACAGTAGTTTTGGACTGTGATTTAGGAGACACTGTTGTTTTGTACATGAAAAACTCTCCAGGTTGTTTTCTGCAAGATCTCCTGAGTACACCCATGCCCCCCATGCATAGGTTTGCCAGGATTTTGGGAAGGTTCAAATACAATTTTTATGACTTTGTCATTAGAGTTGAAATTGAGATTATTTCTTCAGCTAGGCCTATCTTTGGTTTTGGGTCTACCGCATACCCCAGTTTGAATTATTGCCAGAAAATTGTTTATATTTGTTATGTTGACACCCCAAGGTATTGCATATGGAGTGCTTTGATGCCATGGATGCAACGGTTTTAGCCCAAAACATTTGAGAGGTGTGTGCGGTAATTTTTCAATTTTCAGATTTTTACGCCCACAGTAGTTTTGGACTGTGATTTAGGAGACACTGTTGTTTGTTACTGCATGAAAACTCTCCAGGTTGTTTTCTGCAAGATCTCCTGAGTACACCCATGCCCCCCATGCATAGGTGTGCAAAGATTTTGGCAAAATACAGCACCAATTGTAGAACATAAAAATGTACAAATAAAATGTAAAAGTCTGGTGCCTGTCAAACTGGGGATGCTCTCTAGGGGGGCACAGGCTGTTGTCACTGAAGTGCATGAAACGCAAAATGTTTTCATACCTTCTACGTGACATTGATTGGGGTAAATGGGGGTAGAGCAGATGGGGCTACTGCTCCAGTAGGAGCGAATTGAGGGCTTCTTTATGATGCCCTCAGCATAGTAAGTGCCCAGAATTTCAGAAATTCTGGCACATCTAGCGGGGTCCATTGCTGCCTTGCCAAGTAGGAGTCTGGCTTCGCAGCACAATGCTGATGGGCATACAGATTTGATTGGGCCACGATGTGGCCCAACAAATCATCCCCCATAAACACCTGCAAAAACTGTGTGGCGGTAAATCCTGCAACATCAATATTGATGCCAGGATTTGCCGTGAAAGGAGGGATATCTGGCCTCTGGCGATGAGGCACTACCCACTCCTCAGCTGGAGCTGTGCGTCTCCTTCTGGCAGGTGGTGACCCAGGATCTGCATCAGAAACATCACTAGATACATCAGCCAGCGTAGATAATGTATCTAGCGACGTCTCTGAGCAGTTAGCGGGGTCGAAATGAGGGTCTGAGTCTGACGCAGATGCCTCAGATTCTGACGCCAGGATGGCATATGCCTCCTCGGCGCTGTACACCCTCTCAGACATTATATATAATAGATTATAAAATTTTATAATTATTATATATATATAAGCGGATTGTTGGTTCTTAGAAGAACCGTTGGGTTTCACAAGAAAATACAAATAAACACCTAAATCTCTCTAAATCCCTCTAAACCTGCCTCAATTCTTCTAAATCTCCCTAAAATCTCTCTAAATCTGCCTCAATTTTTCTAATCTCACTAAATCTCACTAAAATCTCTAACCTGTCAAATCTGATCTCTCTCTCTCGCTCACCAAAACACAAGTGAGGAGAGGGGGGAGAATCACAGAGGTCAGAGCCAATATTTACAAAATATTGACCTGACCTGACAAATTAGAAATTTTATTTTGATTTTTTATAACTTCTGATTGGATGTTGCTAGCCTGCCTCTCTGATGAGGCAGGCTAGGAACATCCCACTCAGCCCCAAGATGACCCTGCCCTTAGAACCCTAACCCTACCCCTAACCCTAACCCTACCCCTAACCCTACCCCTAACCCTACCCTAACCCTACCCCTAACCCTAACCCTAACCCTAACCCTACCCCTAACCCTACCCCTAACCCTAACCCTACCCCTACCCCTAACCCTAACCCTAACCCTAACCCTACCCCTAACCCTAACCCTAACCCTACCCCTAACCCTACCCCTAACCGTCAGTTTATTTTATTTATTTTTATTTTATTTTACTTTTTTTTCACTTTTTTTTACACTTTTTTTTACTCTGCTGGGTGCCTTGATCCCTCGAGGCACCCAGCAGAGCACCTGATCACTGATGTGATCGTTTTTGTACTGAGTGCCACGATACCTCGTGGCACTCAGTACTTCCTGCCGCTACCGGAAGTGATCCTCGGGGGGAGCGATCACGGACGGACCGGCGGCAGGTAAGCATATTGCAAGGATGCCTCGATGTCGAGGCATCCTTGTAATATACTCAGAGCAGCTGGAAGCGATCTGATCGCTTCCAGCGCTCTCTAGAAGTGCCGGGCACCTCTCCGGTGAAACCGGATGTTGATCGCTCCCGGGGAGCGATCACATGGTGCCCCGGCACTTCTAAACGCCATTGCACGGCTGCCTGGACTCCCAGGCAGCCTGCAATGGCGTTTGAGCTGCTGGAAGCGATCCGATCGCTTCCAGCGCTCAAAAAACGCAGGACGTACCATGTACGTCAGCGGTCTAAGAGAGACCCGCTGCAATGACGTACATGGTACGTCCTCGGTCCTTAAGGGGTTAAAAAATCTATAAATAAAGAGACTCTTTACTGCAGAATTTTATAATGAACGGTTTATTAGATATTGAATTAAAACCGGAATATTTTTAACAAGTCTATGGGATTCTACTGAATAAACTTGCCGAATTAAACCACCGAATGGCAGGGCATTAGGGGAACCTTTCACTGCTGGTTTGTGTTCTCTGAATAGCCGAAGCAGTGCTTCTCTATGGGATTTTCACTGCCCTCGAACAGGCACCGACTGTGCAGTCAATTCGCCAAGATTTGTCGAATTGCCTGCTCTCTGGATAGCCGAATGGCCAGGAAAGGTAACCGAACGCTGATTTTCAGCGTTCGGTTACCTTTCCCAAGCAATTCGGATCTCTTTGGATAACCCTGATAGTCAGCCACCAATTGTGCAGGTTCTCCCATTTAAAAACATGAGAGAGGCCTGTAATTGTCATCATAGGCACACTTCAACTATGAGAGACAAAATGAGAAAAAAAATCCAGAAAATCACATTGTCTGATTTTTAAAGAATTTATTTGCAAATTATGGTGGAAAATAAGTATGTGGTCACCTACAGTACAGTACAAACAAGCAAGATTTCCGACTCTCACAGACCTGTAACGTCTTCTTTAAGAGGCTCCTCTGTCCTCCACTCGTTACCTGTATGAATGGGACCTGTTTGGACTTGTTATCAGTATAAAAGACACCTGTCCACCACCTCAAACAGACACACTCCAAACTCCACTATGGCCAAGAACAAAGAGCTGTCGAAGGACACCAGAAACAAAATTGTAGACCTGCACCAGGCTGGGAAGACTGAATCTGCAATAGGCAAGCAGCTTGGTGTGAAGAAATCAACTGTGGGAGCAATAATTAGAAAATGGAATACATACAAGACCACTGATAATCTCCATCGATCTGGGGCTCCACGCAAGATCTCACCCCGTGGGGTCAAAATGATCACAAAAACTGTGAGCAAAAATCCCAGAACCACACGGGGGGACCTAGTGAATGACCTGCAGAGAGCTGGGACCAAAGTAACAAAGGCTACCATCAGTAACACACTACGCCGCCAGGGACTCAAATCTTGCAGTGCCAGACGTGTCCCCCTGCTTAAGCTAGTACATGTCCGGGCCCATCTGAAGTTTGCTAGAGAGCATTTGGATGATCCAGAATAGGATTGGGATAATGTCATATGGTCAGATGAAACCAATGTAGAACTTTTTGGTAAAAACTCAACTCGTCGTGTTTGGAGGAGAGAGAATGCTGAGTTGCATCCAAAGAACACCATACCTACTGTGAAGCATGGTGGCGGAAACATCATGCTTTGGGACTGTTTTTCTGCAAAGGGATCAGGACGACTGATCCGTGTAAAGGGAAGAATGAATGGGGCCATGTATCGTGAGATTTTGAGTGAAAACCTCCTTCCATCAGCAAGGGCATTGAAGATGAAATGTGGCTGGGTCTTTCAGCAGGACAATGATCCCAAACACACCGCCCGGGCAACGAAGGAGTGGCTTCTTGAGAAGCATATCAAGGTCCTGAAGTGGCCTAGCCAGTCTCCAGATCTCAACCCCATAGAAAACCTTTGTAGGGAATTGAAGGTCTGTGTTGCCCAGCGACAGCCCCAAAACATCACTGCTCTAGAGGAGATCTGCATGGAGGAATGGGCAAAATACCAGCAACAGTGTGTGAAAACCTTGTGAAGACTTACAGAAAACGTTTGACCTCTGTCATTGCCAACAAAGGATATATAACAAAGTACTGAAATGGACTTTTGATATTGACCAAATACTTATTTTCCACCATAATTTGCAAATAAATTCTTTAAAAATCAGACAATGTGATTTTCTGGATTTTTTTTTCTCATTTGTCTCTCATAGTTGAAGTGTACCTATGATGACAATTACAGGCCTCTCTCATCTTTTTAAGTGGGAGAACCTGCACAATTGGTGGCTGACTAAATACTTTTTTGCCCCACTGTACACAGTAATGAATTTATAACACGCAGGTATAAGACTAAAGCAATAATATTTAGTACAAAGTCAGTGCCCTATAAATCGTTTTGTCAATGGAACAAAAACCACAACTAATCGGCACTTGTGTTAATAGCTGACCATCAGTATTATTCATAACCTCATTATCAGCTGAAATGGATTTATTGAGAACCAAGCTACACCAGAGATATAACCGGAGCACAAAATTTACCTAGGCTTCCTTAGTCTGGCTACTTTGTATATAGATTATGCCAATTCAATACTGGAACGAGCAATAATTATGGCCACAATTTAACAGCATTAATCAGACCCATACACAGCGGTGGAATGAAATATCGACTGCTTGTTATCCATAGTTAATATAAATCGACTAGGCAACTGACCCTAGCTTGAGTAGATTTCTATTCGATTCGAACACGAGTTTGATTCGAACATTGCCCGTTCGGCCGTTCAGCGAACTTCGAACTTTTCAGGCCGTTCGCAAAAAGTTTTAAAAAAAAATTAAAAAATTAAAAAATGCTTCAAAATCTAAAAATAAAGAGACTCTTTACTGCAGAATATTATAAGCAACAGTTTATTAGATATTTTGAATTAAAACGGGAATATTTTTAACATTGAAGCATATGGGATAAAACAATCTTGCTGCTAAAACATCAGGCAGACGAGGCCCTCTAATCAGGCACTGTAGAGGGCAGCCCGCAGGGATCCCTTGAGCATGCGGCCGCCGGATGACAGAGCTGCAACTGTAGGGGCTAGCCGGCCGGGTGCATGTGGCAGAGAGGCGGCGCAGGGAGGGAGCCACTGCACCTGCAGCCACGGCAGACCCCCCCCCCACAACCAGGATCCAGGGAGCCTCCACTGACTGACCATCAGGCTAAGGTAAGGCGACACATTTCTAAAAAAAAAAATCCGAGGCCATTTTTAAATGTCCCAAGGAACATAAAATAAAACTTTTTTTTTCTTTCTTTCTAATACTCACCGGATTCCTGGATCCACCAACAAGTGCAGCCTCCCGTCTCCCACACTGTTAGACGCTGCATACACTGGCGCGCTGTGTGAAGCTTCTGAGAAGATACGCTATTATTGTAGAGAGAATGATGCAAAATGCGCAGCTAATACACTAATAGCGTATCTTCTCAGAAGTATACTTGTTACTTACCCTGCTTGTTCTGAGGACCCGATCTGTTGCCGGCTTTGCCTGCCATTTGACTATTCTCTCTGTGTACTCCCTGCCTGTTCTGTTTGTCTCCTGTTGCTACTGGTGTGCGCCGATTCTCACCATATACAGTAGCACAGTAAAAGTGCCTAAACGTTGCTGACCCGGCTTTGTTATAACAACTACTCTCGCTCTGCGCCCCTGTCTGGTATATTCCGCTGCTTGTTACTGCTGGTGCGCATCCATCCTGCCATATACTACAGCACAGTACAAACATATTGATCTCAGTCTGTGGTGTATATTGTTGGAGCTTTCTCCCTGGCCTGTGTGGCTGCTAGAGGTTAGGTTTAGTGGTCTAGTGGACCATCCTAAGGATCGGAGGGTTAGAGGTCTGTTACCAGGGATCCTATCAGGTCTGTCCTGGGGAATCGTTACAAATATGCGGTGAAAGTCGCAGCAAATGTTAATGCTCATGCAATTTTAATGCACCTGTTGTTACTTTCATCCAAAGCCTGCATACTTTTCACCATAATTTAGCCAAAAAATTACTAAACTTGTTCTGCATGTCCTAAAACGTCTCCTCTTTTCATACAGGCTGCCACCCCAAGCAGTTGTTTAAGAACAGCTTAAAAGGAAAACCATTTACCGTCATTTGAAATGTCATTTTTTTCTTTTTAAATGTTTCTATACATCCTTCAAATCCGCCACTTCACGGGCAGGTTATGGGATCTCCTAGGCACGATATTTGAAGAAATTTTTCATTTTTATTTTTAACCTTTATGTCATGGAAAAATCACTGTTCCTTTAAAAACTTTTTTTTTTTACTTTTTGTCCTTGTTTCCTGTCACCCATAAACCTTTCATGGCAAATATCTTGCATATATGCCCTCTTGGGCAATCGAACGTTCGAGTCCCATTGACTTGCATTGAGTTTGAATCGTGTTGTAAGGGCAGGGACTGTGATCCCTGTATAGTGTTGTGCGTATGGAACCCAATGGCAAGCCGTCAAAGAAGAACGAAATATTTACTGGGATGAAAAGGAATATAAGTCCAAACAAAAGACTATTAGTCAAAAGGTATTCTTGGTTAGAACAAAGTCCAGAAAAAGGGTTGCAGAAGGAGGTAACGTGGGCTGTGGCCTTTGAGACGAGCCTGGGTTGTGGATCTGGAACTGATACCGTGGTCGTGGAACAGCCTGGATGCAGGATCTGGAGCTGGTAGCGTGGTAGCGGAAGCAAGTCTGGTTGCAGGATCTGGAACTGGTACCGTGGTAGCGGAAGCAAGTCTGGATGCAGGATCTGGAGCTGGTACCGTGGTAGCGGAGTAAGCCTGGAGGCAGGATCTGGAGCTCAGGATTCACTTGGAACAGGAACGAAGAGGGAACACTGGATAACTGAAGCGGTGAACCACAGTATAACCTGGTTAATGAACTGAGAAAGGCGGCAGGTTTAAATAGGGTTCAGAGGACCATAAGAACACCGTTCACCTGGGACTCGTAGGTGGAGCTGGGATACCTGAGTTCTTGATAGGTTAATTGGGGGCATACGAGGATCTCCAGTACAGGTGTCATGCAGTACCCTTAAGTGACCAGCAGAGGGCGCCAGAGTACCAAGGTCTTCGTGTCTTAAGAGGGTAGGCGATCGCGTGCGCGCTTCATTCCTCTTCATTTGGATCCTGTCGGCGGCGTGGGGTGGATCCTGGGCTCTCTCCTCCAGCTCACGAACAGGAAGTGCAGAACGACGCACCACGAGGGACTTCAGGTAAGTATGGTGCAAGTCCCAGCATAGCGGTCGTGGTTGGGTGCGGGCCGCGGCGCGAGGCATTACACGTTTACGCGTTCGAATTTGAACTTTTTCAAGTGTTCGTGTTCGAATGCGAACCGAACACGGTGTTCGGCCCATCCATATTTTATATACACCGGACACTTAGGAAGCACCTTTTTTACAGAGTCGCCCTTCCATAGCATCTCTGTCCAATACCTCTATATAGACTATATGCATGTGTGTATACAAGCACAAATTACATGCGTTGTTTATCTAACACACACAGGGCCCTATTACAATCTTCGCGTAAACGTTTGCGCAGGCACAAAAACGCATTAACGTGAGGGGTAAAACCCTTTGCGCTGAACGTCGTATTACAATGTCAGCGCAACAAACGCACGTATTTGTCTACCGCGGGTGAACCTGCGCGAACGTACTTTACTGCACGTGTCCTAAACTTAACATTCTGAGTGCATACGCGAATGAACGCTGATACGTGGATGGTATTACAATCTATGCGCAGGATTTAATGCTCAGCCTTTGCGCGCATAATTTTAGCAACTCCTAAAAGCTGGTGTTAATGGCAAATCTGACCGACCTGGCCGAACCCAAATACACCAGCCCAAAAAAAATGCAGCAAAGTATAGTTACACATTCTACTCATACCAAACCAATAAATTTGAGAAGTTGTGTGTGCATTTATTGCTGCAGCATATATACTCAGATTGACTTTGGCAGGCGCAAAAACCTAGCGTGAGATAATTGTGGTTCTTAATTCTGATTGGCTGAATCGCGTGAAAAAAACAGGGCCCTATTACAATCTTCGCGCAAACATTTGTGCTGGTGCAAAAACGCATTAACGCGAGGGGTAAAACCCTTTGCGCTGAACGTTGTATTACAATGTCAGCGCAACAAACCACAATTATCTCACGCTAGGTTTTTGCGCCTGCCAAAGTCAATTTGAGTATATATGCTGCAGCAATAATAAATGCACACACACAACTTCTCAAATTTATTGGTTTGGTATGAGTAGAATGTGTAACTATACTTTGCTGCATTTTTTTTGGGCTGGTGTATTTGGGTTCGGCCAGGTCGGTCAGATTTGCCATTAACACCAGCTTTTAGGAGTTGCTAAAATTATGCGCACAAAGCTATGCGTTAAATCCTGCGCATAGATTGTAATACCATGTAGTACCAGCGTTAATTTGCTTTTGCTCTCACAATGTTAACGCTGGTACTACATGGTATTACAATCTATGCGCAGGATTTAACGCATGGCCTTTGTGCGCATAATTTTAGCAACTCCTAAAAGCTGGTGTTAATGGCAAATCTGACCGACCTGGCCGAACCCAAATACACCAGCCCAAAAAAAAATGCTGCAAAGTATAGTTACACATTCTACTCATACCAAACCAATAAATTTAAGTTGTGTGTGCATTTATTATTGCTGCAGCATATATACTCAGATTGACTTTGGCAGGCGCAAAAACCTAGCGTGAGATAATTGTGGTTCTTAATTCTGATTGGCTGAATCGCGTGAAAAAAACCGTCCGCACACTGGATTCTGCGCGCAACGTTGCTGCACACGTATTTGTGCGCGTTCGTTTTAAGCGCGTTATTGCTCGGCGGATGAAAAAATGCGCGAGGATTGTAATTCCAGCATTGATTTACATGCGTTAACGGTTAACGCACAAATTCACGCATGGCGTGAACGTTTTAACGCGAAGATTGTAATAGGGCCCACAGACGCAAGAACTATATTGTGCACAATCACTAATATTTCTGAGGCATGCATGTATTGTTTGTCTCTGTTGCTAATAGAATTGTGCTTGGCATCTGGTATTAACATATACGTTTAAGACTTTGCAGCTGGTTTTCATATATTTCAGACTGTTTTATAACTCATTTAAGATATTTCTATTAAGATGTTATACTTTATATTTTGTTGAAGATAAATTCCCACAGGACACTAGGTGGCGCAACTTCCCCAGTGATATTCCTTCAACCAGTATCGTGAATAGAGTTACACACATACGATTATTAAGCACATCTCTCTTTATATGACCTTAAATAGAATACTATCTTTTAATGGTACACAAGTAGCCACCGGCATCCAACGTGCTTTCCTATATTTCATATCTAAGTACAGTATATTTGATTATGACATCACATGCCACTATATCTACATATAAATTTAGATGCGCCACTTTCACCTTTAAGGCTGGTCGTCCACTGGCATCATAATCGAGCCACCGATATGGTCACCCGATTACGGACAACGCCATTGGCCGATCAGGGTCGTCCACTGGAAGCATCTGTGGACGACCCAGATCGGCCGATAGACCGGCCACCAGGAGCAAAAAAAAAAGTGACAGGGCGCTGCGGGGAGAAAATAAACTGTTTTTTGAGCCTCAAAGACAGCCCCTGTCCAGCGCGGCTGGCTCATGCTGATATAAAAAACGGCCCCCCTCCCCCTGCTGCTGTATGTGTTTCAAGACGAGGTGGAGTAACGCTGAGCCAGCTCATTGAAAAAAAGAAAGATGCGACGAAGAAAGCCTTGTCTTTTTTTTTAAAAAAAAAAAACGGAACCAAAACGTAGCCAACAAAATACAGGAAAATACCTAAAAAATCCTAAAATATCAATAAATAAAAAAGCTTTTTGCTGCAGATTGACCCCTTTGCTGCAGAGGATGTGCGGGGAGCGTCCTCATTGAATCCCATTATATGCGGGGGACGTTCCCCGCACGTCCTCCGCTTGCAGGAGCCCAGTGAGAGATCTCTCTCTCTCGTCCCACGGCGTTCTCACTTCTTGGAAGTCAGACGCCAAATTTATGGACCTCCCCACCATGCGCAATGTTGTCATTTTCAGGTGCCCCCCTGGCAATGCCGGGAGATCGCCTGAAAGGGAGGGGGGATCCTTTTGGAGATCCAATATGGACTAGCCAGGCACTGCTTAAAAGGGGAGAGTCTCCCCTTTTAATTTTAAGCGGTGCCTGGCTTTAACCCCTCAGGCACCAGGCTGTGATCCGGCACCATCCGGCTCTGCCTCCGCGTACCCCCTCACTTCCGGACGTCATCGCGCATGACGCAATGATGTCAGTTAGTCAGGGAACCCCTAGCTGCCTTCCTTTGAACCCCGATATCTCCTGAACGGTGGCAGATTGATGGCCTTTCGATGATTTTATGATACCAAACATGACCATGTTCAAAGTAAAGAATAAAAAATAATAATAAAAAAATATAATAAGACGTGTTTTTTTTTTTTTTGTGTGTTCTTTTTATTAATGCAGCAATATTGTTCCCATTTCAATTATAGTGTGAACAGTGATGCTGCACTTTTTTTTTTTTCTCTGGGGTGGGTTTGCTAAAATTCACATTGTTCCCCCCCAAAAAATGTAACGAGTCCCCATTTCTAAATTTTTTAACCAGCGCACCCCACAGAAAATATAACCGCAAAGGCTCGGATGATAAAATGTGAAAAAAAAAACACTTTACCCACTGTAGATAATTAAAAAATCTAATTTTATTGCATTTTATGTTATAATTGTGATGGATTGCACTGTGTATTCACTTGTATTTTTGTTTTAAGGTTTAGGTAATAACCCCTAGGAGGGAATGTGTTTTGTGTTGCTGCAGGTGTCTCTGCAATTAAGGGCTTAAATGGCTCCTGCTTGAGGGAGGGGTCAATGAGAAGGATTCCCACACAGGGGAAAGCTTAGAATGGGCACCGGATGAGAAATACAGAGACTGATAAGCACGTGGTGCTTCTACTACTCCTGAGGTTGGAGAGTCTGCATGGATGCAGGATAAGAAACCAAAGATTGATTTGTTTTGAGAGAGACACAGACTAGCAGCAGCAGCAGAGCTGGTTAAGTGCTAAGGTTGGCAGCGTCCCAAAAGCAAGGTTGGCAGCGTCCCAAAAGCAAGGTTGGCAAAGCGTTCCGTTATTCCTGCGTTAGTAAGGGACATATATTTTGTTAGTAAGACTCAGACGAGTTAGGCTTTGATTTCTGTTTTATTTGGTTTGTAACTCTAGCCCAAAAAGAAAGTAGGTGGATCTTTGAGATGGGTACCTGGATAGAAGGTGGTCTTAATCTGGAAATAGATGTTATTAATTGTCTGTAACTTATTGGGTTTGGTTTCGGTTTTGTTGTTTTTCATCCGTTTTTTATTCATTTTTATTTTTCACATGTTCTGTTTTTCGTTTTTACACCCCCTTTTTATAAAATAATATGGATTGTTATCTGAGTCTTATATATTTTTATTTGTCTCCATCTCTATGACACCGGCTTTTTTAATATCCACTTTTGACATCATCATCTTCCACTCTATACCGGTTTTACATTGGAGTATTCGAACTAAGGAAGTTATAACATCCACTAAATGACTGCATTAAGATGGCGGAGTTTTCAGGACGCTGGCCGCATGAAAGATCGTGATTTCCTGCCTGCACCAAGATGGAGGACAGGAAATGAGTCAGCATCCGCCGCCACAGGACCGGAAGCCGGAAGTGAGCACAGTGGACACCGGCGATCAATACACAGAGATGATGGGGACTATAAAGGAAGGGGGTTTGTTATGTATATGTATGATATTTTTCCCTGATGAAGTTGGAATTAACACCAACGAAACGCGTCGGAATTTTATGAATAAATTATCTTTTTTTCTACTGTTGGCGATTGGACTCCCTTTGTTTTGGAGTGATTGCAGAACCTGTTGACAGCGATCCAGGTGGAAATCTTCTGTGGATGACGAGATCCTGAGCCTTCCTATACATCTTTGGGATGAGTAATTTATGATATGCGCTGATTTTTCTTTTATCCTGTGAGTGCGTTTCTACAGGGGGCGTGTCATGATACAATATTGTTTTTACATATAACGCTATGATCCTTCTATTTCATATTGTCCTGTTTTAGATCTCGATACATTTTCCATTTTACTCTCTGAACGTCCATTGGAGGGGACAAGCTTGAGATCTACAGGTCCTTTTTTCATTTTTTCTGGTCACTGTTTGCATCTATCTGGGAAAGAGCACCCATTTTGTTTTTTGTTGTATGCTGGAGTGCCACAAAATTCCGCTATAAAGAGACTGTTTCTGTGACATACTTGCCCTAGAGGACTGCGCTATAGCGCCCCCTTGACATAATATACAGACAGGACATGACGTATACATATAATAATGATATATTATGAATCTGACGAGTCTGCCGGAAAGAACGATCTATAATTTGTCTGAGTCATATAATAAAACGTGGCTTCAAACGCGTTTAAACAGGATGAGCAAAAGCGGTAAAAATTAGCTCCGCACACAGATGTGAAAGGGTTAAAAAAAGAAATGCTTCAATAAATAAATAACTTTTATTTTTTTCCATTGAACCCTATGGGCTTCGTGAACAGCGGTTTTCCTATACAATATACTTTTTCATGTTTTCCTTGCACACCCCGGTTTACTATACAATGTGGGCCACATTACATTCTTAACGCAAATGTTAACGCTCACTTGCGTGAGCATTATCGTTAGCTGCGGTGTTTACCGCATATTACTATCCAAACGGATTAAGTAGCCCATTTGCGTTTAGTACCTTGCGCTTTTCAGTGTGAGGTTTCTGTACTTTGCACTCCGCATGTTTAGTATAGGGAGCACAAAGTCCTAACGCTGATTGACGTTCGGCTCTGGTTAGCGGAAAGTTAACCAGAGCCAGAACTTGATGTTAACACCAGCCAGAAAAACAAAAAAAAAGCATTGTATATTCACCACCTATCCCGTGGCGAGGACCGCGGCTCCAACCGCCTCCTCTGTCCGGCTTGAGCAGGGAGAGACTGGGGGAAAGACCCCCCCCCAGTCTCTCCCTGCGTATCAGTACGCCGACCGACCGGATCTCGTGAGGCGAGATCCGGCTGGTCATGTGACCGGCAGGGGGAAACTCAATGGAGTCCTATGGACTCCATCGAGTGGATGCTCGCGACTGCACTCAGCGCTGCTGCAAGCATCATGGGGGTTACCGCGCCTTAACAATGCAGGTAGCAGTTTTTCCTCCCTTGCACCCGCGTTATAATGCTAGGATTGTAATACAGCCCTGTATCTTTTACAGGTTTCCCCGAAGCACGGAAGTTTAAGCATACAATTCATCTTTTTCATGTAAACTACCAGATCATCCGATTTCATCTGACCAAGTCCCATGAAAATCGTAACGATTGCACATCTGTTGACGATTTTATGCGTTTACAATCGTCCGGTGGTCTGATGCAGTGGAAGAGGGCTGATTCACCTGCATGTTGTAGGATCGGTCGGACGACTTCAGACGTTATCTGATGATTGCACCATCGCACAAATACGGTGCCAGTGGACGCTCAGCCTAAATTCGACATCTAAGAGATCACTAGCGGAGAGCTGCAACCAGGGCCGGCCTTAGGCCTTTAGGCACCCTGTGCGAGAAAGCTTTACAGTGCCCCCTAGTGACCACACCCCTCAGTAACCACACCCTTAGTTATAAAACAATGTGCCAGTATATATCCTTGAAGGAGAAAAGTTACCAGGAAAGGCTTAATGATCTTAACATGTACAGCTTGGAAAAAAGACGAGACAGAGGAGATATGATAGAAACATTTAAATACGTAAAGGGAATCCACAAGGTAGAGGAAGGGAGTATATTTAAAAGGAAACAAAGTAGCAAAACAAGAGGACATAGATTAGAGGGGCAAAGGTTTAAAAGTAACATCAGGAAGCATTATTTTACTGAGAGGGTGGTGGATACATGGAACAGTCTTCCAGTAGAAGTGGTAGAGGCCAAAACAGTAATTGAATTTAAGCAAGCCTGGGATAGGCATAAGGCTATCCTAAACAAAAGATAAATCCAGGTAAAGTATCCATGTAATTGGGCAGACTAGATGGGCCGAAGGGTTCTTATCTGCCGACATTTTTCTATGTTTCTATTTTATATCACACCATTGCCCACCTTATATATTAACAGTGGTGCCAGTATCACAGTGCCCACCTTATATTAACAGTGTCAGCAGTAGTATCACTCACATACAGTGCCCAGTGCTGCCCACCTTAGTTGTGATATATACTGGCACATTGTTTATAACTAAGGTGGGCAGCACTGGGCACTGTATGTGAGTGATACTACTGCTGACACTGTTAATATAAGGTGGGCACTGTGATACTGGCACCACTGTTAATATATAAGGTGGGAAATGATGTGATATAAAATATACTGGCACATTATTAATAACTAAGGTGGGCAGCACTGGGCACTGTCTGTGATACTTTGCTGACACTGATATATATATATATATATATATATATATATAATATATATATATAATCTATATATAGATCTATCTATATCTATATTGAAATGGACTCAGGCTGGAAGATGGTTGCCATTATGAGCCAGGCGACCATCTTGTTCAGAATATTGGTTCACTTGAAACTAACTAGGTAGATTTAGAATGAAGCTTACATAGAATCTTAGGAATTTGTTGTACTAACAGAGAAGCAATTAAAATAAGGGAAGATCCGGCCTGCTCTTGGCAGAGAGAGGCAGGATGACGAATGGATACATGAAGGTCACAAAAGCCTACAGAGAGACAAAGAGAGCGTAGAAACCAGACCATGTCTTATCTGAAATAAACAAGCACAGCCAAAAGGGAGGTGGGCACAGCCCAGATTGAGTGCGGCAGCAAATCACAAACTGTCAGACTAACATGAAGTTTGCCGATTTACGGTCAATGTATGGAATGCCTTTGTACTAACCATGGGAGGTATTAACCCACGTGGGGTGGAATAAAGTGTCACCGGGAGGTGGGCTAATTGGGATGTACCTAATTATGTATTCGGGGTATAAATCCCCTCGCCGGGGTGAGAACGGGGCTCACTCTTTGCGATTTAATCCTGTGTGAGCATTGTGTGACGTCACTAATAAAGTTTGCCTTTCCTGAAGAGACTCGTGTTCAGACAATCCTTGTTCGTGTCCGGTCCGGCCTCGTCCCGAGTGAACCTAGCAGATTCCGGTTACTATATCTCTCTATATCTCTCGGATGTAAATAGCGGCACTCTGGGTCTTTTACAAATAAAAAGATTATCTTATTTCAAAGGTCAACGTTTCAGCTTACTCCCCGCAAGCTTTCCTCAGGACAATAAAACAACACAGAAATAAACCACATATATACAAAAACGAAAAACAATCAACTACTCACCCTGATTCCCTTCACCTGAAATGACTAGCATGACTGCTGGCCAACACCTGAGGTCGTTACTACGACTCCATCTCCTGAAACCATCATCATGACAACCATGTATACACAAAAACGTTGTCATAACATGGAACCACGTGTAAAAACATGAAATGGAAAAAATGCTGAATGGAGGAGTCAACTGCAATTACACTCCAAATAGAGAATTACTGCTCAATCATAATAGGATACACACTGAGGCTGACTGAAAAATGCATAACTAAATGGCAAAAAAATAGCAGAACAATGATTTATTCAAATTGCTATTATAATGGAAAAATAGAAGAATTAGGAAAATATCTTGCCATATCTGGCCAAACCGTGGCCCTAACCAACTTTGGGATATTGGCAAGTAACAGGAAATTTAGAAAAAATATATATGCATATGTCAGTCAACCACATCCCATAAATGAAAACCTATAAACTGAACTATACCGCAATATACTATCCTAGGCGGCAAGAGGGAAGAAAACAATTGATGTTAATTTACGAGAGCTATAAGGACTAGAAGAAAGGGACCAAGCTGTATCTCTCATTTAACCCACGTGGAGATAGAGTATCCAGCTCTCTGATCCAGTAAGCTTCTCTACGTAGTAATAAATTACTGCGATCACCCCCTCTTCTCAACCGGGGGATATGATCAATCGCTGTGAATTTCAACATGGGCAACTGATGTCCCATTTCGAGGAAATGCCTGGCTACAGGTTTGTCACTATGTTGATCCCTATACGCCGTTCTGATGGAAGACCGATGCCCCCGGATCCGTTCCCGAAGGGTGGTATCAGTTTTACCGATGTAACAGAGTCCACATGGACAGGAAATCTTATACACGACAAAGTCCGTTAGACATGTGATGCGATGTTGAATTGAATAGCTTTGTGTCTTGTGTGGATGATTAAATCTGGTGCCCGGAACCATATGGCTACAAGTCACACAGCCATGGCATCTGTAGCATCCATTATTCCGCGGCGTGTTCATTTGGCGATCATAGCATTGTGCAGGGTCAGTTTTAACCAACATATCCCTTAGGTTTCTTGATTGTCGATAACTCATCATGGGATTCGCCCTAATGCTTTTTGGCAAACTATGGTCGCAAGCAATTATAGGCCAATTGCGGTGGACAATTCTTTGTACCTCTCAAGAGTGTGGTGAAAATGTAGAGGTGAACACCAATCCTGATTGTGTTTTAGATAATTTCTGGTTGTTCTCACATTTCAAAAGTGCTCGTTGTAAAACAAATTTAGAGTAACCTCATTCTCTGAATTTGGCCCACATTTCCTGAATTTGTGAACTAATGTTTGGCTGGTCTGAGTTATTCCGATGGATCGATTCCTTCAAGTGCGTCGGATGGGAGCTGTTGGCGTGTAAAATCGTATTACGATCCGTGGGTTTTCTGAATAATGTATGTTGTATGCCATTTCCTTGTCGGTAGATACGAACATCGACAAAGTCCACTGAAGTCGAGCTGATGGTCGATGTAAGTTGAATGGGGAGTTTTAGAGTATTCACATGAGATATGATCGTTTCCACTTGTTGCACCTCTAGATTAGCTATGATCAGAATATCATCGATGAATCTGGAATACAGAATCAATGAATTGCCAAAGAGAGGAATAATGTGCTCTTTTTCAAAATAATGCATATAGGAATTGGCATACATAGGTGCCACCGGGGAACCCCTGGTCTGAAAATACCACTTGTGTTCGAAGCGAAAATAATTACACGTCAGAATCAAACGTAAAAGTTCCAATGTGTATTCCACCGGAGGACCATTATAGTGAGATGATTGAATTAAAGTGTTACGCATAGCCTCCAAGCCACCTTCCAGGGGGATAACTGTATACAAACTCTTGACGTGACACGAAAGAATAGAAATGGGGCCCTCTGGTAGACGAACAGCTTTAAATTTTTGCAACAGATCATGCGTATCTTTTAAGCAAGTGTCCAACATGAACAGGTACTTTGAATAATGAATCAAGCCACTTGGCTAGTGGTTCTAGCAAACCTCCAATTGCCGAGACGATAGGGCGGCCCGGTGGGTGCACGGGGTCCATGTGGACCTTCGGTATGGTGTATAATACCGGTGTACGTGGGTTTGTAGGTGAAAGAAATTTCAGCAGTTCCTCAGAAATATAAGATTGTTGAAGACCCATCTGAAGACTCTTCTGTATTTTGATGGCAATGTCAGCCGTTGGGTCCCCTTTCAACTGTTGGTACGTATTGGTGTCTGATAGTTGACAAAGGATGTCATTACGATAGTCTGAATAATTCAGCACTACCACCCCTCCCCCTTTGTCAGCAGGTCGAATCACGATGGTAGGGTCTTGAGCCAATGATTTAATCGCTGCAAACTCTTGTTTGCTACAGTTAGAGTTGTGCCGATATCGAGTAGCCATAATTTTTCTGGATTCTTCCTGTACAGTTTGAAGGAAGACTTTTATGGACGCTTGTGCATTCGGTGGATCAAAATGGCTTTTGATCTTGAATGGATTATGAACCACGTTTTCTGATGTATCACCAAAGTGATGCTTCAGCCTCAGTAGCCGATCAAATTTATATAAGTCCACTTCAAAGTCAAAAAAACGAGGAAAAATTGTCGGTGCAATTTTAACCACTTGAATGCTAAGGACGCGCTCAGCGCGTCCTCAGCATTCCCGCTGGTATGCGGAGGACGCGCTGAGCGCGTCCTCGCATTGGGGTCAGCGTTCGGCCGGGTTCCGGCCGATCGCTGGCCCCTCCGGTGCGGGCTGAAATCCTGGATGTCAGCCCGGCATCCGGAGCAGTGGCCGCCATTATTAGGTGTCATCGCGCCCCCGCGATGACACCTAATTCAGGCGCCCCCCCCGCATGTGCGGAGGAGGCGCCTGAAAGGGAGGGGGGGGAGGTCCTTCGGACCTCTCTCCCTCCCGATCGGCGGCTCACAGGGGCTTAACCCAGGCATCATTTGGAAGGGCACAGCCTGCCCTTCCAAATGATGCCTGGCATTAACCCCTGGGGAGCTGGATCGCAAATCGGCGCTGAAAAGCGCCGATTTGCGATCCTTCCCGGGAGCTGGCCGACATCTTGGATGTCGGCCAAGCTTCCGGGA
Source organism: Leptobrachium leishanense (assembly GCA_009667805.1). Classification (NCBI taxonomy): domain Eukaryota; kingdom Metazoa; phylum Chordata; class Amphibia; order Anura; family Megophryidae; genus Leptobrachium; species Leptobrachium leishanense. The sequence goes on along the minus strand of CM019073.1, from coordinate 74,372,768 downwards.
ACTCCCCCAGAGGACTGGCGTCATCGTGCGCAGCACGATGACGCCAGTCCTAGCATTAACCCCTAACTGCCACGAACTGTGGAGATAGGGAGTTCCAATGAACTCCCTATCTCCCGATCCGTGGCAGTTAGGGGTTAAATTTTGATATCGTTGGATCGGCCAGAGCATGGCCGTTCCAACGATACCAAACATGAAAGTAAAAAAAATTGTAAAAAAAAAAAAAAAAAGAAAAATAAAATAAAAAAAAATAAAAAAAAAAAAAAAAAAGAAAAAAAATAAACACTTTTTTTTTATTTTTTTTGGTTTGTTAATGCAGCAATATTGTTCCCATTTCAATTATAATGTGAACAATGATGCTGCATTAACGATTTTTGTATGCGGTGCGTTTGTTAAAAATGGTGTCATTTTCCCCAAAAAAAAATGTAACGAGACCCCATCTCTAATTTTTTTAACAAGCGCACCCCATACAAAATATAACCGCAATTGCTCGCATGTTAAAATGTGGAAAAAAACACTTTACACGCTGTAAATTATTGAAAATACATATTTTATTGCATTTTTTGTTATAATATACAAACATGACATAACGTATACATATAATAATGACATATTATGAATCTACCGAGTCTGACGGAAAGAACGATATATAATATGTCGATGTCATATACTAAAATAAGCCTTCAAAACAGGTTTAAACATGATGCGCAAAACAGGTAAAAAATGACCTCAGCACAGGGGCGGGAAAAGCCTCAGCAGCGAAAGGGTTAAAGGCCTTTACTTAATATGGACAACTCTACTGTATTCAAATCTCTGTTAGATAAATTAAAAATAGGAATTAACGTTGCTGTCTGGGGGGTCGACCTCCTGGTCCAGTGGACCTTCTTTCTGGCCCCTCCTGGGAACTGCCCGTTTCGGCTTCTGGTAACCACCTTGGAAAAATCTGTGCTCCCTGAAGGTTCGTCTAAAAAAGCATCAGCTGATCTTGCAGCTCCCTGATTCAATCCACTCTATAAAGAACACAGGGTGTATCGATGGTTGAGCGGAGAGAATAATAGACACGATCTGACCAGGAGAAGACCACGTATCCGACGCCCTAACAGTGGACAGTGGATGTGACATCAGGGGAGTCAGGATCCGAGATTGAATCCACTGATCAGGGAGCTGCAATATCAGTTGATGCTTTTAGTAGTTGATGGTTTTTCGTTTTTGTATATATGTGGTTTATTTCTGTGTTGTTTTATTGTCCTGAGGAAAGCTTGCGGGGAGTAAGCTGAAACGTTGACCTTTTTACAAATAAAAAGATTATCTTATTTCAAAGACCCAGAGTGCCGCTATTTACATCCTGGATCTATTATAGTAGGCGATGCACCGGGCGTGTGTACCTGAACCTGTGAGTGCTGGATTTATCACCTCCCCCTGCAGGTTCATATGGCACCACTGTTAATATATAAGGTGGGCAAATCCTTACCCTGACCTACCAAACCCTCACTAACTCCGCTCCCCACTACCTGTCCTCACTAATCACCAAATACACCCCAGCCCGCTCCCTAAGGTCAAACAGGGACCTGCGCCTAGCGTCTCCCTGCATCACTTCTTCCCATGATAGACTGCAGGACTTCTCACGAGCAGCCCCCATTCTCTGGAACGCTCTCCCTCGTACGGTCAGACTTCCCCTAATTTCTCTTCCTTCAAACGCTTCCTTAAAACGTTCCTATTTAGGGAAGCCTACCACCCAACTCACTGATACAACCATCAATCACTCTCACCTTGCAGTCCTCTCCTCCTGTTTCCAACCCCAACCCTTCTAGATTGTGAGTTCCTACGGGAATAGGGCCCTCATCTCCTCCTGTACTGTTTGTCGAATGTTGTTCAATGTATTGTAACCCTGTCTATACTGTGCCTATTGTACAGCGCTGCGGAATATGCTGGCGCTTTATAAAGAATAATAATAATAATAATAATTATTATTCCCCTCCCGCAGGCTCATATCAACCCCCCCCCCGCAGGCTCATATCAACCCCCCGAGGCTCATATCAACCCTCCCCACAGACTCATGTCATTCTCTCACCCCTGCAGGCTCATGTCATTCTCTCCCCCCTGCAGGCTCATTTCATTCTCTCCCCCTGCAGGCTCATGGGAGAATGATATGAGTCCGCAAGGGGGGGGGTGATGTGAGCCTGCAGGGGGGATTAATTGAGCCCGGGGGGGGTGATGTAAGCCTGCGCGGGGCGATGATGTGAGCCTACAGGGGGGTGATGATGTGAGCCTGCAAAGGGGGGTGATGTGAGCCAGCCAGGGCCGGTGCTAGACTATTTTGCGCCCTTGCCAAGACCAGCTACTTGCACAACCCCCCAAAAAAAGAACTCTCACATGGGTATATTTGCCCCCCGCTCAAATGGGTGTATTTGCCCCCGCTCACATGGGTATACTTGCCCCCGCTCAAATGGGTATACTTGCCCCCACTCAAATGGGTATATTTGCCCCCAGCTCACACATGGAGATATTGCCCCAGCCAACACATGGCATGGAGATATTGCCCAAACTCACACATGACATGGGTAGATCTGCCCCAGGCTCACACATGGCATGGGTAGATCTGCCCCAGGCTCACACATGGCATGGGTAGATCTGCCCCAGGCTCACACATGGCATGGGTAGATCTGCCCCAGGCTCACACATGGCATGGGTAGATCTGCTCCAGGCTCACACATGGCATGGGTAGATCTCCAGCTCCAGCTCAGTCTCCGCCTCCGTCTCCCTCCACCTCCTCGTAGCCAGTCCCAATACGTGTTATGGATAAGAATATGTATCTGCTTTAATAATATTCAAAGGCCTAGAAAAATGCTCATTTAAGTAGTTAATATGTCTTTAAGAGCTGAATTAATAAAACTGTCTTTTCAGATAAAACCAAAATGTATCTTGCGTAACTCTGCTGTTTCAACAGAATAGCTAACCACAAGTCACAAGGAATCTTATTTCGGTATCAGAAGCAGGGTGTGGGCCATCTTGCATCCTGAAACAGGACATCCATACACCCATGATGGAGAAAAACGTCTGATTCATCAATGACGCATGATATCTTGACCTTTGGAAATAGCTGATATTTGATTCTTATTTAATTGATAAAATAATCTGTGCACAATTTTATGCTGAAGTTGACTCCCACCCGCTTACGCACTAAACTGGTCTAAAACATGTATCAAAACCTATGATTAAAAAGAAGTCACCCGGCCTTGTCCGAGAAAGGCTACATAGACACCTATCCAGCGAGTCTGTGTTTTCTTTCAGTGCGCACTTGATTTGATTGACTTCTCCACCATTTGGCAGCTGCAGGCATTCGAACAAGAGACTGTTTAAGTCTGATCCATAACAACGTGCTGGCGTCAAGGAGATGGTGCTTCCAGCACTAAGTCTATGCCTCAAAGTCCACACCTGTCTCCTTGACGCCGGCGGCGACGCCGGCACGTTTTGGGGCTGGCTGCAGCACGCGGCCGCCCTGCGGGCAATTTTTTTTTAGTGGTCGGGCTGGCTGCACCCTAGGCGGGCTCTGAGCTCTAGGCACCCGCCTAGCTGGCCTAGAGGCAGCACCGGCTCTGCCTGCAAGGGGGGGGGTGATGTGAGCTTGCAGGTGTAACTGTGCGCTAACGGCGCTACTCTGGAGTAGCGTTTATTTGGATTCTTTAGGACAGATTCTTGAACACAGACAGCAGGAAAGGCTGTAGTACCTTGATTCCCACACCAGGGAGGTTCTACAAGAAACCTAATTAACTCCTCAGCACCAAATTGCTTCATGGCCAGGAGGTCGCTAACTATCGGTGCACTGATACATAGACATAACGTGATACATGAACAAAATTGCTGGATATCAATGGTTAATGAGTTGTGCGGCCTGCAGGGCAGTCACACAATACCTAGAATTATACAGATACTGAAAACACAGACAGCAAGAAAGGCTGTAATACCTTGATTCCCACACCAGGGAGGTACTACAAGAAACCTAACTACCACCTCAGCTCCAAATGGTTTCGTGTCCAGGAGGTCGCTGGGTGAAAACACATTAACTATCTGTGCACAGATACATAGACATAACGTGATGCAAAAACAACATGAACAAGATTGCTGAATCTCAATGAATGTCTAAACTAAAGCACAGAAAACAGATGAAAGACTTATTTTTGAGACATACAGAGTGGGAACTGACTAGTTCAATAGCCTTCAGGGAAGCCCTACAATCTAAGATTGGATTCAGTATGTACTCAAGCTATACAGAGGGGGAACACACAGTTCAATAGCCTGCAGGCAGGCCTACTATCAGCGATAGGCTTCTGTATAGTCACCAAGAAAACAGATACAAGACAGTAGATGAATTCAGCAACAGACTGGACAGGACTTAAATCTAGGAACAGACAGGACACTGATCTAGACACAAAAATGGATGCCTTGAGATAAGGCCTTGAAACCAGACAGACATGGCCGGATTAACATAGGGGCAGATGGAGCGGTCGCTCCAGGCCCCCTTCTAAAAATAGGCCCACAGCCGGCCAGCTGATAGTGAGTGCCGAGTGCACCCAGCCCAGGCCTTTGATCAGCCCTGCAGCAGAACCCGGCGCTTAGATAATAGAAACGCAGCATTTCCTTTGGGCAGAGGCTGAGGGGCGGAGCTGTTCTTTGAAGCCACGTGCTGCCCCTTTCCCTGCACAGCGTGAAGGTGATGAAGATCCGGCTCGGGAGATAAGATAAGGACACACTGATTTGTAAATATTTCCTCCCTCTTATTTAATCACTGGCCCACTAGTTCCAGGATGACATGGGAGGGGGGGGCCCTACCTAACCGGCATCCAGGTTGCTTAGAGATAGCAGCTTCAACTTAAGCTGCAAAGCAGCCTGATTAGGTGTAAACACTGCTTTACTTGAATTTTACCACTTCTGCTGCTGCTCTGATATAGTAATAATTTTGTGTGTGTGTGGGGTGTATACATGTGTCACTCTGGTGTATATGTGTGGTGTGTATTAATATTATACATATGTCACTCTGGTGTATATATGTGCAAGTGTGTGCCATGTATGTAGCTGAGTGTGTGTGTATATAGCTGAGTGTGTGTGTGTATATAGCTGAGTGTGTGTGTGTGTATATAGCTGAGTGTGTGTGTGTATATGGCTGAGTGTGTGTGTGTAGCTGAGTGTGTGTGTAACTGTGTGTGTATATAGCTGAGAGAGTGTGTGTGTGTATATAGCTGAGAGTGTGTGTGTGTATATAGCTGAGAGAGTGTGTGTGTATATAGCTGAGAGTGTGTGTGTAGCTGAGAGTGTGTGTGTGTAGCTGAGAGTGTGTGTGTATATAGCTGTGTGTGTGTATATAGCTGTGTGCGTGTATATATAGCTGTGCTTGTGTTTGTGTATATAGCTGAGTATGTGTGTGTGTGTATGTAGCGGAGTGTGTGTGTGTGTGTATATAGCTGTGTGTTTGTGTATATTGCCGTGTGTGTGTGTATAGCTGTGTGTGTGTATATAGCTGAGAGTGTGTGTGTATATAGCTGTGTGTGTATAGCTGAGTTTGTGTTTGTGTATATAGCCGTGTGTGTGTATATAGCTGTGTGTATATAGCTGAGTGTGTGTGTGTAGATGAGTGTGTGTGTGTGTAGTGGAGTGTGTGTTTGTGTATAGCTGTGTGTGTGCATATAGGTGAGAGTGTGTGTATATAGCTGTGTGTGTGTATATAGCTGTGTATGTATATAGCTGAGTGAGTGTGTGTGTGTAGCTGAGTGTGTGTGTATATAGCTGAGTGAGTGTGTGTGTGTAGCTGAGTGTGTGTGTATATAGCTGTGTGTCTGTTTGTGTATATAGCTGAATGTGTGTGTATGTGTGCTCTGTATATAGCAGAGTGTATGTGTGCTCTGTATATAGCAGAGTGTGTGTGTATGTGTGCTCTGTATATAATGGAGTGTGTGTGTGTGTATGTGTGCTCTGTATTATAGCGGAGTGTGTGCGTGCCTCAGTATTTATAAAAAGGCCCACCGAAATCTTCAGCACCAGGCCCATGATGCTCTTAATCCGGCCCTGCAGACAGACAAACAGACATGAAAACATGAACCAGAAAATCCAGACTAGAAACTCTGATACATGAACATGAAACTCAAATACATGAACTAGAAATCAAGATACATGAACTAGAAGAACTAGAAATAACTACTAGATTTCATGAAAAGCAGGAACTAGGACTCCACTCCAAATTACTACCACGACAGTCCAAGGAGCAGCTCCACTCACCCTCTTTTAAAGGCTGATGGCTCCTTGCAATATTGCCAAGCGCCGCCCCCTCAGATGCCGTTCTGCCAGCTCTTACTACTGGCAACCGGCCAGCCAGCGCTGCTACTGGGCACCCTGACCCCCAGGAAGCGCTGCGGGGGCCAAGGATGTTACAGCAGGGGGGGGGGTGATGTGAGCCTGCAAGGGAGGGGGTGATGGGAGTCTGCTGGGGAGGGGAGAATGATATGAGCCTGCAAGCCGACTGCACTAACCAAAACCTCAGCAGGCAGCTCCTCTCTCTCCCTCCCTGATGGTGTCCCGCCTCTCTGGTCTCCTCTGCGTGCAGCATCCGTGTCATGCCCCATGATTTAGGATTTATTTGTATATTTTAATGTTTTGTGTTTGAATCTGCCTTTTACTGCTTACAGTTAGGATTTCATAGCTATTTTGTCCCTGCTGGGTTTCCTTAGCTTGCTGTATCCAGCTAGTTTACACTCCTTTTCTCAGTGTCTTGTTCTAAGGGACTTCTTGGTTACATAGCAGCCATTCTGTGCTCACTGCTGGACAAAACTAATGTTTTTTTACCTGCATTGCTGTACACTATTATAAAGATTGTCAGTCTGATCATTAAACTCTGCAGCTGGATTCATCTTTCTACATGTCAGTTTTGCTGAGTTGAAGCTATCTCCCGAACTTCATCTTTTGAGTACTGTCAAATACAGACTTCGCTAGTCTAAAGCATCCACGCCTCACAGCTTTGCTTAGGGAAGCAGAATAGTAAAAAGACATTAACAGTGCTTGCAGCACAAGTAAACAGCCTTCAGTAACCAGAGAGTAGATACTGCTGCATCCCACAGACAGAGCCTGCTTCCAGCTGCAGCGTGTGGGCCTGTGTAAACATTGCCACACAGTGCCTGCTACTCTCTTCTTATTCTTCTCATCTGTGTAAGCATTGCAGACAGAAGAAGCCCTCTAACATCACAGGAAAGGCAACTTGTTTCAGATGTGGAAGTAATGAATATAAATCCAATCAGAAGAAAACGCAATACAAAACCTGCATGGAAGATTACTGAAACACTTATGGACATAAACTATGAGAAATCACAGCAAATGTCATGGCTTTGCGAACATGTGATGACTTATGTCTCCACCATTAGGGATGAGCTGTTCGGTTCGATCAGTTCGGAGTTCGACTCGAACATTGGCAGTTCGAAAGTTTGCGAACTTCGAACTTTTTGGCGTGTTCAGTTCGAGTTCGAAAAAAATATAATTTTTTTGAAAAAGTATAAAAAATGCTTAAATACTATAAAATCTAGAAATAAAGAGACTCTTTACTGCAGAATATTATAAGCAACGGTTTATTAGATATTGAATTAAACTACCCAGGGCAAGAAGGCACGTATGTGGGCGATGATTAGCAATGGACGGACTGTGTACGTTGTCAAGAAGCGGTATTCTGGCTTTATTTAAAATATTTGCGCACGTGTACATTTTTCTGAAACTTTCACACCTCAAAATTACATGTGCTTAGAGTGCATGAGGCTTGCATAGGATTTTTTGCGCCGCCTGTGTGTTTCATCTTTAAAATGCTGCAATGGGTGATGTGGATTTTCTAGCTTACAAGGAAAGCATGCTTTACAGTCTGTCTAATGTCTAGGTGCAAAGATTCTCACCTCTAAATGACATGTGCTTACAACAGGGCTCTCAAACGGCGTAAACAACAGGTGTTAATTAGTGTTTGGAAATAACATGTGCTTCTAATTTAGTCTGGTCTCATGAATTTGATACATTGCCTACAGACTGGGTGTGGCTCCTGCACATGTATGAACACTGTGCTTCTGAATTCTAAGAAGTGTTCATTTCTACGACATGTTCCTCTGATATGCTGTTTAACCCCTTAAGGACCAGGGCTCTATAAAGCCAATCATTAATGATGTAGATGTTACGTCATTCGTCATCAAGGGCTTAATAAAATCTTTATCACACTCCTTAGATTTAAACGTAATAGTCCAGTATTTGTATGTCATGTACCTCTCCCGTAGGGCCTATGTGAGCATACAATTATTATTGTGTTAGATCTATAGTTTTGGTGCAAGCGTGGTGGAAGGGCTTGCTGCTTCTGCATTAGTAACACAACACAATGTGAAAATGTCTATCATAAAGCGTACAAGCTGAGTCCCTAGAGTCTCTGACTATCCGTTGTCATATATAACCTTGCTTTATACACATAATACATTCCTTCATCTAACAGGATAGTAGCCAGTCCCTGTGCATTTTAACCCCTTAAGGGTGGCTAGGTGTCGTGTTTGGGTCTCTGGCGATATTTCTATACATCCTACAAATCCGCCACTTCACGGGCAGGTTATGGGGACCTCTTAGACACGATATTTGAAGTAATTTTTTGTTTTTATTTTTAACCCTTATTTTATGGAAAACTCACTTGTCCTTTAAAAACGTATTTTTTAAAACTTTTTGTCCTTGTTTCCTGTCCCCCAGGGCACTACCCGGACCCCCATACACCTTTTATGGCAAATTTCTTGCATATATGCCCTCTTGGAGGGCACTCTAAAAATCGAACTTTTGAGTCCCATTGACTTGCATTGAGTTCGGTTCGTGTTCGTGTTTGTAGCGGAACGGGTGTTGTCCGCCTGCAGGTGTGCTCCTATCTGCTCCTCCCACTGCGCTTACCGCTGACCCGACTACCGAGTGTCACGGCACTCGGCGTCTCGAGCGGCCTGGGATGACCCTGGGGAAGGGTTGGCGGGCTGTGGAGGGGACCCCGGGGTGAGATCAGCCCTGCCGTACTTTTTGTTCGAAAACGCTTCCAGCGTCCGCGGCGGAGACAGGAATGGCCGCGGGGACGGGGACGGAGACGGGGAGGGGGGTACCACAGTCAGCGCGGCCCCTTGGTCTAGCCGCTGCAGCTCCTTGATCAAGGCGTCCCGGCTTTTGGAGCCCGGGGTTCCTCCCCGATTCTCCAGCATGCCACGCAGGACGTCCCGCTTGTAAGCGCTGTACCCGGCCATGGTAAGGGTCTTCTTGGGGTTTGCAGAGAGCTATCCCACCGCTGCCACCAGTGTAGCGGAACGGGTGTTGTCCGCCTGCGGGTGTGCTCCTATCTGCTCCTCCCACTGCGCTTACCGCCGACCCGACTACCGAGTGTCACGGCACTCGGCGTCTCGAGCGGCCTGGGATGACCCTGGGGAAGGGTTGGTGGGCTGTGGAGGGGACCCCGGGGTGAGATCAGCCCGACCACTGAGTGGCACGGCACTCAGCGTCTCGAGCGGCTGATCTACTGACCTTGGTGCGGTTCGGATCGGGTGTGGAGTGGCCGTTCGGGTGGGAAACGTTTCGTCCGGGAAGCCGTTCGGATGGGAAACGTTTCGGATTTCCCTCGGATATGCAGCGCTTCGGTATATCGATGCGCAGCGGACGCGCCGCGGCTTCGGATCGGGAAACAGCACCACAGCGTGATCGATCGTTCGGCACGGTCGAAGCCCGTACGATGCACCTCCGTTCTGATCCGGGATGCAGACACAGGGTGATCGGATCGTACCTCGGGATGCCGCACTCTGGAGACCGCGCGGGATCTCAGCAATACGGCCGAAAATAAAGGACACCAGGCGGAGCTGTATGCACTAGATAATCTAACTTTTATTTAGCACTTCACTTATATTTATAAACAATCGCACAGAGTCAAAACAATGGAAATCTCTGCCCGCCCCCACAAGTCTCATTGGCCCTCGCTGGAAGGAGGCACCTGGGTCCCGATTCGTATTGGCGGTTACGAATCGGGGTGTTGCCGATTCGCAACCGGATGGTCCGAATCTGCCATTTTAAGATTCGACCGGATGGTCCGAATCGGCCATTTTACGATCCGATCAATTCGACCGGATCCACGAGGCACTGGGAAATGGCGGCGAGCAAAGCACACAATGGGATTTACACACATTTCACAATACACATACGGGGACACTTTTATTACACCACACAATGAAACCACATCTAATAAAACAACACACGGAGTTCTGCTGGTGCAACGGCACCTAGGAGTCTAGAGGGATCGAAACGTCACAAAGGACCGTTCCTGGCTGAGGGTGCTGGGCCATTCCGTGACATTCCTCCCCCTTCTCAAAGTTCGACGCGCCCGGTTGGACCCCAACGGGTCGTACCAGGGAAGTCAGTGCTCCCAAATCCCCCGGTTCCCGGGCCGACTGCCGCGATAACCCATCAGCATTACCGTTTTGCGACCCGGGCCGATATTGAATGGTAAAGTTAAAGGGTTGAAGAGCCAGACTCCACCGCAACAGACGGCCGTTTTCCCCCGCCACCCAGTTGAGCCACACCAGGGGGTTATGGTCGGTCATCACGGTGAAGGACCGACCGTAGACATAGGGTTGGAGCTTTTGTAGGGCCCAGACCAAGGCCAGGCACACCTTCTCCACCGCAGCATACCCCACCTCCCGCGGTAAAAGCTTCCGGCTGATGAACGCCACCGGATGATCCCCCCCGTCGTCCCCCACTTGACTTAGGATGGCTCCCAGTCCAAACATCGAAGCGTCTGTATGGACGACAAAACGTTTATTATAGTCGGGAGCTGCCAGTAGGGGAGCTTGGGTCAGGGCGGCCTTCAGTTGTTGGAAGGCCCGTTCACACTCCGGGGACCACAGGACTTGGCGGGTCAGGGATTTCTTCGTCAAGTCGGTCAGGGGCTTGGCCAAGTCACTGTAATGGGGCACAAACTTCCTGTAGTACCCCGCGGTGCCCAGGAAGGCGAGGACCTGAGTCTTGGTCACAGGGGTGGGCCAGTCTAGTATGGCTTCTACCTTGGCGGGCTCTGGTCGTTGTATCCCACAACCCACCCGGTGGCCCAGGTACTGCACTTCGGCCATCCCCACCTTGCATTTCTCGGGCTTAAGGGTCAGGTTGGCGTCCCTAATCTGGCCCAAGACTGTCCCTACGTGGTGAAGATGTTCCTCCCAGGTCTGGCTATAGATGGCTATGTCATCCAGGTATGCGCAAGCGAATCCCTGGAGGCCATCGAGGAGGCGATCGATCAACCGCTGGAAGGTAGCAGGGGCGTTCTTCATCCCGAACGGCATGACCCGAAATTGGTACAAACCGAACGGGGTGATGAAAGCCGACTTCGGGGTCGCCTCCTCGGCAAGGGGAATCTGCCAGTACCCCTTTCACAGATCGACCGTGGTCAGAAAATGACCCTGGGCGATCTGGTCTAGCAGCTCGTCGACTCGGGGCATGGGATAAGCGTCTGTAATGGTACAGTCGTTTAACCGCCGATAGTCGACGCAGAACCTGGTGGTACCGTCCTTCTTGGGAACCAAGACCACGGGCGACGCCCATGGACTGGCCGACGGTTCAATGACCCCCAGCTCCAGCATCTCCCGGATCTCGGCCCGCATGGGTTCGCGGACCGCCTCCGGGAGTCGGTATGCGGGCTGCCGGAGGGGTCTCTGACCGGGGGTTTCCACTTGATGGATGGCCTAACTAGTGTATCCAGGAAGGGCCGAGAAAATCCCCCGGTGGTTGTAGAGCAGCTGCCGCGCCTGCGCCTGCTTTTCGGGCCCTAACTCCTCCCCAGCTGTACCTGCCCTACTCCTGAAGGCTGCTTGGCTATCCCAGGGAGTTCTATTAAGGGGAACGGTTCAGTCTCCTCGGTGGCCGGCGCGCAGATGGCGTCCACCGTCTCCGGGCGTTCATGGTAGGCCTTCAGCATGTTAACGTGGAACGTCCGCTGGATTCTGGTGTCTGCGCAGCTGACAACCACATAGGTGGTATCCCCCAGTTGGGTTACCACCCTGTAGGGGCCTTGCCAGGCCGCCTGCAGCTTGTTCTGCTGCTGTGGCTTCAGCACCAGAACCTTCTGCCCCACGAGGAACGAGCGACTGCAAGCAGAGCGGTCGTACCACGTTTTCTGCTGAGCCTGGGCCATTTCCATGTTCCCTTGTACGAACCCCGCGAGTTCTGCCAAGCGCTCCCGGAGCTCCAAAACATAACTCAGTACAGGAACCCCATCTTCCTCCTGTCCCCCCTCCCACTGAGCCCTAACTAAATCTAGGGGCCCCCTCACCTGGCGCCCATACAACAGCTCAAAGGGGGAATATCCGGTGGATTCCTGAGGAACCTCCCGGTAGGCGAACAGTAAGTGGGGTAGATATTTCTCCCAATCCTTCCCTTCGTGCGCGAAGGCCCGGATGAGCTGTTTCAGGGTCCCATTAAACCGCTCGCACAACCCGTTTGTCTGGGGGTGATATGGGGCGCTGTGAAGCGCCTTGACACCACAGAGACGCCAGAGCTGCTGGGTGAGCTCAGCGGTGAACTGGGTACCCTGATCGGACAGGATTTCCCGGGGAAACCCCACCCTCGTGAACACCCGTAGGAGAGCGTCAGCTACGGTGTCTGCCCGGATGTTGGCCAGGGCCGCAGCCTCGGGGTACCGGGTGGCATAGTCCACTACGGTGAGGATGTACCTCTTACTGGTGGCACTGGGGCGGGGCAAGGGCCCGATGATGTCGACCGCCACCCGGCTGAAGGGCTCCTGAATGATGGGCATGGGGTGCAGTGGGGCTTTCGGGTGGTCCCCGGTCTTCCCGGTCTTCTGGCAGACCGGACAGGTGCGACAGTACTCGCGGGTATCCTCACTGAGGCGGGGCCAGAAGAATGCGCGCGCCAACCGGTGCTGAGTCTTCTTCTGCCCCAGGTGACCAGCCAGGGGAATATCGTGGGCCAGTCGCAAGAGTTCCTGTCTAGGGCCCTGGGGTACTACCATCTGTTTATGCGGAACCTGCTGCTTCTTGGTCCCCTCCCTCACGGTGTACCTGTAGATAAGCCCATCCTCCCACTCTATGCTATCGGTTCTCTTGTCGACCAGGCCCTGGCCGGCCCGATCACGATAGCACTGTAGCGTGGGATCGGTCTGGGTTTGGTGTCGGAGCGTCTCCGGGGAGCTCCACGGGAGAGGGGGGTTGGGTGAGGAGTGGGGGGTCGGGATTCGTCTGGGTTTGGGAGGTCGGGGAGGTTTTGGTTGGGATCTCACCTGGGTCCCGATCGGAGTGCCCCTGCTGTGGCGTTGACTCTGTTGCCGGGTGGTCACCGGAGCGGCCGCGTCTGTGGAGTAAGCGAATACCAACCGTCCCAGGTCGTTGCCGAGAAGAATTTCGGCCGGCAATTGGTCTAACAACCCCACCCGCACCACTTTCTCCCCGGAACCCCAGTTTAGGTGGACCAGTGCCGCCCCGAGCCGAAGTACCTTTCCCCCGGCCACCCGCACCGCGACGGTGCTGGTCAATCGGTCGTTCCGCGGAATCAGATGGGGCCGTACCAGGGTGATAGTAGCCCCAGAGTCTCGGAGTCCCTCAGCGGCTCGCCCGTTGATCCACACAGCCTGACGGTGATGGTGGCGGTTATCGACTGCAGCAGCTTGCACCGGGTCAGCCTCATGTAACCGTTCCCATTCTTCCGGGGAATCCAGCCACGGGGCTTCGGCGTCGTAACACTGTGCTGAAGATGATGGTCTGGCGGGGGGTCGAGGGATGGCTGGTCGGTTGGGGCAGTTCTGGCGGTAGTGCCCCTCCTGGTCGCATCCGTAGCAACGGACGTTGGCCAATGTGTTGGGCCGGCTCGTTGGACGTGCCGCAGGCCACCGAACTGCTGGTGCCGGAGGGGGAGGGGCGGGTAGAGCGGGTCGGGAGGGCAGGAATCGCTCACCCCCGGTGACCTTCTGGGTGTCCGCGTACTCATCCGCCCAAACAGCTGCTTGTTGCACCGTCTGCGGCTTCTTGTCCCGCACCCACTCACGGATTGCCGAGGGGGTGTGCTCAAAGAACTGCTCGAGCAGCAACAGCTGGGTGAGGTCGTCCACCGTCTCCGCTTTACTGCCCAGGACCAGGTCCGCAGGTCCCGCTGCAACCGGTGGGCCCACTCGACATGAGTAGCGCCATTGGGCCGGCGGGAGTTTCTAAATTTCGCCCGGCTGGCTTCCGGGGTCACAGCAAACCGACTCAGCAACGCTTGCTTGACGTGGGCGTAGTTGGTGGCCTCCTCGTCTGGTACGGTGCGATAGGCCTCCGCTGCCCGACCGGTCAGTTTGCAAGCCAGGACCCGGACCCAGTCAGCGCGGTGTACCTCGTGTACTTGGCACAGGCGTTCGAAGTCTGTCAGGTATATTACACAGAAAAGGCGAATTTAAAATGGATGCCTGTAGCCATTTTGTTTTAAAGACAGTTTTTCTTTCAAAGTATTCTCTAGGTTTAGAAATGAACAAGATTTTTTTTTACAAAGTTCATTCCTGGGTTAAGAAGTCCCAGACATGAAGGAACCTAGGATGAATGTGAGATAATGCTAAGACATGTCATAAGTAAATTATTGGTCTGTTTTAAACTTTTAAAACAAAAGAGATTTTGTCTTTTGAGTATAGGAATAAGAGAAGATATTTTCTAATAGAATTATATTCACAAAATTTATGTTTATAATTAAGGTATATTTTATTATAATTACAGTATGAAATATATACTCCAAAATATTGTAGAAAGTATATAATTGGTAAATAATAAAAATTACTAAAGAATAGATTCTGTGAGTTAACCAGGAAAGAATTTAGCTGATAAGGCTCTAAGCAACCAAAAGGGAGGAGAGCTATAAATCTCAAAACAGTCTAGTTAGAAGACAAGGTTCTTTGTTAAGCTAAGTCTGACCTTGTGACCCTAGATAAAGACCGAGAAAAAGAAATTGGGGAATTAATTGGAATTAAATTAGAAGTGCAACACTGCCCTCTACAGGATAGTAAAAATAATGATTTATATTATCATTAATATTAACTGTGTGGCTATAATAAGCGGGAAAAAGTTTTTGGTAAGTCTGAACAGTCAGAGATGTCAGCAGACAGACTCACATCGCCATGCACTCAGACATTCATTATATATGACACTCTGAGAAGTCAGAGATTGCCAGCCATCGGGACGCATCGCAATGCACTCAGACGTCCATTACACATGACCGTCTGAACAGTCAGAGATTTCAACAGACAGAGACTCACATCAGACTCACATCACCATGCACTCAGATCCCAAGATATGAGGCAATTAATATTCTCACCAAATCTCTAACTCACATGCATTGATTATCTAATATCGATAATTTTCACATATTCCAAAACAAAGCATCACATAAGAAATTCCAAGGCAGACTCATCAACATCCAAATTGGACAGGTAATGTATGAAATAAGGAATTAATGTAAAAATATATTTGTAGAGATTTTTGCAACGTAGACTGAGACTTCTCGGATAAGGTTAAAATCCAAATTCTAAGTATTTCTAATCTGCAGATGGGAATATGAAGAAGTGGATATAAGGATTTATTCCTAAAGAAATGTTGCAAGATTGATACCAATATATATATTGAATTTGGAAATTACTGTGATTAAAATTAATGAGCAAGGAATTATATAACTACAAAATAAAAAGCAAAAGATTAGAAGTTTAATTCTCGAGATTAGGGGAGGATTCACTAAATAAGTTTTTATTACTTATCATCAAATTAGCTCATCTTTTGTTGATCTATGTAGCATAGAGATATATATATATATATCTAAAAGAGCTGGCTGGTTAAACATTGTTTGCTGGGAAATGCATGTTGTATTAAGCAGAAATGTTTATTAACCATTTGTGTATTAGTTACTAACTGAGAAAATAAATGATATTAATCATATATGCAGTTACTAACCGGAGATACATATATTGTGAAGCTAGTTTTTATATGCTGATGGAGTGTGGTTTATAAATTGTTGTTCATGATATGAGATTTGAAATTCTTTTGTATACGTAATAAATATATATATGTTTTTATCCGATTATTGATTATTGTTTTTTTAAAGCAAAACACAGACAATTAAAAGAATTCAGGATAATTTCTAAGAGATATAAACGATTGATATTTGTGTCTCGTATAAGTTTCTTATGAAATAATAATCCCTGATATATTGGAGGCGACTGCCGAGGTAGGTCCAGTAAGTCCAATATAGACATATTGGAGGCTTGGCTGATAAATCCAATATATACAAACGTGTTGTATTCACGTGCAGAGATTATATCCGACAAATTGGAGGCACTGGTCCGAGATTGTAGTTTTTGTTTGGAATATAATTGTCAGTATTGTCTGATTAGACAGAGATAAAATATATATATATATTTTGATTCCTTGTTGTATTTTGACTTGTGGTTTTTACGGTTATCTACTAAACAGTGTGTAAAAATGTCAGAGTCAGAATCTGAGACTCAGGAAGATGTAGAGATACATACTAATCAAATAATATTGATAGATGTTATGTCTTATCTAAAGGACAAGTTACACGTCACAGACGATTTATTTGAATGGATAAAAGAATTGAAATCAAATATATCGAATTATGTTGATTCAATCTGGTCAGATCAATCAAATTTTCTTGAGTGTTTGCGAAAGATAAGTGCAGCCACAAATAAAAAGGACAAAGAAATGTTTGCTTTAAAAATTGTGCCTGAATGCATATACTTGATCGCAGAAATGAACAAGAGATTGAATGATGACAAAGAAACCAGAGACAGATTAGAAAATAAAAATTGTGACTTGCATGATACCGTAAATAAATTAAAAGATGAGTCAGAACGAATAATAATGGAATTGAAGGTGTGTGCAAAAGAAAAAGATCAAATGCAAGATGAGATTGCTCAATTATCCAAATTAAATAAGGAGCTAAACAAACAATTGGCGAGAATGAAATGTGAATATGAGAAATTCGCTGATGAGTTACGTCAGGTTGAAACTGATGTTCGAAGGGTTAAAGATTCTTCGTTAGAGAAGTTCCCTTTGAAAGCTTTAAGCTATACATCACTGATAAGACCTGATGACGGCTCTGTGTATCTGAAAAGCCAGAATGAGCAAAGCGAATGTGAAAGTGAAACTAAAAATCATGATGAAAAAAGAGTAAAACCTCTTACAAAGGAGTATTTCAAATCACATCACTCTAGCCAGCCACAGCCTATTAAGAAATATCATAAAGTGAATGATTTAACGAAAATTATTAATTTCCTCAAAACCTCAGTAGGTATTTTTGATGTTAAGGCATCATCAAGAATAATAAATCATTTATCGATGTTTGAAGAAGCTGTGGAAATAATGGGAATAGATTCAGATGCTCAGAAAATTGAGTTGATTCCATGGGTCTTTGAAAGTAAACATAGGTATTTTTTTCAGTCTTTGAAAGAATCTGGTATAAGGAAATGGAGTAAAGTAGTTTCTGAGGTCAAATCTGAATTTGGGCCTCACCGTACCAATCTAGCTGCGAAAAGAGCAATTTTAACTCTAAAATGCAGACCTAATCAAAGCCCCCGTGAATTTCTGTCAGTCCTTAAAAATGCGTACAGCTTGGCTGAAAGAAACCCAGACTTTGAAAACCCTGAATTTATCCAATTATTTTATGACGCATTGCCAAATAAAATAAAGGTTATTTTGGCAAGAGATTATGAACCAAGAAATGGTTTGGATTGGGTACTAAAAGAAAGTATGACCCTATTTACTGTATTTGAATATAGTGAAGAAACTCATGGGAAAAGAGTGAAAAACTCACCTGAGGAAATAGCGGAAATTCACGCTAAAAAGGGCGATATTAAATTTGAGTCCCACAAAAAGAGTTATGCGGAAATATTGCGTGACTCCATACCCCAAAGGGAAAAATCCAAGCCAGATCAGGAAAAAGGGTTTGCCAGAGAAAATTCAGGAAGTAAATTTAAACCTAGAAGTCAATGGGTTAAATCAAGGGAAAATGTACCTAGACAGGAAACAACCAGAGGTAAGACTGAATCTGATGTGTCTGATAATGCGCAAGCTTCGTCCCCAAGGACGAATAGAAAGCGGAGATATAATGTACGCCAGCGTATGGGTCAAATGCAGGAAGATTTCCGTGTGCTGACAGAAAAACTGGATCAGATCACTCAGTTAATGACTGGAAATAACCCTGGTCAGGTTGTAAGCGATGCAACACCTGCAGCCCCACCCAACCAGTGACTAGATGATGTTTCTGATGAAGTAACCAGTAGCCATGACAATTTACCAGAAAGTGATGATGAAATGATTAATACAAATGTTTGTATGGTTGACGATTTAAACCCTTCCCTGCAAAGAGAAGGAAAATGTATTTTATCTCCCCAGACTAAGTGCGAGCAAGCTGAGAAGACTGGATCCGAAATGGACAGCACAGCTGCCAAAAGCACGTTTGAGAGAGAAAAATCAGTTGGTAAAATCTATCCAAAACCTAATTTCATATCTCACTCTAAATTTCTCTGTAAATTGCATAGCATTGAAGACCGATATTATGTGAATGTAGAATTACAAGATAATTTACCACATATTCCGTCCTTGCTAGACACTGGAAGCCAAGTTACGTTAATATCAGCACCTTATTTTGAACAGGTCCAAGAACTGTCCTCCAGGATGCCTAGATTAGATAAATCTAATGCTAATCTAGTGAGTGTGAGTGGCACATCTCTGAAAGTTCTGGGCATGGCTAAATTGGATTTTAAATTGGGGAACAAAGTAATTCGGCATCCAACATTTGTTGTGGATCTGCCCCAAAATCGCCTAATTATTGGAATGGACCTTCTTAAAAGGTTAAATCCAATCATTGATTTTATCAATGAGGTTATTTGGTCCCAAGTAAATGTTCCAATCAGCTATGATAGATCCCAATCCCATCACACTCAGCGTAACTGCCACGTGATTGAGGAAAGGCCGGATTCTATTGAAGTCCACTTCAGAAATAGCCAGACACCTGATATCTCTTTCTTAAGGCCAAAGCCCCTGACTACAGGAGAACAGGAGGATAACACCATATGTGTTCCCCCCGAGAGAATTCGAGATATATGTCTGGAAGATGACGTGCTAATTATTCACCTCCACAAGAGGGAGACAGAACCAGATGGACATAGTGACCCTGAAGTGATCAGATACCCAGATCCACAAGATGAGTGGGTAACAGATCTAGATAATGATGGAGACAGTCATAATGTTATTGGAAAAAGTTATGTTATATATTTCTAGGAGAAATAAAACTGCCAAGCTCAATTGTATGATTGTCATTCTAGATTACCTCAGTATGTGAAGATGGACCAACAGAAGACACTGAACTGGTATCATGTGAAGTGATGTTTTAATTAACATGTGATTCTTCTTCCCAGCATTCAGATGTTTAACTCAAGCTAGTAGATAGACTAGATCCGTATGGTTAATTAAAATTAATCAGAGATCAGAGTATCTATAGGGAATTTGAGTGAAATCGCTAGTCTATGAATGGTTATTTATACTCTTTCTTTTAACAGAAATTGAGATAAATGGTTAATCCGAACTGCGACGCTTAATCCGCAAAGATGAATCGGACCATCAAAGATTGCGACTATCTGGAAATTCTACGGTTTTCCGCACAATTCCAAGGAGAATGCTAAAGTCCCATGCGCATCAAGCTCATGCAAGCCTGAAAGACATGCGGGATACAGCCAGGATACCGTTGATTGCTATGTACAAGAACCACCGAAAGAAAAGATTTGCTGCATATTTTATTGCAACCGCTGTTTGATACACAGAAAGAGAAGCAAATGTTTACCGGAAGAATCTGGTACAAAACAAGAGAGTGTTCATACCCACACCAGTGATTCTCGTGGAAGTTTCTAAAGAATCAAGAGTTGTTATCGAGAAGTTAATTTTTTTTTTTAAATGATGTCTGGTATGACGAGAACAAATCGTTGTCGTATTCCAAGGGCAAGAGATACCCATGAATCCAGATTTGAAATCTTGCTAAAGAACTAGCATGACCATACTATTGAACTTCTAATAAATAAAAAATTAATCTAACAATTTATGCTCCAATGTATTCACAGATTGATCATCAATTGCTATCTGCTTATAATGGGCCGAAGATTACAGAGATTGTGATTTGTATAGTAATTATGTTTCTAACTGTCTGGATGATTGTACTAACAAAGGAAGTACGTACATTGAAGTTTAAAAACACTGCATTTTCAATTATTAAATGGATGAAAGAAGAAAAACGTGTCGCGAAAGGCGGAGACCTAGCCTAATTGGTAAAGGGGGGAGATAATGTATGTTTTCCTGAAATTTATTAATTGGTCAATAAATAATATCCAGAAACCAAAGGGGGTTATGTCAGGTATATTACACAGAAAAGGCGAATTTAAAATGGATGCCTGTAGCCATTTTGTTTTAAAGACAGTTTTTCTTTCAAAGTATTCTCTAGGTTTAGAAATGAACAAGATTTTTTTTTACAAAGTTCATTCCTGGGTTAAGAAGTCCCAGACATGAAGGAACCTAGGATGAATGTGAGATAATGCTAAGACATGTCATAAGTAAATTATTGGTCTGTTTAAACTTTTAAAACAAAAGAGATTTTGTCTTTTGAGTATAGGAATAAGAGAAGATATTTTCTAATAGAATTATATTCACAAAATTTATGTTTATAATTAAGGTATATTTTATTATAATTACAGTATGAAATATATACTCCAAAATATTGTAGAAAGTATATAATTGGTAAATAATAAAAATTACTAAAGAATAGATTCTGTGAGTTAACCAGGAAAGAATTTAGCTGATAAGGCTCTAAGCAACCAAAAGGGAGGAGAGCTATAAATCTCAAGACAGTCTAGTTAGAAGACAAGGTTCTTTGTTAAGCTAAGTCTGACCTTGTGACCCTAGATAAAGACCGAGAAAAAGAAATTGGGGAATTAATTGGAATTAAATTAGAAGTGCAACACTGCCCTCTACAGGATAGTAAAAATAATGATTTATATTATCATTAATATTAACTGTGTGGCTATAATAAGCGGGAAAAAGTTTTTGGTAAGTCTGAACAGTCAGAGATGTCAGCAGACAGACTCACATCGCCATGCACTCAGACATTCATTATATATGACACTCTGAGAAGTCAGAGATTGCCAGCCATCGGGACGCATCGCAATGCACTCAGACGTCCATTACACATGACCGTCTGAACAGTCAGAGATTTCAACAGAGACTCACATCAGACTCACATCACCATGCACTCAGATCCCAAGATATGAGGCAATTAATATTCTCACCAAATCTCTAACTCACATGCATTGATTATCTAATATCGATAATTTTCACATATTCCAAAACAAAGCATCACATAAGAAATTCCAAGGCAGACTCATCAACATCCAAATTGGACAGGTAATGTATGAAATAAGGAATTAATGTAAAAATATATTTGTAGAGATTTTTGCAACGTAGACTGAGACTTCTCGGATAAGGTTAAAATCCAAATTCTAAGTATTTCTAATCTGCAGATGGGAATATGAAGAAGTGGATATAAGGATTTATTCCTAAAGAAATGTTGCAAGATTGATACCAATATATATATTGAATTTGGAAATTACTGTGATTAAAATTAATGAGCAAGGAATTATATAACTACAAAATAAAAAGCAAAAGATTAGAAGTTTAATTCTCGAGATTAGGGGAGGATTCACTAAATAAGTTTTTATTACTTATCATCAAATTAGCTCATCTTTTGTTGATCTATGTAGCATAGATATATATATATATATCTAAAAGAGCTGGCTGGTTAAACATTGTTTGCTGGGAAATGCATGTTGTATTAAGCAGAAATGTTTATTAACCATTTGTGTATTAGTTACTAACTGAGAAAATAAATGATATTAATCATATATGCAGTTACTAACCGGAGATACATATATTGTGAAGCTAGTTTTTATATGCTGATGGAGTGTGGTTTATAAATTGTTGTTCATGATATGAGATTTGAAATTCTTTTGTATACGTAATAAATATATATATGTTTTTATCCGATTATTGATTATTGTATTTTTTAAAGCAAAACACAGACAATTAAAAGAATTCAGGATAATTTCTAAGAGATATAAACGATTGATATTTGTGTCTCGTATAAGTTTCTTATGAAATAATAATCCCTGATATATTGGAGGCGACTGCCGAGGTAGGTCCAGTAAGTCCAATATAGACATATTGGAGGCTTGGCTGATAAATCCAATATATACAAACGTGTTGTATTCACGTGCAGAGATTATATCCGACAAGTCCTGGAGGTAACTCTCAATCTCGTCCTCCGTTTCCCTGAAGTCCTTGAATGCTTGAAAAGGCACTTTACGAGCGGTGGGTCGGTCCGAGGGTGGGGTGATGTCCCATGGGCTCTGTACCTCAGCCAGCTGTAGCTCATGTGCACGCTGCTTGTCCCGCTCCTCACGCGCCCTGTACCGCTCCTCTTCCTGTCGGATCTCCTGGATTGCGTTATGCATGGCAGCCTCTGATGGGGCCGCTCCAAAGAGGGCGACCCGCTGCCGTACTTTTTGTTCGAAAACGCTTCCAGCGTCCGCGGCGGAGACAGGAATGGCCGCGGGGACGGGGACGGAGACGGGGAGGGGGGTACCACAGTCAGCGCGGCCCCTTGGTCTAGCCGCTGCAGCTCCTTGATCAAGGCGTCCCGGCTTTTGGAGCCCAGGGTTCCTCCCCGATTCTCCAGCATGCCACGCAGGACGTCCCGCTTGTAAGCGCTGTACCCGGCCATGGTAAGGGTCTTCTTGGGGTTTGCAGAGAGCTATCCCACCGCTGCCACCAGTGTAGCGGAACGGGTGTTGTCCGCCTGCGGGTGTGCTCCTATCTGCTCCTCCCACTGCGCTTACCGCCGACCCGACTACCGAGTGTCACGGCACTCGGCGTCTCGAGCGGCCTGGGATGACCCTGGGAAGGGTTGGCGGGCTGTGGAGGGGACCCCGGGGTGAGATCAGCCCGACCACTGAGTGGCACGGCACTCAGCGTCTCGAGCGGCTGATCTACTGACCTTGGTGCGGTTCGGATCGGGTGTGGAGCGGCCGTTCGGGTGGGAAACGTTTCGTCCGGGAAGCCGTTCGGATGGGAAACGTTTCGGATTTCCCTCGGATATGCAGCGCTTCGGTATATCGATGCGCGGCGGACGCGCCGCGGCTTCGGATCGGGAAACAGCACCACAGCATGATCGATCGTTCGGCACGGTCGAAGCCCGTACGATGCACCTCCGTTCTGATCCGGGTGGCAGACACAGGGTGATCGGATCGTACCTCGGGATGCCGCACTCTGGAGACCGCGCGGGATCTCAGCAATACGGCCGAAAATAAAGGACACCAGGCGGAGCTGTATGCACTAGATAATCTAACTTTTATTTAGCACTTCACTTATATTTATAAACAATCGCACAGAGTCAAAACAATGGAAATCTCTGCCCGCCCCCACAAGTCTCATTGGCCCTCGCTGGAAGGAGGCACCTGGGTCCCGATTCGTATTGGCGGTTACGAATCGGGGTGTTGCCAATTCGCAACCGGATGGTCCGAATCGGCCATTTTACGATCCGATCAATTCGACCGGATCCACGAGGCACTGGGAAATGGCGGCGAGCAAAGCACACAATGGGATTTACACACATTTCACAATACACATACGGGGACACTTTTATTACACCACACAATGAAACCACATCTAATAAAACAACACACGGAGTTCTGCTGGTGCAACGGCACCTAGGAGTCTAGAGGGATCGAAACGTCACAAAGGACCGTTCCTGGCTGAGGGTGCTGGGCCATTCCGTGACACTCCTCCCCCTTCTCAAAGTTCGACGCGCCCGGTTGGACCCCAACGGGTCATACCGGGGAAGTCAGTGCTCCCAAATCCCCCGGTTCCCGGGCCGACTGCCGCAATAACCCATCAGCATTACCGTTTTGCGACCCGGGCCGATATTGAATGGTAAAGTTAAAGGGTTGAAGAGCCAGACTCCACCGCAACAGACGGCCGTTTTCCCCCGCCACCCAGTTGAGCCACACCAGGGGGTTATGGTCGGTCATCACGGTGAAGGACCGACCGTAGACATAGGGTTGGAGCTTTCGTAGGGCCCAGACCAAGGCCAGGCACACCTTCTCCACCGCAGCATACCCCACCTCCCGCGGTAAAAGCTTCTGGCTGATGAATGCCACCGGATGATCCCCCCCGTCGTCCCCCACTTGACTTAGGACGGCTCCCAGTCCAAACATCGAAGCGTCTGTATGGACGACAAAACGTTTATTATAGTCGGGAGCTGCCAGTAGGGGAGCTTGGGTCAGGGCGGCCTTCAGTTGTTGGAAGGCCCGTTCACACTCCGGGGACCACAGGACTTGGCGGGGAAGGGATTTCTTCGTCAAGTCGGTCAGGGGCTTGGCCAAGTCACTGTAATGGGGCACAAACTTCCTGTAGTACCCCGCGGTGCCCAGGAAGGCGAGGACCTGAGTCTTGGTCACAGGGGTGGGCCAGTCTAGTATGGCTTCTACCTTGGCGGGCTCTGGTCGTTGTATCCCACAACCCACCCGGTGGCCCAGGTACTGCACTTCGGCCATCCCCACCTTGCATTTCTCGGGCTTAAGGGTCAGGTTGGCGTCCCTAATCACAGGGGTGTTCGGCTCATCCCTATCCACCATCACACACTCCGTTCGTGATGCATCCTCACTAAAAGAAGTTTTAAGACAGCTTTATACAGCTCATGCTCAATATCTTGCCCACTGTCACATTTATGTCTCTAATTTAGAGAAGATAAATTCTGAACAGGCTTTACAAGAAATAGATTAATTAAAATGTCTTAATTCAGAAAGAGACAATTTAGTCCATCAGGCCAGAGTAAAGGCAGCAGAGAGAATTGCTCAACTCCAAAAGACTGCTTCTCACATTTCAACATCTAGCAAGCATTCAAATAGCTCACATCCCTCAAGGTCAAAATCCTCACAATATTCAAAGAGTTCATCAATTAGTCTGCAGCTTACCCAAGCCCGGGCGAAAGCAGAGACTGCCAAGATACTGGTGGCCTTTGCAAAAAGAATAGCCAAAATGGAAATGGACACCGCTAGCAAAAAAGCAGAAATGGAAATGGACGCCGCTAGCAAAAAAGCAGAAATGGAAATGGACGCCGCTTGCAAAAAAGCAGAAATGGAAACGGATGCCATTCGGAAGAAAGCAGCTATGCAAACGGAAGAAGCTGGCAAAAAGAGCGGACATAGAAGCCCTAGAGAAACAGTGTGAGCATGCCACAGTGTGGCAACACTGAGGATCCTAGAACAAGCTGCCGGGGTAAGTGAAAGAGAAAGCATCAGCTAAGTGCACAAGAGACTACGTACTAAAGCAAACCAGTGAATCTCTCATAACATCAAATGTTCCTGACAGTTGCGACAACCTTCCAAAACAGGGAAAAGACTCTTTAGCAGTACCCTGCATCCAAGGTCAGTACAATACTCTAATAGCTAATGACCTTGAGCTTTCTTCACATGCCCTAGTGCAACAGCAATCCCAATGCATTAACTCTCAGATGCAATTCTACCCTCCAGCAATTCATCAAAAACCTTGCAACCATACAGCTATAAAATCATGCCTGCCTGAGTCTATGGACGTTAAACTGACTCCAAGGCTAAATACAGATGCAACCGCATACTACCCTATGTCACTTAATCAGAATACTGCAAACACCTTTCAAACTTCATTTCCCTGCCCAAAGTCAGAGAAAACCGATATGTCTGAGTTTGCTAGATACATGGCTCGCCGTGAACTCACCAAGACAAGCCTTTCGAACTTTGATGACCAGCCTGAAAACTACAGACGCTGGAAGGGTGCCTTCAGAACTGCAATTAGTGATCTTGGCATTACTCCTGCTGAGGAACTGGACCTGCTGATCAGATGCCTTGGTCCACAGTCTACAGAACGTGTCAAGAGACTCAGAGCTGTCCACGTCAATAATCCGATGTCGGGCCTCGACGCTGCTTGGCAAAGACTTGAGCAAAGCTACGGCAGCCCTGAAGCCATAGAGAACGCTCTGTTGAATCGCCTGCATTGTTTCCCAAAGATTTCCGGCATGGACAATCAGAAATACTTGGAACTAGACATGTGCACACCACAGAATTTCGTTTTGGACGAATGGATTCGTCCTAAAATGAAATTTATTTAGTTGCCCACGAAATTCGTTTAGATTTCTTTCGTATTTAAACGAATTTCTTTCCTCCGAAAATCAAATGCATCTCTGAGCCCAGAGATCAGCTGCTTGTGTTACTGTATCTCTCTGACGATGTCTGCTGTTACAGTAACTGTATCTCTCCATGAATGTATCAGAGTCACTGTAAAATGTTACAGTTTCTCAGATGTCCGCTGTAACTAATTTATTAGTGACTCCAGCGCTGGATAACACTGAAAAATGTGTTGTTTAAGTAAAATGATTATTACTGTGGCTCAGTGACTCCATGTCTGCTCCATCAGAAGTGACTTGGTGAGATATCAGCGCTCAAAGCCAAGTCACTTCTGATGGGGCAGACACTGAGTGCTGCTAACTAAAAACAAGATCTTAGCCACATTAATAATTATTTTACCTAGATAACTAATTTTTCAGTGTTATTACAGTTACTCTGAGCGCTGGATCAGTTAACCCTTTCACTGGCTCTGAGAGATACAGTAACTGATCCAGCGCTCAGAGTCCAAGTAATAAACACTGCTAAATTAGGTAAGACATTCCTAGTGAGGAATGTATAAATATAGAGGATGAATAAATGTAGATTTGAATTTGCAGTTGATAACCCGGAGAAACATTAATTCTAGAACATTGATAACATACATAGTTGCTACAATATAATTTCCGTCCTGCATTAGTGTGATTATTACTATAGGTAGATATATTTTCCCTCCTGCAATACTAGGATTATTACTATAGGTAGATATAATTTGCCTCCTGCAATACTAGGATTATTACTATAGGTAGATATAATTTGCCTACTGCATTAGTATGATTATAACTATAGGTAGATATAATTTGCCTCCTGCAATACTAGGATTATTACTATAGGTAGATATAATTTCCCTCCTGCGATACTAGGATTATTACTATAGGTAGATATAATTTCCCTCCTGCGATACTAGGATTATTACTATAGGTAGATATAATTTGCCTCCTGCAATACTAGGATTATTAATATAGGTAGATATAATTTCCCTCCTGCATTAGTATGATTATTACTATAGGTAGATATAATTTCCCTCCTGCATTAGTGTGATTATTACTATAGGTAGATATAATTTGCCTCCTGCAATACTAGGATTATTACTATAGGTAGATATAATTTCCCTCCTGCATTAGTAGGATTATTACTATAGGTAGATATAATTTGCCTCCTACAATACTAGGATTATTACTATAGGTAGATATAATTTCCCTCCTGCATTAGTGTGATTATTACTATAGGTAGATATAATTTGCCTCCTGCAATACTAGGATTATTAATATAGGTAGATATAATTTGCCTCTTGCATTAGTGTGATTATTACTATAGGTAGATATAATTTGCCTCCTGCATTAGTATGATTATTACTATAGGTAGAAATAATTTCCCTCCTGCAATACTAGGATTATTACTATAGGTAGATATAATTTCCCTCCTGCATTAGTATGATTATTACTATAGGTATATATAATTTGCCTCCTGCATTAGTGTGATTAATACTATAGGTAGATATAATTTCCCAGGGATGCAATGTGAGTGTGGCGCCACTAAATGTCTCTACTAGCCAACAGAGAATAGTTGAACACAATCGTTAAGTGTATGAAGATGATTAAAATTAATCAGTTGGAAGATGAAGGTATGATGATTGCCACTAATGTCTACAGAGAGAGCATACTGCTGCGTCTAATTAGGAAGCAATTACACTCTTCAACACATAATATAGTGTACAATAATCTATAAAGGTGGTGTTAATAATATTAAATCAATAAAAGTGGCAAATGTAATTAAAAGTGCTGTGAATTCCAATAACAGTAATGAAACCACAATACAATAACATGCACCTGGGCGGTGTAAAATGGTACAAGGTGGAAGTGCAAAATTGCAAGAATAAGAGTGACAACGTGACTGCAGATAATGGTGTGTTCTAACAGTCAGACATGACGTTCTCAGATAAAGGGTAAATCGCCTATAATAAGTTAATTAATTAAAATGCTGAAGTACCCCTAATAAAATTAATTAAAGTGCTGAAGTACCCCTAATAAAATACTATAAAGTGCTGATAGTATCTTTAAAATAGTCCTACTGACTACTAAATGTGTACCAATAATTACAACTCAAACCCAATCGGGTGAAACAAATAAGCTTAATTAAAACCAATTAGACATCCAGAGTGCATGATCCAAAGTGTGTTATAGTGCAAAACATTAATGAAAATTAATAAACAAAAATATAAATACAAACAGTCAAATTAATAAATATGTGATGGAAAGAATAAAATTAGTAGACATCAGTTCTTTACAGGATATAAAAATCGGTTCTCTGAAGGAAAAAATGCAGCAGCCTTACACACAGAACCAGCGTCTAATCCCCAAAATCGCTGAAAATAGAGTGTTCAAAAAATGTAAAAAGCTGGTGTCTGGCGCTTGCAAAAGTTCGTTCTTTAAATCCAGTCAAAAAATTCAGTCAAAAAATTCTAGGTCCGCTTAGCATCTCATCCACAGATTTGATTGAAGACACATGAAAATAAGAAGAAAAGGAGAATATTTTGTGCAGAATCTTAGCACATAATTTAGGTAAGCATGCCAAAAAAGGAATACTCACATTTAGGGGTGCCAGTTGTAACAAATAGGCACCTAAACGTAGGCAAATCAGTGAATTTATATATCAGGGGCACTGATTCCCCTGTATAGGTAGGACAACCAAAGATCCAGGCGCCGTAGAGATGTACAATAAAAGTACCAGACGGTTTGGAATTAACAGAATACGCTTGAATAGAGTCGGTCAATCACAAGTTTATTAGGAAACTTAGATAAACACCTCAAACGCGTTTCGCTACAAGAGCTTCATCAGTGAGTGTAACACTCACTGATGAAGCTCTTGTAGCGAAACGCGTTTGAGGTGTTTATCTAAGTTTCCTAATAAACTTGTGATTGACCGACTCTATTCAAGCGTATTCTGTTAATTCCAAACCGTCTGGTACTTTTATTGTACATCTCTACGGCGCCTGGATCTTTGGTTGTCCTACCTATACAGGGGAATCAGTGCCCCTGATATATAAATTCACTGATTTGCCTACGTTTAGGTGCCTATTTGTTACAACTGGCACCCCTAAATGTGAGTATTCCTTTTTTGGCATGCTTACCTAAATTATGTGCTAAGATTCTGCACAAAATATTCTCCTTTTCTTCTTATTTTCATGTGTCTTCAATCAAATCTGTGGATGAGATGCTAAGTGGACCTAGAATTTTTTGACTGAATTTTTTGACTGGATTTAAAGAACGAACTTTTGCAAGCGCCAGACACCAGATATAATTTCCCACCTGCAATACTAGGATTATTATATATATCCAAAAGATGTAGGATACACTTGAGTACTTTAACAGGAGGGTAATTAAAAACTTGTAGTTTAATTAAGTATCCATATTAAAAATCCTGTAACCAACATTTCAGTGACTTTACATTATTTGTAGAGTTATTGCAATTTTAGGGCTTAATTTATGTATACCAAAACTCAAAATGGATTGGATGTTATAGTATTTCCCCAAATCCTTTTTATATTGTTTGAAATTATGGTGAATGTGGGATATTAATATATATATTTACACATTACATGACTTCCTAGAAGGTTCAGGAGAACATAAAATGACTGCATGCTCTGACAGTAAGTTTTTTCATTATAAAACTGAGCACCTTGTAAGTAAAGGGTCACAATGTGTGTTAACTTAGTGTGTCTGGCACAGTCGCAGCGCTTTGTGGTGCAGACATGGGGCAGTAGCTGGAGCTCACCCCTGGTAGGTTTGCAGGGAACCTGTCTAAATTATCAGTGAGCCCCCCTAATGTAATATTATTTGTTTCTTATGCTGGACAGTGTGGACAGGACTTCCTGTGATGTGCTGTTTGAAGGGAGATTATCTCCATCAGTACATATACACACACACAGTGCCTCTCCCCCATCTGTTTAACTTTATAAGATGTTAATTAGTGGAATCTGGTAAGAGGTGTGAGGAGCAATGTAGGCACTTATCTCCCCAGGGGGCCGTCACTGATAACAGGCATTTTATGGTTAATGATTCTTCCAGTGACTGCTTGTAAAATTAGACAGGGGGGACTGGTATCTATCTCCCATCCTAATCAAACTCTAGTTTGTGGCTCTTGAGTTCTCAGTCCGGCACATAGAGGAAAGGATCTTGTCTCAGCCTGTAAAATTTTTCTGGTGCATCTGACCTTACAGTAAGGGAAAAAACTCAATTATATACAACACAGGGAACATTTTACATTGCATTTTAAAAGGGAATTCGTTCATATAAATCAAGGGGGAACGAATTGTAATAAAATTTACATAAACTGATAAACTGATTATATATATATATATATAATCACTTTATCAGTTTATGTAAATTTTATTACAATTCGTTCCCCCTTACACTAATGCAGGAGGGAAATTATATCTACCTATAGTAATAATCCTAGTATTGCAGGAGGCAAATTATATATACCTATAGTAATAATCATACTAATGCAGGAGGCAAATTATATATACCTATAGTAATAATCCTAGTATTGCAGGAGGCAAATTATATCTACCTATAGTAATAATCACACTAATGCAGGAGGGAAATTATATCTACCTATAGTAATAATCCTAGTATTGCAGGAGGGAAATTATATCTACCTATAGTAATAATCCTAGTATTGCAGGAGGGAAATTATTTCTACCTATAGTAATAATCCTAGTATTGCAGGAGGGAAATTATTTCTACCTATAGCAATAATCATAATTTGCCTCCTGCATTAGTATGATTTTTACTATAGGTAGAAATAATTTCCCTCCTGCAATACTAGGATTATTACTATAGGTAGAAATAATTTCCCTCCTGCAATACTAGGATTATTACTATAGGTAGATATACTAATGCAGGAGGCAAATTATATCTACCTATAGTAATAATCACACTAATGCAAGAGGGAAATTATATATACCTATAGTAATAATCCTAGTATTGCAGGAGGCAAATTATATCTACCTATAGTAATAATCATACTAATGCAGGAGGGAAATTATATATACCTATAGTAATAATCTTACTAATGCAGGAGGGAAATTATATCTACCTATAGTAATAATCCTAGTATTGCAGGAGGCAAATTATATATACCTATAGTAATAATCCTAGTATTGCAGGAGGGAAATTATATCTACCTATAGTAATAATCCTAGTATTGCAGGAGGCAAATTATATATACCTATAGTAATAATCCTAGTATTGCAGGAGGCAAATTATATCTACCTATAGTAATAATCATACTAATGCAGGAGGGAAATTATATCTACCTATAGTAATAATCACACTAGTGCAGGAGGGAAATTATATCTACCTATAGGAATAATCCTAGTATTGCAGGAGGCAAATTATATCTACCTATAGTAATAATCACATTAATGCAGGAGGCAAATTATATCTACCTATAGTAATAATCCTAGTATTGCAGGAGGCAAATTATATCTACCTATAGTAATAATCACACTAATGCAGGAGGCAAATTATATATACCTATAGTAATAATCCTAGTATTGCAGGAGGGAAATTATATCTACCTATAGTAATAATACAAAAATATATTTATATTATTCACTTCAGTAGTCAAAAATGTAGATTAAGTATGAGTGTTGTATGAATGTGTAGAGGGAGCTATAATGAATGAATGGTGTGTGAATGGGCAGTAACAAGGGTTGAAGCCTTGACCTGGCGTTACTGCTCACTGTAACTTAAAAAAAATTAACAAGCGAGGGAAAAAGTATTGAGAAAAGTCCTGCAGGCTGGTGGGCCCTACGCTAGCTCGTCTTCCTGCTGGACTTTGTTGCTCGGTGTGTGGGGACCCACACACGTGGTCATGGACCGGTGGGGTTGTTTTTTTTTTCTTTTTGGGCGTCCTGATCGCTTCAAGGTTTTACACGGAAGTCTCTCTGCACTTGCCGCCCGTGCCACTCTCATCGGGACTCAGCCACGTGTCTTCTGTAGAGGCACAAAGAAGATACCCTAGAGATCTCGATCTTGCTTGAGGGGTGTATGTGGGCTCCAGATTACGGGACTCATATTAGCTGTTTGGTCTTTGGACCGTTGCTGGACTGGAATTACAAAGTTGCCTGCCCGCTGACTCGACAGTCCCGACATGAAGTCTCAGATATGGACCTCGCGTCCTCCGGGCACGAGGCGGCGTCAATATCCTTTGCTGGTTTATTTATAGTGCTGTATATTCTTTGCCTTTTCCTTCTGCTACATGCTGGTTTACAAATGTATTATCATGTTTGATCACTTGGGTCGGTGCGATACCCGTTCCCTGTCACACTTGGATCCTCGTTTCCGTACGACTGCTTGTCGTGCGGTGCTGATGGTCTTTTGACCGGCGGCCGAGCCGCGTCTCCGCTTTTCCTGTGGTTGAGTGTTTTTCCCCTTCCCTACTCCCCCGGGTGGGTGCTACCCTCGTCTGTGGCGGCTGCCTCGGCGAGTGGTTTAGCTCTTCCTTACACCTGTGCCTCTTTCCTGTAAATAGTTGTTGTTGTATTCCCCTGTTGACCCCACCCCTGAAAGGGCACGCACTCTCTCACTAGCACTACTTACGACTCTTTCCTTCTTGAGCTTTCCCATGGCACTTAAACAGGCATCCCTGGTACTCCTATCCATTAATGCTAGGGGCTTAAACATCCCGGAGAGGCGATCCACTGCTCTGACTGACTTCCGTAGACACCGGGCCTCGGTGGTGTTCGTGCAGGAAACCCATTTCCGCAGGGGGGCTAGACCTTGCTTCACTGACTCCCATTACCCGACTGGTATGTTTAGCGACACACCAGGCTCTAAATCAAAAGGTACAGCCATTTTATTTCACAAATCGGTCCCTTACCGGGAGACGACCATGCTGACTGATGACAGTGGCAGATTTGTGTTTACGAAAGGCCAGATTGCAGGACAGATGTTTACATTCGCAAAAATGTATGCTCCCAACAAAGCACAACACCGCTTTCTTACCAAACTTTTAAGAAAATTGCAGGCCTTCTCTGAGGGCACGCTGATCTTGGGGGGCGACTTTAACATTCCTCTTCACCCATCGGTCGACACTTCTACGGGTCGCTCCTCCCTCCCGACGAACATTATCCAGTCTATCACGCAAACACTGCACTCCTCACGTCTGGTGGACTGTTGGAGGGCTCTTCATCCCACAGACAGGGACTATACCTTTTACGCGCACACCTCTACCTCTTACTCCCGTATTGACTATGTTTTTCTTCCTTTCTACCACCTCCCTCTCCTCCTCTCTGCAACAATAGGAAATATAACTTGGTCGAACCACGCCCCTGTTATTGTAACCTTTAAATCCCCGACCTTTCGCCCGTCGACCGCAAACTGGCACCTGAACGACGCACACTTGGCGGATCCGACGCTTTTGGCTGAAAGCAGAATAGTCATGGAACGATTTTTTGTAGACAACACTGATCCGGAGGTACCCCCAGCTACGGTATGGGAGGCGCACAAGTGTGTGTTGAGAGGTCACTACATTAGCGTGGGTTCGGCAATTAAAAAACGTAGGGAGGCCCAAATTTTGGACCTTCATGCCCAGATTGACAAAACAGAGCTTCAACATAAACGGACGGGGGACCCTGCCCTACTCACTTCTCTGACAGCCCTGAGACGCTCCCTGGCCGATATCATGCACACTAGGCATCATAGAGCGTTACTCCGCTCTCAGGCGCTCTTTCACGTACATGGCAACAAGAGCGGTCGACTGTTGGCCAGGCAATTGGCGAAACAACGTGCTACAACATATATCCCTAACATTAGAGATAAGAAAGGCAATTTGCATCACCTCCCCACACAAATTATGCAATCCATTACAGATTACTACAAATCCCTCTACACAGTCCCTGGCTCCCCTACGGAGGAGGCACGGGCGCAAATCCGCCTAGACATTGATAACTACCTCACCTGCTATCTTAGACGTAAAGTCTCGGCGAACACAGCTGAGCTCCTGGATGAGCCGATCACTGTAGAGGAATTGAGCCTGGCCATCAAGTCCACACAATTGGGCAAATGCCCGGGACCGGATGGTTTCCCGACCCGGTATTACAAACATTTTTTTGATGTCCTCTCTCCACATTTTCTAAGGGCCTTTAACTCCCTGCGTGAGACGAAACCCTTACCCACTCAATCTTTAATGGCCAACATAGTCTTGATCCCAAAGGAAGGGAAAGATAGGGAACAGTGCTCTAGCTACAGGCCGATATCCCTTCTTAATTGTGACGTGAAGCTGTTTGCCAAAATCATAGCGACTCGCCTGAATCCATACATCCCATCGCTGATACACTTAGACCAAGTGGGATTTGTACCGCACAGAGAGGCCAGAGATAACACGATACGCGCTCTTCACATTATACATGCAGCCCCTAAAGTCCAGGGAGGCCTTCTGCTCCTGTCAACGGACGCAGAAAAAGCGTTCGACAGGGTGGGTTGGGACTTCCTTTTCGCCACGCTCCGCCACCTCGGGTTGGGACCCCCGCTCCGCTCCTGGATACAGGCGCTGTACACGGGCCCCTCGGCGAGGGTCTGCGTTAATGGTGCATTTACTGATAGCTTCCCTATAGGCAATGGTACGCGTCAGGGTTGCCCCCTCTCACCTCTCCTTTTCATTCTTTCTTTAGAACCCTTTTTAGAGGCAGTTCGCCAACACCCGGATATCTCAGGGGTTGCGGGGGGGGGGGAGGAAACACATAAGGTAGCGGCATACGCCGACTACCTTCTCTTCTTTGTCTCTAACCCACTGATCTCTCTTCCAAACATTTTATCGGTCTTTGAGGAATATCGTACACTAGCTAATCTCAAGATTCATTTCTCGAAGTCCTCTATCTTAAACATTTCGGTCCCATCGCACAGAGTAGTCTCCATGCGCCATACGCTGCCCTTTCGCTGGGTGGGATCCTGACTGAAGTATCTGGGAGTGTTGTTGACTGTGGACTGGTCCCGCTTATACGAAACGAATTTTGCCCAGTTGATGGCAACTTTCCGCCGCGACCTCAGGGCATGGGACTACCCCCACATTTCATGGCTAGGGAGGGTCTCCGTCCTCAAAATGAATATCCTCCCCCGTCTTCTTTACCTGTTCCAAACGCTGCCTATTACCATTCCCCGCTCCTTTTTTGCTACTCTGCGCTCACTGGTGATATCCTATATATGGCGTTGTGCTAGGCCAAGAATTAGTTATGACACCATGACACGTTCTAGACTTCGAGGGGGGTTGGGGGTTCCAGATTTCCCCCGCTATTACACTTCTTGCCACATTCTGCGGGCGACTGAGTGGACTAGGGAGGGGGTGGTGAAGAGGTGGAAGTCTGTGGAGCAGACGATGCTGGAGGTCCCATTAGCGGTTCTCCCGTGGCTGCCTCGTTTACGGGGCATGAGATTGGCGCGCACATCACTGTTCACAATGGCCACCCTACAATGTTGGCATAGGGAAGCGGCTCGTTCGGGCCTGACGACCTAGCCCTCCCCGATGACCCCGATCACATATTACGATGGATTCCTGTCACATTTGGGACCGAGATCGTTGGTGGCCTTGACTACTACCCCCATTCCCAGGGTCCACCACTTCCTCACTAGCTCGGGTGCCATACCCCTTGGCTCCCTGCTGGAGGATAGACCACCTACCTTTTTGCACCACTTTAAATATCGTCAGGTCACTAACTGCCTCCGGCGTGCACCGCGACCCCACATGCTTACCCATCCCCTCACACACCTTGAACGTACTTGTGCATCACCCTCTCCCCTATGTAATGGGGTGTCTTTAATATACACTCTTCTACGAGATGCATCCTCTGCGATCCCCCCAGCGTTCATGGGTAAATGGGAAATGATGTTGGAATGCACGTTCACGGAGGAACAGTGGTTCGACATATGTGAGCTGACACACCGATGTTCCGCGGACAGCAGAACCCAAGAAACTGCATATAAACTGCTCACACTGTGGTACTATACTCCTATCCGCTTACACACCTTTTCCCCGAACATCTCCCCAGATTGTTGGCGCTGCTTTGGGGCCCTGGGCGCTGTTATCCATCTGTGGTGGGAATGTCCCCAGATATGCCCATTTTGGTTAAGTCTCCATTCCATCGCCAGCGATATGCTAGGCACCCCACCACCTTTTACCCCGGCTTCTATGCTGCTTCACCATACCTATATGTCTATAGCGTCTTACAAAAAGACCATACTGCCCCACATATTGAATGTTGCTAAAAGCCTGATCCCCTTATACTGGAAGCAGGTTGCCCCACCACCTCTGCGGGAATGGTTCCACCGGATGGAGGACCTTAGGGCGGTGGAACATTTATACATGTCGATGTCGGCCACTGATCAACTCCCTCGATACCTTTTAATTTGGTCCCAATGGCACACACTGTCCACTTCGTCAGCCTTTCTTGCCCGCCTGGGTCCGGCCCCGTTAGTCCCTGCCCTTCCCACCTACGCCTGAGTAGAATTTATGCTCTCTTCCCTCCCCAGACTGTGATCACCTGGATTTCGTTCTCGCTGTTTTATCACCCTGGCTTCCCCACCCTTTGAATCTGCCTGGGAGCCTGCGTGCCCTGCTGT
This sequence comes from Leptobrachium leishanense, assembly GCA_009667805.1. Taxonomy (NCBI): domain Eukaryota; kingdom Metazoa; phylum Chordata; class Amphibia; order Anura; family Megophryidae; genus Leptobrachium; species Leptobrachium leishanense. The sequence goes on along the minus strand of CM019073.1, from coordinate 74,335,796 downwards.
AATATCTGTCAGACTTGCATGTCTACCCTCTTTTGTTTACTTATAGCTTTGCATTCTTACGATATATTGCCACTGTTTGGACCTGCGTGTCCTATTATCATTTTCTTTGAAAACGTAATAAAATGATATTTACAAAAAAAAAAGAATGGCGGCACACCTGTAGTCAAACTGCGTAAAATGACTTGCTATTATTCCACTGAAGATGTTCCAAGGAAGCTGTTAAGCCATGGCAAGAAGCCTTTCAACCAGCACAAATGCAACCTGCGCTCCTCCATCACTCCTGGGGCTGTACTTATATTCTTCAATGGACGCCACAGGGGGAAGCGTGTGGTTTTTCTGAAGCAGCTCCAGTCTGGCCTTCTGCTGGTAAGAGGACCATTGGTTATCAACCGGGTGCCCCTGCGTAGAGCTCGCCAGAAATTTGTTATCGCTACTTCCACAAAAGTCAATATCTCAAGTGTCAAGGTTTCAAAGCACCTGACTGATGCTTACTTCAAGAAGAGGCTGCGCAAACTCAAGCAACCGGATGGAGAGATCTTTGAAACAGAGAAGGACAAATACGCAGTCACACAACAGCGCAAAGCCGATCAGCAGTTCGTGGATTCCCAACTCCTGCCAACGGGTCTTGTCACTCAGGTTATGCCTAGTGACGATCGAAGAATCCGAAAAGTGAAGGTCAAGGGGACTAAAGGAGGTGTGGTACATAGTTTCTTCCGGCCAATCACCGAACTGATACTCCTTCTGCCAAGGGAAAAGGTCAGTTAAGAGTTTCTGCTCTCGGCAGTGGCCTTTCCACAAACAGTCAATTGGATTACAATTGTGTTGGTGGAAGTTTTGGCCTAGTGCGGCTTCCCCAGCACGAAGATGGATTACCTTGTTAAATTTACTCCTCATATCTGGCCTTACTTCAAGACTGTTGACTTACAGGGTAATTGAAAGAGAATCGAAAAGTCACCGCACGTTCGGTGACTTTTCGTTCTCTTCAATTCTGTTCGTTTTGCCGATCCCATTTCGGTGACCCGGAGGTGTATTCAGCAAGCACCATGGGGTCCCCGAATTGCAGGGAAAGGCTGCCGCAAACCTGACAAAAACTAACCGCAAAACCCGGCGAATGCTCGCCGAAAACCCGCAAAAACATCTGGATTAACCCACCGAAAACCACAGAAAAACCCGAGCAGGAGCCGATCACACGCAGCGACGCCGCCGGAAAAAGCCGACACCGCAGATGAATGAAGTGAATAAATTAGGAAAACCGTATGCTTGAATGTTTGAAAAGTGAAACGCTGTTTGCAAAGAAACTACTGAGCGAAAATGTCTGAAATTTACATATGAGGTCCAATGAATGATAATAAAAAGGGCTGTTACAGAAAAAATAAGTAAGCTTAAAAAAAATCCAGAAAAATGCTTAAAATATCCTAAAAAAATCTATAAAGACTCTTTAGTGAAGAATTTTATAATGAATGATTTATTAGATATTGAATTAAAACGTGAATATTTTTAACATTGAAGCCTATGGGATTCGCCTGAATAAATCTGCCGCATGAAACCACCAAATGGCAGAGCAATTCAGGAACCTTTCACTGCTGGTCAGTGTTCTCTGAATAGCTGAAGCAGTGCTTTTTCATGGGGATTTCACTGCCCTCAAACAGGCACTGAACAGGCACCGTATGAGCAGACAATTCGCCAGGATTTGGCGAATTGCCTGCTCTCTGGAGAGCCGAATGGCCAAGAAAGGTAACCGAACGCTGATTTTCAGCATTCGTTTACCTTTCTCAAGCAATTTGGATCTCTTTGAATTACCCTGTTAGTTTTTTTTTTTTGAGAAAGGATTTTACCAGGAAGGATACATTGAGATTTCTCTCGTTTTCAAGTATGTCCTGGGTGGTGAGTATGTACCGTTAGGAGTCTTGCCCAAGGACACTTACTGGAGAGGTTGCTCGTTGGGATTGAACCCATGACTCCACTGACTCTCTCCATGCAGAGCTCTACTCCACCCAGCCGGTACATATAAAGGCTATAAAGTGTAAAGTTGTATTATTGAATGCTTTACCTTCGTTTTTCAGGTCTCCGCATTGGGTTTTCAGGAGGACATTTAAAGTTATAGTGTTAGTTATTTCGAAATCTAAAGATTTCAGACGGGGAGTGTCATGCCCCATGATTTAGGATTTATTTGTATATTTTAATGTTATGTGTTGAATCTGCCTTTTACTGCTTACAGTTATGATTTCATAGCTATTTTGTCCCTGCTGGGTTTCCTTAGCTTGCTGTATGCAGCTAGTTTACACCCCTTTTCTCAGTGTCTTGTTCTAAGGGACTTCCTGGTTACATAGCAGCCATTCTGTGCTCACTGCTGGACAAAACTAATGTGTTTTTTCCTGCATTGTTGTACACTATTATAAATATTGTCAGTCTGATCATTACACTTTTCAACTGGATTCATCTTCCTACGTGTCAGTTTTGCTGAGTTGAAGCTATCTGCCGAACTTCATCGTGTGAGTACTGGTCAAATACAGACTTCGCTAGTCTAAAGCATCCACGCCTCACAGCTTTGCTTAGGGAAGCAGAATGATCAGTGTCACATGACCATGTGGTGGTGAGTCACGCTGGAGGGGGCGGTGCCTGCAGCATGCTGTTCCCAGACACGTGCTATGCACAAGGTTGGCATTCTGCAGGCTGAGGGAGGACTAAGGCACCAGCTGCGCTTGCACTGCGGTGCCCAGCAACATATGACACACTCACTGGATCATAGTACCGCGCCACCGCAGGGCCCTACTACGACCTTTGGGGACATCATCTACAGTGCGACTGTATTGGTTGCCTGGCGCCCATGTTACTATGGCGCCCTGTGCCTGTACAGTGGCATGAGCACTTCCCTTTTCCTACTGCTAATACCACTCCCTACACAACCAAGCATTCTGCTAGCATTTCCTGCATTACATTGGCTACTTACCCTTAGATCCTCTGCAATAATAACCCCTAAATCCTTTTCCTCAGATGTTGAGGTTAGGACTGTATCAAATATTCTATATTCAGCCCTTGGGTTTTTACGTCCCAGGTGCATTATCTTGCACTTATCCACAGTAAAACTCAATTGCCACAGCTCCGACCATTTTTTTAGTTTACCTAAATCATTTGTCATTTGTCAGAGGGTGGGGTGAGACATCCAAAATGCAGCCGCTGCACGGTCTGCAAAGGGAGGTACCCCCGAGACTGGCAAACCAGCCCCGCTGGGCCGCTCCACCACCGCACATCTCTCTGGGGGGCTCTCTGCAGGGATTTTGGTGTGCTCCAGCACAATGCATACCAGCTCATCACCGTCGCCAACAATCCGCCGCTGGTTAAGGATCCACCTCACTGCTTCTGCCTGGCAAGTTCAGCAATCGATCTGCATCCGCCCGGCTAGCTCCCAACACCTCCATCAGCCGCCGCCACATGCCACGCGTGAGCAAACTGGCCTCCTCCCCGGTAACTCGTCTTGACAAGCCTCAAGGGCCTCAAATACTGCCTCCATACTTCCAGCCAGGTGGGGAGGGTGATGCTCCAAGCGACGTCACCACACCTGCTCCTCCGATGTGTCTTCTATGGGGGCAGAAGGCGTAGACGGGCCCTCAACATCCACACAGCCATCAACCTTCCATTGCCCGTCGGATCTCACCGCAGGAGGAGCAAGGGATCAGGCTCCATGAGTAGGTCTCAAAATGGGCGCCGGCCAATCGGACCGACCAGAAAAGGGCTTCAATCTCAGCTTTGCCCTGGAGGGGGGGGGGAGCAAAACAGGCTCCAGAGCAGGACTCCTGGTGTCCAGTCATGCAGGGACTCCCAATAGGGGCAAAATCAAGCAGGATTCCTGGCAAAAATCATCCTCTTCTGTAAAAGCACCCGGAGCTAAGTCTAAACTCATCTGCTCCCTCACACTGCCCGACACTCCCCTCAAAATAAACTATTGTTGTCTTTTTAGTACATTCTGTGTTCTAAATTCTATGGACATTATTACAATCTTAACGCTAGCAGTAGAGCTCAGATATGGGAGTGTTAAGTGACTTTAACGCATGCCCCTATATTACAACCTTAGCGCTAACGGGTTAAAAAAATCCAATACTGCATCGATGATTGAGCTAGCTTACCCAAGCTTACTGTACTTTCCACTCCCTATACCTAAAAAGGGGGTAATCCAATCAGTAATTAGAGTTGGACTTTGCAATCCTAACACTAATTAACACACCAATGTGGTAACGAAAAAGTTAACCACCGCTAGAAGCTGGTGCTAACTGATATGGCTTTTACAGAATCAGTTAGCACCAGCTGAAACCCACCCAAAAAAATCAGATACTGACCTCTCATCCCCCAGTGCAACCAGTGGACCAATCCACCGTTTCTGGCTGCCGGGAGCAGAGTGAGACTGGGAACAAATAGTCCCCAGTCTCCCTCTGTGGATCACTCCACGGCACAAGCCTCCATGGAGTCCTATGGACTCCAGGAGACGTTACTCGTGGAGGGGCAGAAGTGCTGTTGCAAGTATCAAGGAGGGTTGCGCTACATTATGGGGCAGGCTGCTAAATTAGTGCCTGCCCTGTAATATGGTGCTAAAACAGGGACACTATGGGGAAATATGCAGGAGCAGGTTTACCCCATTAGCATCCCTGTTTTAGCACCAGCTTTGTAATAGTGCTCCCTTTTATTATTTTTTTTTTACACATATGTTGCATGTTTGTGTTTCAGTTTGATTTGTTATCTGAAAGATGCATTTTGATCTTTAAAAAAAGGTAATATTTAAATTTGGTGCTGCTTTAAAACAAATTCCATATGTTATGTACTTTCATATCTACTTGTAAACTTTAAAAATAATAAATGTTGACTTGTTTTGAGATCCTGTTTCATGAGACTGTTCTTTTATTAAAACCATATTCATGTTTTACATCATTATAAAAATCTTCAAACATAATGTAGCGGGTGCCTCTCAGCCCAGGTGTGGCCTTGTGTCTCCCACTGCAGCTTAAGACGAACACAGACAGGTTAATAGGGACACATATAGCCTGTCGGCAGCTGTGGGGGAATCTCCCCTCCCTTTCCTGCTCTGTTGTGCATTGAGTGAAAGGCATTCACAGACATAGCTGCCTATATAGCTCCTTCCCCTGTCTCCTCATTGGCAGAGGAAGCTGACTAATCCAGGGAGGACTGAAAGAACTGTAAGAAATTCTGGGACATGTAGTTCCCAACACAGATGGCCCACTATAATCCTTAAAGGAGGAAACTACACATCCCAGCAGCCCAGAGGCAGAGGGGAGATCTGACACTGTGACTGCCCGCCCCTTCCTGAAGGCTGGAGGATGAGCATGTGCCTGTGGATGTGAAGGGAAGAGAATCCAGGCCCAGGAGTTTCTGAGAGATCACATGGAGAACAGATGGAGGAGACAGACTGTCATTGTCATCCTGATCTTGCTAACTTTATTAGATCCTATTTACTGCCAATGCAGTAACATTTGTTAATTTTGTTACCCTGTGACACTTTGCGAAGATTTCACTTTCCATCCTGTGGATTTCAAATATTGCTTCACAATAAAGGTACCCAACCACAGAATATAAAGGGCCGCAACGCTAGCAGACTTGTGTGTGTGTAATTCCCACTGGCCAGTCGTTAGTTGTTACATCCTCAGCCCCCGCTGTGCTCCCTGGGGGGTCTGGGCAAGAAGGGGGGCCGCTGGCTAGCTGGGTGCCAGCACTTTCTGCTGGCAGACCGGCATCTGAGGGGGCGAGGTCAGGTGTGGTCTGCATCTGATTGAATTACTGTTGACGACCCTGCTTTGTATGAGATTCCTGCTCCTGTTCTTTGACCCGGCTTGGCTTTGACCACTCTCTGTATCATGTGTATTACGCTGTTTGCGTGTTTTAGTGATTTAACCCCATGCTTGCTGCTGGGTTGATCGCTTGCTGTTTGAGTTCTGTCCCATCACGTTTAGTGGTATCGCTTGTAACCCTCCGGGGTCCCTTTACCCAGGCTACTACTCATGTTAATGTTTTTGCAAAGAGCACGATAACAAAGATTGTTTATTTCTGTTTAATGTTATTTCTAATCGCATCGCTGTACATATTAGCAATAACAATCCTGTATGCAAGCCAGTACCTTCCGAGAGTCACCAGGTACCTACTAATCTCAAGTATTTACCAGAATGATTGGTTTCTGCATCCCTGACTGCCCTGCACCTTGAATACTTCATGGACTGTTGTCCCGCATAGTGTGTTTCTGAGCGTGTCCTTGGCTTTCTGTTGGTCTCGAAACCCTCGGAGCATAGAGGCAATTCAGCTAGTCCTTTGAGTCCCCTGGCTCTTGAGTTACAAACTGAATTCTTTGCTGTTTCCGTGTTAATCAAGAAAGTATTGTTGCCCTTAAGGATCTCAACTCCGCGACTATCTAGTGGGCGCTACTCCCCCGTTACATCACAACAGGGCCAATGGATCCGGCAATTATGTCTGTACTCATGTCTAAACTGGGCAGTATCATTAATAATATAGTTTAGGATGTAGGGAACACACAATATACAAGAAAATGATACAGGAACCCCGTCGCTTTTAGCTGGATCCTTTCACAAAATCAACAGAGAAGCATCAGATCACTGAAAGGATTGAGGAAAACTGGAGTGTCTGCCTGGGAAATAAAGAAACAACCCAAGACAGCAAGAGTGAATAGAGAAGGATCTCTTTTATATCACTCTGCGATGGTACCTATCTAATTACCGAGCATTCCAGTGTCGGACTCTCCCAGGATCTGTGGACTACCAGGGACTCCTAAGGACACCAGGGCTACACGACCGGTGAACCCTTGAGGGCTAGTGAGCCGATTGAAATACCCGCAAGCGAAGTGATCAGGCCTAACGAGGTTCTTGAAAGTGAGTGGGTCCATCCCCCCCTTTTTTATCACATTATGAAAGCTGGACTTCACTATTGTACACCTTTTTCTTCCTTTCTAGGAATACCTTGACGAACTTTACGAATACGAACTGCCACATGTACTGAATATCAGAGCATATGTATGTGTGTATATATATATATATATATATATATATATATATATATCTTTAAGAAATATAAGGATTTTGTTTATATCCTGTGAACGCGTGAGCGCTGAGCACCTGCCCTTTGTTTGAGTATCATTAATAAGCAAGAAAATCAAGAGCAACGTATGGATCAATTTAGTCAGGCCTTGGGCCTCCTCCTGAAGCAGTTTTCAGAATTTGGTCAGGTGTGTCGCCTCCTTCTCCTGCGATTGGCAGGTCTACACAAGCAGTCTCTGTTTACTCTATGACTGCTACTGAGGTATTGCACGTTTACTTAAAGACTCCCACAAGTTTTAATGGGAGTACTGGGTCTTGTAGAGGGTTTGTAACCCAAATAAATATATTATGTTCAAGTTAAACCCTGGCATGTGTCCCACAGATTGATCACATATCCCACCTTGGCTCTATCACCTGACTGATAAAGCTCTCCTGTGGGCAACCCCGTTAGGGATCTGGACAGGCCAGTGATATACAATTATGCTGAGTTTATGAATAGCTTGAAGCATACGTTTGACCCCGCTAGAAGGGCAACATGGGCAGCCAAAGCTTTATGGCGTATTTCCCAGGGCAAACCGCCGAGTTGCTGAATATGCTATAGAGTTTAAAACTTTGTCATCAGAACTTCTCTGGCCGAATAATGTGCTTGTTATGGCGTTTCTTGAAGGAATCTAAGAGACTATTATGTATGATTTAGCGCCTCTATCATTACCTGTGGATCTGTAAGACCTCTTAGATTACTGTATAGTAGACATGTGCACAGCACAAAATTTCGTTTTGAACTAATGGATTAGTACTAAAATGCAATTTATTTAGTTGCTAAAGAAATTCGTTTTCAGTTCTTTAGTATGAAAACTAATTTCGTTCATCCGAAAACCAGTGGATACAATTACTATTGTTGTGGTGGCTCCTCAGAGGGCTGAGATCGCTGCTTGTTACAGTATCTCTCACTCTCAGCACAATGTGGGCCATATTACATAGTTGGTGCTAACTTAACCAGAGCTGTTGTAACCTTCCCAGAGCCATTATAGCCTATGGAGGTTTTCAGTTTACAACAGGTTAAGTTAGCACCAACATTGTAATACTGCCCCGTGTCAGGCAAAGCTGTTACAGTAACTGACTGCTGCTCATCACAGCGCTCAGAGTTTCTGTAAAACTAGTAAATAATATTTTTATATGTAAGAGGTTAGAACAATATTATTTCCTTGTTTTACTGAAACTCTGAGCGCTGTTACAGTCAGTTACTGTAACAACTGAGCCTGATACATTGTACTGAGATATAATGTAACAAGCAGCCGACCTCAGCGCTCACAGCCACTGGATTTAAAGGGCTAAAAAAAAAGGCTCCTCTCTGTATAATGTTTAGAACATCCTCCTGCATTAATTAATACCCCTCTTTGTATAATGTAGATAACATCCTCCTGCATTAATGTCCCTCTCTGTATAGAACATTCTCCTCAATTTATACCTTTCTCTGTATAATGTATATAACATCCTCCTGCATTAATACCCCTCTCTGTATAATGTATAGAACATACTCCTGCATTAATTAATGCCACTCTCTGTATAGAACATCCTACTGCATTGGCATGTGGAGGGTGCAGAACTTCGGATGTTGCGATGTTGCGATCTTCATTGCTGGTCTCCTTCACTCATCAATGTAATATCACAAAAAGGACTGAAACTAAAATGTAGTGCATTTTATTTTAGTTTCTTTCGTTTTTTGTACTGAGCAGTTTCGTTTCTCTTGAGTCATACTAAAACTAAATTATCCCAAAATTCGGACTAAATCGTTTTAGTACTAAAACGAATGCACATGTCTACTGTATAGCACTAGATGATCAGATGCGTGACAGGAGGTGTTGGTAGCAAATCACATAAGCCTGCCCAGGCTGCCTGTTCTACTCCCAGGTCGGTTCATGCTGTCTCCCCTCCCAGACCGGTACCCTCTAAACCAGAACCTATGCAATTAGGTCGTTCTGGCATATCTGGGGAGGAGAGACAATTTCGCCTTAGAGAAGGTCTCTGTTTTTACTGTGCAGACAAAGGACATTTTCGTTTACAATGTCCTAAGAGACCGAACAGATCTACTGTGTCGAGGAAACGAGCAAGCCTAGAGTCCCCTGAGTTCTAGGTACTACGATTGTGTCTCTCATATCTGATAAGAAAAGAAAGAAAAAATCTTGTGTGGTAGTGCCTGTAACCATTGGTTGGGAAAAGGTCAAAATTGACATAGAGGCATTACTAGATTCTGGGTCTGCAGGTAACTTTCTGGACTCCGGGTTTGCAGCCATCCACCAAGTACCTCTGGTTGAAAGAGAAGTGCCACTTTTCACAGAGAGTATCGATGGTAGGAAGTTGACAAGACCCCATGTTACGCTGGTAGGAAGTTGACAAGACCCCATGTTACGCATCAAACAATTCCTGTTTCTGTTAGCACTGGTGTACTGCATAAAGAAAAAATTCAGTTGCAAATCATTGAATCACCCACTGTACCGATCGTATTGGGTTATCCATGGTTAGCAAAGCATAATCCCGTGGTGAACTGGGGAAAAGGGGAGCTGGAATCTTGGGGATCAAAATGTTGGTCCAGTTGACTGGGTATGTCCGTTACTGTTGGTAGCTTGAATGTCGCCACTGCTCCTCCGCTCTCTACCGAAGTACCCAAGTGGTACAAAGACTTAAAAGAGGTGTTCGATAAGGGTAAATCCAAGATCTTGCCACCTCACAGACCGTATGACTGTGCCATAGAAATCTTACCAGGCACCATGCCTCCAAGGGGTCATGTGTATCCACTGTCTCAGAAAGAAAATGCTATTATGGACGAATATATATACGTGAAAACCTAGCCAAAGGGTTCATACGTCGTTCTTCCTCTCCTGCGGGAGCAGGGTTTTTCTTTGTGTCTAAAAATGAGGGGGATTTAAGACCTTGCATTGACTATAGAGGTTTAAACAGAATCACTATACATAATGCCTACCCCATCCCTTTGATATCCGATTTGTTCGACCGCTTAAAAGATGCCAAAATATACACAAAATTGGATCTTCGTGGGGCGTACAATTTGGTGAGCATCAAGGAGGACCACGAGTGGAAGACTGCCTTTAATACTCGCAGTGGTCATTATGAGTATTTAGTTATGCCTTTTGGTCTATGCAATGCGCCTGCAGTCTTCCAAGACTTTATAAATGATGTCCTGAGGGACTTTTTGCAAGTCTTTGTAATCGTCTATTTAGATGATATTCTGATTTATTCCCCTGATGTTGAAACACACCATGTCCATGTGAGGACAGTGTTACAAATGTTGCTGGAGAATAAACTAAATTGTAAGTTAGAAAAGTGTCTGTTTGACATAACTTCAGTACATTTCCTGGGTTACATCATCACACCAAATCTGTTTGAGATGGATCCAAAAAAGCTATTTGCCATCAGAGAATGGCCACTACCTCAAGGTCTGAAAGCCATACAAAGATTTCCTGGTTTCACAAACTATTATAGGAGGTTTATCAAAGGGTTCTCTTCTGTTGTGTCTCCCATCACCGCCATGACTAAGAAGGGTGCTCAGAATCAGGTTTGGAGTGACCAGGCCAAGCAGGCATTCCAGTCACTTAAAGAAGCGCTTGTCTCAGCACCTATCCTAAGGCATCTAGTACCAGGCCTTCCATTTCAGCTTGAGGTTGATGCATCTGAAATAGGGATTGGTGCAGTTCTGTCTCAAAGAGAAAGTCCTGAGGGGCCTGTACATCCTTGTGGGTTTTTCTCTAGAAAGATGACACCTGCTGAGAAAAACTATGACATAGGGAACAGAGAATTACTAGCAGTTATAGTGGCCCTCAAGGAATGGCGCTATTTGCTAGAAGGCACTAAAGATCCCGTGATAATTATCACAGACCATAAGAATCTAGTGTACATGGGAGATACCAAACGCCTGAATTCCAGGCAACCCAGGTGGTCAGTGTTCTTGTCAAGTTTCAACTTTTTGTTAACTTATCGTCCTGGTTCTTCTAAAAACACAAAAGCTGACGCATTATCTAGATAGTTCGAGTCCTATGAACAGTACACGTTTGACCAGTCCAATCATTCCTCACGAGAGGATCTTGGGTACCACGGTCTTGACAGTGTCTTCTCCTTTGCTGGAGAGAATCCAGGCTGGTCAGGGTATTGCTCCTCTTGAAAAACCTCCTGGGAAAAGGTTTGTACCTGAGGAGGCGAGAACACAGATGATGAGGATTTATCATGATTCCAAGCCCTATGGGCATATGGGAATAAATTAAACAGTGGCCACGATTGAGAAACCATTCTGGTGGGTTGGTATGCAAAGGGATATTAAGGACTACATAGCCACATGTGACATGTGCTGTAGAAGTAAAAATCCCCGGTCCTTACCTGTTGGTCTCTTGCAGCCTTTACCAGCACCAGAGAGACCTTGGTCCCACCTCTCGATGGACTTTATCACAGATTTACCACCTTCCAAAGGCCATACTGTAATCCTTACGGTGGTAGATAGGTTCTCTAAGATGGTACACTTTATACCACTGGTAAAGCTTCCTTCAGCCAGTGAGCTGGTACCAGTATTCATACAAAATATTGTTAGAATTCATGGGGTTCCTCTGGGAATGGTATCCAACAGAAGAACTCAGTTCGTGTCTCGTTTCTGGTGAGGATTTTGTCAAAACCTCGGTATTGAGTTGAGCTTCTCCTCTGCTTACCACCCTCAAACTAATGGGGCAGCAGAGAGAGTTAACCAAAGTGTTGAGCAGTACTTGCATTGCTTTGTGTCTGAAAGACAAAATGAGTGGGCAGACCTGTTACCTTGGGCTGAGATTGCTTTAAACAACTCAGTAAGTGATACCACAGGCCACTCACCTTTCCATGCCGTTTATGGTTATGATCCTCCTATGCTCCCTTCTGAGTTCCAGGCAACTGATTTTCCGGCCTTGGACGACCATCTGAAAGGGACATGGGAGAAAATGAAAGAGATTATGAAGACCAATATCGATAGACAAAAAAATCAAACCACACAGACGCAGAGGTCCTGCACCGGTGTATACGGTTGCGGACAAGGTATGGCTGTCTACCAGGAATATCAAATTATTGGTACCATCCATGAAGATGGCTCCCAGGTTTATTGGGCCTTATAAGGTGTTAAGACGTATTAATCCTGTCTCTTATACACTGGCTTTGCCTCCTTCTCTACGTATACATAACGTATTTCATGTCAGCCTCTTGAAGCCTCTTACTTACAATAAGTACACTCGAGTTGCTGTTCCCCCTCCACCTATCAAGTCTCAGGGTGAGGAGGAGTACGAGGTCCATGCCATCCTGCAGTCCCGTCTGGTCAGGGGTGTCCTGCAGTACCTGGTGGACTGGGAGGGTATGGTCCTGAGGATCGTTCCTGGCAAGATGCCAGCGATATCCTTATGCCTCCTCTGGTTCACCTGTTTCATGAGGCCCATCCTTTCAGCGCCTGGTGGTCGTTCTGAGCCCGACCATAGATGGGGGGTTCTGTTATATCCTCAGCCCCCGCTGTGCTCCCTGGGGGGTCTGGGCAAGGAGGAGGACTGCTGGCTAGCCGGGTGCCAGCACTTTCTGCTGGCAGATCGGCATCTGAGGGGGCGGGGTCAGATGTGGTCACCAGGAGCCGCCGGCTTTAAAACAGGGCTCGAGGAGTTGCCTCGTCACCCTGTTGTGGAGTTTGTTTCACACAACGCTACTTACTGCATCTGATTGAATTACTGTTGACGACCCTGCTTTGTATGAGATTCCTGCTCCTGTTCTTTGACCCGGCTTGGCTTTGACCACTCTCTGTATCATGTGTATTACGCTGTTTGCGTGTTTTAGTGATTTAACCCCATGCTTGCTGCTGGGTTGATCGCTCGTTGTTTGAGTTCTGTCCCATCACGTTTAGTGGTATCGCTTGTAACCCTCCGGGGTCCCTTTACCCAGGCTACTACTCATGTTAATGTTTTTGCAAAGAGCACGATAACAAAGATTGTTTATTTCTGTTTAATGTTATTTCTTTTTTTTTTTTATTTCAAATTTTTATTTTTGAAAGGTATGTCAGCGGTACAATAATCCAAGTAAAATAAACAACCATCCGCAACATTCTGCGTAGTAGCATCATATGATAAACAAACAACAAATGAGGGAAAGGGGGTAACAAACTACACCTGCCACATGCCAGCAATGGTGCGAGGGGGAGGAGAGAGGAGAGAAAATGAGAAAAAAAAGGGTGTTGGGAAGGGGGTGCGGGGGAACGGCAGAGGCCAGTACTGTGACTTTCCCTGCTCACTCCCGAAGGAGGCCGTGGAAGGATATTGTCACATGGCCCAGGAGCCCGAGGGCCAAGTATGGCAGCCAGGGCCATGGTAGGTGCCATAGTGGCGCACCTCGGGGCATCCTGAAAATTGCCAGAAAAAAAAAAAGGAGGGCGGCAAGGGGGAGAGGAAGGCAACACCCTCACTGGCATGTCGTGCTTCAAAAGGGAGCAAAGAGTCGTGAATGTAAAATAAGAATCAACATGGGGAGGGGGGTTCAAAGCTAATATACACAGCAGGGGGGTATAGGGGAAACAGTGAGTCCTCAATGAGTGGCAGCAGAAGAAAATATGAAAGTAAAAATCAAATCCACAGAAAGATGTCACATAAAATCATCCCCAATTGGAGGGTCTCATCGGTAAATAAAAGATATAGAAAACAGTCAAAAACATTGCGTGAAATAGCAAAAACAAGTGTCCTCAAAGTCATCCCCGAGTGGGGGGGTCTCATCAAGTAGTAGAAACATATTGCATCCCTGGGAGGGGGATCTCATCAAAAAATAACATCTCTCAAAAAGCTTGACTCTGCTTAAAAACTAAATCAATGGGGAGTCTCAGAGTAGTAAAGTCATCGTTTGCAGAAAAAATCAAGGGGGGGTCATCCCCGAACGGGGGGTCTCATCAGAAATAAAGATAAGGTCATCAGGAGGTGGTGAACCGGAGGGGGGTCTCAACAGATCTGAGCAATCCAGGGTCAGAAAACAGCGGGGAGGCGGCAGGTCATCGAGATAGGTCCCTTCAACCCGTGTCCAGTGGGAACGTGAAGCAGGGATCCTCCGCAGGCTCTCGCAGGCTGTCCCACACACCACGGGCCTCCGGTAGCCAAGTCTTGACAGGCGTCGCATCAGGCACTGCCCAATCCAAAGGCCAGCTCTGCCTCCCCTCGATGCATAGGCCCAGTGTCCCGAGCAGCGCCGCCAGTGTAGGCCTCCAAAGGGGGGCCGCAGTTTGCCCCTCAACAGTCGCTGTCCCAGCAAAGGTCAAACAATTAATGTTATTTCTAATCGCATCTCTGTACATATTAGCAATAACAATCCTGTATGCAAGCCAGTACCTTCTGAGAGTCACCAGGTATCTACTAATCTCAAGTATTTACCAGAACGATTGGTTTCTGCATCCCTGACTGCCCTGCACCTTGAATACTTCATGGACTGTCGTCCCACATAGTGTGTTTCTGCGCGTGTCCTTGGCTTTCTGTTGGTCTCGAAACCCTCGGAGCATAGAGGCAATTCAGCTAGTCCTTTGAGTCCCCTGGCTCTTGAGTTACAAACTGAATTCTTTGCTATTTCCGTGTTAATCAAGAAAGTATTGTTGCCCTTAAGGATCTCAACTCCGCGACTATCTAGTGGGCGCTACTCCCCGTTACATTAGTTAGAACTTAGGTTCTTATTGTCAGCTTATTGAACAGTAGTGATGTATTGTGTAGCTGACCATTTCGTTCACTCATCACTAAGTGCATTTCCTGCAGGGCCTCTTACCGGCGGTTAAAGTGAACAAACCCGAATCCTGGTTTAATCCGTTGAGTGGTTGTAGTATATTATTTAAATTAATGTTGTTATACTGTTAAGCCCTGAAAAGTGATAAACTGATTATCATTAGTTCTAATAAAGCCATTCTAAGAGTATAAGTGGTGTCTTGGTGTCACTTAGATCCAGGAGGGGGGAGGTGAGCGATCACTGGTGTAAGACAGAAGTTCCGTATACTACAGCAGCCTTTGCGGGGGTAGCGCTACACGTGGGGTCTCATCCAGTATTTCCTTTTGGTCCCTATTACAGAGTGATGACTAGCTCTACTAGCCGAGTCACCATGATGGACCCTGGCACGGCAGCCAAGTGGTGTGAACAGCAAAATGGCCACTGGGGGTTCTGTCTAATTATGAGTCTAACTGGTGCCACCTGGACTCAGATACAGGTTCAGCAACTAATGTCAGCTTTGAAACCTGATCAGAAAACATTCATATTGGACCTGAAAGTGGATCAGGAAGCCCCTTACACTTATGCTCTGCTAGAATGGAAAAGTGAAAGGTATTTTAATATGATAGGTAGTTTTTTATTTTTGCATTAGTGTGAAATCCAACCCCCCTCCCCCACCATTATAAGTGTCAAACCCTGCAAGTCTTTTACTTGCATAGGATGTTAGCCTGTGGAATTTAGCCATTTCCTTTGTGTGCAGGAAAGGGTGTGTCAACAGTGTAAGCTAGAAAAAGTCATCTCTGAATCAAATGTAGTAATTTTGTCTCACTGTTGGTTAAACTCTGACGTGGAAATGTATCTGCTCTGATTGGTTGTTGTATCACATTCCTTTGATGGGAGTGAAAACTGCAGGAAGTTTTTATATATAACGAACATTTCTATTGGATGTTGAAACAATAAACAAGCCTGACAGACCACGGACTGATCAGATGATAATCTGCCATATCTCGGTGTGGTTGTGTCTATCGTCTCCTCTGATCAGAGTCGCGCAGCGCCTTACTTCAATTTTGATATATAAGAAGAAACTTGAAAAAGGTTTATGGTAATTATAATGGGAAACTACAATTTAACAGTTGGTGTCAAAAGTGGGATTTAATAATTCAATTGTCTGATATGATTTATTTCATGTTAAACAATTGCCTATATAGATAAAAGAATCTTTGCTTCCATGGGGAGGCTGCCTGTGAGAGCCACTGTGTTGTTGTAGGATGCTCTGTTTGTTTTTATTTGTTTATTGTTTGTTTATCTTATCTCGCCTGATAGAGAACTGTTAATGAGCGGTGACTCACTCGTTATGTTGATGTACCCTGATGAAGTTCTGGTGCTGAGTATTCGTTATGTCACTCACCCGGGAAACTGAAAGATGTTTCTAGCGTTGAGTAAATGTGTTTGTCTTTGTGTCCATAGTGTAGCTCTTTTGTGTTCTGGAGTTCTGGCTCATAGCATTTTATTTTAATTGATTAGATTTTGATTTCTTCTTATATATCAAATGATTTTATCTCCCATTGAGAGACAGTTTTTTCTTTTTCCTCTTATTTTTTTATTTTTATTTTCTTGTGCGTTTCTGCCATTTTTTCTTATTTTTTTGCTGCATGTGTTTGCGCGCTGATTCTAAAGGATTTGCTAACTGTTTTTTCTTTCAGATTGCATGTTTGTTTTTGTTTTATTTTTTATTTTGTTTCTTGCCATTGATTGCGTCTGTTTATTTAAATGTTTGTCTTTACTAACTATTAATGTACGTGTTTATCTTTGTTTTGTATTTCGTAGTTTTGATATTATGTTTTTTTATGTGTAATTTATGTATAGGGACTGCTTCTCTTAAAACAGGTTGCTTTGTTTCTGTCTTTACTGCCTTGCCTCGTGTAAAAAAAAAAAAAAAAAGCACAGGAAATGGAGACAATAGGGCTTTACTTTTACAGTAAATTTCAAAAATGACTGCTTTTTTTATTCTTAGCTTATGTTTGAAAGATGAACATAGAAAGTCAATACTTTGACAAGGCAGGTTACACGTGAATGTTATGTTATAAGTTGATGTATGATATATAAAAAAAATAGTGTATCAAGGTGATGGGCTCAATCTGCCTTAATATAAATTAGACATTTTCCCAAAAGAGGCGTGGTCGGTTATTTCCTCTGGTCTTTGAGTCCAGCACTAAGAGATTGACCACACCTTAATATAGGTTATATGTTTTGCCAAAATGGCTGAGATCATTTACAGTTTTGTAACTTGTATAATGGAATATATATGTAGGTTCATGTTTAGTTGGTGGAATCTAAGAGGATGAAGTGATATAAAGCTGAAGGATTTGAGTGAAAGTTTAAAGGAAAGCGCCTACAGGTATTAGGCAGATTTCAAATGAGAGAAGGTGTTTTTTTTTTTTGGTTTTATTTTAGTTGACTAAGGGAGATGGAAGGTTGTAGTTTGGTATCTGAGTATTGTTTGATTGTTTTCTTTTTCTGCAGTGGTAGCCAGATGTCTAGTTTTATTTTTTGCTGTCTGATGTTTTTGTCTTTTGGTGTGAAGTGCAAAAAAAAAAAACGTATAACTGTGCCCCCATTGAATATTCTTGGAGGGAATAAAACAGGTTGTAAAATAGCTGCACAAACACCTCACGTTTGAATGTTTGTTTTTAACCAATATCCTTAATAAAGATTATTGATGTTTATTAAGAATTTTTTTCTCTAAGTTTCCTCTGAGAACTTTGTGCTAATTAACGCGTCAAGTTTTAAACATGCCCTTCTATACTTTCTTTCCCAGTTCATGATATTTTTGTTGTGTTTTTTTATTTGAATTGAAGTTCACATTCTTTTCCTAGTCTCCTCCATTTTGTCTCTCTCATGACCCCTCCTCTCCTCCATTTTTTTATCTCTCATGACCACTCTTTTTCTTTGTGTCCAAAAATGTGTTGCATTTTTTCTCCATTTTAAAAGTATTTTAACCATATGAATTTTAAAGTTTTTGACAGGTTAATAATACATTTTTTTCCCAAGTTTTTACTTTAGGTGAAAATTACCCATGCATGCCAACTTTGATCAAGCTAGATGGAAGATTATGTGATACCAATATTGATAAAGATGTTGGAATTGAAGGAAATTTACTCAAACACATTATCATTTCACATTGCAATGTTACATCAACCGGATAATAAGGAATTATCAGACACCAGGCAATAAAACATTCTAGTTTATCGACAACTCATCAATAAATCATGCGATTAAAGAAGATCATTGATTTGGAAATAAAACTTAAGACATGTCAGTTTTACAAAACTGTTATTTTCAACCAATAAGACAGAAGACAAAGAAAGAAGATAATGTATTTTTATATGCTGATGGATTATCTTTGTGTTGTCGTCTAAGTGATAATTATTTTATGTCTTTTATTATTTTATATTTTATTATTATTGTTGTTTGGTTACAATCAATATTGTTCTAATTCCCTGACACATTTAGGATTATTGAAGATCACATCCAATTAAATTAGATTTAATTAATGTATTTAGGAACATATAATTTAATGCATTTGCATAAATACGTTTCCTGACATATAGTGGTAAATGGAAAGTTTTAATTCGGTAAAATTAAAGTTGTTTTTATTTTTTTTATTTCATTTGAGGATTGGTGTGTTTTATAAACACCAGGTTTGTTTCAAAACACCGAACAAGACTGAATAGGATAGTAATTAAATATATTTAAAATGGGTGGAATATGCACTTCGGCTATTTCCCTTTTGAGCCAAAGTTGCGTATATATATATTTTTCTCTAACAATGAGTCAGAAGTAGTATCATTTTTTTCTCGTTGCGTGAGGCCGATTAGGCTTTGCGGGGAAATTTTAAAATTTATTATCTGTGTCTCTTCTTGTGTAAATTAACATTTTTATTGTTTTCATGCATTTGAGAGTGACAATGAATGAATGGATGTATATGATTAGCGGGGTATACCATATTTTCTTTTCTTTTTTATATTCTTTATTGTGTCTACAACCGTTTCGCATCATCAAGAAACCTGACAGTCACAATGACTGCATATGGAACGAATCATGGACATTTTGTGTCAAGGTCAAAGGTCACAGGTAATAAGCAACCAGCGCAAAGAGACAGCTTGTTCAGGAGTCCCTATGGTGGGAGCTCTGATGACATTTAATGATTATGCGTCTCAAGCTGGGATGTTGAAAAAGACCAGACCTTGATCTCGCACTGTGGACTACGGTATTAGATTATGGAATATTTTTTTTTTTATTTAATCCCCTAGATAAGTGTGAGAAAGGAATGGATTTGGGAAAATGAGAATGTATTTTTTGAGAGTGTGTATGAATGCAGGTGTGTATGCGTTTTGTGGAGTGAAGCTGAACATAGGAAAACACACAGATATAGATCTGACTCATGTTGATTATTAGATAAATAACCTTTTACATTCAAGTTATTATATTTTTCTTGTTCGGTGAAGTATATTTTGGGAAATGGGAATATAGTTATTCAATGTCTAGATTAGGTATTTTGGCCCAAACTCCAAGTGTGGTTCGCTGGTAGCGTGAATCTAGATAGATAAGTAGATTTTATGCTCATAAAGGGCCTCCTTGGGGAATCCTTTTTGTATATCGTACAGGTATTAGGCGAGGATACTATGGCCCAGGTATAATTAGTTTAATTGTCTAGTTTGTTTCATCCATTTTTGTGATCATGATTGTATATGTGATCAATGAGACGATTGAAAGGTATTTTAATATTGAGGTGGTTGGGTCAGAGTCTGTACAGACTTTTAAAAAAACGACTGGATGACTTCCTGCAGACACAGAATATTAAGGGTTATAATATTTAATATGTGGGTAAAAGCTTCTTGATCCAAGGAGAAATCTGACTGCCATTCTGGGGTCAAGAAGGAATTTTTTCCCAGTATGTTGCATATTGGCAAGCATTTCAGACTGGTTTTTTTGCCTTCTTTTGGATCAACAGCAGTAGGTTATGTGGGAGAGGCTGAACCCGATGGACGCATGTCTTTTTTCAGCCTATATAACTATGTAACTATGTAATATGATAGGTAGTTTTTTATTTTTACATTAGTGTGAAATCCAACCCCCCCCACCATTATAAGTGTCAAACCCTGCAAGTCTTTTACTTGCATAGGATGTTAGCCTGTGGAATTTAGCCATTTCCTTTGTGTGCAGGAAAGGGTGTGTCAACAGTGTAAACTAGAAAAAGTCATCTCCGAATCAAATGTAGTAATTTTGTCTCACTGTTGGTTAAACTCTGACGTTGAAATGTATCTGCTCTGATTGGTTGTTGTATCACATTCCTATGATGGGAGTGAAAACTGCAGGAAGTTTTTATATATAACGAACATTTCTATTGGATGTTGAAACAATAAACAAGCCTGACAGACCACGGACTGATCAGATGATAATCTGCCATATCTCGGTGTGGTTGTGTCTATCGTCTCCTCTGATCAGAGTCGCGCAGCGCCTTACTTCGATTTTGATATATAAGAAGAAACTTGAAAAAGGTTTATGGTAATTATAATGAAAAACTAGAATTTAACAAAAAGAAGGATCCCACCCTGTCTCCAGGGAGTTAGCATAAAGTTACCAGGGGACCAAGAAGCTCTGCTTATGCTGCTGGAAGACCACCCTCTTAAAACTAGCCCAACAACATCAGGTTACGGAGTATTGGATTCTACTTCTACCCCAGCCACAGGGTTCCCTCCTGCTACATTCTTTACCACTATGGGAAAGCTGGTGGAAACATTGACCCAAAACTCAGCCGCGTCTGCCAATTATAGATATTGCAAGTTGCGGTTCTATTCCGGTAAGGTCCCTGTGCCATCTGGGGAAGAGGACTTTGAAACTTGGATAGATCAGGCAGTTCAAGCTGTGGAAGAATGGGAAGTTGATGACACAGTAAAAAGACAAAGGTTAATCGAGAGCCTAAGAGCTCCTGCTTCAGATGTCATCAGAAACCTAAAAAGGGGCAAGCCAGGCTGCACAGCTGCTGAGTGTCTAGAAGCTTTACGAGAAATTTTTAGAGGGGTGGAGGACTGTGCCTAGCTTATTTTATATGTTCTCTCACACCTATCAAAGTGCAGGAGAATGGTTATCCACCTGTGTCTGGCAGCTGGATAAAATCATTCATCAGGTTATTCTAAAAGGAGGCATGGAGCCGAGTCCTGCAAGCAAAGCTTTATTGAATCAAATTCTTAAAGGAGCACTCCCACTGGATCCCATAATGTTGAAATTTCGGACTAGAGACCAGAACAAGACTTATTCCAAATTGGTCAAAGCTATCCTAGAAGAAGAGGTTTTAATTAAGGCTAAAAAATCTGCTTATGCTTCACATGCAGCTTTCACCACAGAAGTGGGAACCCTTGGCATAGTGGAGGTCCAGACCGAAGTAATGGCTTTGAAAACTCAGATGTCACAAATGATGGAGTTGGTGACATTGCTGTCTGCTAGGATTGCCACACCTGAGGGGGAAAATACATCAAAATCAACCAGGGGAGAGGCAATACAGAATGCTGCTGGAACTCAGGACAAGGTTTTGCAGTAATTAAACAATGTGAATGTGAATAAAGCCCCAGGGCCAGTTGGAATTCACCCGCGAGTACTGAGGGAGCTATGTGTTGAAATAAGTAAACCTCTGTTCTTTTTCTTTCAAGATTCTTTTCTTTCAGGAATCGTACCAGAGGATTGGAGAAAGCTGACGCGGTACCTATATTTAAGAAAGGTTTAAAATTTGTGCCTGGGAATTTTAGACCTGCGAGCTTAACATCTGTAGCTGGGAAAGTATTTGAATGGTTACTAAGGAATAATATTCAGGAATTTATTGGGAGGTATAATGTAATTGGCAAAAATCAGCATGGTTTTATGAAACACAGATCATGTCAGACTAACCTAATTACATTCTATGAGGAAGTAGAAGTATAGATCAGGGGGTCGCAGTGGATGTGATTTACTTGGATTTTGCCAAAGCTTTCAACACAGTTCCACACGAGGTTACTTTTTAAATTAAGAGAAATTGGACTAGATGAAAATACTTGTTCTTGGATAGAAAACTGACTAAAGGATAGGGTACATAGAGTGGTCATAAATGGTACATTTTGAAGATGGACATCAGTGGTAAGGGGTCTTTTATAGAACCAATTCTATTCAATTTATTTATAAATGACCTTGAGATAGGCATTGAAAGTCATGTATCAGTGTTTGCAGATGATACAAAACTAAGAAAAGTAATACAATGTGAACAGGATGTTACTTTGCTGCAGAGGGATTTAGATAGATTGGGGGACTGGGCACTTAAATGTCAGATGAAATTTAATGTAGATAAATGCAAAGTTATGCACTTTGGAGTGAAGAACACACAAGCAACTTATACCCTAAATGGTACGGAATTAGGTAAATCAAAGCAGGAGAAGGATTTGGGAATAATCATAGACTTCAAACTAAGTAACATAGAAACATAGGTTCTTATCTGCCGACATTTTCTTTCGGACCATCTAGTCTGCCCAATTACATGGATACTTTACCTGGATTTATCTTTTATTTAGGATAGCCTTATGCCAATCCCATGTCTGCTTAAATTCGATCACTGTTTTGGCCTCTACCACTTCTACTGGAAGGCTGTTCCATGTATCCACCACCCTCTCAGTAAAATAATGCTTCCTGATGTTACTTTTAAACCTTTGCCCCTCTAATTATCCATGTAATTGGGCAGACTAGATGGGCCGAAAGGTTCTTATCTGCCGACATTTTTCTATGTTTCTAATCTAAGACTATATCCTCTTGTTTTGCTACTTTGTTTCCTTTTTAAAATATACTCCCTTCCCCTACCTTGTGGATTCCCTTTACATATTTAAATGTTTCTATCATATCTCCTCTGTCTCGTCTTTTTTCCAAGCTATACATGTTAAGATCATTAAGCCTTTCCTGGTAACTTTCCTCCTTCAAGCCGTACACCATTTTAGTAGCCCTTCTCTGAACTCTCTCTAAGATGTCTATATCCTTCTGGAGATACAAATTCCAGTACTGCACACAGTACTCCAAGTGAGGTCTCACCAGCGCTCTGTACAGTGGCATGAGCACTTCCCTTTTCCTACTGCTAATACCTCTCCCTACACAACCAACCATTCTGTTAGCATTTCCTGCTGCTCTATTACATTGACTACTTACCTTTAGATCCTCTGCAATAATAACCCCTAAATCCCTTTCCTCAGATGTTGAGGTTAGGACTGTATCAAATATTCTATATTCAGCCCTTGGGTTTTTACGTCCCAGGTGCATTATCTTGCACTTATCCACAGTAAAACTCAATTGCCACAGCTCCGACCATTTTTTTAGTTTACCTAAATCATTTGTCATTTGTCAGAGGGTGGGGTGAGACATCCAAAATGCAGCCGCTGCACGGTCTGCAAAGGGAGGTACCCCCGAGACTGGCAAACCAGCCCCGCTGGGCCGCTCCACCACCGCACATCTCTCTGGGGGGCTCTCTGCAGGGATTTTGGTGTGCTCCAGCACAATGCATACCAGCTCATCACCGTCGCCAACAATCCGCCGCTGGTTAAGGATCCACCTCACTGCTTCTGCCTGGCAAGTTCAGCAATCGATCTGCATCCGCCCGGCTAGCTCCCAACACCTCCATCAGCCGCCGCCACATGCCACGCGTGAGCAAACTGGCCTCCTCCCCGGTAACTCGTCTTGACAAGCCTCAAGGGCCTCAAATACTGCCTCCATACTTCCAGCCAGGTGGGGAGGGTGATGCTCCAAGCGACGTCACCACACCTGCTCTTACGATGTGTCTTCTATGGGGGCAGAAGGCGTAGACGGGCCCTCAACATCCACACAGCCATCAACCTTCCATTGCCAAGCATTCTGCTAGCATTTCCTGCATTACATTGGCTACTTACCCTTAGATCCTCTGCAATAATAACCCCTAAATCCCTTTCCTCAGATGTTGAGGTTAGGACTGTATCAAATATTCTATATTCAGCCCTTGGGTTTTTACGTCCCAGGTGCATTATCTTGCACTTATCCACATTAAAACTCAATTGCCACAGCTCCGACCATTTTTTTAGTTTACCTAAATCATTTGTCATTTGGCTGATCCCTCCAGGAACATCAACCCTGTTGCAAATCTTTGTGTCATCAGCAAAAAGACATACTTTACCATTAATACCTTCTGCAATATCACTAATAAAAATATTAAAGAGAATGGGTCCAAGTACTGACCCCTGAGGTACCCCACTGGTAACAAGACCTTGCGCTGAATAAACTCCATTTACCACAACCCTCTGTTGCCTGTCACTCAGCCATTGCCTAATCCATTCAACAATATCCAAGCTCAAAGATTGCAATTTATTGATAAGCCTTCTATGCGGGACAGTATCAAAAGCCTTACTGAAATTTAAATAAGCAAAGTCTACTGCACCACCTTTGTCTATTATTTTTGTTACCCAATCAAAAAAATCAATAAGATTAGTTTGGCATGATCTCCCTAAGGTAAACCCATGTTGTTTCTGATCTTGTAATCTATGGGTTTTTAGATGTTCAACCATCCTTTCCTTTAACATAGTTTCCATTAATTTCTCCACTACTGACGTAAGACTAACTGGCCTGTAATTCCCTGATTCCTCTCTACTACCCTTCTTTTAAATGGGCACAACATTTGCTAATTTCCAGTGTTCTGGGACGACTCCCGTTAACAAGGATTGGTTAAATAAATCTGTTAACAGTTTTGCTATTACACCACTGAGCTCTTTTATTAATTTAGGGTGGATCCCATCAGGCCCCATTGACTTGTATTTACTTTAGACAGCTGCTGTAGAACCTCCTCCTCTGTAAACTCCTATGTAAATGTCTTTAGTGTTTCCTCCTAACTGAGGTCCCTTTCCTTCCTTTTCTTCTGCAAAGAATGAACAAAAATATTCATTGAGGCAGTCAGCGAGACTTTTATCCTCTTCTACATACCTTCCTTCCTTTGTTTTTAATCTAACTAATCCTCGTGTTACTTTTCTTTTCTCGTTTATGTATCTAAAAAATGTTTTGTCCCCCCTTTTAACTGACTGAGCTATTTTCTCTTCTGCGTGTAAGCTCTTATAAATTGCTTTGCCTCTTTCTACCTAATCTTATAGGTTTGCCTATCTTCTTCACTCGGAGTTTTTTATAATTATTGAATGCTATCATTTTGTTCTTCACTATTTTGACCACTTCTGTAGAGTACCACAGTGGTTTCTTCCTTTTTTTTTTCGCTAACAAGCCGAATGCAATTGCCTGTGGCCTTCAATAATGCCTCCTTTAAATAATCCCATTTCTCCTGGACTCCCTTTAAACTCTTCCAGTCTGATAATGACTCATTCACACAAAATCTCATTTTAGAAAAATCTGTTTTTTTAAAGTCTAAAACTTTTGTTTTTGTGTGGTGCAGCTCCATACCTGTTCTTATATTAAACCACACTGACTGGTGATCACTAGTTCCCAAATTTCACCTACAACAGCGTCTGATACCAAACCTCCATTTGTGAGTATTAAATCCAATATGGACTCTTTACGGGTCGGCTCCTCAACTACTTGTGTTAGAGATAATCCCAGTAGGGAGTTTAGAATATTTGCTCTCCTGGTGCACCCAGCTATTTTGGTTTTCCAGTTCACATCAGGAAGATTAAAGTCCCCCATGATAATAACTTCCCCCTTCATTGTCATTTCGACTATTTCCTCCAATAGCTGATTATCTAGCTCTTCTACTTGTCCAGGGGGTCTATAGATCACACCTACACGAGCTACTGTATGATTACCAAATGTTAGCGTAACCCAAACTGACTCTATGTTCACCTCGCTCACTTTTATTTGGTTAGTTTTTATGTTGTTTACACATACAGGGCCACTCCTCCTCCTTTCCTACCTTCTTTGTCTTTTCTATATAAAGAGTACCCCGGTATTGTTATGTCCCAGTTATTTTTCTCACTGAACCTTGTCTCATTAACCGCCACTAACTCTACTTTTTCAGCTGCCATCATTGCCTCCAGTTCATTGATTTTATTGACTAAACTGCGAGCATTTATAGACACGACTCGGAGCTTGTCATTTTTTACCCCGCATGTTGCTTGCACCCTCATATTTAGTTTTGGGGGACAATCGGACAGATTGTTTTTTACCCTTTTGTCCCCCCTCCTAGTTTAAATATTCCTTTGTGAAACCTTTGAACATCTCACTGAGAAGTGAGAACATATGTTCCCCTATGAGTAAGATGCAAACCATCTTTTTTATACAGTTCCTTTCTGCTCCAATTAGAGCTATCATGGGACACAAAGCCAAATCCTTGCTCCCGACACCATTCCCGAAGCCACAAATTAATTTCCCTAGTGCGCATCTGCCTATCTTGAGTGTTATGCACAGGCAGAACTTCAGAGAATGACACCATGGACGCAATCTGCTGTATTTCACCTCCAAGAACACAAAGATCTTCCTTAATCTCAGAAACTTCATTGCTAGCCAAGTCATTTGTCCCTAGATGGACTAGAACGTCCACTTCCCCTTCCCCTTCCTGCTTTGCTTGTTTGACAATATTGAGAATACATAGAAACATACAGGGTTATCCAAAGAGATTCAAAAAGTCACCGCACGTTCGGTGACTTTTCGTTCTCTTCAATTCGGTTCCTTTTGCCGATTGTATTTCGGTGACCCTGCGGTGTATTCAGCAAGCAGCACAGGGTCCCCGAATTGCAGGGAAAAGATGCCGCAAACCTGACGAAAACTAACCGAATGCACGCTGAAAACAAGCAAAAACATCTGGATTAACCTTTGAAAAAGACGAACAGGAGCCGAACAGGAGCCGAACATGAGCCGAATCACACAGAGCCGAAGCAGCTGTGACGTAGAGGAGGCAGTGAATAAATTAGAAAAACCATTTGTATGAATCTGGGAAAATGAAACACTGTTTGCAAAGAAACTACTGAGCGAAAATGTCTGAAATTTTCACAGGAGGTCCAGGGAATGATAATAAAGAGGGCTGTTACAAAAAAAAATAAGTAAACTGAAAAAAAAATCAAAAAAAAATCGGACTTTTAATAAAAAAAAAAAAAAATCAGAAAAATGCTTAAAGTATCCTAAAAAATCTATAAATAAAGAGAAACTTTACTGCAGAATTTTATACTGAACGGTTTATTAGATATTGAATTAAAACGGGAATATTTTTAACATTGAAGCCTATGGGATTCTCCTGAATAAATTTGCCGAATGAAACCACCGAATGGCAGGGCATTTCGGGAACCTTTCACTGCTGGTTTGTGTTCTCTGAATAGCCGAAGCAGTGCTTCTCTATGGGGATTTCACTGCCCTCGAACAGGGACCGAACAGGCACCGTATGTGCAGGCAATTCGCCAGTATTTGGCGAATTGCCTGCTCTCTGGATAGCCGAATGGCCAGGAAAGGTAACCGAACGCTGATTTTCAGCGTTCGGTTACCTTTCTCAAGCAATTCGGATCTCTTTGGATAACCCTGAGAATATTAAGGGTTATAATATTTAATATGTGGGTAAAAGCTTCTTGATCCAAGGAGAAATCTGACTGCCATTCTGGGGTCAAGAAGGAATTTTTTCCCAGTGTGTTGCATATTGGCAAGCATTCAGACTGGGTTTTTTGCCTTCTTTTGGATCAACAGCAGTAGGTGATGTGTAAGAGGCTGAACCCGATGGACGCAGGTGTTTTTTCAGCCTATGTAACTATGTAACTATGAAGCAAGAGGGAAAGGCAATGATCTGGTTGTAGTCAGTGAGACTAATAATGTTCCCATGCTTACAAAACGAAGGGAGTTAAGGAAATGAATGCATTTTTCCATTCATCCCCTTATTAAGGGTGATTAAAGCCAGAATTTTTTATATTTACTTCTACATCTTTTTAAATGAAACTATTACAGTCGCCTGCATTATATGCTTAAAATATACGGTATTGGAGGGGGGGATAGGTCACTGGTATTTCAGTAATGCATCTCTCCTCGTGAAGATCCCTATTCTAAATCAACGATTGCCTATCAGGTGGTGCCTATTTTATGGATAAGGGCACCATGAAATGTGAGTAACTATAAAATGCAAGTTTACCCAATTCTATACTGTATGATCTGTACTATATTACAGTATATCCATATAAGGTGAGAAACAGGGGAGATTGAGTTTTGCCCTTTTGGAGGAGTGATTGAGAAGTGTGGGAGACTAAGGGCTATATTACATATTATGGTGCTACTACCACGGTGCAGATCGTGACAAAATTTGTGATCAGACACAGAATTATGTGCACTACTGAATATGTAGTATACAAGATCACTTGTCCATGTGGTTTAATTAACGTTGGAAATACCATCAATGGTTTACGAACAAGGATGGCGAACCATCGGTCCGCTATTTGGACTGCATTAGCAGGGCAAGAAAATCTCCAACCGGTGGCACGTCACTTTCGCTCTATGAATTACCCATTTTTCCTCTTTAAAGGTAATGGGAATTGACCAGGGGTGGGGACCGTGCTAAATGAGCTTTTGAAATGAGAGGCATTTTGGATTTTTTCTTTGGATGCACTTGCACCAAGAGCTTTAAATTAAAAGAATGTGTATACCCTGTTTCTAATGCCCTGTTAATATAATTTGATTAATTCTTAATTTTTTAATGTTTGCAGTAAGCCTTTTTTTTCAACTAGCTCATTTTGAATAGTGCAAAACATTTTTTGTATGAACTAGGGTAATGTAACACTTTCGTCTGTTACACGGGTTGCTGAAGAGTATAGAAATGTAACAGGTTAATATGTAGCTTCGTTAGTCAGAAGTTCTTCACATGGAGACATTTGTTTCCATTAGTAACATTGTTTTTAGTTTTGGACAGATTGTTCAGGCTTTTTGATGGTAGTTGAATAAGAGTGTATTAAACTTACATTTTTAACGAAATGTTCATGAATTTTTGTTAAGTGCATCAAACTCCTGAGCATTACTGTGTGCAATTTTAAATGTGTTTTTGTTTAAATGTTTAAATGTTTTCATGTGTGCCTCCACGGCACCTGTTGGTGCGATCCTATGGGTGCGCTTCTGGGAGATATGGAGACAGCCTCGTTTTGAGTTTATTGGTGGTGGTATTTATATGTGATTTTTGTTTGTAGCAGCATCTTGAGAAAAGTCCCTGTTGGGACTGAAACGTTGAACTATGCAATAAATTTTCTAGCAAAGAATTCAAAGCCACTCCTAGGACAGCACTGTTTCGGGTTTGTTGGAACCTCATCAGCTAGGAGCTAGGCATGATGACCAGTTGCAGTGGATGCTTGGGACCCATAGGGCAATCAATATCTACAAGGGTTGTAGTGGAGGACAAAAATTGAGATAAAAGGCCTCCACACTATAATAAGTGTGTAATAACAAACCCAGGATGCATAAAAGTGAGACAGATGTCATTTGCATATCCTACCCAGAATTCCTTGCTACATATGGGGAATGTGGCACAGGAGCTCTGGGATGCAATTCATCGAATTGCTGTGATGTGCAAGTGGTTTCTGCAATAATAAACACACTTATTATAGTGTGGAGGCCTTTTATCTCACTTTTTGTCCTCCACTACAACCCTTGTAGATACTGATTGCCCTAGGGGTCCAAAGCATCCACTGCAACTGGTCATTATGCCTAGCACCTAGCTGATGAGGGTCCAACAAACCCGAAACAGTGCTGTCCTAGGAGTGGCTTTGACCGGTTGCATAAACCTTATCTCTGCTACAAAGCCACAGTGTGGCATAGCATTGGGTTTAGGGCTCTGTGTAATAACAGACCCAGGATGCATAAAAGTGAGACAGATGTCATTTGCATATACTACCCAGAATTCCTTGCTGCATATGGGGAATGTGGCACAGCAGCTCTGGGATGCAATTCATCGAATTACTGTGATGTGCAAGTGGCTTCTGCAATAATAAACACACTTATTATAGTGTGGAGGCCTTTTATCTCACTTTTTGTCCTCCACTACAACCCTTGTAGATATATATATATATATATATATATATATATATATTTCACTTGATCCTCGCACAGTTCCAATTAACCACTCAGGTGCAGGAATCAGGTATAAAGATGCATAATTTTTTCGAAAATTCCGCCACTCCGACTCTTTTCAATATTAAGTAATTTATGTGAGGTCAACATTTCAGTCCCACCGGACTTTCCTCAGGATAATGATATTGTCCTAAGGAAAGTCCGGTGGGACTGAAACGTTGATCTCTAATTAAATTACTTTACTTAATATTGAAAAGACTCGGAGTGGCGGAATTTTCGAAAAAATTATATATATTTATCTATATCTCTCTATCTATATATATACATCAGGGGTGTGGAAATTTAAAAAAAATCTACTTGTCCAAGGACTAAAGTGGAAGCCCAATCTACTTGTCCCCCGTGACAATCTACTAGTCCCGATAAATATAATTTAGACAAAAATAGCATTAGGTCTTTATTCTTAACCACAGAGAACAAACACATTAATGTGATCAGCGATCACAGGAATTTACAGGGTTATCCAAAGAGATCCGAATTGCTTGAGAAAGGTAACCGAACGCTGAAAATCAGCATTCGGTTACCTTTCCTGACCATTCGGCTATCCAGAGAGCAGGCAATTCGCCAAATCCTGACGAATTGCCTGCACATACGGTGCCTGTTCGGTGCCTGTTCGAGGGCAGTGAAATCCCCATGAAAATGCACTGCTTCGGTTATTCAGAGAACACAAACCACAGTGAAAGGTTCCCCTAATTCCTGCCATTCGGGGGTTTAATTCGGCAAATTTATTCAGGAGATCCCATAGACTTCAATGTTAAAAATATTCCCGTTTTAATTCAATATCTAATAAACCGTTCATTATAAAATTCTGCAGCAAAGAGTCTCTTTATTTATAGATTTTAGGATACTTAAGCATTTTTCTGATTTTTTTTTTTTTTTTTAAAAGTCCGATTTTTTTTTTGATTTTTTTTCAGTTTGCTTATTTTTTTTGTAACAGCCCTCTTTATTATCATTCCCTGGACCTCCTGTGAAAATTTCAGACATTTTCGCTCAGTAGTTTCTTTGCAAACAGCGTTTCTTTTTCCCAGATTCATACAAATGGTTTTTTCTAATTTATTCACTGCCTCCTCTACGTCACAGCTGCTTCGGCTCTGTGTGATTCGGCTCCTGTTCGGCTCATGTTCGCTTTTTCGAAGGTTAATCCAGATGTTTTTGCTTGTTTTCAGCGTGCATTCGGTTAGTTTTCGTCAGGTGCGGCAGCTTTTCCCTGCAATTCGGGGACCCTGTGCTCTTTGCTGAATACACCGCAGGGTCACCGAAATGCAATCGGCAAAAGGAACGAATTGAAGAGAACGAAAAGTCACCGAACGTGCGGTGACTTTTCGAATCTCTTTGGATAACCCTGTTAGTTTAAATAGAACACTTCTTGCATTGCAGCTTTCTCACACCATACAACCCACACATTACTGATCACAGTAATGTGCAGTGTGTATGAGCGTATCAGAGCACTGCGGCAATAAAACTCAAACAATTATTCTGTTTATTTGAATTATATTAAATGAAAGCATATATTATTCAAATTGAATTAAAATTATAGTATGGAGAACATTAAAATATACTTTGACCCCTTAGTGACCGGGCGGTTTTACACCAATCCGTCTTTTAGTGACCGCTGCTGTTTTTACGTTTCTGCGCTGTTAGTGTTTAGGTCAAATTTTCCTCTTACTCGTTTATTCAACCCACACATATTATACACCCTTTTTCCCGCCATTAAATGAACTTTCTAGAAATACCATTATTTCCATCATATCGAATAATTTACTATGAAAAAAATATGAAATATGAGGAAAAAATGGTAAAAACACACTTTTTCGTAATTTAATCCCCAAAATCTACAACCACCCAAAAAGACCCTCACTAAATAGGTTCAAAATTTTGTCCTGAGACTAGAAATACCCAATTTCTACATGCGTTTGCTTTTTAACCCCTTCACTGCTGAGACAGTTTACCTATGTGCGCTGCGCTCATTCTGACCATTTTGTGCTAATTATTTTAAGATGACAGCCTAGGTCCTATTTAATTAAACCCCCCAGACAAAAAAAACTTTAAAAAAAAACAATTTTTTTTATTTTATTTAATTTTTTTTTTTTTTTTTAATTTTTTTTTTAACCAAACCTGGTCATGTTTGGTATCATTGGAAAGGCCATAATCAGGCCTTTCAAATGATGTCAAATATGACCATCTAGTAAATCGTCAAATATGACGATCTGCCATGGATCGGGAGAAATGGGGATACTTAGGATCCCCTTATCTCTACATGGCAGCTAGATGGTTAACTGGCCCACTGACATCCTCACACATATGGTGAGGTTGTCAGTTGGTGGAGGGGACCTGGAGGCTTGGCTGACATCCAAGATGTCAGCCCCCCTCCAGGTTTGAATCGCGTTTTGGCGCCAATTGGTGCCGAAACGTGATCCGGTGGCAAAACAGTTAATGCTATAAACTGCTGAAGAGGGGAGACTCTCCCCTTTTCAGCGGTGTAAAAAGCATCTCCCTAGTTGCATTGGTTGGGGAGATAGAGGGCTCCGAAGGAGCCCCCCTCCCCTCCATTGCTTTGAATGGGGACGCCTGCTGATGACGTCACCACGCAGCGTGGCGACGTCATCAGCCTCGCCTGCCCATGTAAATCACATGGGCAGGCTTCCTCCCTGCCAGATCGCCGAGGGATCCAGCGAGGGAGGTGGGTATCGGGCGGGAGGGGGATTAGGCGCCGCTGACGTACCCTGTACGTCCGCGGGTCTAAGGGGGACCCGAGGACAGGACGTACAGGGTACTTCAGCAGTCCTTAAGGGGTTATTAAATATATATACATTAAAATATTTAAAATTATATAAACTAGTGCAGCTGCATTGTTATAAAGGGGTTGCTGCATTTAGATGGAATTTATATATAAATTCCTTTTTTTTAATTTTATTTTAATATTTCCATACTATTTGGCCATGTAGTATATCATTGAAAAGGCCAGACTCTGACCTTTCCAACGATATCTCAATTGTCCTTATAGGACATACGGAACCAGAGATACAGAGGTTCCAAAAGGACCCCAGCATCTCCTGTGGGATTCCCCTGCCAGTCAGGTGGGGAATCCCCGTTTAGTGACGTCATCGCACATGCACGATGACGCCCGTGGCCTGGGGGCAGTCCCACAGAGTGGGCTGGGCTGACGTCTCTGCTCGGAGCCAGATCGGCAGCGAGCAGGGACGCAACAGGACGGGCGTGGAGCGTCCTCTGCGGTGGGGAGGGAATCCCCAGGACACTCCACGCACATTCACACAGTGAGTGCACACGCGAGTGCTGCGCAGCCAGGACTCCGGTATCCACTCAGACCCTGCTCTGCTTGCCCGAAGCAGGACTAATTTGGGGAAGAAACCTCCTGCCCGGCTCCCAAAACTGCCAGTCCCGGGAGTCAGGCGATAGGATTTGCCCATCCCTGTACATACAAGTTGCCAATGCAGCACAGCTGCCCAGAAAAGGCCTAAGTCTCTGGCGTGTTCTAGGAAATAATTAAAAGGTTAATGGCCTAAGCCCCCTTAGGCTTTTGCAGAATAGGTTTTCTTTGATCTGCCTGATCAGGTGGGGGGATTACCCATTTGCTCTAATGGAATGTCCTGTGTCCCGTCCCCACAGGAGTCCACAAGCATTTCACACCCAAAGAGTGTTGCCCAGACCCATTGGCTACACTTTGTAAATGATCACGTAGATCAAAGAAGCGGGCATATCCTTTGATCGCTAGGACGATTTTTGGATAATGGTTATTATATCTGTGATTAAATTAAAGAAGTGAACTGAGTATGCCCACGTATTAACAGGAGGGGGAGTTCTGGGAAATGTATTGGGCGGGCTGTACCATCTATGGGCTATATTTTGAAGGAACTGGAAAATCTATATATTCGGAGTCAAGCATGGGCTCAGGGCTTTTTTCTGTGGGGTCACCTAAGAAAGTGAGAATTTGCCGGTTCTTCCAATCTCGAGCCCCAGGGGGACACAGATGTCCTGCTAGCTTGCTGACGTGTGAGTAAGGTTCTGTGTTTTAATCCGTTTTATTTTTTCTGCGTGTGTGTGTAAATTGTTAATTATCATATCCATTTTTTTCTGTAACCAAATGCACTGTGATATATATTTTTTATCATAGAAAATCTAAAACTTATTAAGATATGCTTCTGCTTGATATTCGATCCACGCTAATTGAAGAACTGGATTATCATAGAGATTTGCCTTTGTTTAAGCTCAAGTCTACTAACCAGTGAGTTGTGGTGAAGTCAGTCATTTGTACTGTTTCCTATTTTGGGGTGCAGAGTCAGAGTCTCAGGCCATCTCTGGTTCAGGTATTAGGTATCCTGGGTAAAAACTCTTGGTCTGTGGTGGCAGTGTGACGAATAGTACAAGGAAAGTGGGTACAGGGATTGTGGGCAACGTAGTCAGTACTCCGGGTCGAGCGTGGGCAGATACTACATTACAACCCTGTGACCACTTCATCACGTTGTGCGCCCTTCTGGAGTGAAGGCGTTGCCGTGACAGTTAGGCAAGTGCGTGCAGGGGATTGTGGGCCGCATAGTCATTATTTTGGGTCTAGTGTAGACAGATAGTGATTTGCTTAACCCTGAGCTTCCTTCACCGCGGCGCGCGTTCGTGACAACTGGTGGCTACCGGTGCGATATCAGGATTAGTATTTGGATCTGTGAATCACCATAGATCCAGATACTAAAGAAATTGGTTTTCCAATTTCCAGAGGCAGAACTCAGTGCATATGTTAGAACTTACACCATAAGCAGTTCCCTCCCTCCTTTGTTTTCTTTTCTATCTTTTATTTGGCTTGAGTGAGGTCCAAGAAAGCTTTGGAACAGCTGTGCAAAGAAAAAAGTATTCCAACGGAAGACAAGAATAAAGATGAACTTTTGCAAGCCCTCAAAGATTATGAGGCGCGGCAAGCAACCCATGATGTAGCAGAGCAGGGTACCATTCTTAACCCAGCCGAAGGAAGCTCAAGTCCGGTGGAAAGGACAGTGTCAATTGCTTCGCCCAAGGGTGATAATGCCCTGGATATTTACCTGCAGACTGTTTTAAAACACGTATGGCCCTATTACATTCTTCACACAAAAACCCACGCAGAATGCGTGAATTTTTGCACGAAGCGTTAAACGTTAACGCGCGTAAAACAACACTGGTACTACAATCCTCGCACATTTTTTCAACCGTCAAAAAATAACGAGCGTAAAATGGACGTGCAAAAACGCGCGCGCAGAAATCAGTGTGTGGACTGTTTTTTCACGCGATTCAGACAATCAGAATTAAGAACCACAATTGTCTCACGTTAAGTTTTTGCACCTGTCAAATTCAATCTGCGCATATATGCTGCATCAATAAAAAAAACAAGCACAACTTCTCAAATTTATTGGTTTGGTATGTGTAACTATACTTTGCTGCGTATTTTTTTGGGCTGGTGTATTTGCTTTCGGCCAGATTGATAGAATTTGCCATTAACACTAGCTTTTAGGAGTTGCTAAAATTATGCGCGCAAAGGCTGTGCGTTATAAACTGCGCATAGATTGTAATACCAGCCGCGTACCAGTGCACAAACGCATTTTCGCTCACAATGTTAAGTATAGGATGCGCGAAGTGCAGCGTTCGCGCAGGTTCACCTGCGGTAGACGTATACGCACATTTGTTGCACCGAGATTGTAATACGACGTTCAGCGCAAAGGGTTTTGCCCCTCGCGTTAATGCATTTTTGCATGGGTGCAAATGTATGCACGAAGAATGTAATATGGCCCGTAGACTCCGCGCACTCTCAAATATGGCTTCAGCTCATCCTGCAGTACCAAGAGCGAGAGGAGCGCCGAGCTGAACGAGAAGCGGCAGAGCGCAGAGCCGACTGTGAGCGAGAAGCGGCAGAGCGCCGAGCCGCCAAGCTGAACAAGAAGCTGCAGAGCACCAAGCCAAACGGGCACACCAGCTCGCTATGGCCCAGGCAGGCAGAACACCATTATCTCCTGCCCCTGCGGGCGCTGCAGATCTCTCTACACCCAGACCTCGTGCCGAGAATTTTCCCACTCTGGACAAAGATGGGGACTTGGATGTCTTCTTGCGGAGTTTTGAAAAGACTTGTCGGCAATACCAGCTGCCCAAGGATCAATGGGCCAGGTATCTCACTCCTGGGCTAAAAGTTCCAGCGCTCAAAGCCTTTGTGGAGCTACCAGCTGAGAGCGACCAGGACTATGAGGCAATTAAAGCTGCGCTGAAGCGGCAGTACAACCTCATGCCAGAGGTCTAGCACAAGAAGTTCAGGTCCTTGCAGAAGTGGACCGCAGAGAGCTATTCTTCAGTAGTGGGCCACCTGACCACCTTATTTTGACAATGGGTAAGGGGACTGAAGATTGACACTCTGAGTGCCCTGGAAGACCTGTTGATCAAGGAGCAGTTCGTGCAGCTCTGCCCACCTGAGATCCCGGAATGGTTTCTGGATCGCAAACCCAAGACAGCCCTGGAAGCTGGTGAGCTGGCGGATTTCCATGCGGCCAACAGAGCGTCTGTGGACCGGAGCAGAGGTTTCCCCAAAGGATTGTCTGGATGAAAGCCCAACTCATCACGGCGGCAGCCCCCCCCCTCTGTGCCAGTCTCTGCTGGGGAGGGGGGAACGAGTCCTCCTCCTGGAAGAAGTGTGAGCCGTCGGTGTTTCATTTGTAATAGTGCAAACCACCTCATGGTGGCATGCCCGGGCAGAAATCGTAAAATTTTGCATTGCTATTGAAATGTCAAATGATCATGCCAAAATACTGTCTTTTAGTTAAGGATGGTGATCACATGAAGCCATTCTTTTTATCACGTAGTTGTTTGGTTCCTTTATAAATCATAATGATAACAGAAATCACGCAAATGGCCCTGATCTAAAGTTTACATACCCTGGAATGTTTGGCATTGTTACAGACACACAGTGGCATCACAAGGGGGGTGTGGGAGTTGCAGACTATAAAAGGGTGCCACCCTCTAGGCAGTGACATCCACGAGGCAGGAATACTTACAATTTATACTCTTGGCTGCTGTGGGGGGAGGCGTCCCATGGTCATCTGACTGCCTGGAAGTCAGACCACACCTTGGGACCTCCCACCACCCACTGGCATCATCATGCATGGGCGCAGTGATGTCATGTGTCAGGGAATTCCCTATGGAGGAAATATAGGGGTCCTTAGGACCCCTGTATCTCCAGAGCTATAGAAAGTCAGATGAGGTATCATTGGAAAGGCCAGAGCATGGCCTTCCCAGTGATACCAAACATGACCAGGTTGTATGTAAAAGTAAAAAAATAAATAAGTAAAAATAATAATTTGTTTTTTTTTCTTTAGATTCTAATTCAGCACTATTGATCACTTTTCAATTAGAATGTGAACAATCATGCTGCACTAATTTACCATCTCATTTCCCATGTCACCAGAAAGTGTGGAGGTGATGGTACAATGTGTTAATACGCATTGTTTCGTCAAACACCTAAACCACAGCATTGCAGGGAGGAAACGTTGGAATCCTGCCTCTCTATTATTTACACCATACAAGGTCAAGTGAGGTGTCATTGGAAAGGACAGAGCCTGGACTTTCCAATAGGGATTTTCGTTTCGTTCCGAGCTGATTTTCGCACGAAACGGCCCGGTTCGGTGCTTCGGATTCGTCCGATGTTCCGAACCGGAACGGCAACGAAATACACACTATACGAAATAGATGTCGATACGAAACGAAACAATTTCGTTATTTCGTATGGACCCTAAAATTGTAAAATTGCAAGTAATTTTTGATCCATTTGTGATTTCGGGTCCGTTTCGGGTAATTTCTGATTGTGTATTTTTGCAACGTTTCCGGTCCGTTTCGGTTCCGTTGCTGATTTTGTAGTTTCGTATCACTTCGAGTCCGTTTCGGATCATTTCTTTTTTGTGATTTTCGTTTTGGGTGTGTTTTTTTGTGATTTGTATGTTCTAGAATCATCTTTGGGGTTTGGATTGCTGCGTGCATAGTCCAATCGGCTGCTTCCTTTTCTGCTGAAGGCTGGCACAGAAACACACTGTCACTGCATGTAACTGCAGTGCATAAATAGTGCATTCCTCTTGGGTGTACCTTATTGATTTTTTGCTAAAAAGAGAAAAGACATCACTAGTAGGGATGAGCCGAACACCCCCCGAGTTCGGTTCGGGCCCGAACCCGAACTTCCCATTTGTTCGGGTCCAAACCTGAACCCGAACCCCCATGCAAGTCAATGGGGCTGAAAATTCGTTTTTTTAGAGTGCCCTCCAAGAGGGCATATATGCTACATATTTGCCATAAAAGGTGTATGGGGGTCCGGGTAGTGCCCTGGGGGACAGGAAACAAGGACAAAAAGTAAAAAAATAAACGTTTTTAAAGGGACAGTGAGTTTTCCATGAAATAAGGGTTAAGAATAAAAACGAAAAATTCCTTCAAATATCGTGCCTAGGAGGTCCCCATAACCTGCCTGTGATGTGGCGGATTTCTAGGATGTATAGAAATATGTAAAAACAAAAAAATGACATTTCAAATGACGGTAAATGCTTTTCCTTTAATCTATCCATAAACAACTGCTTGGAGCAACAGTCTGTAAGAAAAGAGGAGACATTTTCGGACACGCAGAAAAAGTTTACTGATTTTTTGGCGGTGAAAAGCAGGAGAATGACTGGAGAATGGAAAATTCTAGACCAAATAGCCGATTTTCAACTTTCTCTGAATAACCCTGTCAGGGTTATTCAGAGAGCGGTGAAGAGCAGGAGAATGACTGGAGAATGGAAAATTCTAGGTCAAAATAGCCAAACCAGGAAAATTCTCCCATTTAGGCTAGGGTCAGACTAGCGAATTTTTAACGTGCGTTTAGGCGCACTTAATCACGGCCGCACTAGCAGCAAATGACGGGCAATGACGGCCAATATACGAAGTATGGTCGCACGAAAGTCCGGCTGCGCAACGCAAGTGGAAAAATGAACGCATTTTTTCGAGAACGCAGAACCGCTAGTACGGACGTACAGAGTGCGCTGCGTCCACTAGAGGCGTGTGTGCGTGATTTGGAGACGTCAGACCCTGCTCATGTCCGGCCAACATAACGTCCAGACACTCAAAGTTTCCTGGTTTGGATCCGTAAAAAATCACGCACAAAAATGCGCATCGTATGACCGTTTTCGCGCAATCCGTGAAAAAATACGGCAATGCGTTCGGACGCACTTTTTGACGGTCGCTGCGAAAAATGCGTTAGTCTGACCCTAGCCTTATCTCACTTTCCAAATCGGCTATTTGGTCCAGATTGTTCTCTTTTCCTGCCATTCTCCTGGTTTTCACCTTTCTCTGAACAACCCCGAGAGAGGTGAAAGCCAGGAGAACTGGCAGGAGAAGAGAACAATCTAGACCAAATAGCCAATTTGGAAAGTGAGTTAAATGGGAGAATTTTTCTGGTTTGGCTATTTTGACCTAGAATTTTCACGTCTCCAGTTATTCTCCTGCTTTTCACCGCTCTCTGAATAACCCTGTGAATGTTTAATCCCGAGGTGAAAAATAACATTGCTTTAGATTTTTTTCAAACACCAGTTAAATGCAGCATATTAGGATGTTTTAGGAGGGAATTTAATTCTCAAATCTCAATCAGAAACAGACACCACCCCACCCCCTCACTATATTGTACAATGTATCAAATTGATTACCAGACTGAAAACACCTGGTGTTATGCCCGTTTGTGAACAGAGGTCATTTAGAGTTGATAATCTTTCCACGTTCGAACTCCGAACCGTCCGAACCCGAACAGCTCATCCCTAATCACTAGAAGAGCCTGCCTGTACTCCTGGAGCCTGGTGAGAGACCAAGTTTTGCAGTGACTGGATAGATCTCTTGTATTGGACTGACTGTGAGAGAGTAAATACTAGTGTACTACAATATCTTTTTGATTTCTGCTGGCAACATTTTTTCAAATTATGTTTCATACTTGTGTATTTTATTCATGATTTTCTTTTAGTTTTGACTTGAGTGGCACAGCTTGGCATTGATCTTTTCTTTCATTGTCTACTGTCACTCTAGACTCTTAAGCTGGAGAGATACGTGTGCTGTGTATGGTGTGGTGTGCTGCGCCTCATGCTTGCTCAGTGTGTTCAGTGTTTGTCCATCTCCCTTGCTCATCAGCAGCACGTTGCGTCCCTGAGCGTAGGAGGGAGATGTAAAAAAAATTCCAACTTCATATCCCTCCCACTGCTCCCAGCACCAATAGTGATGCTCTGCAGTCCGCACTCCCTGGTGTGTTTTTTTTGGGTGGGGGGTCAGACTCATAAATGAGGTCTGGGCTGAATGGGTTATATTATTCTATCACTATGTATGTGTAACTAATTGTGTGTGTATATATATATATATATTATATATATACACACACACATGTCCGAATATCCAGCA
Source organism: Leptobrachium leishanense (assembly GCA_009667805.1). Classification (NCBI taxonomy): domain Eukaryota; kingdom Metazoa; phylum Chordata; class Amphibia; order Anura; family Megophryidae; genus Leptobrachium; species Leptobrachium leishanense. The sequence goes on along the minus strand of CM019073.1, from coordinate 74,295,486 downwards.
CTCGAGCTATGGCATTAACGATATCCCATGCCGTGGTGCAGTACAAATCCCAATAGAATATGTATACAAGCAGAAGTTGGGAGCACTCACGGTCTTGTATAAGAAATAACAAAGTTTATTGGTTCCACATTAAAAAATCGCCGTTTCGGCTCACTCACGAGCCTTAATCATGGATAAGAACACTAATGGAAACACATACTTTTATAATAAATACAAATAAACTACTCACCAACCATGTATCGCGCTGCCTCCGACCACGTCAACCCGTTGACCGGAAATGACGTGTCGTTGCTGGCTTTGCACGTCCATACTGACGTGGTTGCTTCCTGCTTGCATTACGCGAGTCCAGTAGTCATGGCAACCCGATTCATAAACAAGGCTTATAACACAGCGCTCCATGGAGAAAACAAAACAACGGGTGATGAGCCCAAATCCTGTACATATATAAAGGACTAAATGCTAATTAATAAAGTGCATATGGCTATAATGCAAATGATATGTGCAATAAAATAAATAAATGCATTAAACACCACTAAATGTGTAGATTCAAGGAACGATAATAATATTATAATGAATAAAGTGTTGTGAACATGATTAATGGTAAGATGTGCAATGTAGAGAGCGATCATCATGATATAATTCCAAATGACTATGTGTAGAATTGTGGGTGGTGCAAAGTGAGAAAAAGAAGTGGAAAAAAGTGAACGAAAAGTGAAAAAAATATGAACAAAAAAACAAAACAAAATATATAACAATCAAATGTGTAAAAATAATCACTAGGTGTAAATGAACAAGTATGATGATGAATGAATGCAGTGTATGAATATGTGTGTGAGTGTAGAGATATTCTAAAGTAAGTATGTAAGTGAATATAAGTAGAAATATTAATGACATGTGTACCTAAAAGTTAGGTAAATGATTAATAACTATATGTATTAGCGACTATAAAGAAATTATGTATATGAGATATACTCATTTAGTCCTTGGGGAGTGAGCGTATTCAAGGTAGAAATCCAAAAAGTCTCTCTCTGTAAAAGTAATTGTGACCGATCCCCTCCTCTATTCAGAGGTAGAACATGGTCAATGGCAATAAATTTGAGAGTCGGCAATGAATGTCGTAGTGCCAAAAAATGTTTGGCGACTGGCTTCTCCGTATATCCATCACGATATGCCGTATTAATGGCTGATCTGTGTCCTCTGACAGTCCACAGGGACAGGTGATGAGATAAATTACATACTCAGGCACGAAATCCGGTGCCTGATGGTAAATCTTTTGCCAGTAGAAGGATGTGTGAAGGTAGAACCCGGAGCCATATGTCTACAAGTTCAGCGCTGCGGAATATGCTGGCGCTTTATAAATAAAGAATAATAATAATACAAGTGACGCACTCAAGGCATCGAAAACAACCCTTCTTCTGTAAGGGGTTTTGATGATCATATGAATGTGTTGGGTCTGTTTTGACCAAAAGGTCCTTAAGGTTTTTGGTACGTGAAATTGTTGAGGTAAAGTACGGTCAAATCAAAACATATTCCAATGTCTACGGATCTGAGAGGCTGTCTCCACGCCTCGTGGATGGTATGTAAGGGGTAACACAATTCTAGAGGCTTGTGCTGGTGAATTCTCTTTTGAATGAGTAAATCTATTCCTTGCTTTTTGTAGCGCTAGTTCTAAGGTGCCATTGGTGTAACCTCTCTGCTTGAATTTATCTATAATTTCCTTGATTTGTGATTCTCGCTGATGCGGATCAGAGTTATACCGCAGAACTCTTAAAAACTGGGAAATTGGTAGAGAGTCTTTTAAATGCTTTGGATGAGAGCTATTAGCCAATAACAATGAGTTATTGTTATCAGTCTCCTTGCGATGTGATGTATAACCCAGTTTTTGCCCTTCACGCAGTACCTGTATATCCAAGAAACAAATACTGTGGGTATGTCTGTTACTGGTGACTTTGATAGGTGTTGGAAGATTGTTGATGCTAGTGACCATGTGATCGAAAGAGTCCGTGGTCCCTCGCCATATTATGAAGATATCATCCACAAATCGGGTATATGCAATCAAATTTTCACCATATGGGGTTAACAGATGTTCCTGCTCAAATTTGTGCATGTAAATATTGGCATAGGAGGGTGCCATGGCTGCCCCCATGGCCATCCCCTCAAATTGCAAGTAAGAGTACCTCTCAAATCTGAAATAATTTCATTCCAGTGTGATACGCAATAATTCGGCCAAGAATTCCACTGGTGGACCAGAATAATATGAGGATTCCAACATGGTACGTTTGAAAAAAATCAATACCTTGATCATGAGATATGACCGTATAGAGATTTTTAACATCAAGTGTTGCCAAGATGATGTCATCATCTGGTAAAGTGATAGACTTAATGATACCAAGAAATTGTGTGGTATCCTTCAGGCAAGAGGGTAAATGGAGTACCGTTTCTTTACTACAATTGTCAATGAATTTACCCAGAAGTTCTAGTAGACCTCCCTGGGCTGAAACTATCGAACGACCGTGGGGGCTGTTGGGGATCCTTATGGATCTTGGGTATAGTATATAAAATCGGTACTCGTGTGTGTTTAACCTCTAAATATTGCGCCATATGTTCGTTAATATAACCATCTTGCAATCCCACTTGAATCAATGACATAATCCTGTTGTGGAATACTTTCATTGGGTCACCTGGTAGCTTTCTGTAAGTATCCATCAGTTGAGAAAGCACTTCAGACCGATAATACTGATAGTCCATTAGGACAATACCCCCGCCTCTGTCTGCGGAGCGGATGATGATACTTGGGTCATTAGCCAGGTCTTCAATAGCCTCTTTTTCTTCCCTAGTAATATTAGAGGAGTTACCCCATCTTTTAGCGTCAGTTTCCTGTATAGACATGTGGACATTATGGGAAAAAGACTTGATAAAAGGGTTAATAGGTTTAAAATCCTTTGTACTTTTCAATTTAAGATCACGATTAGTCGCCAGAGTATGTTGTCGTATGTTCTCCTGAATGGCCAAATTCCTCTCAATTTTATATAACTCAACACGCTGATGAAAAGAAGTGGAGTGGGTGGTAGGGACAAAGGACAACCCCTTGCTCAAAACCTTGATGTGTTGGTCATTCAAATTTTTATTGGACAAGTTGAATACAGGAGTTATTTCCTGGGTATTGGGGGATGACCCCTGTTGCCGACGTATCTTCCCTTTTTGCCCTCCCGCGTTCTTCTTCTGCGGTTTTGGTGTTGATGTATCCCCTGGTGACAATCCTGGACGTTGGATTTAGTACGCCAGTTGGTGGGGTCTGTAATTCTAAAAAAAGGCTTAGCAGATGCTCCCATGGCTTCTTCCACATTAGTTTCACCCTCTGAATGGGATTCACCTGAAGTTAGGTCAATAGTAGAAACCTTTGGTTTCTGTACCCTTGGTTTGGGTCGTCGAGACGTGGGACGTGAGTTGTCATTTCTGAGCCACCGATAAACCTTGTGGGAGGTATAGTCATAATTGGCATGTTCGACCTTCTGTTATTTAAATCTTATCAATTCTGCACGATACTTGTCAACCTCTTCATGTAGCTTGGTTAACTTGGGAGCAAATTCTGGTGTGCTTAAGGTCTCAGCATGATTTTGTTCAATCTTTGCAATTTTAAGCCGTATTGCCTTTACTTCAATGCCTACATCTTCTATCACCAGCAACATCCAGTCCAGTGAACATTTATTAGCTACTGCCACCCACTTTCTGCATAATTCCGGCTTATTCCTACCAATTGTGGGTGCGTTCCTAAGGCGAAATCCTCTAGGGATCCCTTTGGCACGGTAATAATCAGATAGAAAAATTCTATATAAGTCCAAATCAACTAATATATATATATATATATATACATATACTTTGAGGTACAAGTGAATATTTTTATTATTTAAATATATTGTATTATTTATCTGAGGTCTCTGAGTGTGACTGTTAAGTTTGTGTGTACTGTAATGTTAGTTTGTCACAGTATATTAATTATTGTATTGATTATTTATAATAAAAGTTATGGTGATTGTTGGTGGTGAAGGACAAAAAGTGAGATTTGCTATAGGGAGCCTTCAAGTTTATATATATTATTTATTTACAATATAGAGAGGGGGACACAGGTGGGTGCTATGAAAAATAGGGTTACCTTTTTTCTATCTCATACCATTTCAGATTAAATTAATAAAATCCATTAAAATTTTCTATTTGGCATCATATCTGAATTGTGTATTGTGAATATAAAAATAATTTAAAAAAAGCTTTCACATGTATAAAACATTAATGGGGGCATGCTAAAACATATAATTTTAAAAAGGCCAACTTTATTAAAAATAAAGGAAGCTCTCAATGTCATTGACTGGCAGAAACTCTTTCATGGAAAAAACACCGAGGATAAGTGGAATATCTTTAAACTAACACTAGAAAAGTACATGTCACAATATATTCCACTGGTTAATAGATATAAAAGAAACAGACTGAAACCAATGTGACTTAGTAGGAAGGTAACCAAGGAAATGAAACATAAATGAAGGCTTTTAAATCTGATAAATCTGAGTCTTCCTATAAAGCATATAGGGCAGCCTATAAAGCATGTAAAAAAACGATTAGATGGGCTAAACTAGAAAATGAAAAATAAATGGCCAAAGAGAGCAAGACCAACCCTAAAAGATTCTTTAGGTACATAAATTCTAAAAAACCCAAGAGTGAAAATGTAGGTTCACTAAAATCTGATACAGGGGTATTGTTAACTGAAGATCAAGGTAAGGCAGCAATTTTGAATGATTATTTTTCTTCAGTATTTATGAAAGAGAAACCTATAACAGGAGACATGCAATTCATTAATAAAAACTTACTAATACAAAGTGACTGGTTGACTCAGGATAAGGTTTTGAAGCAATTAAACAATGTGAATGTGAATAAAGCCACAGGGTCAGATGGAATTCACCCTTGAGTGCTGAGGGAGCTATGTGTTGAAATATGTAAACCTCTGTTCTTAATCTTTCGAGATTCTTTTCTTTCAGGAATCGTACCAGAGGATTGGAGAAAAGTTGATGTGGTCCCTATCAGGGTTATTCAGAAAGCGTGAAAAGCAGGAGAATGACTGGAGAATGAATAATTCTAGGTCAAAATAGCCAATCCAGAAAAATTCTCCCTTTTATCTCTCTTTCCAAATCGGCTATTTTGACCTAGAATTTTTCATTCTCCAGTCATTCTCCAGTCATTCTCCTGCTTTTCACGCTCTCTGAATAACCCTGTAGGTTTAAGAAAGGTTTAAAATTTGTGCCTGGGAATTATAGACCTGTGAGCTTAACATCTGTGGCTGGGAAAGTATTTGAGGGGTTACTAAGGGATAATATTCAGGAATTTATTGGAAGGTATAATGTAATTGGCAAAAATCAGCACGGTTTTATGAAACACAGATCATGTCGGACTAACCTAATTACGTTCTATGAGGAAGTAAGTAGAAGTATAGATCAGGGGGTCGAAGTGGATGTGATTTACTTGGATTTTGCCAAAGCTTTCGACACAGTTCCACACAAAAGGTTACTATTTAAATTAAAAAAAATTGATCTAGATGAAAATACTTGTTCATCTATCTAACTGGCTAAAAGATAGGGTACATTGAGTGGTCATAAATGGTACATTTTCAAGATGGGCATCAGTGGTAAGTGGCGTCCCTCAGTGGTCTGTTATAGGACCAATTCTATTCAATTTATTTATAAATGACCTTGAGATAGGCATTGAAAGTCACGCATCAGTGTTTGCAGATGACACAAGACTAGGATAAGTAATACAATGTGAGAAGGATGTTACTTCGCTGCAGAGGGATTTAGATAGATTGGGGGACTGGGCACGTAAATGGCAGATGATATTTAATGTAGATAAATGCAAAGTTATGCACTTTGGAGTGAAGAACATACAAGCAACTTATATCCTAAATGGTACGGAGTTAGGGAAATCCAAGCAGGAGAAGGATTTGGGAATAATCAAAGACTTCAAACTAAGTAACAATGTGCAATGTCAAACAGCACCCGCCAAGGCCAGCAAGGTACTGGCATGCATTAAAAGGGGAGTTCACTCTCGGGATGAAAACATAATTTTGCCTCTGTATAAATCAATGGTAAGACTGCACCTTGAATATGCCGTGCAATTTTGGACACCTGTCTTAAGAAAGAATATTATAGTGCTAGAAAAAGTGCAGAGACGGGGGACTAAATTAATAAGGGGAATGGAAGGTTTAGGTTATGAGGAAAGACTAACAAGCTTAAACCTGTTTAATTTAGAGATACGGCGCCTTAGAGGGGATCTGATAACCTTATATACGGGCCATTATAAACCATTGTCTGGAAACCTATTCATTAACAGGACTTTACACAGGACACAAGGTCACCCATTTAGACTGGATGAAAGGAAATTCAGCCTAAAGCATAGGACGTGTTATTTTATGGTGAGAACAATTAAGCTGTCAAATTCTCTGCCTGTTGAGGTGGTTGGGTCAGAGACTGTACAGACTTTTAAAACCCGACTGGATGACTTCCTGCAGACACAGAATATTAAGGGTTATAATTTTTTATATGTGGGTAAGCTTCTTGATCCAAGGAGAAATCTGATGCCTTTCTGGGGTCAAGAAGGATTTTTTTCCCAGTGTGTTGCATATTGGCGAGCATTTCAGACTGGGTTTTTTGCCTTCTTTTGGATCAACAGCAGTAGGTGATGTGTGAGAAGCTGAACCAGATGGACGCATGTCTTTTTTCAGCCTATATAACTATCTATGTAATGGTTCTGCAGTGCAGTTCTTTCAGAGCAGACGAAAAAAACACCAACATTTTGCTATTTTGTTTTCCCTTTAACATTACGTGCTGTTTGTTAACATTGGAAAGACCCCATGCTGGTGGCCTTCACAATGACATAACACCAAATGCACCTCCTACGTTGCACGGGTGAAAGGGTTAAAAGAACAGTGAGTTTTCCATAAAATAAGGGATAAAAATAAAAATGAAAAATTCCTTCAAATATAGTGCCTAGGAGGTCCCCATAGCCTGCCCGTGAAGTGGCGGATTTGTAGGATGTATGGAAACATCGCCATCACAGACCCACACATGACACCTAGCACTCCCAGTCTGCATACAATGTATCAAATTCATGAGACCGGACTATTTAGAAGCACATGTTATTTCCAAACACTAATTAAACACCTGTTGTTTACGCCGTTTTAGAGCACAGGTCATTTAGAGGTGAGAATCTTTGCACCTAGACATTAGTTTTTAATTCAATATCTAATAAACCGTTGCTTATAATATTCTGGAGTAAAGAGTCTCTTTATTTCTAGATTTTTTAAGCCTTTTTTTATACTTTTTTCAATTATTTTTTTTCGAACTCGAACCGAACACGCCAAAAAGTTTGAAGTTCGTGAACTTTCGAACTGCCGATGTTCGAATCGAACTCCGAACTGATCGAACCGAACAGCTCATTCCTAGTGGCGACAAGGTGGAACTCCACATTAGACATGTTGGAAAGGATTTTAAGTTACAGTAGTATAATTTAAGTACAGTTGCTTGATGTGCCTAGAGGGGTGTCAACTATACCCTCCTGACGAGGCCTAACCAGGCCGAAAAGATTGTCGGGGGTTGCTGCACCTCTCGTGCAGGGATGAAGTCCTTGGCAGTCAGTACTGGCCACCCTCATTGGGTGAGAGGAGACTGATTTGCATATGGAGCATTCATCCCTGTAATGGCACAAGCAAGCTAAACACTCGTGAGACCTGAGCGGGCACCCAACGTAGAGCAGGCCACTAGTGCTGTTGCATGTCCTCAAGATCCTCACACCCCCATTTTATTTTATTTTTTCCCGCTGTCATTCCCCGGCTGGGGATGCATTTGAGTCTTTGCCACGAGGATTTATGTTTCACACCAATGTCACCTTGCTCCTTTATGGGCCTCAGCCATGCCAGCGATGGTGTTTCTTTCTTTCCCCCACCCCTTTTTTTTTCTTTTGGCACATGTCGGGATGTCCGGAGGCGCGCCACTATGGCACCTACCATGGCTCTGGTTGCCATGCTTGGCCCTCGGGCTCCTGGGCCTCGTGACAATACCCTTCCACGGCCTCCCCCGGGAGTGAGCCGGGAAAGTCACAATACAGGCAGTTGCCGTTCTCCCTCCATCAAATTTATTTTGTTTTTCACTATCCCCCCCCTTTTTTTCTTTCTTTCTCTACCTCCCCCTCTCTTACACCATTGATGGCATGCGGTTGGTGTAGTTCGCATCCCCTTACCTTCATTCTTTTTATTTCTTTTCCTAAGTCATTGTACTGCTGATCCCATTTTGACTTAATTTCTATTTAGATGAGACCCCGCTATTTGGAGAAGTTTATTGTTACTCTCCTGCTGTACTTCTGCTGACTGTTTATATACTGGCTGTCTTATTGCTGATGCTTTTTCAAAATAAAAGATTTGAAATATAAAAAAAACCCAAAAAAACAAAAGAAAAATACTTAGCAGATGGATAAAGGTACTCACTCTCACACACACTCTCTCACACACACACACACACACTCTCTCTCTCACTCTCTCTCACACACTCACTCTCACACACTTTCTCTCACACACTTTCTCTCTCTCACACACACTCTCACACTGAGAAAATACATATTCAATTATTCACTATTTAATTAATCCCTTGTGTGTTTTTTTTATAGGTACTCACTGGAACGGGCCCCAGACGTGCTTGGAGCTGATCCCTCTGGTGATGGATCTGTAAGTCTCAAGTGTTGTGGTGAAGAAGAGCAAGCTTTTAGTTTTTACAGACACAAGTGGTTATTCATAGAGCCAAACTGGCCCTGAAATTGCATGCAGAGCAGTGAATTTTGATGTACGTGTACGATGCAATTGTGGCCTGGCCAATCAGTGGGATTTCTGTACTCTTTGACCCCAACAGTGATTACAATTTCTATAGAAACACAGGAAATGTCGGCAGATAAGAACCTTCCAGCCCATCTAGTCTGCCCAATTATATGGATACTTTACCTGTATTTATCTTTTAGTTAGGATAGCCTTATGCCTATCCCATGCCTGCTTAAATTCAATCACTGTTTTGGCCTCTACCACTTCTACTGGAAGGCTGTTCCATGTATCCACCACCCTCTCAGTAAAATAATGCTTCCTGATGTTATATATAACGATTTATTTCTTTTCATTTAACTCACCAGCTCTCTGCTGTCTGCTGGGCTCAGAGTCTGTATCCCGACCTGTGGTAACATCCTCCAGGAGAATCTGATCCCGCAGTCGCAACTCCGACTGGCTGAATTCCCCATGGCGCATCTCCATCTTCTGCCTTACAGTGGCCTTGCAGTCATAATAGCTAAAGAAGAAAGAAGAATTATTAGTTAGAAGATTTCATTTTGTAGTAGAATTTTCTCAGGTTACAAGAACTGATTGCAGTGAATTATATATTGTAATTATGAGGGAACCAATTTTATGTCATTTATGACAATATGTAAAGAATTGAAGTATATACAGCTCTGATTTATATATATATTTATTTTGATTCAACTATATTTTGCTCTAGAAATAAATAGTTTTGTTAACAAGTTCTATCATGTGTCTCCTCTCATTAGCTCATTAGCATTTATTGACAATGACTATACTATGTTTATGTTTAGTCAGGTGTACTACCTATTCCCCTCAGATGCCGATCGGCCATCACTGACTCCTGGCACCCAGCCAGCCACCAACGCCGTTGAGTGCCCAGACCCTCCATACAGCACCGCGGGGTCCGAGGACGTAACAGAACCCCAGTCTACGGTCAGCCTCAGGACGGCCCCCAGGTGCAGAAGGATGAGCCGCATGGAATTGGTGAACCAGACGAGGCGCATGGATTTTGCTGGCTGGCAACCAAGACCTATGCTCAGGACCATAACCCTCCCAATCCACAAGGTACTGGACAACACCCCTGACCACACGGTACTTCAGGATGGCACGGACCTCGTATTCCTCCTCATCCTGGGACTGGATTGTGGAGGAGGCACATTGACTCTTGTGTACCTATTACACGTAAGAGGTTTAAGGAGGCTAATATAAAAAACGTTGTGAATGTGTATATATGGGGGCAACGCCAAAGCATAAGACACCGGATTGACTCTGCGCAGAACTTTGTATGGACTGATATATCTGGGGGCCATTTTCATGGAGGGAACCAGGAGTTTTATATTCCTAGTGGAAAGCCAAACTCTATCCCCTACCATATACATTGCAGCAGGACATCTCCGCCTGTCCGCCTTTTCTTTTTGTTTTTTTAATATTGGCCTCCATGATTTCTTTAACCTTCTCCCATGTCCCATTCAGTGACTCTAAACGCTCATTCAAAGCAGGCAATGCAGTCCCTTGAAAATCAGAGGGGAGCATGGGAGGGTCATATCCATACACGGCATGAAAAGGTGAGTGACCTGAAGTTTCACTGACTGAGTTGTTAAGAGCAACCTCCGCCCAATGGCAAAAGATCTGACCACTCATTTTGTTTTTCATAAATGAAACATCTCAGATATTGTTCCACGTTTTGGTTAGCCCTCACTGCGGCCCCATTAGTCTGGGGATGGTAAGCAGAGGAGAAACTCCGTTTGTTTTGTGTTAACCTAGGCATCAATCTCCAGAATCGAGACACAAATTGGGTGGGACCCCAGAGGGACCCCATGGAGCCTGACTATGTTCTGGATAAAAACTAGTACCAACTCGCTGGAGGATGGCAGTTTCACCAGAGGAACGAAATGCAGCATTTTGGAGAACCTGTCTACAATGGTAAGGATCACAGTGTTACCCTGGGACACTGTTAGATCAGTAATAAAGTCCATAGATAGGTGGGACCATGGTCTTTCAGGAACCGGCAATGGTTGTAACAGACAGATAGGTAAGGTCCTGGGATTTTTGCTTCTACAGCATACTTTACAAGTAGCTATATATTCTTTCACATCCCTTTGCATACCTGCCCACCAGAACTTTTTTCAAGTGTAGCTAGGGTTTTTGTGATACCCATATGCCCAAAAGGGTTGGAGTCATGATAGACCATCATAACCTGTATTCTCTCCTCTTCAGGCATGAAGAGTTTACCAGGAGGCCTTTCGGTTTGAGCAGTACCCTGCACTGACTGTAATCTATCTAGGAGTGGAGAAGATACAGTAAGAAGAGTGGTACCCAGGATCCTCTCTTGAGGAATGATGGGACTTTGATCGAATGTGTGTTGTTCGTAGGATTCATACTGTCTAGACAAAGCATCAGCTTTGGTGTTTTTTGAACCTGGACGATAAGTCAGCAAGAAGTTAAAACTGGACAGGAACAAGGACCACCTTGCCTGTCTAGCATTCAGACATTTAGCGTCTCCCATATACACAAGGTTTTTGTGATCAGTGATTATAATCACAGGGTCTTTGGTACCCTCCAACAAGTAGCGCCATTCTTTAAGAGCTGCTATTACTGCCAAAGCTCTCTATTACCAATATCATAATTTCTCTCAGCAGGTGTCATTTTCCTGGAGAAGAACCCGCATGGATGTAACGGTCCTTCAGGGTTCTCTCTCTGGGACAGGACTGTGCCTATCCCAATCTCTGAAGCGTCCACCTCTAGCTGAAATGGCAAACCTGGCACTGGATGTCACAGGATAGGTGCTGTGACAAACGCCTCTTTAAGTGACTCATATGCCTGCATGGCCCGAGCACTCCAGACCTGATTCTGAGCACCTTTCTTGGTCATGGCTGTAATGGGAGATACTACAGAGGAGAAGCCTTTGATGAATCTCCTATAGTAATTGGTAAAGCCTAGAAATCTTTGTATGGCTTTTAACCCTTGAGGTAACGGCCATTCCTTGATGGCTGACAGTTTCTGAGGGTCCATCTCAAAGCCCTCTGGTGTGATAATGTAACCCAAAAAATTAACAGAAGTTATGTTAAACAAACATTTTTCTAACTTGCAGTACAGTTTGTTCTCTAGCAATCTTTGCAATACTGTACATACATGAACATGGTGTGTCTCCAGATCAGGAGAGTAAATCAGAATATCGTCCAAATAGACTATAATGAAGATCTGTAAAAAGTCCCTTAGGACATCACTGATGAAGTCAAGGAAGACTACTGGCGCAGTACATAACCCAAATGGCATGACATGGTATTCGTAATAGCCACTTCTGGTACTGAAAGCAGTCTTTCACTCATGGTCTTTCTTAACTCTTACCAAGTTATAAGCACCTCGTAGGTCCAACTTAGTATAGATTTTGGCACCTTTTAATCGGTCAAATAACTTGGACATCGGAGGAATGGGATAGGCATTACATATAGTGATTGTGTTAAGACCATGCATTGACTATAGAGGGTTAAAGTCCCCCTCCTTTTTCGATAAAAAAAACCTGCTCCCGCAGGAGAGGAAGAACGGTGAATGAACCCACGTGCCAGGTTTTCGCGTATATATTCCTCCATTATGTCATTCTCTTTCTGAGAGAGAGGGTAGACATGTCCCCTAGGAGGCATGGTACCAGGCAACAGGTCGATGGCGCAATCATAGGGTCTGTGTGAGGCAGTATTTTGGATTTTCCTTTATCAAAGACCTCCATAAGGTCATTATACCACTTGGGTAACTCTGTGGACAATGGAGGAGCTGTGGCCACATTCAGACTGCCCACCAAATCACTCATACCAGACACTTAGACCAACACTTAGCTCTCCAAGAATCCAATTCCCCTGCAGTCCAGTTCACAACCGGGTTATGCTTGGCTAACCATGGATAACCCAACACAATAGGCACTGTGGGTGATTCTATTATTTGGAATTGGATCTTTTCTTTGTGTAGAATACCTATGCAGAAAGATACAGGGATAGTGTCATGTGTGACATGAGGTCTCAGCAATTTTCTGCTGTATACTCTCAATGAGAAGGGGCACCTCTCTCTCCAACAAAGGCACTTGGTGAACGGTCACAAACCCAAAGTCTAAGAAATTGCAGACCCAGAATCAATTAATGCCTCTGTATCAAGCTTGGTTCTCTCCCAAGCTATTGACACAGGTACCACCACACAAGATCGTTTTCTCTTTTTCTTAATTGAAACGAGAGACACCATAGTAGTACCTAGAACCTGTCTCTCAAGGGATTCTAGGCATTCTCATTTCCCGATACAATAGATCTTTTAGGTCCTTTAGGACATTGTAAACGGAAATGTCCCCTGTCTGCACTTTAGAAACAGAGGCCTTCTTTGAGGCGATACTGTCTTTCCTCCCCTGAGATGCTAGAACGACCTAATTGCATAGGCTCTGGTTCAGCGGATACCGACCTAGGAGGTGAGACATTACGAGCCTTCCTAGAAGTAGAAGGGGTATCAAGGGAAGGTTTGTGAGACTTACTACTGCCAGGCCTCCTGTCGCAGATTTGATCATCGAGGGCTATGCAGAAGTCAATCAGATCGTCTAGCTCCTCGGGTAGCGACATAGGAGCTAAATCATACATAAACGACTCGGGTAACCTTTCCAGAAAGGCAGTGTGAAGGGCATCATTTGGCCAGTGCAATTCAGCAGCCATAGTTTTGAATTCTATGGTATAATCAGCAACTCGACGGTTGCCCTGAGTAATACGGTACAAAGCTCTGGCAGCACCTGTAGCTCTCCTAGCAGGATCAAAAGTGCGCCTGAGATCCTTCATAAATTCAGAGTAATTGTACACAATAGGGTTCTTTAACTCCCATAGAGGAGTTGCCCAGAGCAGAGTCTTCTCAGTTAGGTGGTTGATAACGTAACCCACCTTGGCTCTGTCTGTGGGGCACATTCCTGGATTGAGTACAAACATAATATCGATCTGGTTAATAAACCCTCGGCATGAACCAGAATTGCCAGTGAAACAGGCAGGAGTTTTCAAACTTACATGTGACACCTCATCAGCAATCATAGAGGAAACAGAGACTACCTGAGAGGCCATGTTAATTGCAGGAGAAGAGGGTGGTGAGGCTTTACTGGACTGATTCATAAGTAGGCCCAAAGCCTGAGCGAACTGGTCCATGCAATGGTCCGGTTCTTCTTGTTTGATTATAATATCACCCAGTCTAGACATGAGTACAGATAAATCTGTTTGATCCATGTTTGGCCCTGACGTAATGTTATGGGCGCTATGGCACCTACTCCAGATCAGCATTGTGTGGACCTTTATAAACAGATTTCTATAGTACGAAAGGCAAGGAAAGCAGTAATACCTTGTATCCCAAGCCAGGGAGGTAATACACGATTCAAAATACCACTCAACCCCAATTGGTTTTGAGACCAAGAGACTGTTGAGCGAACACACAATAACTCTATTCACATATTTTTCTTGACTGGAGACATGAGCATATTGTGGTACCAGATAGGCGTAATCAATTGCATGTGTATTATCAGAGAGTGTGTTACAAGGTCTGTATATAGGCTTATTCTTACACAGGTTGTTTGAGGGGTTGGGGAGTTTTGCAGAATGCAGGGCAGTCAGTGTCACACAATCAGAGAACTTGTGATTAATGCTGCAACCAGAGTGAATGCTCAACAAACAACTGGAGCTGTAAGTAGGTCTCTCGCCCTGGCGGGCAGACACACAATCTGAAGCCTTGCGATTAGGACTGAAACCAGATTGGGCTGTCAACAGAGACTTAGAGCGGCAGATGAGTTTTACAACATGGTGGGCAGAACCCCAAACAATAAGCATGTGGTTAAACATAGACGGGTACACAAAATACCGCACAGAACAAACACACATGGGATATAGCAAGAGAATCGTCAATAGGCAAGCCGGGTCCAGACGTAAGCAAGGTCCTCGTACAAGCAAGTTGGCAACTGGGTAATCAAAACACACTGAACTTTATACAGCAGGCGATGCGAGAAATAAACTCCACGTCAGGGCGACGAGCAGATACTCTGCCCTGCTTTTAAGACCAGCAGCTCCGCGTGACCATGCCAAGCCCCGCCCCCTCAGACGCCGATCGGCAATCACTGATTCCTGGCACCCGTCCAGCCACCAACGCCGTTGAGTCCCCAGACCTTCCAGACAGCACCGCAGGGGCCGAGGACGTAGCACGAACACAGTCAATGGTCCTATGGGTATGCTGGACAGCAAACACTGCGCCTCTCACGCATCCCCATGCAGCCATCTTCATGAGTTTGTCACTCCCAGATGAGAACAGTTGTTTTTTTTGGGACACCAGTGCATAATTTTCATCTGGGGTGAACCATGGCCCCCTATTTTTTCACAGGCTGCTGGAGTACAGGTGAAGACAGGGTGGTGGAGGAACCGCCCTCCCTTCTCCTCCCACCCCTCTCCCTCACGTCATCCACACCACGCCGCCTCTCTCTTTCCCCCTCCCCCTCTTGCTCCCCTCCCTCCCGCTCCCTCCCCCTCCCAATGCCTCTCACTCCCCCTTCCGCCGCCTCTCCCAACCCTGCCACTTCTCACTCCCCCCCTCCCGCCGCCTCTCACGCCCACTCTCATGCCACCTCTCACTCCCCCCTCCCGCTGCCTCTCACGCCTCTCACCCTCACGCCTCTCACTCCCACCCTCCAACCTCTCCCTCTCCCTCCCTTCCTCACACCTGTCACCCTCATGCTGCTCACCCTCACACTGCTCACCCTCACGACTTTCACCCTCACGTCTCTCACCCTCACTCCCTATCACAATCAACACAATCTGAATCTCTCCCTCAGTCTTTCTCTAGCACACACACTGCACCACCACACTGCACCAACACGCCACCAACATGTCACCACACTGCACCAACACGCCACCACACTGCATCAACATGCCACCAACACACCACCACACTGCACCAACACGCCACCACACTGCACCAAACACTGCAATAACACCAACAACAGAAACAAACACCACCAACCTCTAATCACTCCTACTCTCTCCAAATGAAAATATGCCACAAACATGGATTCTCAGGGGTGGGATTATATAGTTGGCAACAGTGATGCATTGTGGTTAAACCTGTATGATTGGTTGGCTTCACTGTCAGTCACTATCCGAAAGAACGAAGTCCCCCATACCACAAAACCAAAATCGATCGGAAACCACAAAATGAAACGAAACGAAAATGGGCAGAAACGGACCAAAACAAATAATTTTAAAACCGTAACGTAACGAAACGAATAAGAAACGTGTGCACAACCCTACTTTCCAACGATACCAAATATGACCACGTAGCCTGTGAAAATAGAAAATAAATAAATAAATAAAAGTTTACTTTTTTTTGTTCTCTGTTCTGGTGTTATGTTCTTCCAAATATAAAGACAACAATGCCGCTGCACTAACTCAACTTCTCAATTCCCACGATATGAGCAAATGAGGACATGGCGGCATAATGCACTATTACGCATTTGTCCATCTAAATCACAAGCCGCCCCACCACTTTGAGGAGAGTGGGAGTGCTTTGGACCCCTGTATCTCCATTCTCTACAAACCACAAAGTCAAGTTAAGTGTCATTTAACAGGTCAGAGTCTCATCTTTAGAATGATATCAAACATGACCATGTAAAAGCTGAAAAAGAAAACAAGCAAAAAAAGTTGTATTTTGTTTAACAAGAGCACCCTATAGAATATGTAGCCACAAAGGTTTAGATTATAAAATGGGAAATAATCAGGGCTCGAGTCGAGCGGGAACGCGCAGGAACGGCGTTCCCGCACTTCTCCCACAGCGGGAACGCTGCAGGAACGCAGCGTTCCCGCTGTGGCCCGAGCCCGAACGCCGCCGCCGCACATTGCTGGTGGCCGCGTGCTTCCTGTTACAAGGGCCAGCTGACAGGAGGTGGAGCCGCTCGCCTGGCTGTTTCATAGTTCCCAGGCGAGCGGCTGCACTTCCTGTCAGCGGCCACTGAAGCAGGAAGCACGCGGCCGCTGGCAATGTGGAGCAGAAGCAGCAGCAAAGGTGAGCTGGGGGGGCAATATCCATGAGACCTGGGGGGGCAATATCCATGAGACCTGGGGGGGCAATATCCATGAGACCTGGGGGGGCAATATCCATGAGACCTGGGGGGGCAATATCCATGAGACCTGGGGGGGCAATATCCATGAGACCTGGGGGGGCAATATCCATGAGACCTGGGGGGGCAATATCCATGAGACCTGGGGGGGCAATATCCATGAGACCTGGGGCATATAAATGAGAGCTGGGACAATATCCATGAGACCAGGGGACATTATCCATGAGACCAGGGGCATTATCCATGAGACCTGGGGCATTATCCATGAGAGCTGGGGCAATATCCATGAGACCTGGGGCATTATCCATGAGAGCTGGGGCATTATCCATGAGAGCTGGGGCATTATCCATGAGACCAGGGGGCATTATCCATGAGACCAGGGGGCATTATCCATGAGACCAGGGGCATTATCCATGAGACCTGGTTGGGGCATATCCATGAGAGCTGGGGCATTATCCATGAGAGCTGGGGCATATCCATGAGACCTGGGGCATTATCCATGAGAGCTGGGGCATTATCCATGAGACCAGGGGGCATTATCCATGAGAGCTGGGGCATTATCCATGAGAGCTGGGGCATTATCCATGAGAGCTAGGGCATTATCCATGAGAGCTGGGGCATTATCCATGAGAGCTGGGGCATTATCCATGAGACCAGGGGGCATTATCCATGAGACCAGGGGGCATTATCCATGAGACCAGGGGCATTATCCATGAGACCTGGCTGGGGCATATCCATGAGAGCTGGGGCATTATCCATGAGAGCTGGGGCAATATCCATGAGACCTGGGGCATTATCCATGAGAGCTGGGGCATTATCCATGAGACCAGGGGGCATTATCCATGAGAGCTGGGGCATTATCCATGAGAGCTGGGGCATTATCCATGAGACCAGGGGGCATTATCCATGAGACCAGGGGGCATTATCCATGAGACCAGGGGCATTATCCATGAGACCTGGCTGGGGCATATCCGTGAGAGCTGGGGCATTATCCATGAGAGCAGGGGCATATCCATGAGAGCTGGGGCATATCCATGAGAGCTGGGGCATTATCCATGAGAGCTGGGGCAGTATCCATGAGAGCTGGGGCATTATCCATGAGAGCTGGGGCAATATCCATGAGACCTGGGGCATTATCCATGAGAGCTGGGGCATTATCCATGAGAGCTGGGGCATTATCCATGAGACCAGGGGGCATTATCCATGAGACCAGGGGGCATTATCCATGAGACCAGGGGGCATTATCCATGAGACCAGGGGCATTATCCATGAGACCTGGCTGGGGCATATCCATGAGAGCTGGGGCATATCCATGAGAGCTGGGGCATATCCATGAGAGCTGGGGCATTATCCATGAGACCAGGGGGCAATATCCATGAGACCTGGGGCATTATCCATGAGAGCTGGGGCATTATCCATGAGACCAGGGGGCATTATCCATGAGAGCTGGGGCATTATCCATGAGAGCTGGGGCATATCCATGAGAGCTGGGGCATTATCCATGAGAGCTGGGGCATTATCCATGAGAGCTGGGGCAGTATCCATGAGAGCTGGGGCATATCCATGAGAGCTGGGGGGGGGGGCATTATCCATGAGAGCTGGGGCATATCCATGAGACCTGGGGCATTATCCATGAGACGAGCTGGGGCATATCCATGAGAGCTGGGGCATATCCATGAGAGCTGGGGCATATCCATGAGAGCTGGGGCATATGCATGAGACCAGGGGGCAATATCCATGAGACCTGGGGCATATCCATGAGAGCTGGGGCATATCCATGAGAGCTGGGGCATATCCATGAGAGCTGGGGCATATGCATGAGACCAGGGGGCAATATCCATGAGACCTGGGGCATATCCATGAGAGCTGGGGGCAATATCCATGAGACCTGGGGCATATCCATGAGAGCTGGGGGCATTATCCATGAGACCTGGGGCATATCCATGAGACCTGGGGGCATATCCATGAGAGCGGGGGGCATTATCCATGAGAGCTGGGGGCATTATCCATGAGAGCTAGGGGCATTATCCATGAGACCTGGGGCAGTATCCATGAGAGCTGGGGGGGCATTATCCATATGAGCTGGGGCAATTATATCCAAGTGAACTGGGGAAAATATATCCATATAACCAGTGCTGTGTATATTATTCTTGGGGTTCAGTGCTGTGTATATTATTCTTGGGGTTCAGTGCTGTGTATGTTATTCTGGGGGCTCAGTGCTGTATATATTATCCTGGAGGCTCAGTGCTGAGTATATTATTCTGGAGGCTCAGTGCTGTGTATGTTATTCTGGGGGCTCAGTGTTTTGTATGTTATTCTGGGGGCTCAGTGCTGTGTATGTTATCCTGGAGGCTCAGTGCTGAGTATATTATTCTGGAGGCTCAGTGCTGTGTATATTATTCTGGGGGCTCAGTGTTGTGTATGTTATTCTGGGGGCTCAGTGCTGTGTATGTTATTCTGGGGGCTCAGTGCTGTGTATGTTATTCTGGGGGCTCAGTGCTGTGTATGTTATTCTGGGGGCACAGTGTTGTGTATATTATTCTGGAGGCTCAGTGCTGTGTATATTATTCTGGGGGCTCAGTGCTGTGTATATTATTCTGGGGGCTCAGTGCTGTGTATATTATTCTGGGGGCTCAGCGCTGTGTATATTATTCTGGGGGCTCAGCGCTGTGTATATTATTCTGGGGGTTCAGCACTGTGTATATTATTCTGGGGGGCCTGTGCCTGGATATATATATATTATATATAAAATGCGTTAGTCCAGTTGCCACAATCACGAGTATACCTGTACGTAGTGATACCTTTCACTGATCAGTATAGTTTCCAGGTTACACTCTTGAAAGCTTGTCTTTTAAATGTAATGCTAACCCAATAAAAATGGGATCACCGGCTCGTCCGGTTATACTCGTGATATATATATTTTCTTCAGGTAATAGGGGTTGTGGAATTCGTGGGTGAGTTCCCTCACTTTTTTCCCCAGGACTTGACCCCTGGAAATAATTATTTTACATGCAGTAAATTACTGAAATCTGAATGGAAATTTATTTTTTTTGACGTTTTTTGTTATAGCATTCTGACGTAGCATAATATATACACATAATAATGATATATTTTGACTCTGACAAGTCTGCTAAAAAAATTTGATATATAATTTGTCTGGGTCCTATAATAAAACCAGACTTTAAATCACATTTAAACGTTAATGATACAAAGAAAAACCCACAGGTAACCTGTGTGGTTGTTTCAAGGAGCACAGTACAACACTTAAACAAAAATGAGCTGCATGGTTGAGTTGCCAGAAAGAAACCTTTACTGTACCAATGCCACAAAAAAAACAGTTACAATATGCCCAACACCTTGACATGCCTCACAGCTTCTGGCACACTGTAATTTGGAGTGACAAGACCAAAATAGAGCTTTATAGTGACAGTCATAAGCACTATGTTTTTTTGAGGGGACAACAAGGCCTACAACAACAATAATATCATCCCCAATGAACATGATGGTGGCCGATGTTTTTTTTTGGGGGGGGTGAGCTCTAAAGGCACAGGGAATCTTGGCAAAATTGATGGAAAGATGAATGCACCATGGTTATCACCTTGGGCGAGATACGCTTGGTGCCAAAACAATTTAAACGGCAAGAAATATACGGATCCCAAACCGTACTATGGAGATGTAACTGTGCTACTTGGCCTGCAGATGGGGCCATCTGCCTGTCAAATAATACATATATTTAATATTGTACTTTGGAAATTTGAAAATACAGTAATTTAAATGTATGTTAAACTTGGTAGTGAAGTGGTTATAAAAAATCTACAATAAGTATTGCTATCTACCATATCAATAAGGACTTTTTTCAGATCAATAAGAAAAAATTGCACAGTCACATTGCTGTGTTGTGTTTTCTGTCTTACATTATTTACATTTGGTGTACCAGCATGTCCTACATTGACATTCATTATATCTGTTTCAGCTCAAATATGAAATATAATCCCCCATATGAGACTGGTGTGAGTTGTATTTTATACTACCAAAACAAAATAATTAACCGTTAAACTAGATGATTACACTGACAGAAGGCAACAAAATACAAAGGGCTACATTACATTCATCGCACTAAAATGGGGGCGCAAAGGAGAAAAACCTGCACCCGCAGGTTTCTCCTTTGCGTCCCCGTTTTAGCGCAATATTACAATGCAGGCACTTAAAAAGCTGCCTGCATTGTTATCGGGCGCTAAGCCCCGGGATGCGCGCTAAGCGCCGCCACGAGCATACTCTCCATAAAGTCCATTGGACTCCATTGAAGCAGACAATGCCGGTCACATGACCTGCCGGATCTTGCCTCGCAAGATCTGGTAGGTCGGCGTAGTGATCCGCAGGGAGAGACTGTGTCAGGAACGTGGGGATGGTACCTGGGTGGCACCTGGATGGCAGAGGTATGAGCCCAGGATGCAGTGTCCTGCACTGATAAGCAGGCGGGAAGGGGTAGGGAGGATGATGTTGAAATAAACTGACCGGATGATTCTCAGAAGGATGATGGTGGAGTTGCAGGAAACATAAATAATAAACAGGAACAGATGGGTATAGCAGAGCAGCAAGTTAGCAGCACCTCACTCTCTCAGCACAAGAGCTGTAATGAACCAGCAATGTTAATTGTGGAGCAGAGCCCTTTATTTTGTGTGTCACGTGTGTTGGTTGTGAGTTAACTGTTGCATTGCTGGATGCTGATAGTGAATGCTGGTTACAGGGCAGGAACAGTATATAGAAGTGTACCACCAGGGGGGGTTTCAGGATGGCTACAGCCAGGGATCCTGACAGACTGGGGGACTTTTTCCCCCAGTCTCTCCCTGCTTGTGGCCAGAGGAGGAAGTTGGAGCTGTGGTCCTCGTCGCAGGATAGGAGGTGAGTATATGATTTATTTTGGAGGGGTTTCTGGCTGGAATGTAATATGGCGCGCCCGCGTTAGGGCCACCAGGGCTAACGTTAACGCTCACACAGATGAGCACTAACGTTAGCACCAAGATTGTAATGTGGCCCAAAGTATTTAAAGACTACATTCAGTACTATTTTATAAACAATAAACAAAACTTACATAACATTCCAATAACCAATATGTTCTTAAATAACAGAAGTTACTGTTAGCTATACTTAAAGCATTTCACTACAGAGCATGTTTTATTGAAAAAAATTCCAGTTACAAATATCAACTTAAAATTTTTCATATACATACACATACATTCGATTTATTCCTTTTGCATTGCTCCCGTATTAGCCCACAATGGGTAATTTTACAATCTTAACGCTAACGTTAGCACTAGTATGTGAGCATTAACATTAGGTTAAGTGGCCCTAGCGCGACCTGCCCATTTTACATTCAGAACGCTAACGGGTTAAAAAACCCATTAGCGTATCGGAGATTGCGCTCGTTTGCGTAAACTTACTGTACTTTGAGCTTCCTATGCTGAACACGGAAATCACAAAGAGTAAGCAAGGAGTAATTAGCGTTAGGATTACAAAATCCTAAAGCTAATTACTCACAGCTGCAGTTAACTTAAAAGTTAACCATAGCTTGGAGTTGGCGCAGATTCTGCTTCTGTGGAATCAGTTATCACCAAGTGCAAATCCCCCAAAAAGCAGATAATCGCTTTTCATCCCGCAGCGAGAACGGCAGTCCAATCTGCCTCTTCTGGCCGCCGGGACCAGCGTGAAACCAGGAGAAAAAAAGTCCCCAGTCTCCCTCTGTGATCACTCTGTGGACCTGCAGGATCTCGTGAGAGGCGAGATCCTGCAGGTCATGTGACCCGGCAGCACAAGTCTCAATGGAGGAGGGGATGCTTGTGGCGGCGCAGGTTTTTCTTTTTAGTCTCCCCGTTTTAGTGGGCAGTATGTTATACTGCCCATCAGGGGAGTAACTACCAGGGGTGCAGAGGGTGCCACCGCACCCGGGCCCTTGAGTCCGGGGGGCCCCACACTCGCCTGCCTGGGTATATATATATATATATATACATATATACATACACAATTTCTTTATTTTATACTTATTTGTGAGTTTTACTTTGGAGTTCCGTCATACACTCATACACACACAACACATATTTCTGTTTTGTTGCTGTAAACCTCTGTGATACGTTCATACACACTGCACATTACTGTGCATTTTATTGATGTGGATCTCTGTGATACGTTTATACACATTGCACATTGCTGTGGAGCTCTGTGATTCGTTCATACACAGCACACATTACTGTGAGGTTTATAGCTGTGAAGCACTGTGATACGCTCATACACAACGCACATTGCTGTGGAGCTCTGTGATTCGTTCATACACACTGCACATTGCTGTAGAGCTCTGTGATATGCTCATACACACTGCACATTACTGTGCGTTTTATTGATGTGGATCTCTGTGATTCGTTCATACACACTGCACATTACTGTGAGGTTTATTGCTGTGGAGCTCTGATACGCTCATATACACTGCACATTACTGTTAGGTTTATTGCTGTGGAGCTCTGTGTTACGCTCATACACACTGCACATTGCTGTATAGCTCTGTGATACGCTCATACACGGCGCACATTACTGTGAGGTTTATTGCTGTGGAGCTCTGTGATACGTTCATACACAGAGCACATTACTGTGAGGTTTTTTGCTATGGAGCTCTGTGAGATACTCCTAGTGCACATTACATTGAAAATGGGATGGACTGAAGAGGTCATAGTGAACCTGGAAAAAATGGGACACTGTCTGGAGTCAACATCGTGGACCTGGAAGAGACCAATGCATGTTGATGGGAGAGGGGCCAAAATATGTTTTTGCCTAGGGTGGGGGGCTGTCATGGTTCCTGCACCTGGGCCCTGAGGTTTCTAGTTACGCCTCTGCTGCCCATTGAGTATATTTTATATCGGGGCAGTAGGTGCCTTGCAGGTTGAGTATACTTTATCTTGGCATTGATACCGCCTTTTTTTCAACTTTGGTGTGACTGCCTTCCATTTTTTTGTACTGTTCTCAGGCTGGCTACCTGGAGAGTTAGTGCACGGATATTGTATTAGGTTCATATATTTTGTTCTATTGCATAAGTTGCTGCTTACGGTAGCATTGGGTTTCTAGCATCATTTTTTGCCATATTCAATTGTGGACCATACGCAATTACACCAATTCTTTTCAGGCATCTTTTTTTAACCCAGTGACTTTTTTCTTTACTTAAATTTACTATCATCGACCTAAAGGGGTCGCCTTTCTAATGCTAAACTGGTATAAGGTTAGTGTTATTATTATTATTATTCTTTATTTATATAGTGCCAGCATATTCCGCAGCGCCATACAATGGGCACAATATAGACAGGGTTACAATACATTGAACAACAATTGACAAACCGGCGCAATAGGAAACGAGGGCCCTATTCCCGTGGGAACTCACAATCTAGTGTTCGGGATTAAGGTCAGAGGTTAGGGTTAGGTGATGAGCAGATTCTGCCCAATTTTACGCAAAACAAGCTCACTTCATTTTTTTAATATACACTTCTGATATGCACCTCAATTATGTGATGCTCCTATAATTTTAAAATAATGGAGCCAAATCTACTTGATTCAAAAATGTGAAGAGGTTTTATCTTTTTACAAGGTGTCTAAGGCTGGGGTCAGACCAGCGCACTTTTAACGTGCGTTCTGGCGCACATAATTACGGCCGCACTAGCAGCAAATGACTGGCAATGACGGCCAATATACGAAGTATGGTCGCACGAAAGTCCGGCCGCGCAACGCAAGTGGAAAATGAACGCATTTTTTCGAGAACGCAGAACCTCTAGTACGGACGTACAGAGTGCGCTGCGTCCGCATAGCGGTGTGTGTGATTTGGAGACGTCAGACCCTGCTCGTGTCCGGCCAACATAACGTCCAGAAGCAAAAAGTTTCCTGGTTTGGATTCGTAAAACATCACGCACGAACATACGCATCGTATGACCGTTTTCGCATATTCCGTGAAAAAATACATCAATGCGTTTGGACGCACTTTTTTACGTTCGCGTGTAAAAATGCTTTCGTTTGACACTAGCCTAAATGTAAGAACCCTTTCAATCCACTACTTTTTTGATGCATCATTTGCAGCCACAACCACGTGGCATCTTTTCCATAGGATACCCATTTTTTTAAGTGTAAAAAAGGTTTTCTTATGTATTTATTTTAAAATTAAAAGTTTGGTTTCAGAAAGTAGCTCAAAATGATAAAATAATTAGAAGTATTTTAGTTTATAATATATTTAAAGATTTGAACTATTCAACAACCAATTCACAATTCATTTACACAGTCATTATAGTAGTACTTTAATTGTGTAGTTATATACAGCCTATTAGAAATGTGCCTTTTGTTAGATTGGTTAAAAAAAGTTCTGTATTACCTTTTGAAATCTGAATATGCCAAGCTAGTCTCATAGCTACAGAAGTGTAGATCCCTTTGTTGTTAGCTTAAGTGATGTCAGAGGGCACATTTTGTACTGTAGTCTAATTTTAGAAATCAACTAGAATTGATTCATGAATGGCATGTCCCAAGGAAAAGAAATAGTGTCTGACATAGAGACTTAAAGTTTGAAAAATTGCAAGATCTGGAAATAGCAAGATGAGTCCAAAAGAATGTCTGCAGAAATAACATTTGAAAATCAACAAGCACAACTGAAAGAAACCAAGAGCACATTTATGAAAACCGGAAAAATAGGATCTCGACAGAGTTCGACAGAGAACGACAGAGTTGATCTTATTTTTCTTGAACTGCCTACTCTGGCAGTGAGGAATGACTTTATCACTTGAAAGCATTTGAGAACTTGAAGCACTATACTACGTGGTAGAGTTGCTACAGTGACAGTTTTTTTTTTACATACAATAGCAAAGTCAGCACCACCCATGATATTGCTATAATCAGCAAGGCACACGTAGCTTATAAACCGATCTTCCTCTGGAGATATTGTTGATTATATGAGACACAAAGAATTCGGCGATCAAGGTAAGACATATGCGAATAATGATAATGAACTGGAAAATAGCATTTGTGCACTATAATTTTTACACAGCGATAGCTTTTTTTTGTTGTCTTCTCTTTCAGTAGAAAGTTATTTAAACATAGATCTATCAAATAAAATATGCATATTAAAGTAATGTTTCTCTAATATGCTCAGTTTATTGTTTATTGTATATGTAAAATATTCTTAAAAAGTGTTTTTATTTTTGTAACTTAAAATTGCCTTTCATAAAATATAAGAAAACTAGCTCCAAGAATGAAAAAAAAAACAGTACCCATGAGTGATTGCAGTTGTCTTAAGGGATCATTTTTAGTACTGTGGATCAAGCAAGAGAATACAGTTACTTATATCAGTTTAAAAGTTTTGCCTAGCTGATGTAGTACTTGCATCTGTGTCAAACATTAGAGAGTACAATATGCAGAATCAGCCTTGAACAAAGACTATGGAGTTTGAAAGAGAGAAACAACATGCATGTTTGCTGCTGATTGTTTACCCGTTTCTGAAATCAAACACGTCGTACAGGTCTGTTCACTAAAAGGTGAAACTCTGGAGAACTGGCAGGAGTAGAGAACAATCTAGACCAAATAGTCGATTTGGAAAGTGAGACTTTTTCTGGTTTGGCTATTTTAACCTAGAATTTTCACTTTTGCAAATTCTCCTGAGTTTCACTTTTACAAGGTTATTCAGAGAGAGGTGAAAATCAGGAGAATGGCAGGAGAAGAGAACAGCCTAGACCAAATAGCCGATTTGGAAAGTGAGATAAATTGGAGAATTTTTCTTTGACTATTTTGACCAATAATTTTCACGTCTTCAGTCATTCTCCTGGTTTTCACCCCTCTCTGGATAACCCTGCTAGTGAATAGACCTGATAGTATTTTAGTGATGTCTTACAATATTATTTTACCTCAAAATATTTTATTGTTTTAAGTCACTTAAGTAGTAGTTCTGAATTTTTTAAATAGCTACAGAAAAATGTAATCTCCAGGGTTCTTTACCTGGCAGATAAAGTGAACTTGTTATGTTTACAAAACTTAGATTGATTTGATATGGAATTGAATCATATCTCTATATTATGCTAGCCAAATACCTGGTGGTTGTATATGTTTTATGTGGAAATATTGTGATGTTAGAATTAACTCAAAAGATTACACACAAAAATGTCACTGTGGAAGCACAAAACGGTTTAGGTGCTTAAATTGCAGGAAGTCATCCAGTCGTTTTTTAAAAGTCTGTACAGTCTCTGACCCAACCACCTCAACAGGCAGAGAATTCCACAGCTTTATTGTTCTCACCGTAAAATAACCCTTCCTATGCTTTAGGCTGAATTTCCTTTCTTCCAGTCTAAATGAGTGACCTCGTGTCCTGTGTATAGTCCTGTTAATGAACAGGTTTCCAGACAATGGTTTATAATGGCCCGTATATATTTATATAAGGTTATCAGATCCCCTCTAAGTGCCGTTTCTCTAAACTAAACAGGTTTAAGCTTGTTAGTCTTTCCTTATAATTTAAACCTTCCATTCCCCTTATTAATTTAGTCGCCCGTCTCTGCACTTTTTCTAGCACTATAATATATTTTCTTAAGACAGGTGCCCAAAATTGCACGGCATATTCAAGGTACGGTCTTACCATTGATTTATACAGAGGCAAAATTATGTTTTCATCCCGAGAGTGAACTCCCCTTTTAATGCATGCCAATACCTTGCTGGCCTTGGCGGCTGCTGTTTGACATTGCACATTGTTACTTAGTTTATTGGAACTATTTCTGTTCCAATAGCCAATACAGTACAAAAATATGCCCAGATGAGAATTGCATGAACAGGGATGCAGCACAAAAATTAAAACAAGGAAACTTCTCCAAAGATTATATTGATTTTCTGGATATATAACCAGGAAATCAATATAGCCCTAATTGAGAAGATAACTTAAAAAAAAACTAAAGGGGTTATTCAGAAAGGGCTGAATTTGCCACCAAATTCCACCGAATGATGAATTTCACCGTACAGGGCAATTTAGTTGCAGTTAGTCTATTCATATAAGCTGACAATTCGCCAAATAATGGCGTATTGACAGTGAAGTATTTTGCAGTTTGCCACAAATCGCTGCAGATCGGGAAATTGTGTCATAGAGAAGTAATGTTTAATCTATTCACAAAATACCAAACTGCAATGAAGTGTTAGTAAATTGCCCTGATTTTAGCTGGTTCAGTTCGACAGGTTTAAACTGGCGAATCCCATAGAATTCAATGTAAAAAAAGTTATCAATTTTATTTTTTATTAAAACATTTATTCTTTTAATTTTTAGTAAAAAGTCTTTTCAGTTATTTATTTTTTTGAACTCCTTTTTGTATTTTTTTATATTTTTAAGATTCAATTTTTTGATTCCCACTTTTTTTAAAGGCGATTTGCTATATTCTGTAACAGCCTTTTTATAGACCATTTTTATTATTTAGATAAATTTTAATGCATTTTCATTGGTTTAAACACCTATTAGAAGAATAGCAGAGCTCCAATTTTTGTTTTACTGCAGTTCAGCGGTCACTTCGTCGGTCTTTGGTGATTACATCTTCTGTGCATTACGGAGACCCTGCGGTGAATAGTGAATTCACCAATGGGTCAGTGAAATTGAATTGCCAAAGTGCTATGAAGTACAAAGCACCATAATTTTGCTGAAATTTTGGTGCTTTCTGAATAACCCCTTAAAAGTTAGACAAATTCGATATATAATCACAGAATTTATTCCCATGTAGATTTAAATTGACAGTGGTCTACTCCACTGCACATACAAGATGGTAATAAGACCCACATGGCATATTTTTCATGAAGGCAAGACTTTCTCAATAGTTATGTAGAGTCCCAATATCATTTCTGTTGATGGTAGTGATAAAGACAGCTAAAAAGCAAATGTTCCCAAACCGAAGACATACAGGTCTATTCAAAGACAGGTGAAACTCAGGAGAATGACTGGAGAAGTGAAAATTCTAGGTCAAAATAGCAAAATCAGAAATATTCTCCCATTTATCTCACTTTCCAAATCGGCTATTTGGTCAAGATTGTTCTCTTCACTTGCCAGTTCTCCTGGTTTTCACCTTTCTCTGAAAAACCCTGTAAGGCTATACAAAAAACATCTATCTCCTGGATAATTAGTCCCAATAGTTTGCTCTCTCTTTTCATGCTTCTTCCCATTCTACATTCTGTGCTAAATGATTTAGCACATGGTTGTTTGTTGCTCCTTGGTTGATGTCTTTATGCTCGACGACTAAATGAAAACTTGCTTCACTTCCCTTGCCTTATGATCACCATGTTAAAGTCCCTCTTTTGTGTATGTACAGTATGTAAATTGTGTACATTGTCCACTGGAGAGTAGAGTGTAAAAAGGCTAATATAATTCAGGATAAAAATAATTGGACAATGAATAAAATATAGACCAAAACTAAAATCATATTCCAAATAACAATATATAAATATATGTTGTTGTGCCTAAAACATTTATCCAACTTAAGGGACAAACCAGAAAAAAGTGGAGATACTTATATGCAGGGAGCATGCATGAATTGCACAACATGAATGATATAAACGCAGAAAATATAAATACATATTACATAATTTTTTAATGTGTCATTATAACAATCCTATAACTTCACTATGTGCTTACGGAGTATAGAAAAAAGGAAGCAAAATATATCAAGATGGCTAAATCCATTTCTGTAACTTAGACACCTAGATACTTTGTTTTTAGTAGGGGTATCCAGATGGTCTCTCTTGCTGCTAACAAAATATACGCAGCAAGCTAAATCCATCTCTGTAATTTAGACCCCTGGATACATTGTCTGTAGAGGGATCCAGAAGGTGTCTCTTGCTGCTAACTTTTTAACCTGATTCTCTCTTCTCCAGGGAAGTCTTATGGTGTCCATTCCCACATATTTTATTTGTTCTAGCTTATCAGACCTAGGACATGAACATCACGGTGAAGGCAGGGTCGGATTTACATTAGGTAGAGTAGGCATGTGCCTACAGCCGCCTGCCACAAGGGGGCGCCTTGCTCTGTGTGTAATTTTTTTTATTTTTTATTTTTACAATTTGCAATAATTTAGACCACTGTATCTCTGGAGCCCTAAGGGCTGGAGGGACATATGAGGTATCATTGGAAAGGTCGATTTATAGCCTTTCCAGTTATACCAAATATAACCAGGTTAGATTTATGTAAAAGTAAAATATCTATTAAAATAATATTTTTCTCTTTTTTTTCCAACACGGCACTATTATTCAGTTTACAATTATAAAGTGAACAGTGATGCTGCACTAACTCACCTCATTTACCATACTGCCAGAAAGTGTGTATCTGGTGGACTAACGCATTGTTTAATTCAAAACCTAGACCGTGGCGCTGCAGTGAGGAGGGACAGGGGGACTTTGGAACCTGCATCCCTGAATTGTACAGCACACAAGGTTAAGTGAGGTGTCATTGGAAAGGTTAGAGTCTAGTCTTTTGAATGATACCAAACATGACCATGTAGTGTGTAAAAATAAAAAAAATGAAAAAGCAATATATGCTTTTACATATAAAACAAACAATGCTGCTGCATTCACTGCCCTCCTCCTTTAACCATTCTACCCCACTGACTCCCTCACTCCCTGCCGCCTCTTCTACTATGTCTTCCTTTTCTACAGTCTTGGAGGAGGATGTAACAGAACTAATTATGTCCTCCGACCCGATCACCTGTCCACTTGATCCCATCCCCTCACACCTTATTCGGCCTGTCCTTCCAGTTACTGTCCCTACTTTGACTCATATTTTTAACCTCTCCCTCTCCTCTGGAATATTCTCCTCTGTATTCAAACGTGTCACGTTTCCCAGATCCCACCACGCAGTACTTAACGCCCCACACTCCACAGAGCCCAGAAGCTACCAACAGAGTAGCCGTGAAAGATCTCTAACTGTCTGGTCCTTAGAATTGGCCAGGTAAACTAGCTAGACAGAAAGGGTTAACAACACGGGGAGTAGTCAGCCGAGCCAGAATCAGGAATACAGAGTTCAGAATGGTCAAATGGAATAGCCGGGTCGATATCAGAGCAGTAGCGTAGTACAAGAAAATGGTCTAGGGCAACAGAAGGCAGAATAGTCAGAAACAAGCAGAGGTCAATAACGGGTTAATTCAATATAGCAGTCAGGTACAAGGAGCTCAGGTATGGATAACCACGATCTGGCAACTGCTGAGAATACACTGAGGGTTTTTAAAGACCTTCACCAGGCCACGCCCCCCACTCAAGCCGCGCCTCATGCAACCACCTCCCTGCCTGTCTCCATTTAAACCGGGCTTTGGTCAGCGAGCAGCATCAGACATGCTGCCCTCAAGCACACAGGTGGGGCTGGAAGCTCCCAACGTTACAAAACGTGCTTTGATCACCCCATTCTAAAAAAGCCATCTCTTGATCCTACCTCCCTCTTGAACTACGGTCCCATCTCTCTGCTCCCCTTTGCCTCCAAAATCTTAGAACGTATGGTTATAACCAGCTCACCAGTTTTCTTGCTGCTAACTCTCTACTCGATCCACACCAGTCTAGCTTTCGCTCCCAACAATCTACTGAGACTGCTCTGACCAAGGTGACTAATAATTTAGCTACCGCTGAAACCAAATGTCACTTCTCCCTCCTTATTCTTCTTGACCTTTCTACTGCATTCAACACTGGTGATCATCCTCTCCTGCTCCTCACGCTGCATCAACTTGGCCTCAGTGACTCACTCTCTCCTGGTCCTCTTCCTGTCTCTCTTTTTGCTCCTTCAGTTTCTCCTTCCCTGGTGTCTCTTTCAGTTAGGGTACCTCAAGGCTCTGTTCTGGGTCCCCTACTCTTCTCGATCTATACTGTCTCTTTGGACAACCTCATCTCTTCCTATGGGTTACAATATCACCTTTATGCTGATGATACCCAAATCTACATTTCCTCTCTCGATCTCTCTCCTCCGGTATTGGACCGTGTTACTGCAGGCACATCGACTGTCTCCGAATGGATGACTTCCCATTTCCTAAATCTCAACCTATCTAAAACTGAACTTCTCATCTTCCCTCCCTCTAAAACCTCCATTCCTGCGCCCATTTCTCTTCAGGTGAATGGTGCCACCATTACTTTTACCTATCAAGCTCCATTGCCTCAGGGTCCTCTTGGACTCCAATCTATCCCTTACTCCTCACATTCAGTCTCTAGCCAAATCTTGCTACTTCCACCTAAAAAACATTGCACGCATCCCTCCCTTTCTTAATCCAGACTCTACTAAAATGCTCATCCAAGCTCTTATTATCACCCGCCTTGACTACTGTAACCTCCTTCTCTCTGGGCTTAAGAGATCCCAGATTCTGCCTCTGCAGTCTGTAATGAATGCCTATGCCAGACTCATACACCTCACCTCTGTCAATCTCTACACTGGCCCCCTGTTTCCTTTAGAATCCAATTCATTATACAGGTGCTCACATACAAAGCTCTCCATAACTGCGCCCTGCCTACATCTCCTCCCTTATTAGCAGGTACATCCCATCCCCACCACTTTGCTCAGCCAATGATCTGATGCTATCAGCTCCTCGTACCCACACCCCCAACTCCCACCTTCAAGACTTCTCCCGAGCTGCACCCTTTCTATGGAACTCCCTCCCCCGCAACATCAGACTCACCAGTCTCTCCAGTCCTTCAAGAAGTCTCTGAAAATGCATTACTATAGAGAAGCCTATCAGCTCACTCCATGATCCCCCACTGTCATTTCCTGCTCCTCTTCACATTCAGTCCTCATGCAACCCACTACTTAAAATACTCTATTCATCCTCACCTAATGTGTCACCCCTCTCCTCTTAGTTTGTAAGCTCTCGAGCAGGGTCCTTCCCCCTTCTGTTCCTTGTGTGTAACGTGTATGTATATTTTGTACTCTGTTTCTTCCATTGTACAGTGCTAAGGAATTTGTTGATGCTTTATAAATACTTGTAACTGTAACTAATTCAACTAAGGCAACAGATTCTGCCTCTTCTTTTGATTTGAGCATGGAGAAAAACTGTTTCAGTTTTGGGGGGGGTAGGGGCGCTCGGCATTTCTGTGCCTACAGGCTCCTGAGGTGCAAATCCGGCCCTGCCTGGAGATCTTTATACTCAGCCAAATTCAACTCTCAATTAAATCCTTGAAGAAATCCATACGCATATTATTGACAGCCAGGGCCCTGTTGCCGGTGCCCTGGAGGCCAACCTCGGTGCCTTATCCTCGAGATCTGGTGAGCAGATTCGCTCTCAAGAGACGACCCAGTTAACCCCGGACCGTTATGCGGAGACCTATCTTGCTACTTGGTTTCACTGGAACACATTCCTCTAGTGTGCACGTTTCCCTCTATGGCTCAATGGGACCCCACTGCTTCTAAACGGTGAGGTATAGTGCTGTGTATTCCTCTGTACCTGGGGCTCCCTTCAAGATGCTCTCTGGACACCCCTGGCAGGCATTACTTGCCAACACTGCCTTACTGGTCATTCCTTTCCCCCATTTTGGATTGCTTATTCTGTCCTACACACTCCCCTCCCCCGCTGCACCCTACCTTCTCAAAACCCCTCCTTTTTTTCTCTTTCTCTCTCTTCTTCCTGTCGTTCTCTCTTTTTTCTCCCTCACCTCTTATATTCTCTTCTCACGTTGACCTTTTACTGTAATTCCTTACCCATGACCCCACCCTTGTGACGCTATATTTTCCAAGGGGTGAGTTCATATTTGAATCTATTTTCTCCCTCATAGTAGGGATGGGCCGAACACCCCCGTGTTCGGTTTGCATTCGAACTCTAACATTTGAAAAAGTTAGAATTCGAGCGCGAACGTGATTCGAACACAAGGCAAGTCAATGGGGCTCAAAAGTTCGAAAATGAAGGTCTCCTCCAGAGGGCATATATGCAAGATATTGGTCATAAAAGGTGTATGGGGGTCCGGGTACTGCCCTGGGGGACAGGAAAGAATGAAAACCAAATTTTAAAAAAGTGTTTTTAACAAAAAACTTTTATTGAGCCATTTCACCACTGTGCACGGAGCTAATTTTTACCACTTTTGCTCACGTTTAAACGCGATTTGAAGCCACGGGAAATGTTTGAGCAACAACGAGTGGGAAAAATTACGATCTTAACGCAAACGTTACTGCTCACTTGCGTGAGCATTAACGTTTGCTGCAGCGTTCACCGCATATTTGTAACGATTCCCCAGGGCAGACCTGGTAGGATTCCTGGTAACAGACCTCTAACCCTCCGATCCTTAGGATGGTCAGGAGTCAGGACCACTAAACCTAACCTCTAGCAGCCACACAGGCCAGGGTGACAGCACCAGCAATATACACCACAGACTGAGATCAATATAAGTTTGTACTGCGCTATAGTGTATAGCAGGATGAAGCGCACCAGCAGTAACAAGCAGTGGAGTATACCAGACAAGGGGTGCAGAGCGAGAGTAGTTGTTATAACAAAACTGGGTCAGCAACGTTTAGGCACTTGTACTGCGCTACTGTATATGGTGAGAATCGGCGCACACCAGTAGCAACAGGAAGCAAACAGAACAGGCAGGGAGTACACAGAGAGAATAGTCAAATGGCAGGTAAAGCCGGACAGATCGGGTCCTCAGAACAAGCAGGGTCAGTAACAAGTATACAAACTGATTCGGTAAGCTAGTGATGCGGGAATGAAACTCCACGGCAAGGCAAGGTGTACAGCGTGCACTCCTGATTTAGTTGCCCCGGCGGCTCCACGTCATCACGCCGTGCCCTGCCCCTTGATCACTCACAGCTGCGCTGGGTGCCGCCAGAGCTCCTGGCATTCGGCCAGCTGGCGGCACCATTTGTCCTTGGCCCCCCCGATCTCTACCCGGGGCCCTGGATGTCACAATATTATAAACCAAATGCAAACGCGTTAAGTAACCAAATTTGTAAGAATAATAATTAATGCAGAATATGAATCCTCACACTGCCGGGCAGCACCTCTACAGTCTGACGCTAGCTTTAACTGGCGCGCTGTGTGCAGTTTATGAGAAGATACGCTATAAGTGTAGCGGGGAAGCCGGCTGCGCATTTTGCATCACTCCCTCTACACTAATAGCGTATCTTCTTAGAAGCTCCACATAGTGTGCCGGTGTATGCAGCGTCTAACAGCGTGGGAGACAGGAGGCTGCGCTTGATGGTGGATCCAGGAATCAGGTGAGTATTAGAAAGAAAGAAAAAAAAGTTTTATTTTATGTTCCCGGGGACATTTAAAAATGTCCTCGGATTTTTTTTTTTTTTAGAGATGTGTCGCCTTACCTTAGCCTGGTGGTCAGTCAGTGGGGGCTCCCTGGATCCTGTTTGTGGGGGGTCTGCCGTGGCCGCAGGTGCAGTGGCTCCCTCCCTGTGCCGCCTCTCTGCCACATGCACCCGGCCGGTCAGTCCACACAGTTGCAGCTCTGTCATCCGGCGGCCGCATGCTCCTCAAGGGATCCTTGGTAAGCCATGGCGAGCTTTCCTCTACAGTGCCTGATTAGAGGGCCTCGTCTGCCTGATGTTTTAACTCAATATCTAATAAACCATTGTAATAATATTCTGCAGTAAAGAATCTCTTTATTTTTAGATTTTTTAGGATTTTTAAGCATTTTTTCAAATTTTTTCAATTTTTTTTAGAACTTTTTGCGAACGGCCTGAAAAGTTCGAAGTTCCCGAACTTTCGAACAGCCGATGTTCGATGCGAACATCGAACCGATTCGAACCGGCAGCCCATCCCTACCTCATAGATCGTCGTCATCCGTCACGTGGCTAAGTGGTGGTTCATGAAATACTTGTTCCTTTCATTGCCTTTTTTCTTATTTCCTGTATATTGGATTATTCCTAACTCAGGTTTGGCACTATCAGGGTTATTTAGAGAGCGTGAAAAGCAGGAGAATGACTGGAGAATGAAAAATTGTAGGTCAAAATAGCCAATTTGGAAAGTGAGATGAAAGGGAGAATTTTTCTGGTTTGGCTATTTTGACCTAGAATTTTTCATTCTCCAGTCATTCTCCTGCTTTTCACGCTCTCTGAATAACCCTGTATATGTTGCTGCATAGTTTACAGATGTCAAGTTTTTTTATCGCTGTCTATTGATAACATACTGCAATGTATTCTTACGCACTTGTTCTTAATAAAATTCTTATTCATTATTTTTGGCCTCATTAATAGTAATTGTCTCTAGATCATTATTAGTCAATGTACTAAAGGTTTTCAGGAAAAACTCCTCTATTCTTAACAGGGTGAAAATAGATTTAAAATCTGAATTTATACAGGTAATGCTCCTTTAGCGGTACAGTTTGATGTCACTTTCCATGTTTAGCAATCTCACTTTATTTAGAAAAAATTTCTATCAGAGTTACGTAAATCAATGAACACTTTAAATATATTTCTATGTGGCATGCATTGAAAGCCTTACTAAAATCCTCCAATCTAACGAGAAAAGACGCGTGTTGGGGAGCTCTCCGGCTAGAGCTTTTACTTTTGAGATTTTGGGCGCTTTTCTTCTGAGTTTTGGGGGTTTTTGCAGGTAGGGGAGCATCTGTTACCTCTGCTCCCCTGCTTTTAATCCTTTCCGCTGACTTTTTGGAGCTGATTCGCGGACTTTGCCGGACACGGCCTGCTGCAGCGGCCTTGTCGGGCGTCCAGTTGGCGGTATCCTCCGTATCCTGGGATACTCGTGTACCGATTCCAGCCCCTCTCCTCGTCGGATTATGGGCAAGAAAAATGGGAAGAAGTCCTTGCTGCCGGAGGGCCCACGGCAGTGGGACATTCGTGAGGCAATGGGCGAGAATCGGCGTCGACATCAAGGAGACCAGCGGGAATGTTCGGCTGCTGAGGGAGGCTCCTCGGATGATGAGGATTACTCCTGGTCGGAGAACGCCTCAGCACCTTCAAAGTCTCCCCGGAAGGTGGGTAAGGCGACAGGGAAAGCTGACAGACATGGTGATGTGAAAACTACACAGGCACGCAGGCTTTCAGTGGCCTCGTGTGACTCGGCGGAGAATCCCCCGAACTCACCTGATCCCGGATCCAGCAGAGGCCTCCCACTTCATATGAAGGCTGATCTTCAGCGTTTGTTTGAACAGATGTTAGGTGAGATGAGAACGGTCTGGCGAGCTGACTTTGCCGACGTGAAGACGGAGCTGACGGCTGTCCAGGGAAAGCTGCTGGCTGCAGAGACGCAGGTGGAAGGAGTTGTGGCAACGCAGGCCCTTCTTCAGCCGCAGCTGGAGTCGTTGCGGGCACAAGTGGCGCTGCTTACTGGTGCGGTGGAGACGGCAGAAGCCCGCCACCGTCGGAAGAATGTCAGGATCAGAGGAATCCCAGAGAAGATTTCTATGGCTGGGTTGCTGCCATTCGCCAACAGAATCGCAGCACGTGTATTGGAGTCACGGCTGGGAGAACCCGCCATTTTTGGCACCGTCACTCGGCTGCGGAAGGCGGCTACTGCACCAGGGGATGCCCCACACGATGTGCTGGCGGTGGCATTGGAGGAAGCTGATAAGCGCCGATTGCTGTCGTCCTCTCTGACTCGTGTCCCGTTTATGTTTGAGGACCTTTCGGTGTCTTTCTTTAACGACCTACCATTTTTGACCTTAATGTCACGTTCCCACGTTCCAACCCTGTCTTCCTGCCCTCTGTATTTGTATATTGTGTTTTTTCCCTTGTGTTTCTGTTGCTGCCAATTCCTGGGTGGCCTCCCAGGGGTTAATTGGTGTTCTGTGTGCTGCTCACCTGTTGACCCTTGCCTTGATTCCCCTGCCTATATTAGAGCAATGTACCTATAGGACATTGCTGGGTCATTTTTCTTTGCCTGGTCTCCTTGCCACTTGTGTCCTGAGAGCTCCTTGCTGTGTTCCTGATATCCTCCGTTTGTTCATCCTTGTTCTGTTTTTGTCTCTATTATTTCTGTTCCAGTTTATGTCAGTTCCTTCTGTGTATTCAGTTCTGTCTATTGCTGTATTTTGTTTTGCTGTTTATGTTCCATTCAGATTCCCCGGTTACTGATTTTGGCTTGGCTGACTTCCCTTCTGGTTCCTATTCCTATATTCTGTATGACGTACTCTCTCTGGTTATGACCTTTGGCTTTCCTCTTTATGACTACTCTATTGATTATTCCTTGTCTGTACCGTTTCCAGGAAACCCTGTCATCTGTATACAACAAAAGACTCTGTACGGCTTCAAGGTAATACTTTCCTTTAGATTAGATCCGGCTATCCTAAAGACCGATCTTTCAGTGCAGGGAATCTTTGGTATTGCCGTACAGAGGTCTTTTGTTAACCCTTTGCTTTCACCTGTCCTTGCAGTTTACCCTGCATCTCTGCATATAGGGGCTTCTCTCAGGAACCAAGGCCTCACCTTCCTGCGAGTTATATTCATAGGGATATATATACAGACCGACCACTTCCAAGGATCGGAGGGCAAGTATAGGGTGGTGCATGCCTGGTGGTACTGCCACCGTGACATAATGACCCAGCCATTACATAAGCCCGCAGAGATGTGTACCGTGTTGGAAACCATATTGCACATGTTTGAGGAATTTGTGGTTCACCTCAAAGGGTTACTGAGCCTGTGTCTAGACTCTGGCAATCAGGTCTCATTTGAAAGCAGGGTTCGTGGTCCGCTTTCTCCTGATGAAAAGAACAGAAGACGTGAGTACAATCTCTGTTTCTATTGTGCCAGTTCGTTGCACTTTTTGTCTGGATGTCCCCTCAAGCCGGTGCGTCCTGGGGCTGGAGTGCCGGTGCGTCCTGGGACTGGAGTGCCGGTGCGTCCTGGGACTGGAGTGCCGGTGCGTCCTGGGACTGGAGTGCCGGTGCGTCCTGGGACTGGAGTGCCGGTGCGTCCTGGGACTGGAGTGCCGGTGCGTCCTGGGACTGGAGTGCCGGTGCGTCCTGGGACTGGAGTGCCGGTGCGTCCTGGGACTGGAGTGCCGGTGCGTCCTGGGACTGGAGTGCCGGTGCATCCTGGGACTGGAGTGCCGGTGCGTCCTGGGGCTGGAGTGCCGGTGCATCTCTAGACTTGTGGTGAGTCTGTGCGCCCTGATACTGGCCGAGTGCCAACTGTGCCCATGTCCCACAGTAAGGCCGCTAAAGCTAGACCACTCATGAGATCCACTGGTGCCAGTTACAGCTGGGAATCAGAGGGTGCCAGACCACGTAGGGGGTCTGACGGTGCCAGACCCTGCGGGGAGTCAGATGGCACCAGACCCCACTTTGAGTTCAGACCTCCTGAGAAATCCAGGTCTGAGAAAGAGGCACATGAGTCTATGAAGGATGAATCCTTTTTGGCCACAAGGCCAGAGGATGAAGTACTCATGGAGGTTATGTCGCTCTGGGCATCCGATAATAAACCTCAGACTTATGTGAATACCTCTGATGGCTGTAGGGGTTTAAAGACACAACTGGCTGGTTCTGAGCAGCGACTGGCAGCTAAAAGACAGTCCCTACATATTGTTACTGGGTGTATTACATGTAGAGCCGCAACCCAGTGCCCATTGGCGGTAAGCCAGTCCTGTTTCCGTCTGGCAATGAGAAGCCAGTCCTGTTTCCGTCTGGCAATGAGAAGCCAGTCCTGTTTCCGTCTGGCAATGAGAAGCCAGTCCTGTTTCCGTCTGGCAATGAGAAGCCAGTCCTGTTTCCGTCTGGCAATGAGAAGCCAGTCCTGTCTCCGTCTGGCAATGAGAAGCCAGTCCTGTCTCCGTCTGGCAATGAGAAGCCAGTCCTGTCTCCGTCTGGCAATGAGAAGCCAGTCCTGTCTCCGTCTGGCAATGAGAAGCCAGTCCTGTCTCCGTCTGGCAATGAGAAGCCAGTCCTGTCTCCGTCTGGCAATGAGAAGCCAGTCCTGTCTCCGTCTGGCAATGAGAAGCCAGTCCTGTCTCCGTCTGGCAATGAGAAGCCAGTCCTGTCTCCGTCTGGCAATGAGAAGCCAGTCCTGTCTCCGTCTGGCAATGAGAAGCCAGTCCTGTCTCCGTCTGGCAATGAGAAGCCAGTCCTGTCTCCGTCTGGCAATGAGAAGCCAGTCCTGTCTCCGTCTGGCAATGAGAAGCCAGTCCTGTCTCCGTCTGGCAATGAGAAGCCAGTCCTGTCTCCGTCTGGCAATGAGAAGCCAGTCCTGTCTCCGTCTGGCAATGAGAAGCCAGTCCTGTCTCCGTCTGGCAATGAGAAGCCAGTCCTGTCTCCGTCTGGCAATGAGGAGCCAGTCCTGTCTCCGTCTGGCAATGAGGAGCCAGTCCTGTCTCCGTCTGGCAATGAGGAGCCAGTCCTGTCTCCGTCTGGCAATGAGAAGCCAGTCCTGTCTCCGTCTGGCAATGAGAAGCCAGTCCTGTCTCCGTCTGGCAATGCGCAGCCAGTCCTGTCTCCGTCTGGCAATGCGCAGCCAGTCCTGTCTCCGTCTGGCAATGCGCAGCCAGTCCTGTCTCCGTCTGGCAATGCGCAGCCAGTCCTGTCTCCGTCTGGCAATGCGCAGCCAGTCCTGTCTCCGTCTGGCAATGC
Organism: Leptobrachium leishanense; assembly: GCA_009667805.1. Lineage (NCBI taxonomy): Eukaryota > Metazoa > Chordata > Amphibia > Anura > Megophryidae > Leptobrachium > Leptobrachium leishanense. The sequence goes on along the minus strand of CM019073.1, from coordinate 74,255,002 downwards.
GCAGCCAGTCCTGTCTCCGTCTGGCAATGCGCAGCCAGTCCTGTCTCCGTCTGGCAATGCGCAGCCAGCCCAGCCTGGCACGAAGCCACGGGTGCTGCCTGATTCTGGTAAGCTGCCTGTCAGATCCATGGCAAGCTGTGTGTCAGCAGTGCCTAAGCTGCGTTGCAACACCACTGTGCCCATGCCCCACAGAGAGTCCGAGGTTTCCAAACCTCGTGGTAAGGCACAGGTAGGCGAGCCTACTCCCGCTGTTGCCGTGTCAGGTACGGTGGTCACCCCTTCCAAGTCTCGATCCAGGAGGAGACGTGGGAAGCTGACCAACACTAGTCAATCTAGTTCCGAGAATACCACGCTCCATGATGGGTCTGATAATGCCGTATTCCGTGCTTATCTTGAGAAGGTCCAGCAGGGTAGTGGCCTGACTGGTACCAATATCCCTAATTCTAGCCCTGTACCCGAGGGTTATATACGATCCCCATGCGGGATGTTGTTCCGTGAGGCACACTGGGCCATGATCAAGAAAGACCCTAATGCGCTCATGTGTTTTGAGGAGGAGGAAGACGACACTGAGTGGGTCCTCAATGGATTTTGGTAACTGGTGTTCGTGATCTGGTTTCCTGATTTTTGTCTGTCATGTTTGTTGTTTTAGGTGCCCTGAGGTCACCTTTTTTGGAGGGGGCTACTGTCACGTTCCCACGTTCCAACCCTGTCTTCCTGCCCTCTGTATTTGTATATTGTGTTTTTTCCCTTGTGTTTCTGTTGCTGCCAATTCCTGGGTGGCCTCCCAGGGGTTAATTGGTGTTCTGTGTGCTGCTCACCTGTTGACCCTTGCCTTGATTCCCCTGCCTATATTAGAGCAATGTACCTATAGGACATTGCTGGGTCATTTTTCTTTGCCTGGTCTCCTTGCCACTTGTGTCCTGAGAGCTCCTTGCTGTGTTCCTGATATCCTCCGTTTGTTCATCCTTGTTCTGTTTTTGTCTCTATTATTTCTGTTCCAGTTTATGTCAGTTCCTTCTGTGTATTCAGTTCTGTCTATTGCTGTATTTTGTTTTGCTGTTTATGTTCCATTCAGATTCCCCGGTTACTGATTTTGGCTTGGCTGACTTCCCTTCTGGTTACATAGTTACATAGTTATATATTCTGTATGACGTACTCTCTCTGGTTATGACCTTTGGCTTTCCTCTTTATGACTACTCTATTGATTATTCCTTGTCTGTACCGTTTCCAGGAAACCCTGTCATCTGTATACAACAAAAGACTCTGTACGGCTTCAAGGTAATACTTTCCTTTAGATTAGATCCGGCTATCCTAAAGACCGGTCTTTCAGTGCAGGGAATCTTTGGTATTGCCGTACAGAGGTCTTTTGTTAACCCTTTGCTTTCACCTGTCCTTGCAGTTTACCCTGCATCTCTGCATATAGGGGCTTCTCTCAGGAACCAAGGCCTCACCTTCCTGCGAGTTATATTCATAGGGATATATATACAGACCGACCACTTCCAAGGATCGGAGGGCAAGTATAGGGTGGTGCATGCCTGGTGGTACTGCCACCGTGACACTTAATGGCTCGGAGAAGATTTCGGGACGTCTCGTCTTTCCTGCGGAATAACGAGATCCGCTACCGGTGGGGGGTGGCGGGTACCATGACTATTACTTATGAGAACCTGACCCATTTGGTCGCCTCTCCTGAGGAGGCATGGCAGGTATTGCGTTCATTGGGCCTCTCACCGACTCCGGCCACTGGGGGTCTTTCGCCTGCTGCCTCTGACCCGGGCTAGACTGGTAGGGACTCTTATTTTATTGGGACCCTCTTCTCCACGGGTCTGTATCCCTTCACTTCCCGCAGTAACTTTGGGACTTTATTTTTTACGTTTATGCCCTTCAATTAGCTGGTTTTCTGAGGGAATTTTTATTTTTACCCCCCCCTCTTTTTTCGTTCCGAATTTCGAGACACTTTCTTTATTTGCTGACTTTCTGATTTCACTGAGCCGTAATATGCAAAACATTTTATTTTATTCCCTCACCCCCCCATGTTGAGACTTTGATTTTTCTCTTACTTTTATTTTTGTATCCTTCTGAAGCCCTTTTGATGGCGATCGTTACTACTCCCCCCCCCTGTTTTCTGATATCCGGCCGATTTTTCATATGACCCCCCCCTTTTTGTTATTTTCTATTAAAGTGCTTATGTTGATAACATTACTTGTGGCCCTGCGAGGCCCTCATTTTCTGTTTTTATGATGCCTTCATTTCAAAATAAAAAATTTTAAATAATAAAAAAAAAAAATCCTCCAATCTCATGAAATTTTAAAGGACCACTGGTTAAAATTAGGGATGTGCGTTTCGATTCGGCCCGATTCGTATTTTTCACGAATCGAACCGATTCGTGGCTTCGGATTTGGCCGATTTTCCGAATTGGATCGGATCCGAAAAAAGATTTTTGATCCGTAACGATTTTTTTTTCGTTTTTTCGTATGGATGTGAAATGTGTAAAATCGCAAGTCATTTTCGTTCCATTCGTAATTTCGGTCATTTCGGACATCGTATTTTTCGGCTCCATTGCTGATTCCGTAATTCCGTATCGTTTCCAATGATTCGATATTTCTGCCGATACGATAATTCTGTCGATACAATAATCGTGTAAAATACTGACCCAAGTGGCCTTTCCAGCCATACCAAACATGACCATGTTAAAAGTTAATTAAAAAAATTAAAAATTAAATAAAAAAAATATTAAAAATAATTTTAAAAAAAAAGTTGTTTCTTTTTGTTTTGTTTTGCTAATGCAACAATATTGTTCCCATTCAATTATAATGTGAACAATGATGCTGCACTAGCGATTTTTGTATGGGTGATTTTCCCCCAAAAAAATGTATGTAACAAGTCTCTCATCTCTAATTTTTTTAACAAGCGCAACTCATAGAAAATATAACCGTAAACACTCGCATGTTAAAATGTGAAAAAAAAAACACTTTACACGTTGTAAATTATTGAAAATTCAAATTTTATTGCATTTTAAATTATAATATACAGACAGGATACATATACATATAACACAGACGTATACATTAATTATACCGCAGAGAGGCGCTTTCCCGCATTGTGTGGATTCATATGCTGCATTAATTATACCGCGCAGAGAGGCGCTTGTTCCCCGCAGTGTGCGTATTCATATGCTGCATTAATTATAACGCGCAGAGAGGCGCTTGTTCCCCGCAGTGTGCGTATTCATATGCTGCATTAATTATTTTATTTTTTTGTTTTAAATCATTTTATTTTTTCGGTTTTTTTTTTGTTTCTGATAATTTTGTTCAGCTTTTTTTTCGTTTTAAAACCTTTTATTCTGGTTTTTATTTTTAAACTCAGACCATTTGGGTCAGTTTTTTTTTTTAAATCGTTTTGTTCTTTTGTGTTCCTTTAAACCATTTTAATATGATTAAATAAAGTTGTGCAATGCATATTCATAAGAAAAAAAGGATCTTTATTTAATAAAAAAAAGATAGCATCGTCAGAATTACCGTATCGACAGAATTATCGTATCGACAGAAATATTGGATCCGAAAAAACTTTTTTTTCAGTCAAAAGGAATAGACCCTTTGAAACGAGGAGAACAGATGTTCCGAAAAACATGAAAATTTCCGATATCACGAAAAAAAAAAGTCGATACGAAAAACGAGCCAATCTGATAACACGAAAATGGCCGAAATCACGGAAAAAAAGTCGATACGAAAAACGAACAGAAATGAGCCGAAAAGAAAATCGTCCGAAGCGAGCTGAAACGAAAAGTTACAAATTCCGAACTAAACTAACCGAAACGAGCCGAAAAAAAATCGGTGCACATCTCTAGTTAACATAAAAAATGCATGCTTTCTTCTCCATTTGTCAGAGACCCCTTTCAGGTTTTTTTAAAAACTTTTTCCCTTTCTCTTTTCTGTCTCCGTTCTTCTACATTCTTGAGGAGATTCCAGATTTAGAGAAGCAAAACTGTTGGGATGTTCCCAGTAGGGATGAGCTGTTCAGTTTGATCTGTTCGGAGTTTGCATCGAACATCGGCTGTTCGACAGTTCACGAACTTCGAACTTTTTGGGACGGTCGCCAAAAGTTCGAAAAAAAAATAAATTGAGAAAAAATATAAAAAATGCTTAAAAAATACAAAAAAATCTCGAAATAAAGAGACTCTTTACTGCAGAATATTATAAGCAACGGTTTATTAGATATCAAATTAAAATGGGAATATTTTTAACATTGAAGCCTATGGGATAAAACAGTCTTGTTACTAAAACATCAGGCAGACACGGCCCTCTAATCAGGCACTGTAGAGGGCAGCCTGCCGGGGCCTCCCAAGGATCCCCTTGAGGAGCATGCGGCCACCAGATGACAGAGCTGCGACTGTGGGGGATAGCCGCCCGGGTGCATGTGGCAGAGACAGGCAGCGCAGGGAGGGAGCCACTGCACCTGTGGCCACGGCAGACCCCCCCACAACCAGGATCCAGGGAGCCCCCACTGATGACCAGGCTAAGGTAAGGTGACACATTTCTAAAAAAAATCAAATCCGAGGACATTTTTAAATGTCCCGGGAACATAAAATAAAACTCTTTTTTTTTCTTTCTCTACCTGGCTGAATGTATTTAATTATATATATTAGATACATTGAGCCAGGTAGAGGGGGGTGGCATGTGGGCTGCGCAGGGTCTCAGGCAGTGATTTGTTTTTTTTGTGTGTATAGTTTTAGCAAATTTATAGGGGAAGGTAAGGGCAGGTATGATATATATTTGTATATATATAGATAAGATATATATCTATATTCTTATAAATATATATATCCAGACTTGTTACACACACATTTTGGCAACTAATTGCCCCCCCCCCCATTTGGCTGATGCCTCCAAAAGAAATGTTGAACCCAATAGAGCAGAGAATAACATATATATTCTCTGCTCTGTCGGGTTCAACATTTCTTCTGGAGGGATCAGCCAAATGGGGGGGCACATTTATTTGAGATTGTCCACATGCCACCCCCCCATCTGCGTATGTGTATATATGTTCTGAGGTCTGTGGGTGGGTGTATATATCTGCGTGTTGATATATACGTATATGTCTGTGTGTGGTATCAATGCATCCCTACTCTATACACAGCGCTCCGTGTCCCTATAATATATATGATAAGGGGTTACCTTTTTTTTATATTTTTATACTAATCCTATTAAATTAACAATCATTTTTGATGTATTTTATTCAGTAGAAACTTTTTTTTGCCTATATAACATGTGCTTTGTGAAAATAAAATGGTTTTGTGTGTACATTTTAATTTAGTTAGTGGATTCCTGTCCAGTGCGGTGAGAAGCAAACGTAATGCAGTGTAGACACGATGCGAGGCGGAGTGGAGTGAAGTCAAGCCTGTAAAATGTTTGCTTCTCTTCGCTTCACTACGCTGTGCATTGCTACATGCTCAGTGTGTCTCAGCCTTTATTCCCGCATCGCTAGCTTACCGAATCAGTTTGTATACTTGTTACTGGCCCTGCTTGTTCAGAGGACCCGATCTGTTGCCGACTTTGCCTGCCATTTGACTATTCTCTCTGTGTATTCCCTGCCTGTTCTGTTTGCTTTCTGTTGCTACTGGTGTGCGCCGATTCTCACCATATACAGTAGCGCAGTACAAGTGCCTAAACATTGCTGACCCGGTTTTGTTATAGCTACTGATGTAACTGAATAGATCGGGGATCTCTTCTGCATTACCAAAACCTCTACCACTGCACTCTTCCACAATACCTCAGGGGGTTACGGTGTGAAGGCACTTGCTGCCACCAAAGGCCCAATATTTGGGTGCACTGCCACTGACGCCTATACCAGATTCATATCATTTTAATATTGGACCACAGGGTCCAACCCTGCACTCTTCCACAATACCACAGAGGGGTTACGGTGTGACGGCACTGTTGCAGACACTAAAAGCCCAATTTTAAAGCACCTATTGTTACTTTCATCCAAAGCCTGCATAAGTTTCACCATAATTTAGCCAAAAAATCACTAAACTTGTTCTGCGTGTCCTAAAATGTCTCCTCCATATACATTCGCCCCAAGCAGTTGTTTATGAATAGATTAAAGGAAAACCATTTACCGTAATTTGAAATGTCATTTTTTTGTTTTTAAATGTTTCTATACATCCTACAAATCCACCACTTCACGGGCGGGTTATGGGGACCTCCTAGGCACGATATTTGAATGAATTTTTTGCTTTTATTCTTAACCTTTATTTCATGGAAAACTCACTGTGCCTTTAAAAACTTTTTTTAAAACTTTTTGTCCTTGTTTCCTGTCCCCCAGGGCACTACACGGACCCCCATACACCTTTTATGGCAAATATCTTGTATATATGCCCTCTTGGAGGGCACTCTAAAAATCTAACTTTCGAGTCCCATTGACTTGCATTGAGTTCGGTTCGTGTTAGATTTCGAACTTTAGAAATTGTTCGAGTTCGAATGCGAACCGAACACGGGGGTGTCGGCTGATCACTAGTTCCCATCTTGAATTAGTAGGTTTGATATAATTCATAAGGGCTTATTAACTAACCAATGTTCTTTCAATGAAACATTGGTCGTTTATCGTTGAGGGACTACACTGAAGAAATACGGAAAACTACAGCGAATTCACTATTAAGTGAACTGCCATCATAGTTTGCTGGACTTTTTACTGCTATGTCCACTGTAGATTCTGGTTTTGATTGTGTAGTGCTCAGAGTAGGTTTCAATTGGCTGTCCACCGTTGTACCGTTGTTACTGCTGTACGTATTTGCATAAATTTTCATTGTTTCCAGCATTGTTTCAGATAGTGTTGTGCCAGCATTGATTTATACCGACATTGTTACTATAGTTTGCACTGGAAGCCTATGGAGATCTCCACCTTAAAATAGTCGCTGTATATCCTCCATTATTTCAATCACTAATGAAACAATGGGAAGGAGAGAATAGTCGCAGTTTATGCTTTTCACATAAGAAATACAACATTAGTGTTGTGCAGGGTTGTTCTCCCTTGTCTGGATTTCCCTCTATGGATCTCGAAAGTCCACCATAGCTTCAATGTTGAAAAATGGTGCTTAGTGACTAACCATTATAATGTTAATGGGTTATTTTAGCTTTCCTAACTCTTTTAAAAAAAAAAACCTTTTCAACATGAATTGAATTAGGCCTCATGATCGTGTATTTGTTTGGATCCACCCTGATAGTCGTGGAGGATCTGGTTGCAAGGACAGGAGGAATTATGTTCCCTATTAATTAGAAAGGAATCTCATATTTTATACCATGTGACCATGGGTGTAAGAATTCAAAAAATCTGTCGAGGATAGCCTTTCTTCTGGCAGGCAGTGAAACAAAGGCCGCCCACGCCAAACCTGCTAAATGTAGGTATCTACAAACAGCAGTCGTTCTCATGTGCTGTCCAATAAAATGTATAAGTGAGTTGTAGTTATTAAATAAAGATGCCAAATGGACCAGGATTTCTTTAACACTTGAATAATTGCATGCATTGAGTGTCCTGCAGTAATTAGTTGTTTTGAATTCTGTAATCTGCATGGTTGCACTCTTCATGCATTACACATCAATATTTAGAAGCACTGGAAGCCCTGGAAGCACATGCATCTGAAAACACTTGTGAAAGGTCGATGGGGACTGATGTCTAATATGTGCTATATTCATTTTTACATTCTATGAGGCACTTATATGTGTGAGACGGTGTCTCTCTAACTGCACTTTATTTTATTGTGTATTGTTGCGTTTTTTTCACATACTATTTTTTGTGGGTTTAGGAGTGTTCGCAAGGTTAGGACCCATCTGAGATTTTCCTTGATGTGGCAATAGACTTAATACTCTAAAGACCATTAAGCACACCAAACATCTCTTACCTGTAGAAGTAATAGGGATTTTAGCTCAGGTGATAACTTTTCTTGAATGTGCTCTATGCATGGCTGTCTGCTAGCTTGCCGTGCTGCCCTGTGGTAATGTGATTTCTGCAGCAAATTATCCTTGTTGTTGAATACAGAGCACTCTGAGACTTACCAAATGCTTAAAGTTTCAATCTTAAAGACTCTCGCGAATATAAAACATTCAGAATAAAAACAATCACATATTTTAACACCATAAAGGAAGGACTTAATGTAGATTCTGACTTTTCAACCTATTACCATAATGTCACATAACATTCAGAATTCTGGCTGGTGTTTTGTAATTTATTTATTTATTGTCTTTTTCTGCCTTCACTGTTTTGTGGGATTTTTTTGTTTTGTTTTCCTCTTTCAAGCTGTCATGATCTCATCACTGTTGTTTTATGGGCCTAAGATCTCTCATGTATTTATTTTCCCATTGGACCATACCATTTGACTCTCACTATTTACGACATCTAACCCCCACCGTGTGCCCCTTAATGTTCATTCTACAGTATGATATTGCTCAGTATAGCGCAGACCTGAAGAAGAGAGGAATCCTCTCGAAAGCTTGTCTTTTAAATGTAATGTTAGTCCAATAAAAAAGGTATCACCACGTACTTCTATACTCGTGAGTTTGGCATATGGACTAACATGGTTTATCTAATCTATTAATATATATATATATATAATACACATTAATCCAGCACCTGCCTTAACCCCTTCATTGCTGAGCCACTTCACTCCTTTGTGCTGAGCTCATTTTGACCATTGTGTGCTCATTGGGCTCTATCACTTCCTTAAAGTTAACGCTAGCGCTCCCATAAATGAACATTAGCGTTAGGTTACTTGAGATGATAGCATAACACCAGATCACCTCCCGGTTGGTAAAGGGTTAAAAAAACCATTAGAGAATTGGTATTAATGCTTTTCAGCGAGAGCTTACTGTACTTTGCGCTCCCTATGCTTAGCATGGGGAGCACAAAGTGGAAGCACGGAGTAACTAGCATTAGGATCACATAGTCCTAACGCTAGTTACTCATAGCTGTCACTAACTCAAAAGATGTCATCAATGTATCTTTTGTAAGAAACTAGATTCTGTTTCATAAGGTCTAAAAAAAATTCCTCCCAGTGGGCCATAAATAAATTTGCATAACCGTGTGCAAAAGGCATACCCATTGCTGTCCCGGCTGGGTGGAGTAAAGGTAACATCACTGCTCTATAACCATGGAGACCGTGGAGAGCCCTCTCCAGTAAGTGTCCTTGGGCAAGACACCTAACAGTACACAGTGGCGTCACAAGGGGGGGCGGGGCGGCCTGCACCAGGTGACACCTCCCCCTATATTTATTTTGTTTACAAAGTGTTTTGCCAGGAAGGATACATTGGGATTTCACTAATTTTCAAGTATGTCCTGAGTAAGCAAGGCCTAGACCGTCACTTTCCAGGGTGCGGCAAAAAAAAACACCACTAAAGGGGTTACTCACAGAGCACCGAAATGACGCCAGCATTTTAGTGTTCTGTTGTTCCCTGCACTTTAGGGAATCAACTTTCCCCACCCTGCAGTGAATACACCATTCACCGCAGGGTCCCCGAAGTGCAGGGAGTTGGCCACCGAATGCCAAAAATCAATAAATAAAGAGTGTTTTATTGCATATTAGAATAATAAACAGTTTATTAGATATTGGATAAAAACGGGAATGTTTTTAACATTGAAACCTATGGGGTTCACCTGACTAAACCCGCTGAATGAATCCACCGAACATCAGGGCATTCCGCTGACATTTCTCTGTTGTTTGTTGTTCTCTAAATAGATTAACCATTACTGCTCTATGGGTATTTTCACAGCCTTTAAACAGCACCGTACTTTCTGGCAGTTTGCCAAAATTTGTGTGAGAGCATATAACGGAGTTCCAGTGGCGTACTTAGGGGAGGGGCGGGGGCGGGCCACCTCAGGTACCAGTGATTATTAGGATGTCATTGGGGGTACTAGGAGGTGCCACTGTCACTGTGTGTCAGCTTTGAGTAGTGTTCTCAAACAGCGAGCAGTGGAGCAGGGCGTTTGCATTAAGAGAATTAAAATACCCCTCTACTCCCTCCATAGCTCCTCCCTTGTCCCACAGCAGCTCTAGGAGAGGGGAGGGTATGTGATTTGTGTGCAGAGAGAGAGATAGAAGATGACAGTAAATGGCAGGTAAAGGGAGGGTATCAGCAGAATATAAAGCCCTGTCTGTTTACTGCTGTTTAAAATTGATCTTTCCTTAACCAATTGGCTGCTATGGATGCGCTCATCACGTCCAGCCAAGTGGTTCTCCTGTGCTATGGATGTGCTGAGCGTGTCATAGCACAGGAGGCAGCAATCAGCCGGGATTCTGGCCGATTGCTGCGCCCCCCGGTGCGGGCTGACATCTTGGATGACACTCGGACACTGGCGGGACAATAGATGTCATCGCGCTAGCACGATGACATCTATTACAGGCGCCCCGCGAGTGCGGGGAAGGTGCCTGAGAGGGAAGGGGGAGGCCCATAAGGGGTAGCGGGGAAATTCAGGCACCATTTGGAAGGGCACAGCCTGCCCTTCCAAACAGTGGCTGGCTTTAACCCCTTGGGGGCCGGATCGTGATTCGGCACCAAAAGCCGCCAGATCACAATCCTCTCCCGGAGCTGGCCGACATCTTGAATGTTGGCCAAGCTTCCGGGATCTACCCCTGATGACTGGCGTCATTGTGCATAGCGCGATGACGTCAGTTCTGAATGTAACCCCTGGCTGCCACCAATGGTGGAGATAGAGGGTTCCAATGAACCCCCTATCTCCCAATCCATGGGAGCTGAAGGTTAATGTTTGTTATCAATGGATCGGCCACAGCATGGCCTTTCCAAAGACACCAAGCATGACCATGTTAAAAGTTAAGGAAAAAAATTAAAATTAAAATAAAAAAATATTCAAATATAAATAAATAAAAAAACTGTGTTTTTTTGTTTTGTTAATGCAGCAATATTGTTCCCATTTCAATTATAATGTGAACAATGAAGCTGCACTAACAATTTTTGTATGGGGTACGTTTGGTAAAAATTGTGTAATTTCCCCCCCAAAAAAAGTAACAAGTTACCCATTTCTAATTTTTTTAACAAGCGCATCTCATAGAAAATATAACCACAAATGCTTGCATGTTAAAATGTGAAAAAAACCACTTTACACGTTGAAAACTATTGAAAATTCTAATTTTATTGCATTTTTTATTATAATATACAGACAGGACATGACGTATACGTATAATAATGATATATTAGGAATCTGCCGAGTCTGTCGGAAAGAACGATATATAATATGTCTGGGTCATATAATAAAATAAGGATTCAAAACGCTTTTAAACATGATGAGCGAAACCGGTAAAATGAGCTCAGCACACAGGCGTAAGATGGCTCAGCAGTGAAAGGGTTAACCAGAACTGCAGTGATCAGAAATTTGTCACTGAGCTGCCTGGATCCTGGTGAGATCCTGCATAGAGGGGGCCAGGCAGCATTCACTGCATCACCAGGGAATAGGCAGCCCAGGGTAAACAGGGACAGGAAAGAGGGAGTCTTAACCCCTTAAGGGCGGGAGTAATTTTACAACTTCGGCGCTGTTTCGAAGTAGAAGTTTGCTGAGCTCATTTTGACCGTTTAAGTCACGTATTATTATACCACCCAGACAAACTATATATCGTTCTTTCTGGCAGACTCGGAAGATTAATAATATATCATTATTATATGTATGTGTCATGCCCTGCCAAAATGCTATAACAAAAAATGTAAAAAAAAATTAGAATTTTCATGAAAATTTCAATCATCCACAGTGTGTAAAGTATTTTTTAAAATTTTTTTATTATCCGAGCCTTTGCGGTCATATGCTATGGGGTAGACTTGTTAAAAAATTTAGAACGGAGAAAACCTTTTTTATTTGGGGAGAAATTTGTGATTTTAGCTAAACCCCCCCCAAAAAAATCATTAGTAAAGCATCATTGTTCACATTATAATTGAAATGTGAACAATAGTGCTGCATTAAAAAAAACACATTTTCATTTTTTTAGTTAATTAATTAGTTTTTCAAATTATTTTTATTTTTAAATTTTTTACACTTTTACTTTACTTATAACATGGTCATGTTTGATATCATTGGAAGGCCATGCTCTGGCCTTTCCAACAATATCAGACATGACCCCCTAGCTGCCACCGATCAGGAGATAAGGGGGTTCCTTAAGAAATCCCTTTGCAGCTAGGGGGTTCCCCAGTTAACTGACATCATGGCGCGATGAGGGCTTTTTTCAGGGGGTACTTGGGGTACTCAGTACCGGCACCTCACCACCAGCCAGAACTAGCAGGAGAGAGCATGATGCTTCTCCCTCCTCCTGCAGTGGCAGGCAAAGAATCGGAAGTGCTCGGCAGCTCATGTTGTTCCTGAACGCTTCCGATTGTCAGGAGTGTATGTAGGGACTGATAACCCCCCTCCCCAGTAAGTGAGGGGAGGGCTGCTCCCCTTCTCTCTGCAGCCACTGAAACTTTGAACAGCATGGGGAGGGGGGGTGCAGCACATTTACACACATTTGCCAGAGCTGTGGATTGTCAGGCAAGCTGTGTGATCTGATCAGAGGAGCTAGCACTGTAAGGTGGTAGTTTCATTGCTGCGGAGCTCATACACACTGCGCGTTAGTGTGAGTTTCATTGATGTGGAGCTCATACACACTGTGCATTACTGTGAGTGTCATTGCTGTGGAGCTCCTACACACTGCGCATTACTGTGAGTGTCATTGCTGTGGAGCTCATACACACTGCACATTACTGTGAGTTTTATTGCTGTGGAGTTCATACATTCTCAGCAAAACCGAGCTTTTCATTGCTGTGGTGCTCACATGCTAGGGGATTATCCACTCAGTGCCATTGTTGCAAAAAAACCAAAAGACAGCTAACTGCCCTGCAATACAGACTTTTCTTGCAACAGAGGCACTTAGTGGATAACCCCCATAGGGTTACAACAATAGTTGTAGTTCATCTAAAGGAACACAGTATTAATAAATATGGTTCCCTTTTATAGTGTCTTCCTGTAAGTGAACTACAACTATTGTTTACGAGGACATGAAAATAGTCATAATAATCAGTTTTTTCCTGGGTGTGAGAGTACCCCCACATATTTTTCCAGAAAAAAGCACTGGCGATGAGTCAGTTGATGCGGGGGGGGGGACTCAGAGGTGGGGCTGCAATCCAAGATGGCGGCCCCCACCTGAAAAAGGCCACAGTCTTGCACGATTGGTGCCAGGCAGAGACCTGGCAACTAAGGGGTTAACCCCTACATCGCTGGAAAGGTCAGGCTGTTGGCCACAGCCTCCTAGTCCCCGGCTAGAGGGATCCAAAGAATCCCCCCTCCCCTTCAGGAGCATCCCCTGCTCCGGCAGGGACGACGCCTGAAACTGACATCAGTGCGCCGGGAGGAGTGAAACACGCCAATCTGACTCCGCGGGAGTCAGACCAGCGAGGGAGCGACCAGAGGAGGTGAATATGGCCGGAGAGGGACTGCAGACGCCGCGGAGGTACCATTACGTCCTGCGGCGTTAAAGCCCGCCTAATGTAGGACATAATGGTACGTCCTGCGGTGTTAAGGGGTTAAAAACTGGAATAGTAAATAAAAAAGACCAAAGCAGCATCTCATACCTGCAAAACACACACCCATTCTCTGCTCAGCAACTCCAATCCATAAAACCAGCCACCCAGCACACACACACATACACAACTCCAATCCACAAAACCAGCCACCCAGCACACACACACAACTTCCATCACACAAAAGCAGCCACCCACACACACATCTCCCATTACACAAAAGCAGGCACCCACACATACAACTCCCATCACACAAAACCAGTCACCCACACACAACTTCCATCACACAAAACCAGCCACCCAGAAAACAACTCCCATCACACAAAACCAGCCACCCACAACTCCCATCACACAAAACCAGCCACCCATACAACTTCATCACACAAAACCAATGAACACATAACTCCCATCACACAAAACTAGCCACATGTGTACTTTTGTTCATAGCATGAGGATGGATATGTTGTGAGTTTGCAAAATCACTTTAAAATAACAATTATTCAAAAACAATCTACACTCGCCTTTTATTGCACAGAGGATGCATGATCCACCATCGGCAGATTCATAAAATATCATTATTATAGGTAGACGTCATGTCCTGCCTGAATGCTATAACGAAAAATATTTTTGAAAACATTAAAAAAAGTGTGTGTTTTTTTTCTCTACATTTTAAAGCTGGGGGTGTGTCAAATATAGGATCCGCCCCGGGTGCCAAATGTTCTAGGTACGCCCCTGACGGCACATACTTGCCACCCAGGACATACTGGAAATCTCAATGTATCCTTCCTGGTAAAATAATCTGCAGGTAGAAAATCTACGTAAAACCAAAAATACTGATACTACGAACCTTAGCCATGGTTCTGAAACATAGTACCAATTAGGGATGCGCATGACTTTTTTTTCATTTTGTTTCGGGTTTTTTCCGGGTGTTTTTTCGGACAGTTTTTCTTTAATTTTGGATAGTTTCAATTTGGTGATTCGGATCGATTCCGATGCCTAAAAAAGTCCCCAGTCTACCTTCGCGAATCACTTTGCGGCCCTGCACGATCTCGCGAGAGCGAGATTGCGCAGGACTCACAGTCCGGGAGAACAATCCTCCATGGAGTCTTATGGATTCTAGGAGGTAATACTCGTGGCGGTGTGGTAGTGCTGCCGCATGTATCAGGGAGGGTAGCGCTATGTTACGGGGTAGGCTGCTGAATTAATATGGTGCTAAACCGGGGACGCTACGGGGAAACCTGCAGGCACAGGTTTTCCCCATTAGCATCCCCTTTTTAGCACCATTATTGTAATATGGCCCTGAAATGGACAAATTACATGACCCACCCATCACCCCAGTCAGCATAGTGAACTTATATAAACTTGTGACCTTTTCAAACCTTTTATAGCCCCTTCAGGTTCTTGACGTTCTCCTTGCATATAAAGTCAAATGACTCCTTAACAAAGCACTGAGAAGCTTTGTTTAGATGGAACAACAGCACTTCTTTATTTAACAAACTTTACAAATAAAAGATACATAGTGGTACAAATCTACCCAATGCTAAGGAGCATAACATAGGAGCACAATGTCAGCATGCTATAGACTGGATTAAATACCACTCCCAATTCTCAGGCCTGAGTCTCAACTCCTTTTTTGGCTCAACCTTGCTCTCTAACTTACCTACTCAATTGCCTTAACAGTGACCTTCCTCCATTTTAAACAACCCTCTATTGGCAGTCAAAATAAAACCCTGGAAAATGGCCATGGCTAAGGTATCTGCACATCCAACAAAAATGTCATTCCTTCCCTTAATTTTGTGAAGGTGCTGTCTCTGTCACATTCATGGTGCAGGGGTACAGATAGAGCCCAAGTTTGGTGTTTCCAGAGTTCATTTCACTGCAGGAGTGGCTTTGGGATGTGTCTTTTTTATGACCCTGCTAGTCCCTAGATCAGTTGCGTGACAGTCTCCTACCCCTTCACAATTTGGGACACTAATGGTCTTTGAACATTAAGCCAGTTTGTCAATCTCTTTACTAAGTCAATTTTCCCACAGCCCATACTCTGAGACAGTTATAGTAGACTATCATTCCCCTGGTTGATCTATTTTCAAGACAGACATTTGAAGTTTTTCATTAACCTCTGAAGTTGCCACCGAATTGCACCGAACTGTGAATTTCACTGTTCGGTGAAATTTCAGGGCAGTTCATCTTGTCAATAAGCTGTCAGTTCGCCAAATACAGGAGAAATGACGGCGAAATACAGTGCAGTTTGTCTCAGTTCGGCGACTCCAAAATTGGCCAATAGAGAAGTAATGGTTCATCTGTTCACAGAATGCCAAACTGCACCAAAATGTTCAGTGCAACATTTTTTTTTTTAATGTTTGAAATTTTTATTATAAGCAAAAGTCAGCAAGATAAACAGGCATATAATAATGGCCTCGCAGGGCCAAAGCAAGTCATCACAAACAGCAAAAGCGGTTACGCAGGACCAGAATATGTCATCTTTAATATTCATAAAATGTAAAAAGTCATCTTAGGACAGCAATTTCGTCCCCAATTGGGGGATCTCATCCAAAAAACGAATTGTAAAAAAAAAACGAAGGGCCAAAGAGAGTCTTCAGGTAGTCAATTTAGAGTAATAAAATTAAAATTAGAACAAATAAGATTCAAGGGAATAGTCAGCCGGGGGCGTCAGATAGGGGGAAAAAGAGGGGGGGGAGAAAATGAGGAGATGGCAAAGGCCAGTTATGTGCCTCACCTGGCAAGTACCCAGATGGTCTGTAAGACCGTAGGGAGGCCAAGGGGGAAAAATGACACCTGGCCCGGGAATTCAGGGGCAAGCTGGGCATCTGGCCACGGTTGCGTCCCCGAGTTATCCAGGAGTAGCCAATTTAAACAAAAAAAAACCCTCTACGGGTTAAAAATGTGATAATGGAGCACGTCAAAAAGATCTCTCAGGGGAGGTCCGAATATACCAAAAAGGGGGGGGGCGCCCTGCAGAAAAGCATGAGGCGAGTCACTTTAGCGCGTGTCCAGAAATGGGATTGGGGTCACGGCAGGCAGCTCTCCGCAGGGCGATCCGGTTCTCCCAGTCACAGCAGGCACAGAATCATGTTGCGTCGGCGGGGTGTATTCGCGCAATTTCGAAAACCGGCCAGAGGAGACAGGTTCGCAGTACCGGCGGGTGCAGCTGCACCATCTGCACAGCGAGGGGGGTGTTCCCTCACCGTAGGCATCTGACAAGGATCCACCGCCGATGATCCGGCAAAGACCGCCACCTCCTGAGATCCACGAGACTCCAGCCTGCCTCCAGCACACACGGTCAGGGTCGCCCTCGAGGGTCGAGACATCCATGCTAGTACCCCAAATGAGTAGCTGCTCCCAGCACTGCTCCCCAAGGTAGCCACAGGACGCAAGCAGGCTGCAGCAATACCCAATCCCAAGGTAGCTTCTGACTCCTCTGCCCTCTGAGTCCTCACCTCCCAGCAGCTCTTCAGTGCGGCCAGCATCCGGCGCAAGACACCCCTGGTAAATGGGCCCTCAGCGTCCAGCGTAGCGTGGATTGTCAGCGCCCGGGGCCAGCCAAGAATTGTGCGCCCCCCCAACCTGTGGACATGTTATCGATATTGCCCCAGCCAGCTCACATGAATATTGCCCCAGCTCTCACATGAATATTGCCCCAGCCAGCTCTCACATGGATATTGCCCCAGCTCTCACATGGATATTGCCCCAGCTCACACATGGATATTGCCCCAGCTCACACATGGATATTGCCCCAGTTAACACATGGATATTGCCCCAGCTAACACATTAATATTGCCCCAGCTCACACATGGATATTGCCCCAGCTCTCACATGGATATTGCCCCAGCTCATACATGGATATTGCCCCAGCTCTCACATGGATATTGCCCCAGCTCACACATGGATATTGCCCCAGCCAGTTCTCACATGGATATTGCCCCAGCCCACACATGGATATTGCCCCAGCCAGTTCTCACATGGATATTGCCCCAGCCAGCTCACACATGGATATTGCCCCAGCTCTCACATGGATATTGCCCCAGCTCTCACATGGATATTGCCCCAGCTAACACATGGATATGCCCCAGCTCACACATGGATATTGCCCCAGCTCACACATGCATATGCCCCAGCTCACACATGGATATTGCCCCAGCTCACACATGGATATGCCCCAGCTCACACATGGATATGCCCCAGCTCACACATGGATTTGCCCCAGCCCACACATGGATATTGCTCCAGCCAGCTCACACATGGATATTGCCCCAGCTCTCACATGGATATTGCCCCAGCTCTTACATGGATATTGCTCCAGCTAACACATGGATATGCCCCAGCTCACACATGGATATTGCCCCCGCTCACAAATGGATATTGCCCCAGCTCACACATGGATTTGACCCAGCTCACACATGGATTTGCCCCAGCTTACACATGGATATGCCCCAGCTCACACATGGATTTGCCCCAGCTCACACATGGATATGCCCCAGCTCACACATGGATATGCCCCAGCTCACACATGGATTTGTCCCAGCTCTCACATGGATTTGCCCCAGCCCAGCTCACACATGGATATTGCCCCAGCTCTCACCTGGATATTGCCCCAGCGGCAGCCAGCTCATACATGGATATTGCCCCAGCTCCGAATCCAGCAGGGGTTGGGGCCCAGATGCCGGGCAGTGGGAGTGCCTGCCCGGTCCTGAACAGCGTGTGAGTCTGTCCGTGTTGAAGGGGAGGCGGCTGCATGCGTGCGCAGGTCACGCGGTCCGGCCAGTCAGGTGGTACAGAGACTCAGTACCACCTGATTAGCCGGACCATGTGACCTGCACCTGCACGCAGCCGCCTCCCCTTCAACATGGACAGACTCACTGTTCAGGACCGGGCAGGCACTCCCGCTGCCCGGCATCTGGGCCCCCTCAACCCGAGGGCCCTTGGGCGGCGCCCGAGGGCCCAGCGGGTCAGTCCGGGCCTCAAATTTTAGGGGTGCAAATTTCTTTTGAAATTATGCGCCCCTAAGAAAACTGCGCCCGGGGCCACGGCCCCCCCAGGCCCCCCCCACGCTACGCCACTGCCCGCCAGTATTCCCAGACAGGCATCCAGGCCTGAAGCCAGGATACTCTCACCTCTAATGGGAGGGGGGAATCCATCTCTCCACCTTCCCGCAGGTCCATCCGCCGCTCCCAGTGGACTGCCGTCTAGGTCAGTCATGAGACGTGGGCCCTCCATCTCCATCGCTGTCTGCATAAGCTTGGTCTGGGGTGAGACAGTCAGACCAGCAGGGTCGTAGACTGCAGAAGCCGGGTGACAGACCGCAAGATGGCCGCCGGCGTCGTGTTGCTGCCACGAGGCAGCATCTGCTCAAAGTCTCAGGTCCGGAGGGGGGAAACCAAACGGGCTTCGGACTGCACTGTACCGAGGGCCAGCCGCTCAGGGACCGTGTGGAAGGCAAAAGTCACAGAAGAAGTCAGCTAAGGGTTCCTGAGCTCCACCCAGACACGTCCGGTCGTCCGCTCCTTGTAGCAGCCAGCCCAGTTCAACAGGTTTAACAGGTGAATTCTATAGGATTCAATTTAAAACGTAATTTATTTATTTTTTTTAAAACTTAATTTTCATTTTCAGCAAAAACCTTTTTTTTTATTTTTAACCATTTTGTATTTTTTGTATTTTATTGACGAAATTTTTGTTTCCCAATTTTTTACTAAACTGTTTTGTTTTTTTTAACAGACCTTTTTAATCTTTTTTTAAAGGACCTTTTTATCACTTAGACACATTTTTGTTAGTTTAGGCTGGCAGCACACAAGCAAACATTTTGCGTCCGTCTGACCACACTGTTTGCCGTCAGTCATAGCTTTATAAAGGAGTCAATTAAACACACCATACGAAGCACCTGCGCACTTGTTCACGGACGATCAAAGCATAAAGCCACGGACGCAAAAATAACATTGACCTGAAAAAGTTAAACGGACGTAGAAATAGCGCCGCCATGTATTTTCCTAGGGTGTGGAGTCATCAGACGTTACGGACACACTTTATGAAGTATTCACAATATCTCCCATGAAAAAGTGCGTCCATAACGGACGCAGTACAGTATGCTCGTCTGCCACCTCCCTTAAACTCCTATTTGGAAAATAAGAGAGTTCCGTTTTATTTTCTTGCAGTTTGGTGGAATACACCGATGCCAATTAACGCTAGGATAGGTGTCTTTACCACATGCCCCATATTACCTTCCTAATGCTAAACAGAGAACGATCCCGCTACAGGCTATGGCGGATTCTGGGGTAGGGGTTGTTTCCTATACAAAGTATTAGCAACGTGTTTGTCCATACCCACTTGTAGTAAAGCTATTTCTAACAGCATTCAACTAGTTGATGGCTCTCATTTGTGTTCTGGTCCTGTAAAACAAGAAACCAAACCCCTAAAAATGATCATATGGGCCTGTCATGCCAAGGAAATATGTTCTGGTATTGTATTCTCACCCATATACCCTGTCATCTTAGGCCTTCCGTGGCTCAAAATTCATGATCCTTGTATTCAATAGTCCATAGTTCCATGTCCTTCACTTCCCCCACTGTATTGAGTCCTGTCTCAAACCCATGCACAGTATAATGTCCATACTAGACAAAGATATGATACGAACCAATGTCTGCCTTCCCAATGCCTATCATGAATATAAGGACACCTTTTACCCAAAGAAGGCTGATACCCTACCGCCCAGACACCCTTACAACTGTCCCATCGATCTCCTACCTGGGACCACCATACCCTACAGTTGTATCTATCCCTTGTCCGAGCCAGAGTTGGCTATTTTGAAAGAATACATCCATGAAAACCTTGATAAGGGATTCAGCTGCCCTTCCACCTCCCCTGCCGGAGCTGATAACTTCTTTGTCAGTAAGAAGGACAGAGGATTAAGACATTGTGTCGACTACCATGATCTGAACAATATCACAGTAAAAAATAGATACCCCTTACCTCTCAACAATTACCAGAATTGTTGGAGAGACTGAAAACCACCCGGGTGTATTACAAACTAGACTTGTGAGGAGCATACAATCTTGATAGGATAAAACAACACCGCTATGGACATTACGAATACATGGTATTAATGCCCTGGCCACTTTCCAACATTTCATCTTCAGGGATTTTCTCGACCTCTTCATCGTGGTTTATCTTGATGATATACTTGTCTTTTCACCTTCTCTCGATGAACACCGCTCCTATATGCATATTGTTCTACAAAGACTTTGCGAACACAGGCTCTACGCTAAATTAGACAAATGTTTGTTTGAAGTCCCAGAAATTGACTTCCTTGGTTTTGTGCTATCTCCTGGACAGGTCAAGATGGATCCCAAGAAAGTAGAAGCAGTTCTTTCTTGGCCTACCCCTATGGACCGTAAAGTGGTCCTGAGATTCTTGGAATTTGCTAGTTTTTATAGTAAATTCGTATAAAACATTTCCAGACATTTCCGGACATTTGCCCTTCAATTGGACTCCTGAGGCACAAAGGGCATTTTTAATCTAGTCCAGTAACTTTACAACATTTGTTCCTCATTGTGAGTCTTTGGGCATAGAATGAATTCTATGGTCAGAAATCCAGAACACTGACCTTTTGACTTGCATTATGTGGTATGTATGTAAATGATCAGTGGTGGAGGTTACAAAGTATGTTGAAACTTAACTTTTAATGTATTAGAAGGACCAGATGGACAAATGTCCATCTGGTCCTTCTAATACATTAAAAGTTAAGTTTTACCATACTTTGTAACCTCCACCACTGATCTATATCAATCTGGGTTACCCCCTTACCATCTGGGTGATACTTAGTTACACATAGCTGAAGTTGAATTGCCTGTTATCCATCTATCTTGACAATTCTATCAGTAAGTGTCACATATGTACCTAATGTACGTAAATGACATCACCAAGGGGTACCACTGACTGTTGTTAGCCCACTATCATAACTCATTCAGCTGCCATCTATTATCGGGTAGCATAGAAAACAAATAGATCCCCTGCAGCTTTGTCCAAACATTCCCTCCTCCACCCAAATGCCTTTTCACTACAGTTTTATCCAATACCACAGCTGTAAAGTGAGACTTACAACAAGATTTTGCTAATTGTTGCATCATCAAAAATATCCACAAAATGGATACAGGAGGTAAACACCTACCTTTATTTTTCCTTTTTTATATGTAATTAATTTAAACAAAGAGAAGAACAGTAGCATGTGTTTTATAATGTGTTTTCTTTGTAATGCACAAGTTACAGCTTATGTTAGTGGTAGTGTTCCTTTAATAATCCTGGGCTCCACTGCCTAACACCCTTTGAAACACAACCCTTTCCCTGTGACTGTTATAGCAGCAGATCAGAAGGCAATTCTCAAAACATGGAATCAACCATCTGCTCCCCTTTTGATGTTATTCCTTTCCTTACTAAACTATGATACCACTTTCATATAGATTGGTTATATTCACAAGGAATCCCATGTGAAAAATGCCAGTTCTACTTCACAGCACTTGACTGAAACATGTATCTCTGACTGCTGGCTGTTTCTGTTCCGGTACTCTTTTGGATCCCTTGTGGAAGCAGGTAAATGAATGAAGAGTCACTTGGAAACTGGCTTTAGTTGGAATGCAACCCCCCCCTTTTTTCTTCATTTTACTTGTCTGCCCCAGACATTTATTTTCTGTTCTTTTCTGTATCTGAGCATGTTTTATAGAATGACACATGGCTTACATATTTGCTACAAAAAGTTTATTTTCTCTTCTCTATATTGTGGCTGGCATACTATGGTCTTTTTTTGGTATTCCAGGCATCATTTCCTGAATGATGACTCCCCTGGCTCCATGTTAACTGTTCACTGTTATTTATTTATTTTATTATTATCAGGGGTCAAGTCCTGGGAAAAAAAGTGAGGGAACTCACCCACGAATTCCACAACCCCCATTACCTTAAGAAAATATATATATATATATATCACGGGTATAGCAGTACGTGGTGATACCATTTTTATTGGGTTAACTTTACATTTAAAAGACAAGCTTTCAAGAGTGTAAACTGGAAACTATACTGATCAGTGAAAGTTATTACTCCGTACAGGTATACTCGTGATTGTGGCAACTGGACTAATGCATTTTATATATATATATCCAGGCACAGGCCCCCCAGAATAATATACACAGCACTGTGCCCCAGAATAATATACACAGCACTGACCCCCAGAATAATATACACAGCACTGTGCCCCAGAATAATATACACAGCACTGACCCCCAGAATAACATACACAGCACTGAGCTGCCAGAATAATATACACAGCGCTGAGCCCCCAGAATAATATACACAGTGCTGAGCGCCCAGAATAATATACACAGCGCTGAGCCCCCAGAATAATATACACAGCACTGAGCCCCCAGAATAATATACACAGCACTGTGCCCCCAGAATAATATACACAGCACTGTGCCCCAGAATAACATACACAGCACTGAGCCCCCAGAATAATATACGCAACACTGAACCCCCAGAATAACATACACAACACTGAGCCCCCAGAATATACACAGCGCTGAGCCCCCAGAATAATATACACAGCACTGTGCCCCCAGAATAATATACACAACACTGAACCCCCAGAATAACATACACAGCACTGAGCCCCCAGAATAATATACACAGCACTGAGCCTCCAGGATAATATACACAGCACTGAGCCCCAAGAATAACATAATAACATGCACAGCACAGAGCCTCCGTAATAATATACACAGCACTGAACCCCAAGAATAATATGCACAACACTGGTTATATGGATATATTTTCCCCAGTTCACATGGATATAATTGCCCCCAGCTCATATGGGTATATATTGCCCCAGCTCTCATGGATAATGCACCCCCAGCTCTCATGGATAATGCCCCAGGTCTCATGGATAATGCCCCCGGCTCTCATGGATAATGCCCCCAGCTCTCATGGATAATGCCCCCAGCTCTCATGGGTAATGCCCCCAGCTCTCATGGATAATGCCCCAGCTCTCATGGATAATGCCCCCAGCTCTCATGGATAATGCCCCAACTCTCATGGATAATGCCCCCAGCTCTCATGGATAATGCCCCAGGTCTCATGGATAATGCCCCAGGTCTCATGGATACTGCCCCCAGGTCTCATGGATACTGCCCCCAGGTCTCTTGGGTACTACCCCCTGGTCTCATGGATATTACCCCCTGGTCTCATAGATACTGCCCC
This sequence comes from Leptobrachium leishanense, assembly GCA_009667805.1. Classification (NCBI taxonomy): domain Eukaryota; kingdom Metazoa; phylum Chordata; class Amphibia; order Anura; family Megophryidae; genus Leptobrachium; species Leptobrachium leishanense. The sequence goes on along the minus strand of CM019073.1, from coordinate 74,231,204 downwards.
CAGGTCTCATGGATATGCCCCCAGGTCTCATGGATAATGCCCCAGGTCTCATGGATATGCCCCCAGGTCTCATGGATAATGCCCCCGGCTCTCATGGATACTGCCCCCAGCTCTCATGGATAATGCCACCAGCTCTCATGGATATGCCCCAGGTCTCATGGATAATGCCCCAGGTCTCATGGATACTGTCCCCAGGTCTCATGGATACTGCCCCCAGGTCTCATGGATATTACCCACTGGTCTCATGGATATTACCCCCTGGTCTCATAGATACTGCCCCCAGGTCTCATGGATATTACCCCCTGGTCTCATGGATATTACCCCCTGGTCTCATAGATACTGCCCCAGGTCTCATGGATATTACCCCCTGGTCTCAAGGATATTGCCCCCTGGTCTCATAGATACTGCCCCCAGGTCTCATGGATATTACCCCCAGGTCTCATGGATATTACCCCCAGGTCTCATGGATATTGCCCCCTGGTCTCATGGATACTGCCTCCAGGTCTCATGGATATTACCCCCTGGTCTCATAGATATTACCCCCTGGTCTCATGGATATTACCCCCAGGTCTCATGGATATTGCCCCCTGGTCTCATGGATACTGCCCCCAGGTCTCATGCATATTACCCCCTGGTCTCATAGATACTGATCCCAGGTCTCATGGATATTACCCCCTGGTCTCATGGATATAACCCCCTGGTCTCATAGAAACTGCCACCAGCCCAGCTCACCTCTGCTGCTCCTGCCGCACATTGCCGGCGGCCACGTGCTTCCTGCTTCAGCGGCCGCTGACAGGAAGTGCAGCCGCTCGCCTGGGATCTATGAAACAGCCAGGCGAGCAGCTCCACTTCCGGTCACTGGCCGTTCTAATAGGAAGCACGCGGCCGCCGGCAATGTGCGGCGGCCGCCTGCTAAAGCGTTCGGGCTCAGGCCACAGCGGGAACGCTGCGTTCCCGCAGCGTTCCCGCTGTGGGAGAAGTGCGGGAACGCCTTTCCCACGCGTTCCCGCTCGACTCGAGCCCTGATTATTATACACATGAGCACCTTCCATACAGAACTATGCCGGCATTAATATTAGATCTGGTACAGTCCTATGATATTGATATACAACTGATTATTTTGTTTGTAGGCTTTCCTTATATTAATGATGTCACAGCTGGCTATTACTTTATGTGAGCTTTATTATCTCTGAGATGTTCAGCTGTCTTTTGCAAAACCATAACTTTATACCTCACTAAAGGGGTTATTCACAAAGCACCAAAATGTCAGTGGTTTTCACTTTGAAGCACTTTGGTGCACTTCAGCGGTTCCATTTTGCTGAACCTACGGTGAATTCACTATTCATCGGATGGTTACCGTAGTGTGCCGAAGATGGAGGCGCCGAAGCCTCGAGAAAGAGTTGGCACACGTCATCAAAGAGCAGTGAACTGGCCTTGCTGATATCCACTGAGCTTTAAAAAGAAGAAAAAAACAGAACTCTCCTATTTATTTAAACCAATAAAAATGTGTTAAAATGTGTCTAAATCGTAAAAAAAAGTTCCTATAAAAAAGAAGTGAAAAGGTCTGCTACGGAATTTTTAAAAAACGCCTTTTAAAAAAAATTAGGAAACAATTATTTCTCTAAAAAATACAAAAAGGTGTTCCAAAAAATAAAAAAATTAAAAGGGCCAAATTACATACTTGGTATTAACGTTAGCGCTCACCTGTGGCCCAAGTAGTTTCCACATATTACAATCCAAATGCTAACGGGTTAAGTAACCCGTTTGCGTCTGGTATCTTGCGCTTTTCAGCGCGAGGTTACTGTACTTTGCGCTCCCTATACTTATCATGGGGAGCACAAAGTGTTAATCAGCGTTAGAATTACAGAGTCCTAACGCTGATTAACGGCTGGCTGCGGTTAACAAAAAGTTAACCAGAGCCAGGACCTGGTGCTAACAGATTCTGCTTCTGCAGAATCCGTTAGCACCATCCGGAACCCCCCAAAAAAAATTCAATATACTCACCTCCTGTCCCACGGCAAGGACCGTGGCTCTGTCTGCCTCCTCAGTCCAGCGGAAGCAGGGAGAGACTGGGGGAAAAAGTCCCTCCAGTCTCCCCCTGCGTATCACTACGCTGACCAGCTGGATCTTGCAGGTGAGATCCGGCTGGTCATGTGACCGCCAGCGTCTGCTTGAGAGGATGCGCGCGGCTGCGTTTAGCGCTGCCACGCGCATCCCAGGGCTTAGCGCCCGCAAACAATGCAGGCAGCTTTTTTAGCACCTGCATTGTAATCTAGCGCTAAAATGCGAGCTCTAGGGGGAAAACTGTGGGTGCAGTTTTTCCTCCCTAGCGCCCACGTTTTAGCGGTAGGAATGTAATTTAGCCCAAAGGCTTTTACTAGAAATGATAAGAATAAATGTTTTTTTAAATTAAAAATTATTTTACTTTTTTACTTTGAAACCTATGGGATTCGCCTGTTTAAACCTATCGAACTGAATCACCAAAACTCTGGGCATTTCGCTAACACTTCGGTGCAGTTCGGCGTTCTGTGATTAGACAGACCATTACTTCTCTACGGGACAATTTTGCTACCACTTAACTGCAACAAACTGCAACAAATTTCAGCATCAATATGCCAGTATTTGGAGAATCGACAGCTTAGTGAATAGACAAATTGCTCTGAAATAGCACCGTATGGTGAAATTTACCATCCGTTGCCATTCGGTGGCAAACTCAGGGCTTAATGAATAACACCTATATTATTATCCTTTATTTATAAAGACGTCTGGAAATATTACGCAATTGGTAGCAGCAGGAGGAGGAAAGAGTCTGAATGTGGGGGAGGATGGAAAGAGCAGAGTCAAGTGTAACTCCGAGACAGCGAACCTGGCTTGATGGGGAAATAGTGATACCATCGACCATGATAGAGAAGCCAGGAGGTGGAGAGGCATTAGAGGGAGGAATTAGTAGGAGCTCAGTCTTTGACATGTTAATCTTTAGGTGGTGAGAGGCTATCCGGGAGGAGATGCCAGATAAGCAGTCCCTGTCTTTGGAAAGGAGAGAAGGAGAGATATCGGGGTAGAAATGTAGATCTGAGTATCATCAGCATAGAGGTGGCAATTAAAGCCAAAGCTGCTAATGATTTTGCCTAGGGAGAAGGTGTAGATAGAGAAGAGCAGAGGAGAAAGGACAGAGCCTTGAGGGACAACAACTGATAAAGGCATTGAAGAGGAGAAGGTACCAGCAAATGATTCAGAGAAAGACCTGATAGACAGATAAGAGTGAATCCAAGAGAGCGCAGTGTCACAGAGACCGAGCGAGCTGAGAGTCTGTAGAAGGAGGGGGTGATCAACAGTGTCAAAAGCAGCTGAGAGGTCAAGCAGGATGACAATAGAATAGTGGCCATAGTTTTTAACAGTTTCGGTTGAGGGTAGGGGACGCAAGCCTGATTGCAGGAGGTCAAGTAGGGAATTAGAGGACAGGAAGAGAACGAGTCGGTTGAAAACTAGTTTTTTTAGGAGCTTAAACGGAAGCAGGGATACAGGACGATAGTTGGCTGGAGAGTTAGGATCGAGGGAGGGTTTTTTAAGTAAAGGGGAAACCTGTGCACATTTAAAGGTGGATGGGAAGTAGCCGGAAGAGAGAGATAGGTTGAAGATGTGTGTGAGAGCAGGGGTGAGGGAGGAGGAGAGTGGAGGTATCAGATGTGATGGAATGGGGTCAAGCGGGCACATAGTGAGATGTGAGGAGGACAGTAAGGAATTGACTTCCTCCTCAGTGGCTGGGAGGAAGCGGCAGAGGGTTGCAGAGGGGGTCTCTGGGATTGGAGGCGTTGGATTAATTGTTTGTGTCAAGATGCTGCTTCTGAAAGTCAGAGTTTTATTTAGGAAGTATTCTGCCAGGTCCTGAGCACTAAAGGCAGATGAGGTGCGAGTGGGTAAAGGAGGGAGTTAAAAGTGGACCAGAGTCGTTTAGGTTTAGAGGACAGAGTAGATATGAGATATGAGAAGAAGGCTTGGTTGGCCAAGTGAAAGGCAGAGTTGTAAAACCGCAGAATAAACTTGAAATGAATGAAATCCACTTCAGAGCGGGATTTCCTCAAGGCACGCTCTGCAGTGCAAGAGTATTGTTGCATGTAGCGTGTCTGAAGTGCGTGCCAGGGCTGATATTGGCGGCGTGGGGCCTTACAGGGTTACCCTCCGGGTCACCCCCCACCCACTGACATCCTCACCATATGTGTGCAAGTTAACCCCCTAGCTGCCAAGTGGAGATAGGAGGATCCTTTCAATCACTTTATCCCCCGATCCGTGGCAGATAGAGGGTCATGTTTGACATCATTGGAAAGGTCTGATTATGGCCTTTCCAATGATACCAAATATGACCAGGTGTGGTGTAAAAAATAAATAAAAACATAAAATTAAATAATTTTAAAGTGTTTAGGTGATACTGACATCCGAAAGAACTGATAAGTTTGCCTACAGATGTGATGTAGATAGAAAAGAGGGTCAAGTATTGATCCTTGAGATACTCCAACAGAGGCAGGTCTTGGGGAGGATGTACTGCCAGAAAAAGAGAAACTGAATGACTGCTGGGACATATAGGGAGAGAACCACAAAAAAGTCACACACAGAAGGCCTATGTCACAAAGGGTTTGCAGGAGGAGAGTGTGGCTGACAGTGTCAAAGGCAGCTGAGAGGTCAAGGAGAATTGGTAAATAGTCAGATACCCTCCTTATGCATATTTGTAGTGTTCCTAATGAGTTCATTAACAATGTAGCTACCAACAAAATACTATCAGAATATAAAAAATAATATCTATATGTGGACTTAATGCCAAAATGTGGAAACTACAGTAAAACCTTGTACTGCACCTACTGCACAGCGATTTCAGCAATTATAACCACTTTAATCTTATCCCTGTATGGTAGTCAGTGATTCCAAAGCTCTTCCTATATTCTGACTGGCTGTTGTAATGCTGCAGAATGTATGCTGACCTTTCTGTTACAGTGAAAGTGGAGCTTCTCCTTTCTAGCTTTCTTACAATAATACACGGTGACAGGAGTAAGCTCTCACTGGGAATTTACTTTCTCCATAGGAGGCAGACTAATCATGCATTAGAAGGATATGCAAAAGGGGAATTATTTAGCCATCTACTCTTTGGCATTTATTGTTTTACCATGCAAAATTGAGTTTCCACCTTCTTGGTAGTGAAAGTGTTATAAACTTTGTTTTACTGTCCTTTATTCTTAATGCCTTTAATGCTTTTAGAGAATACATATCAGGTTTTATATCTATTTGTTATTTATGCTTCATTGTAAACATCACATTCTAAATTCTGAATGCTGAGAAACAAGATTCTTGCAAGCTTTTTAATCTCCTCAGTGTTACAAATTGTGTCCGCGAATCTTCACCATAGGCTTTCTAAAGCCACTTGTTCACACCTGTCACAAGGTTATGGACTCTGGAACAGCTGTTCCAAGCCTAAGTACGTGTGACAAAGTGTTGACTGAGTCAGAAAAACACGCCTACATATGAAGGAATATCACTGTGCACATCTTAATTAAAGTTTTGCTTAACCTATCTCCCTAGTTCAACTAACCATTTTGTGTTGTATACTGTAGATACTCAAGTATACCGCTAGATTTTGGTGACAAAAATGTACCTTAAGATTGGAGGGGTCGCGTTATATTCGAGACATCTGCATCGCATGTTAAAAAAATAACTTGTATTCTCTGTAATAACTCTGTATGCCAAGTCTCCCTGAAGTGAATGTGGGCTTCCTGATGCTTGCAAACACTTCAGGAACTCCTGGATTTGGGAGAGATGGGATCCATCACGGCCAGAGGTCACGCTCGGTTTAAGCCAATCATTAACCTTGCTTGCCTCCGCCGGCCATCTAATCGCTAGTAAAGAAGACGGGTGGCCGGTGGCTTCATACTTAGTAACAACTACAATCATTCTAGAGCAGAGCACCCTGGTCTCAAGGAGAGCCTGACTATGTTAAGAGAACCTGGAAGGATTTTAACTGTTTACCGGTACAGTACATCCAAGATGTCAGCCCGCAACGGGGGGGTCAGCAATCGGCCGGAATCCCCCGGTCTGCCGTGGCCGCAGGTGCAGTGGCTCCCTCCCTGCGCCGCCTGTCTCTGCCACATGCACCCGGGCGGCTAGCCCGCACAGTCGCAGCTCTGTCATCCGGTGGCCGCATGCTCCTCAAGGGGATCCTTGGGAGGCCCCTGCAGGCTGCCCTCTACAGTGCCTGATTAGAGGGCCGTGTCTGCCTGATGTTTTAGTAACAAGACTGTTTTATCCCATAGGCTTCAATGTTAAAAATATTCCCGTTTTAATTCAATATCTAATAAACAGTTGCTTATAATATTCTGCAGTAAAGAGTCTCTTACTTCTAGATTTTTTAAGCATTTTTTATACTTTTTTCAAATTTCATTTTTTTCAAACTTTCGGCGAACGTCCCAAAAAAGTTCGAAGTTCGCAAACTTTCGAACGGCCAATGTTCGAATCGAACTCCGAATCGATCTAACCGAACAGCTCATCCCTAGTCATCATCTGCTGTTTCAGTCTCCTTCCTCCATAACCACATCCACTATTGCCACTAGTTCCAGAAACGTGGTGGTGGCACCTGACATTCTCTATAGCGGTCTCTGGCAGTTTGGTCACAGTCTGCTTTTGCCAATCCATTTTTGCATCCTAAGAGCGAGATATTGGAAGTGGAGGAGGCATTTGCCAGTGCTGATACTATGTTCACTGCTACCCCTTCTGTTAGCAGCAGCAGTACAATGAGGAATACTACTATGACCACAGTTGTGCACTCCTGACTTACACCTTGACTATCACCAGGACTATCACTTTGCTAAGCAGGATAAGGATTTCACTTTTATGGACAGTCTAGTAAGGTAGCTATCACAAAGTCCACAACCTCAAACGTCTACACACATGTTGTATTCTCACCTAGCATCACCTATATTGCCATAGATCTGTTGTGTGAGGAATTAAATGTTGTTGATTCTCTACCCACTGCCACTGCTATTCCACTAACCTTCACTAGGGCCACCAAACCAGCAAGTGTCAGCACTAGAATTCCTCCTATTTATTCAGACACCACATTAAGAGAACAGATCAAAAGAATAGTAGTACTCAGGAAGAGCCAAAAGTATGGTAAATAGCAGAAAGTGAATGCTTAGCATTTGTGCCACTCATTTTAATAAAATTGACGTCCGTCTATCAAAATGCAAACAGTGTGGCAGGGAAGTTGTCTGCTGGGAAGTGTTGGGCCATCTCACCATCTCAATTAAGAGGTCATATACAAATATTTTTAACTTACATATGCATCCCACACCTTTTTTTAATAAATATAGTGACATCACCCTCCAGTAATTATCTAGATTTTTTGTAATTTTAATAAATGTCATAAAATACAAACAATGGCACTCTCATAGAAGACAGACCAGCGTGATACAGATCAGGAGCAGCAAACTTTTAGACAAATCAAGACGATCATTCGGAAATATTGGCCAGTATTACACAAAGATCTAGCTTTAAAAGAAATACTCTCGCCAGACCTTCGTTTGGTGTGCAGAGGCGAAACAGCTGAAAAACTGGCAAACAAATTGAAAAACCGCAATTGATATGAAAAAACGATGAAAAAACACTGAATTGATATGAAAAACAGTCAAACGCATCCACAAACTGCCGCAAAACAGACGAATCCATCACATAACCTGCCAAAATATCGCCGAATGCATCCAACGACCCACCGAAAAGACTGCCGAATCGATCCAAAGAAAGCCGACCAGTCGTCAAACAGGGGTAAAGGAAACAAAAACCACTGCAACTTTTAAAAGATGTTTTCAAAAAAACTACTGCATGAAAATAATATATGAGGTCCTATGAATAATAATAAAAAGGTCTGTTACAGAAACAAATGCCATTTTTAGAAAAAAATCGGTAAAATAATTACGCCAACAAAATCCTGAAAGATGACTAAATAATCCTAAAGTATCAATAAATAGACTTTTTGCTGCAAATGAAAAGAGTTGAATAAATATTTAAGAAAAATGGGGAATTTTTTTAACATTGAAACCTATGGGATTCGCCTGTTTAAACTTGTCAAATAAAACACCAAAAACCAGGCCATTTCACTGACATTTTGGTGCTGTTCGTTGTTCTCTGAATAGACTAACCATTACTTCTCTATGGGGATTTCACTGCCGCCGAAGGTCACCGTATTTCGCTGGCAATTCGCCAAAACTTATCGAATTGCCAGCTTTTTGGATAGTCGAATGGACACGAAATTGCACTGAACGGGGAAATTCACTGTTCAGTGCAATTTTTTGACCAATACGGTGTTCATTGAATAACCCCAATAGTCAACATCACTCACAAGGAAAAAGTCTTTCTTTGGGATAAAGCCAGGTTTCCACAGCTGTGGAAACTGTTTAAACTGCCGGAACATCAAAAATACAAAACGAATCATCACAGAAGTAAAAACGTTGGGGGGGGGGAGGTAAGATAAGAATCTGGGAGATGACAGGCCTAATGCCACTGCATCGCCTTGCAGAGAATTAAATTGCAATATGGTTTATCTACCACGATTTCTCCCTTATTGTCTCTAGAACACAAACCAGGGTTGCCGAGGGGTGTACGACGGAGCTTGGTGGAACGCCTTTCTGAAAGATCTTGACTGAATGCACTGCATCTTCCGCTTGATGGAAGAGGACTGGAGGATTTGCCTGCGGAAAACCTGAGCCCAGTCACTGTGCTTGAGCATTTTAATTACCACCAGATTAAATCCTACCTTTGTTCCCTTCGCAATGGTTTCAGTCACAGCAGGGAGCTTACCCCTTTTGAGACCTGCGTCATATGGTTCTAAAGATCTTCCGAGGGGTGTCTACTCTGTATCATCTCTTGCAGTCTTCGGATCTTGATACGAGCATGTTCTGTGATAGATGGGAAAGGGATCTTGCTGTCAACTTCTCTGACGAACAATGGACCAAGGCGTTCATACTGAAGTACAAGGGATCTAGATCCTCGAGGGCGCAAGAAATGTCCTGCAAATTGATTTCTTTTTGGTACAGAACACCTCTCCATCTCAGTTTGATGCAGGGGCATAACAACCAGGGGTGCAGAGGGTGCGACCGCACCCGGGCCCTTCAGTCCGGGAGGGCCCACATTCGCCTGCCTGGGGCTTGCTCATGTATACTGTAATTCTTATTTTAATTTATTTTATACTTATTTGTGAGTTATACTTTGGAGCTCTGTGATACTCTCATACACACCACATATTACATAGTTACATATAGTTACATAGTTATATAGGCTGAAAAAAGACATGCGTCCATCGGGTTCAGCCTCTCCCACATAACCTACTGCTGTTGATCCAAAAGAAGGCAAAAAACCCAGTCTGAATGCTTGCCAATATGCAACATACTGGGAAAAAATTCCTTCTTGACCCCAGAATGGCAGTCAGATTTCTCCTTGGATCAAGAAGCTTTTACCCACATATTAAATATTATAACCCTTAATATTCTGTGTCTGCAGGAAGTCATCCAGTCGTTTTTTAAAAGTCTGTACAGACTCTGACCCAACCACCTCAACAGGCAGAGAATTCCACAGCTTTATTGTTCTCACCGTAAAATAACCCTTCCTATGCTTTAAGCTAAATTTTCTTTCTTCCAGTCTAAATGGATGACCCCTTGTCCTATGTATAGTCCTGTTAATGAATAGGTTATCAGACAATGGTTGATAATGGCCCCGTATATATTTATATAAGGTTATCAGATCCCCTCTAAGGCGCCTTTTCTCTAAACTAAACAGGTTTAAGCTTGTTAGTCTTTCCTCATAACTTAACCCTTCCATCCCCCTTATTAATTTAGTTGCCCGTCTCTGCACTTTTTCTAACGATATAATATCTTTTTTTAAGACAGGTGCCCAAAATTGCACGGCATATTCAAGGTGCGGCCTGACCATTGATTTATACAGAGGCAAAATTATGTTTTCATCCCGTGAGTGAACTCCCCTTTTAATGCATGCCAGTACTTTGCTGGCCTTGGCGGCTGCTGTTTGACATTGCACATTGTTACTTAGTTTGAAGTCTATGATTATTCCCAAATCCTTCTCCTGCTTGGATTTCCCTAACTCCGTACCATTTAGGGTATAAATTGCTTGTGTGTTCTTCACTCCAAAGTGCATAACTTTACATTTATCTGGATTAAATCTCATCTGCCATTTAAGTGCCCAGTCCCCCAATCTATCTAACTCCCTCTGCAGCGAAGTAACATCCTGCTCACATTGTATTACTTTTCCTAGCTTTGTGTCATCTGCAAACACTGATACATGACTTTCAATGCCTATCTCAAGGTCATTTATAAATAAATTGAATAGTATTGGTCCTATAACAGACCCCTGAGGGACACCACTTACCACTGGTGTCCATCTTGAAAATGTACCATTTATGACCACTCTCTGTACCCTATCTTTTAGCCAGTTTTCTATCCAAGAACAAGTATTTTCATCTAGACCATTTTTTCTTAATTTAAGTAGTAACCTTTTGTGTGGAACTGTGTCGAAAGCTTGGTGGTGGGAGGCCATCCAGGAGGAGATGCCAGATAAACAGTCACTGACTTTTGAAAGGACAGGGGGAGAGAGATCAGGGGTAGAGAGGTAGATCTGAGTGTCATCAGCGTAGAGGTGGTAATTGAAGCCAAAGCTGTTGATGATTTTGCCCAGGGAGGAGGTGTAGATGGAAAAGAGCAGAGGATCAAGGACAGAGCCTTGAGGTACACCAACAGATAGAGGCAATGAGGAGGAGGAGTTACCAGCAAAGGACACACAGAAGGACCTGTTGGATAAATAAGAGTCAACCCAAGCAAGTGCAGTGTCACCGAGACCCAGAGAGTTGAGGGTCTGTAGAAGGAGGGGGTGGTCAACAGTGTCAAAAGCAGCCGAGAGTAGGGATGCACCGATACCACTTTTTTAAGACCGAGTACGAGTACCGATACTTTTGTTCAAGTACTCACCGATACCAATTACCGATACTTTTATTTTATGCCATGTGACGCTTTCCAATAAGAACAGACCTCCTATAAAGCCCCCAGGTCTCATAGATATGCCCCCTGCTCATGGATAATTGCCCCCCCAGCTCATGGATAATTGCCCCCCAGCTCATGGATATGCCCCCCAGCTCATGGATATGCCCCATTGCTCATGGATATGCCCCATGCTCATGGATATTGCCCCCTTGCTCATGGATATTGCCCCCTTGCTCATGGATATGCCCCCTTGCTCATGGATATTGCCCCCTTGCTCATGGATATGCCCCCTTGCTCATGGATATGCCCCATAGCTCATGGATATGCCCCATTGCTCATGGATATGCCCCATTGCTCATGGATATGCCCCATGCTCATGGATATTGCCCCCTTGCTCATGGATATTGCCCCCTTGCTCATGGATATTGCCCCCTTGCTCATGGATATTGCCCCCTTGCTCATGGATATGCCCCCTGCTCATGGATATGCCCCATTGCTCATGGATATTGCCCCATTGCTCATGGATATGCCCCATTGCTCATGGATATGCCCCCTTGCTCATGGATATGCCCCCTTGCTCATGGATATGCCCCATTGCTCATGGATATGCCCCATTGCTCATGGATATTGCCCCATTGCTCATGGATATGCCCCCCTGCTCATGGATATGCCCCATTGCTCATGGATATGCCCCATTGCTCATGGATATTGCCCCATTGCTCATGGATATGCCCCATTGCTCATGGATATGCCCCATTGCTCATGGATATGCCCCATTGCTCATGGATATGCCCCCCTGCTCATGGATATGCCCCATTGCTCATGGATATTGCCCCCTTGCTCATGGATATGCCCCATTGCTCATGGATATTGCCCCATTGCTCATGGATATGCCCCCCTGCTCATGGATATGCCCCATTGCTCATGGATATGCCCCATTGCTCATGGATATTGCCCCATTGCTCATGGATATGCCCCATTGCTCATGGATATTGCCCCATTGCTCATGGATATTGCCCCATTGCTCATGGATATTGCCTCATTGCTCATGGATATGCCCCATTGCTCATGGATATTGCCCCATTGCTCATGGATATTGCCCCATTGCTCATGGATATGCCCCCCTCCGCTCCGCTCATACTTACCTTCCTTCAGCGACGCCGGGAAAGTCTTCGCGCGCGCGCGCTGGTTGAAGGACCCCAGCCGCGACCACGTGGGACCATGTGATCGCGGCTGGGGTCCTTCCAACCAGCGCACGCGCGGAAACTTTCCCGGCGTCGCTGAAGGAAGGTGAGTATGAGCGGAGAGCAGCTGCAGGGCCTGTCTGAATGCTCTATCTGCATTCGGACAGGCCCTGCAGCTGCTCACTTTGTTTATACTTACCTTCCTTCAGCGACGCCGGGAAAGTTTCCGCGCGTGCGCTGGTTGGAAGGACCCCAGTCGTGATCACATGGTCCCACGTGGTCGCGGCTGGGGTCCTTCCAACCAGCGCGCGCGCGCGAAGACATTCTCGGCGGCGCTGAAGGAAGGTAAGTATCGCAGAGCTCCAGTGGCGGCTGTCCGAATGCCGATAGAGCATTCGGACAGCCGCCGCAGCCCCTCGGATACCGGAAGCCGGCTCAATGCCGGCTTCCGGTATCGGAAAAAAATATCGGGGGTACTGCACGAGTACCAAGTACTCCTGCAGTACCCGGTATCGGCACCGATATCGATACTAGTATCGGTATCGGTGCAACCCTAGCCGAGAGGTCAAGCAGGATGAGAATAGAATAGTGGCTGTGTTTTTTAGCAGTTAGGAGGTTGTTGGTGACTTTGGTGAGGGCAGTTTCAGTTGAGTGTATTGGACGGAAGCCAGATTGCAGGGGGTCAAGTAGGGAATTGGAGGACAGGAAGAGGGAGAGGCGGTTGAAGACTAGTTTTTCTAAGAGCTTTGATGTGAAGGGAAGCAGGGATAATAACATGTATTTGTCATTTTATTTCACATTCACATTACATTTTAAAATACGAACTGAAACAGTTTCTCCTCACTTTATTTCACCCCCTCCTCATTTTTTCCCCATCTCACTTAATTTCACCCCTCCTCACTTTTCCCCGTGTCACTTAATTTCACCCCTCCTCACTTTTTTCTCCCCATCTCGCTTAAATTCACCCCTCCTCACTTTCACCCCTCCTCACTTTTCCCCATCTCACTTAATTTCACCCTTCCTCACTTTTTTCTCCCCATCTCACTTAATTTCACCCCCTCCTCACTTTTTTCTCCCCATCTCACTTGATTTCACCCCTCCTCACTTTTCCCCATCTCACTTAATTTCACCCCGCCTCACTTTTTTATCCCCATCTCACTTTATTTCACCCCCTCCTCACTTTTTTCTTCCTCCCCTTCTCACTTACTATCACCCCCCTGCTCTGGTTGTAACTAACTTTATCGTCCCCCCCCCCCCGGCGAAAGAAAAAAAAAATCTCACGGGTCGCGGCCTTTCTTGAGTCTGTCCTCCAGCTCCATCCAGATGCAGGCAGGCAGGCTTGACCTCTGCAAGCTCGCACACGCACCCTTTGCCTCCTTGGTTGTCCTGTCTCCCCTCCTGCACCAGCGGTCACTGTGCATCACGTGATGCGGAGGGGGCGCCAATGCAGCATGCCTCGTAGTCGGCATGTGGGAGCTGGAGGGAGGCTGAGAGCGCCTGCGTGGCATGAGCGCAGTGCGCCGCTGTGCGGAGCCGGCTCAGCCCGGCCCACCCATCCTGGTTTACATTTTAAACAGCTCCGATACCGGAGCTGAGTGGGAGCAAGAGCCCGACGGCCACGGGGCCCACTGAGCCAGATTAACACATCCCCAGAGCGGGACCCTACCACCCGCGGGCCCTTTGGGAGTGCCCGATGCGTCAGGCCACAAAAAACTCAGTGGCGGGCCGCATGTGGCCCGCGGGCCGTAGTTTGCCCACCCCTGTTGTAAAGCACTGCGGAATATGTGGCACTATATAAATAAAGGATGTCAACGCTTTCAGATATGAAATTTCTATAATTCTTCATATTTTAGGAAGACGGATCACAGAGATACCTGGAATTTCTTTCAAGCAGACAAATTCATTACTGTTTAACACCTGGTAAACCGAATGAGCTTCCCGGACAATGGTACTAGAGATGAGCTGTTCAGTTCCATCTGTTCGGAGTTCGCATCGAACATCGGCCTTTCGCGAACTCCGAACATTTCCGCATGCTCGCCGCATGTTCACCCTCAATGCACCACAATGGACCACAATGCACTTTTCCACTGGCCTGAAGCTTGTAATTGGCTACAGCCTTGCACCTGACCACATGTCAGGTGCAAGACAAGTGCGAGACTATGCCAATCACGGCTCAGAGTCCTGATTGGGCAAATTTTGCCCAATCATGGGCTCACAGAGCTGAGTCCAGCAGCACACTATATAAGGCTTCACACAGCCCCCAGCACGTGTTTTTTGAGAGGAGATTGTTCTGATAGTGTGTGTTCTCACTGCCAGCAGCTATTGCGGGGGTCTCACTTCTACAAATTATCTGGGAACACTGGCGTCGCTAGGTGGGGGGTGCAGCCCGCACCGGGTGACACCGCCTCCTAGGGTGACACCCTAAAAAAAAATTTTTTTTTTTTTACACAAAACTATTTTACCAGGAAGGATACATTGAGAATTCTCTCATTTTCAAGTATGTCCTGGGTAGGCAAGGCCTAGGCTGGCACTTTCCAGGGGGCAGCTAAAAAAAACCACTACTAAAGTAAACGGGTGACACCCTAAAAAAAAAAAATTGGCGCAGACATTTCAGTGTTCTGTTGTTCCCTGCACTTCAGTGAATCAATTTTCCCTGGTGAATTCACCACAGGGTCCCTGAAGTGCAGGGAATCAGCCACCGAATGCCACCACGAACCCATCCCCCGCTGTTTTAAAAAAAACTACTGAACGAAAATGTCTGGAATTAACATATAAGATCCTATGAATGATAATAAAAAGGGCTGTTACAGAAAAAAACGCTATTAGAAAGAAAGAAAATTTGAATTTTTTTGAAAAATGCCTAATAGATACTAAGAAAAAAATATCAACAAATAAAGAGACTAGGGATGTGCACCAATTTTTTTTGTTTCCGCTCGTTTCGTTCGTAATTCGACAATTTTCATTTCGGATCGTTTTGGCCGATTTCCTTTTCGGTTCGTTTCTTTTCGGCTCGTTTTTCGTATCAACTTCTTTTTGTGAAATCGGAAATTTTCGTGCTTTCGGATCGGCTCGTTTTTCGTATCGACTTTTTTTGTGATTCTGGGACATTTTCGTGTATTCGGTGTGGGAAATGTTTTGCCCCATAGACTTCAATGTTAAAATATTCCCGTTTTAATTCAATATCTAATAAACCATGTATTATTATATTCTGTAGTAAAGAGTCTCTTTATTTCTCGATTTTTTAGGATATTTTAAGCATTTTTTGAAAAAAAAAATTCTGAGCCACAGGATTTGGGAAATGTTTTGCCCCTTAGACTTCAATGTTAAAAATATTCCCATTTTAATTCAATATCTAATAAACCATTTATTATTATATTCTGTAGTAAAGAGTCTCTTTATTTTTAGATTTTTTAGGTTTTTTTAAGCATTTTTTGAAAATTACTGAAGTGGAACCGAAATTATGAATTGCACGAAAATGATTTCAGATTCCAAAATTTTTTCGTTTCAGATCGGAAATCGTTTTGTTTCAGACGTTTTCGGATCCGATCCGATTCGGAAAATCTTCCGAATCCGACTCACCGAATCGGCCCGATTCGTGAAAAAAACGAATCGGTCTGAAACGAAACACACATCCCTAAAAGAGACTTTTTACTACAGATTAATGGAATAAACATTTTATTAGATATTGGGTAAAAACGGGAATATTTTTAACATTGAAACCTATGCAGGATTATTCAGAGAAGGGTGAAAACCTTGAGAATGACTGTAGAATTGAAAATTCTAGGGCAAAATAGTCAAACCAGAAAAATTCTCCCATTTATCTCACTTTCCAAATTGGCTATTTGGTCTAGATTGTTCATTCTCCTAGCAATTCTCAAGGTTTTCAACTCTCTCTGAATAGCCCTGATGGTGTTCGCCTGAATAAACCTGTCCAATGAAACCACTGAAGATCAGGACATTTCTCTGCTGTTCGATGTCTCTGAACAGATTTACCATTACTTCTTTATGGGGACTTTCACTGCCGTTGAACAGGCACCGTACTTGCTGGCAGTTCACCAAAATTTGTGTGTGAGTATATGAGAGAGCTGCACAGCAATAAACCTCACAGTAATGTGCGCCGTGTATTATGAGCATTCAGTATTATATGGGAGTACTGCTTTATGAGTAAGAGTAGTTTAAAAATAAATAAATAAACATAAACCTCGGGGGGCGGGGTGACACCATGAGTTACCGCACCGGGTGACACCAACCCTAGTGACGCCACTGGTCACAGCCCCACTGCAAGTGGAAAAAACGACTGGCTAAGGTTACCACCAAGTGGCAATACTACAGACACGCCCACAAATAAATGTGCATCTCCATCCTTCAAACCAACTGGGTCAGTTGACAGCCCCACAGCAAGTGGCAAACAGGCTTAAACAAACCCGACACCATGAGTTACCGCACCAGGTGAAACCAACCCTAGTGACGCCACTGTCTGGGAATTGTTGTAATCTGTGTGTTCTCACTGCCAGCAGCTATTGTGGGGGTCTCACTTCTACAAGATATCTGGGAATTGTTGTAATCTGTGTGTTCTCACTGCCAGCAGTTATTGTGGGGGTCTCACTTATACAAAATCTCTGGGAATTGTTGTAATCTGTGTGTTCTCACTGCCAGCAGCTATTGGGGGTCTCACTTCTAGCAGATATCTGGGAATTGTAATCTGTGTCTTGTCACTGCCACCCATCAAGGGGTCTCACTGATTTATAGGAGGTTCCTGGGAATTGTAATCTGTGTCTTGTCACTGCCACCCATCAGGGGGTCTCACTGATTTATAGGAGGTTCCTAGGAATTGTAATTTGAGTCTTGTCACTAGGGATGAGCCGAACACCCCCGAGTTCGGTTCGCATTCGAACTCGAACTTTCCAAATGTTCGAATTCGAACTCAAACCTGAACTCAATGCAAGTAAATGGGACTCAAAATAAGATTTTTAGAGTGCCCTCCAAGAGGGCATATATGCTAGATATTTGCCATAAAAGGTGTATGGGGGTCTGGGTAGTGCCCTGGGGGAAAGGAAACAAGGACAAAAAGTAAAAAAAAAATGTTTTTAAAGGGACATGAAATAAGGGTTAAAAATAAAAATGAAAAATTCCTTCAAATATCGTGCCTAGGAGGTCCCGATAACCTTCCCGTGAAGTGGCGGATTTCTAGGATGTATAGAAACATTTAAAAACAAAAAAATGACGTTGCAAATGATGGTAAATGCTTTTCCATTAATCTATTCATAAACAACTGCTTGGGGTGGCAACCTGTATGAAAAGACATTTTAGGACGCGCAGAAAAAGTTTAGTGAATTTTTTGGGCTGAATTATGGTGCAGGGTTTGGATGAAAGTAACATTTAGGTGCTTTAAAAATGGGCCTTTAGCGTCGGCAACGGTGCCGTCACACAGTAACCCCTCTGAGGATATGAATCTGGTACAAGCGTCAGTGGCAGTGCACCCAAATATTGTGCTTTTGGTGCAAGGCCAGCAAGTGCATTCATACAGTAACCCCTCTGTAGTATTGTGGAAGAGTGCAGGGGTGGACCATGCGGTCCTATATTAAAAAGATATGAATCTGGTAAAGGCGTCAGTGCACCCAGATATTGTGCTTTTGGTGCCAGGCCAGCAAGTGCATTCATACAGTAACCCCTCTGTGGTATTGTGGAGGAGTGCAGGGGTGGACCATGCGGTCCTTTATTAAAAAGATATGAATCTGGTAAAGGCGTCAGTGCACCCAGATATTGTGCTTTTGGTGCCAGGCCAGCAAGTGCATTCATACAGTATCCCCTCTGTGGTATTGTGGAAGAGTGCAGGGGTGGACCATGCGGTCCTATATTAAAAAGATATGAATCTGGTAAAGGCGTCAGTGCACCCAGATATTGTGCTTTTGGAGCCAGGCCAGCAAGTGCATTCATACAGTAACCCCTCTGTGGTATTGTGGAGGAGTGCAGGGGTGGACCATGCGGTCCTATATTAAAAAGATATGAATCTGGTAAAGGCGTCAGTGCACCCAGATATTGTGCTTTTGGTGCCAGGCCAGCAAGTGCATTCATACAGTAACCCCTCTGTGGTATTGTGGAGGAGTGCAGGGGTGGACCATGCGGTCCTATATTAAAGATATATGAATCTGGTAAAGGCGTCAGTGCACCCAGATATTGTGCTTTTGGTGCCAGGCCAGCAAGTGAATTCATACAGTAACCCCTCTGTGGTATTGTGGAAGAGTGCAGGGGTGGACCCTGCGGTTCAAAAAATTAAAATGATATATATGTGGCACAGGCGTCAGTGCAGCCAAATATTGTGCCTTTCATGGCAGCAAGTGCCTTCACACCGTAACCCTTTTGTGGTATTGTGGAAGAGTGCAGGGTTGGACCCTGCGGTTCAAAAAATTAAAATGATATAAATGTGGCACAGGCATCAGTGCAGCCAAATATTGTGCCTTTCATGGCAGCAAGTGCCTTCACACCGTAACCCTTTTGTGGTATTGTGGAAAAGTTCAGTGGTGGAGGTTTTTTGAATGCAGAAGACATCCCTGATCTATTCCGTTACGTCAGCATCAGGGGATTGATAGCTGCTGATCCAGGACTGATTCATTTTTATAAATGTCAGCCGGTCTACAGAGTCGGTGGACAGACGCACTCTTTTGTCTGTGACAAAACCCCCAGCGGCACTGAACGTCCTTTCAGAAAGCACGCTAGATGAAGGGCAACCTAGTAGCTGCATAGCATATTGGCTAAGTTCTGGCCAGTGATCCAATCTCAACACCCAGTAAGCCAGTGGATCATCTGCTGGAAAGTTCTCCAGGTCTGCCCTTGCCCCTAGGTAGTCCTGCACCATATGGTGAAGACGCTGGCAATGGGTGCCTACATTTGACGTCCCTGGGCGTCGTGGACTAAAAAAATTAAAAAAGGCATCAGTCAAGCGGCCCCAGCCTTCACCACTATTCCTCTGATCATCCGCAGCCTCAGAAGCACCTGTGTCATCACTTGGTAACCTACCAGTGTCTGGAAAGGTGTTACACAAGTGTCACTTTAGAGCGTCTTCAAGTTTTTTCATCCTGTGCTCCCTCTGTGCAGGCAGGATGAGCTCTGCAACTTTACCCTTGTATCATGGATCAAGAAGGGTTGCCAACCAGTAATGATCCCTCTCCTTGATAGCACGAATCCTGGGGTCCTTTAGCAGGCTTTGCATAAGGGAGCCCATGCAGCGTAGGTTGGAGGTGGCATTAGCTTCCGAGTCTTCCTGCTCAATGAGGAGGATGACCCCATCGTGCACTTCCTCCTCCCAGCCACGTACCAGTCCTTGTGTTTCTGGGCACACAAAACCCTCCCTTGAGGAATCCCCACCTTCAATGCCCCCACTACTCAAATATTCCTCCTCATCCTCCTCCTGTCTGATCTGAGGAGGACCCGCTGGAATGCTGTCTGCGGAAAGATTGGGGCCTTCAGAGCTAGGGAAGGCCTCCTCTTCCTCCCGCTGCTCTGCCTCTAGAGCCACATCTATAATTCCCCACAGAGTGTGCTCCAGCAGGAACACTAAAGGAATTGTGTCACTGATGCATGCACTCTGTCTCTGCTCACCATCCTCATTGCCTCCTCAAATGGTGACAGTACAGTGCATGCATCCTTGATCATCAGCCACTGCGGGGGGGAAACCAAGTTGACCTGAACCTGTCCTTGTGCCATACTCCCACAGGTACTCGTTGATGGCCCTCTGCTGCTTGTGCAGATGCTGCAGCATTGCTAATGTCGAGTTCCACCTTGTGGGCATGTCACAGATCAGACGTTTGTGGGAAGGTGGAATTCTCTTTGAATTTCTGCCAGGCGAACGCTTGCTGGGAATGACCGTCTGAAGTGGCTGCAGACTTTTCTGGCCTGGCTGAGAAGCTCTGCCAGCCCTGGGTACCTGGTTAGGAAATGCTGTACCACCAGATTTAGGATGTGTGCTAGGCATGGTACATGCGTCAACTTACCCTGGCGTAGGGCGGAGAGAAGGTTGCTGCCATTATCACAGATGACCATTCCCAGCTGAAGCTGGCGTGGTGTTAACCATCTCTGCACCTGCCCGTGCAGAGCTGACAGAATTTCTGGCCCGGTGTGGCTCCTGTCCCCTAAACAAAGCAGCTCAAGCACAGTATGGCATCTTTTTGCTTGAGCCATTGCGTAGCCCCTGCCACGCGTCGGTTTAACTGCCACTTCGCCAGAGTCACAGAAGGAGGAGGAGGAGGAAGAGGGAGAGGTGGTGGTGGAGCAGACAGACCTCATACAAGCAGCTTTCTGGAGGCGTGGTGGATGAACAAGCTCCAGCACAGAGCCCCGTCTTGGATCCCTCCTACCTGCAATCAGAGTTACCCAGTGTGCCGTGAAGGATATGTAACGACCCTGTCCATGCTTGCTGGACCACGTGTCTAAAGTCACGTGCACCTTGCTGCTGACTGCCTTTCCCAATGACTCGATAACATTGTCTTCCACGTGCTGGTATAGTGCTGGAATGGCCTTCGGTGAAAAGTAATGGCGTTTTGGAACCTGCCACTGTGGTACAGCACATTCAGCAAATTCACGGAAGGGAGCAGAGTCAAATCAAATCAAATCAAATCAAATCAAAATAAGCTTTATTAGCAGGACCAAATACATTTTAGCATTGCCAAAGCATATAGAGTCCACCAGCTGGAAAGGCAGCAGCTGCAATGCGAGTAATTTTGCTAAGCTGGCATTTAGACGCTGTGCTTGGGGATGGTTGGGACTATATTTTTCCTTACGCTGCAGCAGCTGGGGCAACGTAATCTGACTGCGTAAATCTTCAGTTGATGGGATGCTGTCACATTATGAGGAAGGACCTGGTACATCCATTACTGTAGCATCATCCCTGTCAGTGGAGGTTGTAGCAGGCAATGACATGGCAGGACATACAGTGGGGGTAGAGACAGATGAGGAGGAGGAGGACCTACGCAAAGTTGTGCGCCAACGGGATGTGTGGCAGGTGGTCATATGTCGCCGCAAGCACGTGGTACCCAAGCATCCGGTGTCTTTCCCACGCTTGAGCCTCATCTGACATAGATTACAAATAGCAACGGTGGGGTCTGCTGCACATTTCTTAAAGAACTCCCAGACAGCAGAGTTCCTGGATGTGTGCTTTGAGACAACAGCGCTCTGCACCTGAGCAGCTCTGACATCTGATGCCTTGGACTGGCTAGTGCTACGGTTGGTCATAGAGGATGTTGTGCCTTGTGTTTGTTGTGCCTCCTCACTTGACTCCTCTGTTCGATCAGGCACCCAGGTGGAGTCAGTGACCTCATCATCATTGTCATCATCACCCCCTATCTCCTCGTCACTGGAGCCAACATGGCAGTATGCTGCAGCTGCTGGGGCAACATGAATGCCAGTTATTTGTGTGCCATCACTGGCACCCCCTTCCTCTAGGTTGATTATACTCCCTTCCTCAACCTCAGAGATTGAATCAGAGCACTGTACTTGCTGTGCATCCTCAAGCAGCATGTCACTGTCATTGTAGTCAAACAATTCAGCTGACTCCTCCGTGTGTGATAGTGAGGCTACGGCAGGAGTAGCTGTGGACATGGAGGCTGCAT
Source organism: Leptobrachium leishanense (assembly GCA_009667805.1). Lineage (NCBI taxonomy): Eukaryota > Metazoa > Chordata > Amphibia > Anura > Megophryidae > Leptobrachium > Leptobrachium leishanense. Next base: position 74,209,391 of record CM019073.1, on the reverse strand, counting down.
TAGATGCTTTGGCAGCTGAGGTGGACTGTAAAGCACTACATGCTTGGCCGGCAGAGGACTCAGAGGATGAGGATGGCCTGGTTAGCCAATCCACCAAATCCTCTGTATGTTGCTGCTGCTGCTTAAGACGGCCAGCACCAGTTAGAAAGGACAAGCGTGCCCCTGCAGAGGATACACCACGTCCACCATGACCAGAGGCACAGCCTCCCGACACAGAGGCTGCTTGCCCTCTTATCTGTGTCTGGGAGCATCTGCCTGTCCTTTTTGGTCTTTCTGACATGGTGAGTGATATATAGATTAAATATATACAGAACTCTGATTCAACTCTGGTAAAAAGATTAAAGATTTCCAGAACTCTGGTATAACTCAGTGAAACACCCTGATAGCTGGCAGCCAGTGACAAGACACAGATCACCTCAATTCCCACATATTTTGTAGAAATTACTGACCCCCAAAATACTGCGTGGCACTGGCAGTGACAAGATACAGATCACCTCAATTCACAAATATTTTGTAGAAATTACTGACCCCCAAAATTCTGCATGGCAGTGACAAGACACAGATCACCTCAATTCACAAATATTTTGTAGAAATTACTGACCCCAAAATACTGCGTGGCACTGGCAGTGACAAGACACAGATCACCTCAATTCACAATTATTTTGTAGAAATTACTGACCCCCAAAATACTGTGTGGCACTGGCAGTGGCAAGACACAGATCACCTCAATTCCCAAATATTTTGTAGCAATTACTGACCCCCAAAATACTGGGTGTCAGTGAGAACACACAGATTACAACAAGTCCCAGATATTTTGTAGAAATGAGACCCCCCCAGTAGCTGGTGGCAGACTGGCAGGGAGAACACACACTAACACAACAACAATCTCCTCTCAAATCTCCTTTCAAACGTGTGCTGAAGCGTTGTGTGAAACCTTATATAGTGTGCTGCGGGACTTAGCTCTGTGAGCCCATGATTGGGCAAAAGTTGCCCAATCAGGACTCTGAGCCGTGATTGGCATAGTCTTGAAACTGTCTTGCACCTGACCTGTGGTCACCGCCTGCTCTCCCTGTCCGATCGATCTGCGGTGCTCCTAACTCGGGGTCTTCCAGCTGGAACCAGCTTCTTGTCCTCAGACCTCACAGCTTGGTATAGACAGATCTCTGCAGGGTCACTGTCCCGATCCCCCAGCACCAGCGAGGTAGCCCCTGCGCTCTGGCCTGGTCACGATCCATAACAGCTCTGCCTGCTTCCTTCTCCTTTCAGCTCCCAGCTCACTCTGAGCATGCTTTCCAAAAGGCTGCTGATGCCTTTCCTTTCCTACACACCCACTTCCTGTCCTCACGCAAAGCATCATGGAAAATGTAGTTCAGTTCTTTCCCTGTTTGTCCAGCATAATCTTACCATGGTCTCTGTCTCCCTCTGGTGGCCATTGCAAGTAAATGCAGCAGAATAGTCTTTTTAAACACACTCTCCCCCCCTAAACTCTTGGGTCCTCCCAAGGGCGTGTAACGGGTACATGTGTCGGTCATACATAACACAACATAACATAACAACAGTTGCATTACACTTCCACATAACATTTCTAACTTTAGCCTATATATTCAGGGTTGACAACAGGCAGAAATTTTCCTCAGTCTCCCCCAAACCCTTAGACACCTCGGCAAGTAGAGCTGACACTTCTGGAAACCTCCGCCCAGTTGTTACAGCTTCCTCTGTGCTATGTCCTGGTGAATCATACGTGAGTCTCTGAGGGGGTCGTACTGAACGTTTTGGTTCTGGCTCAATCAGTTCCTCTGTTCCAACCACTCCTTGGGTTCTTTTCAGTTCAGTTAGATCTCTCGATGAAGCTCGCCTTGACCTTTCTCGAGAAGGCTTATCATCCTGGAGACGAATGCAGTGTTTAGTGCTCTTAGCGCATCCCACGTCAAACTCATACCTGGAGAACGAATTTTTAGACTTGAGTATTGGAGGCTGAACCCGCTTCTTCCGCTTGAACGAGATAGGAGCAGCTTTAGGGTAGAACCGTTCAGCTTGAATCACTTTATTCACTTCCCCCCTAGATCGGTAGTGGAGAGGTGCTTAACAGAAGCCACTGGCCCGATTGACATCCGTGCCTTCAAATTTACTGAAGAGTCAGTCACATTACATACGCTGACGGAAACTCTCTCACTTGTCCGTTTCAAAACTCTTTCAGAGATTATTTCGGGGACATCTCTGCATAACCTTCTCTGTTCCTTCCGCTTTCCTCAGCCGCCTCACTTCTGCAGGGGCTCTCTGTTCTTTGACCATCCGTTGACATACCGGCCTTGACATCGAGTGTGACTTCTTGGGAGCAGGACTCTCTTCCTTCCTCAGCGGGGTTAGAAAACATCTCACTAAGTCAGTGTTCGTCCCCACTATCATAGAACTTCGATTAGTTCCCGAGGGACGAGGACACACAATGGCCAACGTGTCACATACTGCCGGTTGTCCAACGGTCGCTGAACTGAATTCCAGCTTCACCTGTAGATATCCATCATAGGGAAACCTCTCAGTCCCCATACCCCAGATTTCAAGATCCTTCAACTTCTTCAAGGGTATATGCTTCAAATGTTTCTGATAGAAATCTCGGTAAATCAGAGTTACTGGAGCACCTGAATCTAGAAGAGCCTTTGTGTAGACCCCTTCCACTTGGACCGGGATGATGGACGAAGGACCGATCAGCTTGTCAGGGAACTTCTCCGCTGTAGTACAAGGTGGGGACCCAGTTTGCTCATTCAACCGGGGTCCTCTAAGATTTTCCCCTTGCAAGACAGGTGACTGCTCCTTCAAGGCCTTCAGGAGTTCTTCGACCGGTCTCTTTATGGACCTCAATTTTTGGGCACTGAGCCCGGGAAATGACCCTTTTCCCTGCAGCCGAAACATCTTTTCCTCGAGCGTGTGGGCACATTTTCTTCTTGCGCCTCATTTGAAAACCCCTTGTTAGGAACCACAGCCGCTCTTGTCATTCGTATATCTGCTAGAAACGTCTGTCCTCTTCGCGCTTGGGTGGGCTGGGGCAGTCACGTCGATAGTGGCCAACCCCCCCCCCACAGTTGTAGCAGATCAACGACCCAGAGGGTTCTCCAGCAGGAATACTCCGCACTGCCTCTCCCTCCTCAGGTACGGCAATCCTAGAAGACAGCAATGTCATCAACTCTATCATTTTCGACATCAGAGTTTTCAAAGCCATTACTTCAGTCTGTATGTCCGCTACACCAAGAGTTTCTACTTCTGCGGTGAAAACTGCATGTGAAGCATTAGCAATCTTTTTAGCCTTAATTAAAGCCTCTTCTTCTCGGATAGCTTTTACCAGTTTGGAATAGGTCAGTCTCTTGCTCTGGTATATAGTCTGAAATTTCAACATTCTGGGATCCAGTGGGAGTGCACCTTTGAAAATTTGATCCATCAGAGCTTTGCTTGCACGACTCGGCTCCATGCCTCTTTTTAGAATAACCTGATGGAGGATTTTATCCAGTCGCCAGACATAGGTGGACAATTCTTCTCCTTCCTTTTGATAGGTGTGAGAGAACCTGTGGATAAGTTCGGCACAATCCTCCACTCCTCCAAAAATTTCCTGTAAAGCTTCTAGATACTCAGCAGCAGTGCAGCCTGGCTTGTCTCTTTTCAGATTTCGGACGACATCTGAAGCAGGACCTCTTAAGCTCTCGATCAACCTTTGTCTCTTCACGGTGTCCGCAACTTCCCATTCTTCCACAGCTTGCACTGCCTGGTCTATCCAAGTGTCAAAGTCCTCTTCTCCAGCTGGCACAGGGACCTTACCCGAACAGAACCCCAACTTACGATATCCATAATTTGGAGACGCAGCAGAGTTTTGGCTAGTGTTTCCACCAGTTTCACCATAGTGGTGAAAAATGTAGCAGGAGGGAACCCTGTAGTTGGGGTAACATCGGGAACATTCGCGTGATCACCACGTGGCGTACTTGGCTGGACCAGTCGAACTTCCACATCGTCGGTCAGCTTCACACTCGCACCCTGAAAACACACTGGAACACCCTTTCTCCACTCAAGAAGAACATACGTGTGAGAGGTATCTGGGTTCTCTTTAATGTCCAGGATTAACCCCCGATGATCTGGCGTCAGCGCGGCCACGGCCTGGCGGATCTGTTCTTCTGCCCAGGTGCCTGCAGGAATGTCCATTACTACACTCAACCCTAACTGGCCATTTTGTGCTTTACACCCTCTGCTGCTTCTTCTGGATCCATATTTAACCCTTTAAATGCGGTTTTTCCAGAGACTGAATCCCGGACGAGCCCCCACGTGTAGCGCTCACTCCCGGAGGAGCCGCTGAAATTTAACCTCGGGTCAGTCTCCCCACACTAGGGAATAAATATACTCCAGCACCGTTGTGGATTTTATAAATTATATAGTTTACTAGAATAAATGGCATATAATGAATAACACGGTGCTCGCATATATATTTACAGTACTTCGTAATGCGGGAAACGCGCAGCGGAAAAGAAATACAAGGCTTCGTAATTCGAGAAACGCGCAGCGGAAAAGAAATACAATGCTTCGTAATTCGAGAAACGCGCAGCGGAAAAGAAAAGGAAAAATATATCTTTAACCCCCTTTCTTGAGGTTGGGGAGTGAGTCCCGCACAGGTTATGTCCCAGAATGTAAGTGTGTGTGTGTGTTATGGTACCCGGGTACAATATTCAACTGGCCAGTGAATTGCTTATGAGGTATCTTCGACTAGTCAAGTTGGGGCCCTGTGGGTTTGGAAACAAACAGCAGCTTGCTTTCTTTATTCACAAACGGCCTGGAAGGCCTCTCACCCATCCGCCAGATACTTGGTGCTCCGCTCGACCCAGGATTCTCCGCTCGATCTTGGCTGGGATTCTCTGGGCTACCGGATCCGCTGTCTTGCCTTTCTGTAGCTGCTGCAAGATGTCCAGCTCACCGCCTGCTCTCCCTGTCCGATCGATCTGCGGTGCTAACTCGGGGTCTTCCAGCTGGAACCAGCTTCTTGTCCTCAGACCTCACAGCTTGGTATAGACAGATCTCTGCAGGGTCACTGTCCCGATCCCCCAGCACCAGCGAGGTAGCCCCTGCGCTCTGGCCTGGTCACGATCCATAACCGCTCTGCCTGCTTCCTTCTCCTTTCAGCTCCCAGCTCACTCTGAGCATGCTTTCCACGAGGCTGCCGATGCCTTTCCTACACACCCACTTCCTGTCCTCACGCAAAGCATCACGGAAAATGTAGTTCAGTTCTTTCCCTGTTTGTCCAGCATAATCTTACCATGGTCTCTGTCTCCCTCTGGTGGCCATTGCAAGTAAATGCAGCAGAACAGTCTTTTTAAACACAACGCTACACAAGTGAAGGTAAGGATTGCCGGGTGAGAGGTGGTAATTTCTGCTGTTGCAGGAAAAGGAGCAGCATCCTGTGCAGGAGCCTTCCAGAGTGAGGGAGGAGGGGGGGATGCTGTACTTTGTGTTCTATTAAGAGCCTCCATCGACTGTGACACCTATCTCCCTGTGCCCCCAGCTGGAGGGAGACTTCCTCATGGCACCAGCGTCACTCTATCTGCCCAGAAATGTCTGCCTTCCCTAGTGGGGGTTACAAGTTCCCCTCCCTCTAAAACCTCTCCATGTCCCCTAATGCCCCATTCATGTAGTGTCAGTGGCTGAGCTCTACTCTCCCTTTACAGTTTCTAGAGGTTCCATGGAATCTATTCTACTGCAGTAATCCCTGAAAAAATCGGGGGGGGGGGGGGTTGATTGCCACTGAGCCACTAGCTACAGCCTCTCAGCATCACTGCTGCAATCATGTGAGATCACTGTGCTGCTTGGAGCTCTGTACAATGCAAGGGAGAGGGTTGCCAAGGGTTAGTTTGCATTTTTAAAAGTAGCTCTCGAAGTACGAAACTTAAGTATGAAATGTTGTGGATCCTGTGTGCCCTCATACACTGCCTTTACTATGAGAGATTTATTGCTGTGGTTCCCGTATGCACTTGTATTCATTATCTTTATGATGATAGTTTTATTGCTGTGGATCCTGTATGCGCTCATATTCATTGCCTTTATGATGAGAGTTTTATTGCTGTGGATCCTGTTTGCGCTCATACAGTACACTGCCTTTACTATGAGAGTTTAATTGTCATGGATTCTGTGTCCGCTCATACACTGCCATTACTACGAGAGTTTTATTGTTGTGGATTCTGTGTGCGCTCATACACTGCCTTTACTATGAGAGTTTTATTGCAGTGGATCCTGTGTGCGCTCGTATTTACTGCCTTTACGATAAGAGTTTTATTGCTGTGGATCCTGTGTACATTCATACTTACTGCTTTTACCACAAGAGTTATACTGCTGTGGTGCTCTGTGATATGCTCATACACACTGCACATTACTGAGTTTTATTGATAAGCAGCTCTGTGATACACTGCACATTACTGTGAGTTTTATTGCTGTGCAGCTCTGTGATACGCTCATACACACCGCACATTACCGTGAGTGTTATTGCTGTGCAGCTCTGTGATACGCTCATACACACCGCACATTACTGTGAGTGTTATTGCTGTGGAGCTCTGTGATACGCTCATACACACCACACATTACCCTGAGTTTATACAATATACGGAGAGGAAGAGGCAGAGCTCTAAGATGAAAAGGTGGAGCCTAAAGAGGAAAGGTGTGGCTTAAACAGGAAGGGGTGTGTTAAATTTAAATTAGGGGGTGCACGAGTTTAGTCGGGCCTAGGGCAGCACAAAACCTAAATACATCACTGTACATAGCTTTGTATAGAGAGCTGCATAACTGAAAAATACCATCAACTGGTCACAATGATTACCGTAAACCTGAAAAAAACTACATGAAACTATATGGACAGGAAAAAAGGAGTTCTCACTTCCTCTTAGCCTTCTTAGATCCACGCTGTGAATGCGCTCTAGTGGAAGAAGCTGATGAGGCACTGGGCTGGCTGGATGCATGACGGGTATTGCGTCTGAGGCCTACTGGTGGCTGTTACTGGGGTGCTGGTGGCTGTTGCTGGGGTGCTGGTGGCAGTTGCTGGGGTGCTGGTGGCTGGACAGGTGACTGGACAGTGAGATGGTGGTCGTGTAGGCAACAGTGAGATGGGTGGACTTGAGTGTAGCTGCTCCACCAGAGCCTCCAGGATGTTCCCCAGACAGTTGAGGCCTGATGAGATGTCCCCCCTAATGAGGCGCATGTGAGTGGCCATCTCCCCGGCGCATGGCATGCATGTCCCTCTGCAGGGCATACATCCTCTCCCCCAGAATGACATTTGCCTGGTCCACAGCATGCTGTCTCTGCAGCAGTTCGGCCACGTTGCCCAGTAACTGCCAGAGACCCTCGTCAGGTACAGTCACTGCGGCTGAAGGCTGTGGTCCAGGCTGTCGCAGAGTCTGCTGCTTTCGCCGAGCCTGCTGCTGGTGTTGAGGCTGGTGCTGGGGTTGAACCGCAGCATGCGGGACACGGTGGCTTCGGGGCCGTGTTCCGTGCTGATGCAGGGGTGATGGGGGTCTGGTGAGGGGGCTTCTGATGTAGGCCCTACTTCTGGTTGTACCTGTGATGCTGATAGAGGTGACATTTCCAGGATCCCGAATATGTCCTCCTCCTCCAGGAAGTCAGACATAGAATGTTCACTGGGGTACCGATGGTGAATGGGGGGGCAGTTGATGAGGTTCATGGGGGTGACTGGGAATCAGGTGTTGTATCTGTGAAGAGATGACAAGAGGACATGAGTGCAATGCTCAATACACTGTTGGATGTATGCCCAATCAATAGCAAAACATTAAAGTGTCAGACACAGGTGCCAGCATGATTTCAGATGCAAATAAATGTGAATCCGTGTCTACTTGCAGCCCTTTCCTTTTACACATGTCAAGGAGAAGTATATGAGATCTGTAGATTCACACCTGCATGTATTGTCACTATAACGGCCATGTTGCACTGGGACACATATTATAGAAACATGCCGATGTGAAGTGCATCGTACATGACACCCTGCAGTGTGTCACACCAATGCATTGCATTTTAGTATACAAGGGTGTGCTCACGTGATGCAGCGTAATGTAACTAGTGATGTATTATAAGGGCAGGTCCCCGCTATTTGCATTCTGATTTTGTACCGGCTGTGTTTGGGTTATACATGTTGCAGGGCAGCACTGTACGTGACTTGCGCATCTGCATGAATGAATAAATGTTGTGCCTGTGGAAATTGGCACATGTTCCCCCTCAGAATGCCCCCCCTGCGAATTAAAGCCATAAATCTGTGCTGTATACAATATTGATTGTGCACTGTGCTATTCTTGTTGAAATCCACATGCAATTACGTTCAACACACATGAGAATGAATTCAAAACACCCCATTATGAATTACAATTCCTTTTCTCTTTTTTTTCACAATCTACATGCTGTTTGTAATCATTTCCACTGATGAGGAACCTTCAATACATTGTATGCACCACTAGTGTTGACCTGTCAGATGTGAAGTCATTGAGACGTCTCACTGACTTTGACACTGTGACCATCAAGGAGATGTCTGCTATTGGCACAGATATGGTGCACTGCCACGGACAGGACATGCCATCAACTCTAGCAAGGTTCAACAACAATGAGTGGGCTGTGCACAGCTAGCCATTAGACCAGGGGTCAGCACACTTGGCTCCTTGACGTTTTGGGAACTTCAATTCCCATGTGGCTCTGTCAGGCTAACGGGTGACTGAGCATCATGGGATATGTAGTTCCCAGTGGCGTAGCTAGAAGGGTCGCAGCGGTCCCGGGCCCTGGCATTCCACCACTGGAGGGGGGCCAGGCAGTGGTGGAACCACTGGTAACCCTTTAAGGACCAATGGTCTTTATAGTCAATGCATTTATGACTGAACAGTTCTGTCATTGGTCCTTAAGAGGTTAATTAGGCAGCAGAGGCCTTGTTATTTTTCCTCTGGCTATCCATCATGAGTCTGACACTTCCTGGTGTCTCATTGCAGGTCTGGTGGTCGCTTGCTTGTGATCGCTCAAGTGTGATGTGCCCCTATCTGTCTGTTGAAACAAAGTAGTTCTTCTGCACACTGTTTCCATAAAATAATCACAAAAAGGGTGCTCATCTGCAAGAAGGACTCACCAAGGTCCTATAAATGTGTACCTAAACCACAATAAATCAAGAGGGCACAACCATGAAATAATATATACCAAAAGTATAATAAAAAATATCTTTAACCCTTTCGCTGCTGAGGCTTTTCCCGCCCCTGTGCTGAGGTCATTTTTACCGGTTTTGCTCATCATGTTTAAACGTGTTTTGAAGGCTTATTTTAGTATATGACCCAGACATATTATATATCGTTCTTTCCGTCAGACTCGGTAGATTCATAATATGTCATTATTATATGTATACGTTATGTCATGTCTGTATATTATAACAAAAAATGCAATAAAATATGTATTTTCAATAATTTACAACGTGTAAAGTGTTTTTTTTCACATTTTAACATGCGAGCAATTGCGGTTATATTTTGTATGGGGTGCGCTTGTTAAAAAAATTAGAGATGGGGTCTCGTTACATTTTTTTTGGGGAAAATTACACTATTTTTAACAAACGCACCGCATACAAAAATCGTTAGTGCAGCATCATTGTTCACATTATAATTGAAATGGGAACAATATTGCTGCATTAACAAACCAAAAAAAAGAAAAAAAAAAGGGTTTATTTTTTTTTATAATTTTTTTAAAATTTTTTTAAAATTTTTTTTCATTATTTTTTTTGACAAACATTTTCACTTTCATGTTTGGTATCGTTGGAACGGCCATGCTCTGGCCGATCCAACCATACCAAACTTTAACCCCTAGCTGCCACGGATCGGGAGATAGGGAGTTCCAATGAACTCCCTATCTCCACCGTTGGTGGCAGTTAGGGGTTAAGTCCAGGATTGGCGTCATCGTGCGTAGCACGATGACGCCAGTCCTCAGGGGAAGTTCCCGGAGGCTTGGCCGACATCCAAGATGTCGGCCAGCTCCGGGAAAGGATCGCGAACCGGCGCTTTTCAGCGCCGATTCGCGATCCAGCTCCCCAGGGGTTAATGCCAGGCACCATTTGGAAGGGCAGGCTGTGCCCTTCCAAATGATGCCTGGGTTAACCCCCGCAGAGCCGCCGATCGGGAGGGAGAGAGGTCCGAAGGACCTCCCCCCTCCCTTTCAGGCGCCTCCTCCGCACATGCGGGGGGGGCGCCTGAATTAGGTGTCATCGCGCTGCCGCGATGACACCTAATACCAGCGGCTGCGGTTCCGGATGCGCGGCTGACATCGAGGATGTCATCGAGGATGTCAGCCCGCACCGGAGGGGCCAGCGATCGGCCGGAACCCGGCCGAACGCTGACCCCAATGGGAGGACGCGCTCAGCGCGTCCTCCGCATACCAGCGGTAATGCGGAGGACGCGCTCAGCGTGTCCTCCGCATTGAAGTGGTTAAATAAATACAAAAATATATAATGTCAGTCACAAGAGTAAAGTATCACAAATGTTACATATAGTTACAGTACACAATATGCAGCATAAAGTAAGGCAGCCCCACAGGCTCAGCAAAAATAAACACAAGAAAAACCAAATAGCTGAACCATATGAAATATGCAATATTAGGGAAAGCACAATGCAAAAAGCAGCCAAAACATGAAGTGGGTCAGTACAAGCCCCTGAAAGCCAAGACAAGGCACCCCAACGTTTCAGCGACCTATCGCCTAGGATCCCTAATATATGCATTAGCTATGGAATTTAAAGCAAAACGAATGCATGAAAATTTATGGAAATAATATAAGGTCCTATGAATAACAATTAAAAAGATCTGTTACAGAATAAAAAAAATCGGAATCAAAAATGTCTCTGAAAAAATCCAGAAAAATGCCTAAAAAATATATAAATAAAACTACTTTTTTGCTGCAAATGAAAAGAATAAACGGTTCAATAAAAATGTAATAAAAACAGGGATTTTTTTAACATTGAAACCTATGGGATTCGCCTATTTAAACCTGTCAAACGAAAGCACAAAAAATCCGGTCATTTTGCCAACTTTTCAGGGCTGTTCTGCGTTCTCTGAATAGATTAAACATTACTTCTCCATGGGGGATTTCACTGCCACCAAATTGCATTGGCGAATTGCCAGCTTTTTGAATAGCCAAATTGCCATGAAATTGCACCATACAATGAAATTCACCGTTCGGTGTCAATTCAGCAGTCTTTGAATAACCCCTAAAGAGTTTTCTCCAAAGTAAGAAATGGGGCGTGACAGAAATGGTAAACATTCCCTTTATCTGTGATTAAAGTAATAATGCAAAGGTAGCAAGGCCGGATTAACATGGGGCTGATGGAGTAGCAGCCCCAGGCCCATGCCCCAAAATAGGCCCAGAGAAAGGATAACTGACAGGGTTATTCAAAGAGATCCGAATGGCTGCCCAAAGGGAACCGAACACTGAAAATCAGCGTTCGGTTACCTTTCTTGGCCATTCGGCTATCCAGGGAACAGGCAATTCGCCAAATCCTGGCGAATTGCCTGCACGTACGGTGCCTGTTGGGTGCCTGTTCGAGGGCAGTGAAACCCCCAAAGAGAAGCAATACCTCAGCTATCCAGAGAGCAAAATCCAGCAGTGAAAAGTTGCCGAATTGCCCTGCCATTCGGTGGTTTCATGCAGCAAATTTATTCAGGCGAATCCCATAGGCTGCAATGTTAAAAATATTCCCATTTTAATTCAATATCTAATAAACCGTTGATTATATTATTCTGCAGTAAAAAGTCTCTTTATTTTTAGATATTTTGGGATATTTTAAGCATTTTTCGGGATTTTTGTGGCCAAAAATATTTTTGATATTTTTTTTTTAAACGTTTTTTATTTTTTCTGTAACAGCCCTTTTTATTAGCATTCCTTGGACCTCATATGTAAATTTCAGACATTTTCGCTCAGTAGTTTCTTTGCAAACAGCCTTTCACTTTTCAAACATTCACGTGAACTGTTTTTTTTTTTTTTTTTTAAATCCATTCGTCTGTGGTGTCGGGTTTTTCCGGCGGCTGCGCTGTGTGTGATCAGCTCCTGCTCAGGTTTTTCCGCCGTTTTTGGCGGGGTTAATCCAGATGTTTTTGCGGGTTTTGGTGTGTATTCTTCTGGGTTTTGCGGTGAGTTTTCAGCGGGTTTGAGGCGACTTTTCCCTGCGTTACGACGGCCCTGTGGTGCTTGCTGAATACACCGATACACAGGGTCACCGAAATGGGATCGCCAAATCGTGCCAAATTGAAGAGAACAAAAAGTCACCGAACGTGCGGTGACTTTTCGATTCTCTTTAGAATAACCCTGTGTGTCTCTATCGATTGACACCTAGAGTAACTGCCTGGTTAGATATACCCGTATCTGCACTATTAACCCTTTCGCTACTGAGCCATTTCACCCCTGTATGCTGAGCTCATTTTTACCGGTTTTGCTCATCATGTTTAAACGCGATTTGAAGTCACATTTTATTATACGACCCAGATGAATTATATATCGTTCTTTCCGGCAGACTCGGCACATTCATAATATATCATTATTTATTTATTTATTTATTTATTTGCAAAGGATTTTACCAGGAAGGATACATTGAGATTTCTCTCATTTTCAAGTATGTCCTGGGTTCAAGAACATTGAATTGTTACAGAAATACAAAGTAATAATAAAATGCAAGCTATTAAAAACAAAACACAAATATACAGATTAACATATCATGGGAAGGGCTAGAACCTTGGGCTAATTAGGTGATTTTCAAAGTGGAAGCAGCTGGAAAGTAAGCTACAAATTTCAGACCAGCACTGGATGGGAGGGTGGGGTGGGTGGGACAGCAGAGTCCAGAAGCAGGTGCTGTGGCAGAGGGAGATGTGAGCTTGTGAGCTTTTATTTTTATTTATTTTTTCTTTACATTTAACATGGTGATGTTTGGTATCATTGGAAAGGCCATGCTCATACCAAACTTTAACAACTAGCTTCCATGGATCAGGAGATAGGGGGTTCATTGGAACCCCTAACTCTCGAACTGACATCATCGCACTATGCACGAGGACGCCAGTCGGCAGGGGGAAATACCGGAAGCTTTGCCGACATCCAAGATGTTGGCCAGCTCCGGGAGGGGACCGCGATCCGGCGCATGTTGGCACCGAATCGCGATCCAGCCCCCAAGGGGTTAAAGGCAGCCACCGCTGTGCCCTTTCAAGCGGTGCCTGCCTTTTGTGCATGCCCCTTACGGATGGGGAGGGAGAGAGGTCAGAAGGACCTCCCCCTCCCCTTCAGGCACCTTCCCCGCATTGACAGGGGGTGCCTGGAATAGACATCATCACGACCAGCGCAATGACGTCTATTCGTGCAGCTGGGGTCTCGGAGGTTGGGCTGACATCCAAGATGTCAGCCCGCACCAGGGGGCTGCAGCGATCAGCCGGAATCCCAGCCGATCGCGGCTGCAAAGGGAGGACGCATTCAGCGGGTCCTTCGCAGCCAAGTGCCAATGAGGCTGGACGCGCTGAGTGCATCCTCTGCATCGAAGTGGTTAACCTAAAGCATGGTTTTATTTCAGTAAATTCCAAAATAAGCCCACCATAATCTTCAGATTCAGGCCCATAGAGATCTTAATCAGCCCTGAAAGATAGTAAGAAATTTAATACAGAAGTACTGGCATATATTAAGGAGTGACAGGGATTGAAAAGACATTATCAAGAAGGAACCAAAGGTCATTTACCGAGGTGTAAAGAATTTGAGAATCACCTCGTTAGACGTCACCATGGACCAGCAAAAAAGAAACGGAGAATATGTTTAGTTTGAAGCCAGGTTTTTATAACTGTCCAGTGTCTGGAATAACAAAAAGCAAATCATAATACCTCTTTTAGGCAAAGTTCATAAATAATAAAGCTAAATTGTGCCTGAAAATAAGGCATGTTTTAACATGTGCTTCAAAAAAAATGTGATTCGTGCCCTGATATGTCCATGTAACAAAATATTATACGGGGAACAGTAGACGCATTGGGCATTAAATGGAAGAAATGCATGCCAAAAGACCTGGCACTCAGTGCCTTGGCACTTTAAAAACAAGTGATAACTGCTCCCCATAGTATTGTGATTTTTGGCAAGTTTAATTTCTGCACCCAAATGAGCGATGAGCTTAAGGAAGAATAAATAGCTTACATGAGTGTTACTTTGTGAAAGGCATTTGCTATACTATTGGATAAGAGTCCAGAAGAGATAGGTGTCCCAGTGGTGGAACGCAAAGGAACTACCCCGTGAGAATACACATGTGCGACGATTCCAAAGAAAGTTTTTCATAGCACTCTGGATTTATCTGTTTCTTCCTTTTTCTAAAGGATCCATAGGGAAGCTTTGGCAGGAAGCAAAAATTGTTTACAGGCTTTTATGGAGTATAAAGAAGGGACAAGAAAGAGAGCGTTTGCTAGCTGAGGTAGCTATTTATTGCAAAACGCATTTCAGAAACTTTTAATATCCCATATTTTATTTTAATCTTTTTTACTATATATAATTATCAATAATTACATAAATTTATTTAAATTAAGATGTTCCAGAGTACCTGGTTCCAGAATTGCTGAGAATTGGTTTTTGGGATGACTCCCAGCAAAACCCAGCACATATGATAGAGCTGATCATAGTATCAACATTTGTAAGTAGGCATTTTTATTACTTCCTATTTCCAGTACTTGATACAGAATTACACTAAGGGGTTTACGCCTGACCTATTTGTATTTTATTGCAAGTGCTCATATTCAGAAGAGAAGAGATCAGGACATGGAAATTCCCCTCAGGTGTTCAAGGGTTTATTCTAGACATAAAATATACTTGACCAATACCACGAGAGTTGCAGCAGCACTAGTCTGTGTAACCGAGCATTTGTCTGTATTAAATTATGATACCGCTATTTGGAACTGGTTAAAGTAGGACCTTATGTTGTTGTCTCTTTCTTGAGAGATACAAGGAAAGAGGAATTCCCTGTATTTTTGGAGGGTTCTGTGTGAAAACCCTAGAGCCACTTTTTGTCTCAAATGAAATTGAGTGAATCCATAAAGATAACTTATTCAAATGGACTACATATTCAGATACATTGCACTATGAATGATTTGTTTTGGTTTTTATGTTATTACGACAAATTAAATTTTGTTAAAACGACCTCAGCAAAATCATAAGAGATATTTGCAAAGTATGTACACCGATCACCCAACACATTAAAACCACCGACATGTGAAGTGAATAACATAGATTATATTGTTACACCTGTCAAGCAGTGGGATATAATAGGCAGCAAGTGGCAGCCAGTTCTTAACCCCTTCACTACCGATATCGAGATATCTCGGGCTTCAAAGGCATCATCTGTTGCCCCGATATCGAGATATCTCGATATGCTAATCTGAGGCCCAAATGCAAATGAAATTAGTTTGCTGCAAACAAATTTCATTAGCTTTGGGTTGCAGAAGGTGCCCCCAAAGTATTAGAATACAAAAAATGTGACAACCCTCCACAAGCCCGGTTAATCACCAGATGTATGTATCTTATTGCTCAAAGAACGTCTCCTCCTCTTGGCGTTCGAAATAGACAGTAAATATAAAAACAGCTTGAGCAAATCTAGACACACAAAAAGATTAACACAACATAGCGTTATACTGCAAAACAAGGCAATATTCAATTAAGGCCCCCCGAGTGAATCGCACTCATAAGATATTTATAGTATTTAGGCACATCAATAATCTGTAGTTACCCCACTTTGACCATTCATGGAAAACTCTGGATACGCCAGGTAATTAGACATGGATCTCCAGAGCAGCTTTCCTGATGATTCGAGGCTTCAGCTTTCAATCGTATTAACAGCCACTCGGTACTTGGTCAGTGAAGGAATATAGGCACTGCCATGTGTTTACCGAAAATTTATTGGCAATATAAAAAAGAATTACAATACAAAGATAGATTCAACGCGTTTCGTGGTATATATATAACCACTTCTTCAGGAATCTACAAGTCCACTGTTCAACACCAGTTTTATAACCCCCTTTCCCCAAAAATTGGTTTCCTTAATTAATTGATTAATAGTCCGCTGGTGAAAAACACAGATCTTTCAAAATATCCAATCAGCTCCCGCTCATCCACGCATGTGCTCCGATCGCCATCTTTGAAAATCCTCTTTACCAGGCGATTCTCCATCTCATTACTGGCGTTTTTTGAAATTCTTCTCCAAAATCTGAGCCTTAGCCTCAGGAATACAGTTAAATGTAAAATATAGCAGAAATGAGTAAAACACTCTTCAAATTTCTATAAAATATGTTAAATATAGAAATGTAATATACATAATAAGATAAAAATAAAACATATAGTAAAACAAACGCATATACCTTTACTAGCGTTTTAAACTTCTCCCAAAAATCGGAGCTTTGATCTAAGAAAGCACTAGCATAAATTTATATAAAAATATATCTAGATGAATATGAATAACGAGATAAATGATTAAATTATTAATATGTAGAAATACACAAAATGAACAAAATAAACAATGATTAGAGAAAAGATTAAAAAATATATTAAATTAAAAATATATTCAAAAATACATATTAATAAGAGAAAGAGCATATAAACCTATTCATACAAGTTAAAAACAATTAACTATATCGATTTCCAAGTTTAACCCTCCAAAATGGCAGGTCTTCATTTTGTGGATCCACCTACTTTCTCTTTTAGCTAAAACTTTAATAAAATCCCCCCCTCTCCAATCCGGGGATACCAGCTCAATACCCATCCATATTAAATTCTCCTCTTTATACATAGAACATTTACTACAATGATTGGATACGCTATGGTCCACCTTTTTCTTAATATTATTTAGATGTTCCAAAATACGGATTTTTAGTTCTCTTTTGGTTCTACCTACGTATTGAGCTCCACATGCACAAATGAGGAGATAAATCACTCCCTTACTTTTACAATTTATAAAATCTTTAATACAGAAAATTTCTCCAGTTTTGCTACAAGTGAAAGAGGTCGTTTTTTTATTTTTTAAAAACTTGCAAGCTTTACAATTCCCACATTTGTGAAAACCTGGTGGACGTTTTAAAAAAGAATCTACTGGTTTATCCTTCTTATATTTAGGTAAAAGAGTGGGTGCTAGTAAATTTTTCAAATTGGCAGCTTTTTTAAAATCACCATCGGGGATTTAGGGATAATATCTCTCAGAACTTCATCTGACTTTAAAACATGCCAATAGTTTTTTAAAAACTTTTCTAATTGCATTTGCATGCGGGTTGAATCTAGTGCAAAAAGCAAAAGAAAATTTATCTGGTTCATTTCTGTCTGGTTTAACTTTTTCTTTAATTAATTATTTTCTGTCTTTCTCCAATATTTCTTCAAAATCTTGTTTAATTCTACTTTTATCATATCCTTTATTAATATATTTACTAGTAACCATCTTAGCTTGTTCTTTAAATATTTGAGAGTTAGTACAATTTCTTTTTAATCGCGTTAATTGTCCCTTAGGTATATTGGTCAACCACCCTCTAGCATGTGAACTCGAATAATCAATAGCAGAATTAATATCAGTCTGTTTAAAAAATGTTTTAGTCTCTAAAATGTTGTCTTTAATATAAATCGTTAAATCTAAAAAATCAATAGTTTGGTTTCTTATATTCGAGGTAAATTTTAAATTAAAAGAATTCTCATTTAATGAGAGGGGGAGGGAATTTTTAATATATCTGGCATACCCTTAACTAAGGAAGAACTTAGATAAAGGGTCTTGATAAAGGGTTAAAATTTGCACCAACTAGAAGATCGGATAATTTTTCCTTATTCTTAGATGCCCAGAGATTTCTAAGAAAATTAACTCTGAAAAGATATTTTCAGAAACAAACATTAAATAGGAACGAGAGCCATACCAGTACTGCTGTTATTATTAAAAGTTCTGAAGAACAGACAAATGATAAATATGTCCACACTAATTTGAAACCTAAGTCACATTTTTTTCCAGCATGGGATAGGGGGCATAATATACAGTCAGGTCCAGCAATATTGGGACATTGACACAATTCTAACATCTTTGGCTCTATACACCACCACAATGGAGTTGGAATGAAACAAACACAATGTGCTTTAACTGCAGACTGTCAGCTTTAATTTGAGGGTATGTATATCCAACTCAGGTGAACAGTGTAGGACTTACAGCAGTTTGCAGAAGTGCCTCCCACTTGTTAAGGGACCAAAAGTAATAGGACAATTGGCTTCTCAGCTGTTCCATGGCCAGTTGTGTGATATTCACTCATTACCCCAATTACAATGTGCAGATAAAAGGTCCAGAGTTCATTTCAAGTGTGCTATTTGCATTTGGAATCTGTTGCTGTTAACTCTCAAGATGAGATCCAAAGAGTTGTCACTATCAGTGAAGCAAGCCATCATTAGGCTGAAGAAACAAAACCAACCCATCAGAGAGATAGCAAAAACATTAGGCGTGGCCAAAACAACTGTTTGGAACATTCTCAAAAAGAAGGAACACACCGTGAGCTCAGCAACACCAAAAGACCTGGGAGACCACAGAAAACAACTGTGGTGGATGACCGAAGAATTCCTTCCCTGGTGAAGAAAACACCCTTCACAACAGTTGGCCAGATCAAGAACACTCTCCAGGAGGTAGGTGTATGTGTGTCAACATCAACAATCAAGATAAGACTTCACCAGAGTGAATACAGAGGGTTCACCACAAGATGTGAACCATTGGTGAGCCTCAAAAACAGGAAGGTCAGATTAGAGTTTGCCAAACAACACCTAACAAAGCCTTCACAGTTCTGGAACAAGATCCTATGGACAGATGAGACCAAGATCAACTTGTACCAGAGTAATGGGAAGAGAAGAGTATGGAGAAGGAAAGGAACTGCTCATGATCCAAGCATACCACCTCATCAGTGAAGCATGGTGGTGGTAGTGTCATGGCGTGGGCATGTATGGCTGCCAATGGAACTGGTTCTCTTGTATTTATTGATGATGTGACTGCTGACAAAAGCAGCAGGATGAATTCTGAAGTGTTTCGGGCAATATTATCTGCTCACATTCAGCCAAATGCTGCAGAACTCATTGGACGGCGCTTCACAGTGCAGATGGACAATGACCCAAAGCATACTGCAAAAGCAACCAAAGAGTTTTTGAAGGGACAGAAGTGGAATGTTATGCAATGGCCAAGTCAATCACCTGACCTGAATCCCATTGAGCATGCCTTTCACTTGCTGAAGACAAAACTGAAGGGAAAATGCCCCAAGAACAAGTAGGAACTGAAGACAGTTGCAGTAGAGGCCTGGCAGAGCATCACCAGGAATGAAACCCAGCATCTGGTGATGTCTATGCGTTCCAGACTTCAGGTTGTGATTGACTGCAAAGGATTTGCAACCAAGTATTAAGAAGGGAAGGTTTGATTTATGATTATTATTCTGTCCCATTACTTTTGGTCCCTTAACAAGTGGGAGGCACATCTGCAAACTGCCGTAAGTCCTACACCGTTCACCTGAGTTGGATGTACATACCCTCAAATTAAAGCTGACAGTCTGCAGTTAAAGCACATTGTGTTTGTTTCATTCCAACTCCATTGTGGTGGTGTATAGAGCCAAAGATTTTAGAATTGTGTCGATGTCCCAATATTTCTGGACCTGACTGTAGATGTCTTTACTCAATTAATACTTAATGACCTAGAAAAGGATATGGATATGCCCCAGGAGCTCTCATGGATAATGGCCCAACTGCTCTCATGGATATGCCCCAGCTGCTCTCAAGGATAATGCCCCAGCTGCTCTCAAGGATAATGCCCCAGCTCCTCTCATGGATAATGCCCTAGCTCCTCTCATGGATAATGCCCCAGCTGCTCTCACGGATATACTGCCCCAGCAGCTCTCATGGATACTGCCCCCAGCTCACCTCCTGCCGCCACCGCGTGTTCGGCTCCCTCTGAGCGTCCGGCGGCATGGAGCTTGGGTGCTCGCCTGGGGGAGCCACGTGACCAGCCGCGATCTCGCGAGAACTCAGCTGGTGACGTGGTTCCCCCAGGCGAACGCCAAAGCTCCATAGCTTCGGACGCTCGCAGGGAGCCGAACACTGAAACGTGCAGTATTCGCTCCATAAGACGCACACACTTTCCCCCCCACTTTTTTTGGGGGGAAAAGTGCGTCTTAAGGAGTGAAAAATACGGTATACGGTACAACCCATGAGTTATCAATTATGTTCCCATTTTCTTCTATGTAAACACCATTTTGTGGTCTCTTGTATTGCGGATAACCGTCAATGTTAATCAAAGTACTGTCCTGGAATGGTTTATGGTATTTTTTTGAGCATACACCATCAACCATACATGGAGAAGTGATATTATGATCCCCACAGGGCCCATGAATTATGTGTTTGCTTACAATTGCATGTAACCTGGGATGTTCTTGAATGTCAGGTATTTGTGCGGAAATAAAGCTATGAATTGTGGCAGCATCTTTAGGTTTATCTTCTGCAGATAAAATTAGCAAAATATGTGCATGAGGTAAGCCACGTTTTTGAAATTCGATAACATGAACTTTGGCAACTGGTTTCCCCAATACGTGTTTCTTTGTGATGTGATAAAGTAGTTGTTTTAGTTTCAAATGGAAAACTTTGGCTGCTAAATCAGGTGTGTATTCAACAGCTTGACCTTCTTAAAGATTACTGACAATTTCAGGCCATTTGGGGTTACATGTCATGGTTATGAAGTCAGGCTTCCCATATTTTCTGACAATAGCCATGGCATCTTGGTAGTTCTGTAGCATGTTCCTGGGACTACCTTGGATTGAAGATGGTAGTATGACTGGATTCCCTGGGAGCAAACCTTTTTCGGTGGCAGAAGTTTGTAAATGGTCCATGAGACCTGTGTAGTTTTCAACCCGCAATTTTCTCTGACATAGTTTAGTCGGTTAGCTTCTGTCTTAAAGTATGCATCTACAATGTACTGCTGAGTTAATTTGCCAGCACTCAGAAATGGGTTAAATTCATGTTGGATAGAAAGCATGTATTGATAGAATTGCATTTGAGAGACCCTTTCTCGTGGCTTTGTTGAGGATTGTCTGCATATGTTTTTTAAAGCAGTAGGGTTGTAGTTTAGTTTAATTGTGGGTGACCAAATTTGGTCCCCAAAAGGAAATAAAAGGGGATAAAGCATTGGCTCCAAATTGGGATCTAATATGCTTATTCTTTCATGGTTTTTTTTGTTGTTAGCAGTTCGGCAATGAATGATGAGATCTCGCTCAAGAGGAGGCTCCCCATCAGCATTTGTAAAAATGATAGCTACCTCATTGCAGCGAGGTGCATTGTATCGTCTTTGATTGTCTTTACGATCTTGTACTATAGCCATGGTGACAGTTGCAGGGGCAATGCCATTTTGTAAAGCATCTTGTAAGCATTCCTGGTCTACTTCAGACAACATCTTACATGCTTCGGTAAAGGGATTGTTTTGAGCCATGAAAGAACTCAACAGTGACATTAGTTCTGTGTTGCACTTTTAATTTTCCTGACGCTGAAGGTGCTGTTGTGCAGCGTCATCGGGATCAAGTATATACAGTTGTGCAAATTGTCTTTTATCATCATTTGAAGGATGAAGTGATCCAGTTCTGTGGTAAATTTGGCCATTAATTCTAAAGCAGTAAGGGCGATAACCGGGAGGAGGTGAAATGTTGGCCCCATCGAAGCAAATGCTAAAGAACTATTGATGGCCCTAATATTTTGTAAAAAGTTTTTTGAATGTTGATGAATTCCTGTCATTAGATTTTTGATGAACGGAGCAACTGCAACTGGCTCTATTTTGACTTTTCCTTTGCTGCAGCATTTCCCTAAAAGGTTTTGTGAGGTCTGTTCTTCTGGAAAATGTAGTGCATATGTAGTGTAGTTGGTACATATGACATTTAGTTATCCACAATGATGTTGATGTAAGGAATCATCATATAGTTGTAGCCATGTGTTTTGTTTTGTGGGTAAAAGTTGTTTATCTGTACAAAGCCTTTGTTCATTGTTTTGATTTTTTTGTTGTGCTGCTAATTTTTTTGTGCACACATTTTCTGTGAGCAAGGGCATTTCTTTGCTTTTCTTGTGTAATCTGAATTGGGGTCATATTAGCACGTTCATGTCTTTTTTGAATTTTCTTTTTTTCTCGAAATTGTGGCCTTTCCTCAGCAGTCATATTTTCTCGTTTCTTTTGATCTTTATCATTTCTTGTAATTTTTGCGTCTTGTGGGTTTTTGAAATGGCACTTTCTTTTAAGGGGCATTTTTGTTAACTAATGGTAATGTTTTTATTGTTTTGTCAGCAGGCTCCAGTTGTCCTGTTAGGCTTAGGCTCTTTGTCAGTGAGGGTGTAGTGGCGCGGGGCTATTGGTAGAGGGAGGGTGAGACATTGTTGTTTTTGGGTTTGTTTAAGCCTGTTTGCCACTTACTGCGGGGCTGTCAACTGACCCAGTTGGTTTGAAGGATGGAGATGCACATTTATTTGTGGGCGTGTCTGTATTATTGCCACTTGGTGGTGACCTTAGCCAGTCGTTTTTGCCACTTGCAGTGGGGCTGTGACCTCATTGAAATGGGAGAGGGATGGAGAGTCACTGTTTTGTTTGTATTTGTAGCAAAAGAAGTGGGATCTTCAAGTGAGGAACATAGAAATTTATTCGGGTACAGCAAACCTCATAGACAAAGCATGTGACGTTTCGACCCGAAGGTCTAAGGCTAGGGTCAGACGAAAGCAGTTTTAACGTGCGTTTAGACGCACGAAATCACGGCCGTGCTAGCAGCAAATGACGTCCAATGCCGGGGAACACACGAAGTACGGCCGCACGAAAGTTCGGCCGCGCAACGCAAGTGGCAAACGAACGCATTTTTTCTAGAACGTCAAACCTCTAGTACGGACGTACAGAGTGCGCTGCGTCCGCATAGCGGCGTGTGTGCGTGATTGGGAGACGTCAGACGCTGCTAATGTCCGGCCAACATAACGTCCAGACACAAAAAGTGTTTTATTGATGTTCCGTACAAAATCACGGACGAAAAGGCGCATCGTATGACCGCTATCGCGTACTCCGTGAAAAAATGCGTCCATTCGTTCGAACGCAGTTTTTCACAGACAACGCGAAAATGTGTTCGTCTGACCCTAGCCTTAATCATACATGTACACACTTATCAAAACCCCTTTACTTGTACAATCTAACAATTATTCAATTAAGCATTTTTAGAAATTCAAACCAATGAATCACATTTAAAGTATGTAATTTACCCCAAGATGTGAGGGGAACAGAAAGGCCTTATATAAATACAGATTAGACAAAAAAATAAGAAATAAAATAATTAAAAAAGAGAAGGGATAAGAATAGAAAAAAGGGGTTAAAGGAAAAAAGGGGTTAAAAGAAAAATGGAGGAGTATCCAAAGAGAGCATAAAAATAAGAGGCCAATATATGCAGATATATGCATCTTTTCTTTTGATACTCTAGATATCACATCATATGTATGTTTTCTAACATATATATTAATGCCACTACCTCATTAATCGATGGATAGACATGTAGACAAATCTTATCATTAGTAATATTTAATTCGGGTTTATTTAATTGTATTTAATATTTAATATAGTCTACCATGGTGAAGCTTATCTCCAGACGACCATCACGTGGAGCCCCCATAATGTGGGGGACACATGTTGCCATCCTAGGGAAATAAAAAAGGAAAGGGAGGAGAGAGAATTACAAATTAGAATAGAATTCAAAAGCATACATTTAGATCAAATTCTCTGTTCAGACCCTTTGGCCACAGAGTATCAAGTTTATGTATCCACTTTTTTCTTTACATTTTAACAAGCGAGTCCTATCACCACCACGTCTAAGCGGTGGGACTTGATCAATGACTTGAAAGCGTAATTGTGCTACGCTGTGGGAGCAAAGATGGAAATGCTCTGCAACAGGTAGCTCCAGCCGCATAGTGCGAATCGTAGATTTATGTTTGCTGATTCTATCTTTCACCCTCATAGTGGTTTCACCTACGTATAAAAGACCGCAGGGACATTTTAAAATGTAAATCACAAATGAGGAGTCGCAGGGAAAGAAACCCTGAATAGGGATTTTTTCACCTGTCTGTGAATGTAATAAGGAATCACCCCTGATCACAGCATTGCACGATGCACAATGTAAACAAGGGAAAGTCCCATGTTTCTTAGGTGCTAGGGTAACCTATTGGTGCTTTTTTAGAGATCCCACATCAGCTTTGACAAGGGAATCTCTCAAGTTTCTATTCCTCTTGTGAGCAAACATAGGTGCAAACTGAAAGAATGGAATCCCACCATATGCTTTTTGGAGAATCTGCCAGTGTCTACGTACAATCCAATTGATGGACCTACTGGCCTGTTTAAATTTGGATATAAATGGAATGCGAGACTCTTTATGTTTTTTACCCTTTGGTTGGGAGATGATAGTGGTACGATGTAGAGTTTTGGCCCGCATACATTCTTCATGTAGGAGGGTTCTGGGATAACCTCTATCGATAAATTTATTTGTCATTTGTTGAAGTCTATCCTCGTGGGTATCTGGATTTGAGACATTTCTTATTACTCTGGTATATTGACTACGGGGCAGTGAATTGAATGTACTCTCTGGATGAAAGCTACCATAGTGAAGAAGGCTGTTTCTATCTGTTGACTTCACAAATACGTCACTGATCAGATGTTCTCCCTCAACTCTCAGGGTGAGGTCTAAAAAATTGATCTCGACTGGATTAGAGATCATAGTGAATTTTATGTGAGAATTAACTGCATTCATCTCTGTCAAAAACGTTGTCAAGTCAGTTTCACTCCCAGTCCAAATACCAAAAACATCGTCGATGTACCTCCACCATGTATGTACAAAATTTATAAAAAATTGATGTGGATAAATAAATTGATTTTCAAATGCATCCATGTATAAGTTGGCGTAAACTGGAGCCATATTAGATCCCATTGTCATACCTCTACATTGTTTGTATACCGTATCGCCGAACAAAAATAAATTATTATAGAGCACTAGCTAGGCTAACTTCATCAGAAACAAAATTTGTTCTTCTGGAAATGAATGTTTTAGTAATGTTTCATGAATATCTGTCATGCCTTCTAATAGAGGTATACAAACTGGTTACATCACACATAAATAAAATAATGGGACCTATAAATGAGAGTTCCGCTATACGTCTCAGCACGTCCTTACTGTCCCACAGAAAGGACTGAGTCTTAATGACCAAAGGCTGGAGAACCCTATCCAGGAAAACCGATATAGGCTGAAGCACAGAATCCGTGCTTGCCACAATCGGTCTCCCTGGTGGGTTCTCCAAACTTTTGTGTATCTTAGGCAATACGTAGAACACAGGCAGGATCGCATGCTCTTTTTTAAGGTATTTATATAGATCCTCGTCTATGATGTTCTGTGTTAGAGCCTCTGAAATAACTATATCAATCAATTTCTGCAGCTGTGTGACCTCTCCCAAATGGCTCACGCTGTATGTGTCAGTGTCATTGAGCTGCCTATTGACCTCCTTAACATAATCCACATAGTTCATGATAACCAACGCTCCCCCCTTATCTGCTGGTTTAATAATAAGGCTCTTGTTCTATCTTAGATCCCTTAACGCCTGTCGTTCAAGTTTAGAAAAATTAGGACGTTTGCCATCTGTGAATATCCTGCCTAACGAACTGAATAAACGTTTCTATGGGAGGGGTCGTAGGTGGAGAGAAATCACTTTTAGTCAAAAGTTTTAGTTCTTTGGCTTGGAACAAGATGTTAGAGGTATTAGAAATATTAGAAATATTTGTGTCGGTAGATTCTGCTCTCCCATGAAAAAATACTTTTAATTTCACATTACGAAAAAATCTCTCTAAATCCACACGTAGGGCAAAGAGGTCAATGGGAGCAGAAGGACAAAATGAGAGACCCTTAGACAGTACCTTATATTCAATGTCCGTAAGTAAGTGATCTGATATATTTATCACTAACGGCGCTGGCTGTACATCCTTGGATGGCAAGTCTTTTTTAATCTTCCCGGGTTCTGCCTTCTTTCCACGCTTGTGATGTTTCCTCTTCCTCCTCCTCCGTCCTGTTTCTGTTGATCTCTGATTAAAAAAGAAGCAGAATTGGTAGGAACAGATTGTGAATATAATTGGTCAGCGGATGTTTCTAACGCTGTCTCAGTTTGTATGTGTGTCACGGTTGTGTCATTTGCCGTGGGGCTGTCAGCCAGTGGTGAGAGGGTGGGAGAGGCACAGTTGTATTTGTCCTTGTGTCACCGGTTTTGGCACTTGCCACGGGGCTGTCACCTCAGGCAGTTGGGGGAGGCACTGTTTTATTTGTGGTTTTGGCACTTGCCACGGGGCTGTCACCTGAGCCAGTAGGGAGAGGCACTGTTTTATTTGTGCTTGTGTCACTGGTTTTGCCACGGGGCTGTCACCTCAGCCAGTTTGGAAAGGGAGAGGCACTGTTTGATTTGTCTTTGTGTCACCGGTTTAGCCACTTGCCAGAGGGCTATCACCTTAGACAGTTGGTAGAGAGAGAGGCACTTGGTTTTTTGTGTTTGCGTTTTTTGCCACTTGCCGCCGGGCTTGTCACCAGAGACAGTTGGTAGAGAGCAGCACTTGTTTTTTTGTGTTTTTGCCACTTGCCGCTGGGCTTTTTGCGCTTGTGTTTGCCACTTGTCCCTGGGCTGTGACCTGAGCCAGT
The DNA here is from genome assembly GCA_009667805.1 of Leptobrachium leishanense. NCBI lineage: Eukaryota > Metazoa > Chordata > Amphibia > Anura > Megophryidae > Leptobrachium > Leptobrachium leishanense. The sequence continues at coordinate 74,182,646 of CM019073.1, read as the reverse complement.
TAGGAGAGATAAGCACTTGTTTTTTGCGTCGTTATTTGCGTTTTTGCCACTCGCCACGGGGCTGTCTCCTCAGTTTGAAGAGAGGCAGTTTTTTTTTTTGCTCATGTCTGCTTTTTTGCCACTGGCTGTCACCTGAGTCAGTGGGGAAATGGAGGTAGAGGTCCTTTTTTTTTTTGCGTTTAGAGGGAGACGCACTGCTATTTTGGGCTTGTGTTTGCCTTTCTACATTTTTTGGTGCTCACTTCAGGCTGCTGTTGTTCGTTGAGGGAGAGTTGCTTACTGCTCATGTGTCTAGGCAATTATGGCGGGTGGGGGTTGTGTGATGCACCTTAAATAGTTTTGTTTAAAAAAATTGTGGATCGCACTCGCATTCTGGCAGGTTTATTTTAAATTGTGGCTGGCTCGCACATGCATCCGCATAGCCCTGTGAGAGCAATGTCCCTCCTTTATGCGAATGCAGCTGACCGTTGGGGCTGCACGCGCATCAGGCTCTCCTGGAGCTGCTCGTGCATCCGTCTCTGCTGCAGCGACGGACGCCAAACGCTTTTATATATAGTGATAGGTTTCTAGACAATGGTTTATAATGGCCCCGTATATCAATATATATATATATATACAGTGGCAAGAAAAAGTATGTGAACCCTTTGGGATTACGTGGCGTTTTGCATGAATTGGTCATAAAATGTGCTCTGATCTTCATCCAAGTCACAACAATTTGAAAAACACAGTCTGCTTAAAATAATACAACACAAACATTCTATGTTTTCATGTTTTTATTGAACAGAACATGTAAACATTCACAGTGCAGGGTGGAAAAAGTATGTGAACCTTTGGACTTAATAACTGGTTGACCCTCCTTTGGCAGCAATAACCTCAACCAAACGTTTCCTGTAGTTGCAGATCAGACTTGTACAACGATCTGGAGTAATTTTGGACCACTCCTCTTCACAAAACTGTTTCAGTGTAGCAATATTCTTGGGATGTCTGGTGTGAATCACTCTTTTAAGGTCATGCCACAGCATTTCAATCGGGTTGAGGTCAGGACTCTGACTGGGCCACTCCAGAAGGCGTATTTTGTTTTGCTGAAGCCATTCTTTTGTTGAATTACTTGTATGCTTTGGGTCATTGTCCTGTTGCATCACCCATCCTCTGTGGAGCTTCAGTTGGCGGACAGATCGTCTTACGTTTGCCTGCAAAATGTCTTGATAAACTCTGGAATTCATTTTTCCATCAATGACAACAATCTGTCCAGGCCCTGAGGCAGCAAAGCAGCCCCAAACCATGATGCTCCCTCCGCCATGTTTTACATTGGAGATGAGGTTTTGATGTTGGTGTGCTGTGCCTTTTTTTCTCCACACATAGTGTTGTGTGTTTTTTCCAAACAACTCAATTTTGGTTTCATCTGTCCACAGAATATTTTGCCAGTAGTGCTGTGGAACATCCAGGTGCTCTTTTGCAAACTTCAAGCGTACTGCAATATTTTTTTTGGACAGCAATGGCTTCCTTTGTGGCGTCCTCCCATGTACTCCATTCTTGTTTAATGGTTTCCTTATTGTAGATGTGTCAACAAAAATGTTAGCATGTGCCAGAGATTTCTGTAAGTCTTTAGCTGACACTCTAGGATTCTTAACAAAGAAAAGAAAGTTCACCTATCTCCTAAGAGATGGTGAACAGTTTAGAAAGCGTTCTAACCAGATGGGATTAAACCCTCATTAGAATATGAACATAAAAGCTCCAAGGTGGAAAAAAACATTCTCAGAACTGGAAATAGGTTAGAATTTGAAAGTATTTAATTTTTATTATACGGATATTCCGAAAAACACAAATAATACAATAATTACAACAACAATATATTAGAAACATAAAATTGCACATAGATTGTTGAATAATAGGTGATGAGTTGGAAACTGTAAAAAAGCTGTTGACTGTTGAGAATTATCAATGAATCACTACTAACATAACATTCACGTGGCTAGCGGCGAGAAAAATGTCTGTAGAAGAGCCAGTTACTGTAAAGTAACCCTAGCACAATCAGGTCAGTATAGGTCTTATATTGCAGACATTAAATGACGCTTGAGTATCAGAATGCAAAAGAAACATTCTATGAGTCCCAGAAGACACTATGGTAAAGTATCTGCAAATGCAGAAAATGAATTAAATAGAAGTCATACAATGTAAATCTTGACTAGTGTACTGGACTGCTGTCCCAGAAGAATCAGTTGGATAAATTCTAATATAAAGAGCAGATAAATCAATGTACACTTGTATTGAAATGATTCTAATGAAGTGCAACAGTCAGCTGTTGCTAATAGACTCAGACTAAACCCAAATAAAGCTAAGGCAATTAATATTCATACACAGAGTACTTTTATATTGAAGCCTCAAAAAAAGGGAAGAGAATGAAGTATATAGAACCATGTGATTGGATAGAGCAACCATAATAGTAATGGATAATGCATCAAAAAAAGGATAATTAATTATATTGATTAGTTTTCAATCAGGCTAACACAACAAGTAATTTACTGTGGTAAAGACTCCACAGTTAAAGGAGAGGATACACATATATATATATTTATATATATACACTACTACAGGTGTAACCTATAGATATATTACTTAAAGCATAGTGCGTTTGAATACATTTACGTATGTTTAGGGAATAGTTCCCTCAGGTTCCCAATAAACACTAAACTAGAAAGATTTTAGAATAACACAGCCATAGTAAATACGATTCATTACAAGATGCATAGATTGTTTTTATATATCCATAAGGCTCATTACAAAGGAGAAACACCTTGTTCAGCTAGCCAGGAGATGGGAAAAAAAACTTATACTTAGTTTTCACTGATATGATGCAAATTACTCATATAACAACTAGTAATAATGGTGCTTAATACCAAAGTTTACAATTGTATTCAGAATACTTTTTACACCCTGCACTGTAAATGTTTACAAGTTCTGTTCAATAAAAACATGAAAACATATAATCATTTTAAGCAGACTGTGTTTTTCAAATTGTTGTGACTTAGGCTAGGGTCAAACGAAAGTATTTTTACACGCGAAAGTAAAAAAGTGCGTTCGAACGCATTGTTGTATTTTTTCACGGAATATGCGAAAACGGTCATACGATGCGCATGTTCGTGCGTGATGTTTTACGAATCCAAACCAGGAAACTTTTTGCGTCTGGACGTTATGTTGGCCGGACATGATCAGAGTCTGACGTCTCCTAATCACACACACACACCGCTAGCGGGCGCAGCGCACTCTGTACGTCAGTACTAGGGGTTCTGCGTTCTCGAAAAAATGCGTTCATTTTCCACTTGCGTTGCGCGGCCGGACTTTTGTGCGACCGTACTTCGTATATTGGCTGTCATTGCCCGTCATTTGCTGCTAGTGCGGCCGTGATTAAGTGCGCCAGAACGCACGTTAAAAATGCGCTGGTCTGACCCCAGCCTTAGATGAAGATCAGAGCACATTTTATGACCAATTCATGCAAAACTCCACGTAATCCCAAAGGGTTCACATACTTTTTCTTGCCACTGTATTGTTACTTAAGGGGTTATTTAAAGAGCACTGAAATGTCACCGACCTTTTTTGACCCTGCAGTGAATTCAGCATTCACCGCAGGGTCCCCGGAGTGAAGGGAAAATCCGCTGACCGCTTCCGAAAATCCGCCTCAAAACCGCTGCATCAAATGGAAAAAACAACGTGAGAAACGACGCGAAACTGCTGAAAAAAACACTGCACACATCCGAAAGAAACCGACCATCCGCAGCAAAAACGACAAAAAAACCCGGAATGTGTCTGAAAAAAGCCGCCGAACACACCACCGACCAACCACCAGAAAATACCGACAAGCCAATGAACGTGGTAGAAAAACAAAAAAAAAATATTTAAGCTTTTACAATTTTAAACGCTGTTTCCAAAAAAACTAGTGGACGAAAATGCCTGGAATTAACATGTAAGGTCCTATGAATAATAATAAAAAGGTCTGTTACAGAAAAAAAATCCATTTAAAAAATAAAAAAATTGGAAAAAATATTTTGCCTAAAAAATTAATAAACAGATTGTTTGCTGCAAATTAAAAGAATAAACGGTTTAATAGATAATTAATAGAAACAGAAATATTTTTTACATTGAAACCTATGGAATTCGCCTGATTAAACCTGCCAAATGAAACCACATCAGGGAATTTCACTGACATTTCACTGCTGTTCGGTGTTCTCTGAATAGATTAACCATTGCTTCTCTATGGGGAGTTCACTGCCGTCGAACAAGCACCGTATTTTGCTGGCAAATCGCCAAATTTGGTGAACTGCCTGCTCTTTGACTAGCCGAATGGCCCCAAAATTTCACTGTACTGGGAAATTCACAGTTCGATGCAACTTCGGGACCAATTCGGCTCTCTCTGAATAACCCTGTTAGTTTGAAGTAGGGACGTGCAATTCGTTTCGTACAGATTCATTTTTCGAATTCGCATTCCGAATCCGAAATTTCGGATCGATTCGAAATTTCGGATCAAATTTTCGAATTGATTAAAAAAAAAAAAAAATTTTTTTAAAAAAAAATGCTTAAAAGATCCTAAAAAATCTAAAAATAAAAAGACTTTTTACTGCAGAATATTATAAGCAACGGTTTATTAGACATTGAATTAAAACTGGAATATTTTTAACATTGAAGCCTATGGGATACAACATTTCCCACACTATCGAATTTGATATCAACTATCGAATTTGAAATCAAATTTCGAATTGATATCAACTATCAAATTGATTTTAATATACAAGTAGTAGTCAGCAAAGGACTTTATGAAACAAATTAATTTATTTTCACTGTTTAATTTGACTCAAGTACAAAATCGGTGACAAAGCTTAATATTTTATAGGGATGTGCGTTTCGATTCGGAACGATTAATTTTTTTCACGAATCGGGCCGATTTGGTACGTCGGATTTATCCGATGTTCCAAATCGGATCGGCACCGAAATACACAGCATCCGAAATTTTTTCTGATCCGAAACAAAATAATTTCCTTAGAACGTGAAATTTGTAAAATCGCAAGTCATTTTCGTTCCATTTATGATTTCAGCTCCATTTCGGACATCATATTTTTCAGTTCTATTGCTGATTCCATAATTTTGTATCGTTTCGATCAAATTCGATAGTTACTTGATATCCATTTATTAGTTCATTTCAAATTCGATAGTTGATCCATTTGATAGTTCATTTCAAGTTCGATAGTTGCAGCATATGAATCCTCACACTGCCGGGCAGCACCTCTACAGTATAATAATGCAGCATATGAATCCTCACATGGCCGGGCAGCACCTCTACAGTAGTGATGGGCGTAACACCCCCATGTTCGGCTCGTATTCGAACTCGAACTTTTGAAAAAGTTTGAATTCGAACAAGAACACGATTCGAACTCAATGCAAATCTATGGGGCTCAAAAGTTCGAATTTTAAAGTGCCCTCCAAGAGGGCATATATGCAAGATATTGGCCATAGAAGGTGTATGGGGGTCCGGGTACTGCCCTGGGGGACAGGAAACAATGAAAAAAAAGTAAAAGTAAAAAAAAAAACAGTATTTTTAAAAAAAAATAAAGAAATGTGCACCGATTTGGATATCGACTAACTATCGAATTTGAAATGACTTATCAAATGGATACCCATTTGATAGTTCATTTCAAATGTTAAAAACTGTGTGGGAAATCTTTTACCCCATAGGCTTCAATGTTAAAAAAGGTGTGGGAAATGTTGCATCCCATACAGGGTTATCCAAAGAGATTCGAAAAGTCACCGCACGTTCGGTGACTTTTCGTTCTCTTCAATTCGGTTCCTTTTGCCGATCCCATTTTGGTGACCCTGCGGTGTATTCAGCAAGCACCACAGGGTCCCCGAATTGCAGGGAAAAGCTACCGCAAACCTGACGAAAACAAACCGCAAAACCTGCCGAATGCACGCCAAAAACCCGCAAAAACATCTGGATTAACCCGTCGAAGACACCGGAAAAACCCAAGCAGGTGCCGATTACACGCAGCGAAGCCGCCGGAAAAAGCCAAGAAAAAGCCGACACCGCAGACAGAGGGAGGTGAATAAATTAGCAAAACAGTTTGTATGAATGTATGAAAGTGAAAAGCTGTTTGCAAAGAAACTACTGAGTGAAAATGTCTGAAATTTGCATATGAGGTCCAGGGAATGATAATAAAGAGGGCTGTTACAGAAAAAATAAGTAAACTTAAAATAAAAAAAAATCGGACTTTTAAAAAAAATCAGAAAAATGCTTGAAGTATCCTAAAAAATCTATAAATAAAGTGGGAAAATGGAGCAAGAAAATAACAATGGGGGATCATGGAGTGAGCCGATAGGCTTCTCTAAAGTAATGCATTTTCAGAGACCTCTTGAAGGACTGGAGAGATGGGGAGAGTCTAATGTTGTGGGGGAGGGAGTTCCATAGAAAGGTGGCAGCTCGAGAGAAGTCCTGAAGGTGAGAGTTGGGGGTGCAGGTATGAGGAATTCATAGCATCAGAACATTGGCCGAGCCAAGTGGGCAGGATGGGATGACATGCTAATAAGGGAGAAGATGTAGGTAGCGGTATGGTTATGGAGAGCTTTGTGGGTGAGCACCTATATAATGAGCTGTAATCTAAAGGAACCAGGAGTGTAAAGATTGACAAAGGGGTGAGGTGTGAAAGGTGCGGGAGGTGAGGTGAGGTACAGTTGTGTTCAAAATTATTCAACCCCCACTGAAATTGAGTGTTTTGGCCAGTTTGACATTGATTTTGATCGGTCAGTCATCTTGCTTACAATTAAATCAAAGAGGCACGTGTAGGTCAGACAAATATAACATAACATTTATAATGAAATAACCACAAATGTCTTTTCTGTGCTCACATCATTATCAGTTTTATTCAACCCCCAAGTGACATTCAATCGTAGTACTTAGTACAACATCCTTTTACAGTTATAACAGCTTTTAAACGTGAAGCATAGCTTGACACAAGTGTCTTGCAGCGATCTATGGGTATCTTCGCCCATTCGTCATGGGCAAAAGCCTCCAGTTCAGTCACATTCTTAGGCTTGCGCACTGCAACTGCTTTCTTTAAGTCCCACCAGATGTTCACAATCGGATTTAAGTCAGGTGACTGCGATGGCCACTCCAAAATGTTCCAGCCTTTAATCTGCAACCATGCTCTAGTGGACTTGGAGGTATGCTTGGGATCATTGTCCTGTTGAAAGGTCCAACGTCTCCCAAGCCTCAGGTTTGTGACGGACTGCATCACATTGTCATCCAATATCTCCTGGTACTGAAGAGAATTCATGGTACCTTGCACACGATGAAGCTTCCCTGTACCTGCAGAAGCAAAACAGCCCCAAAGCATGATTGACCCCCCGCCATGCTTCACAGTAGGCAAGGTGTTCTTTTCTTCTTAGGCCTTGTTCTTCCTCCTCCAAACATAGCGTTGATCCATGGGCCCAAACAGTTCTAATTTTGTTTCATCAGTCCACAGAACACTATCCCAAAACTTATGTGGTTTGTCCACATGACTTCTGGCATACTGCAGTCGACTCTTCTTATTCTTTGGAGACAGCAAGGGGGTGCGCCTGGGAGTTCTGACATGGAGGCCTTCATTACGCAGTGTGCGCCGTATTGTCTGAGCTGAAACTTCAGTACCCACATCTGACAAATCTTTTCTCAGTTCCTCAGCAGTCACACGGGGACTTTTCTCCACTCTACGCTTCAGGTAGCGCACAGCAGTCGAAGTCAGCATCTTCTTTCTGCCACGACCAGGTAGCGTTTCAACAGTGCCCTTTGCCTTGAATTTCCGAATGATGCTTCCTATGGTCTCTCTTGGTATGTTTAACATCTTTGCAATCTTCTTATAGCCATTGCCCTTCCTGTGAAGAGTAATCACCTCTTCTCTTGTCTTCCTGGACCATTCTCTTGACTTCACCATGTTTGTAACCACACCAGTAAATGTCTAGAAGGAGCTGAGTATCACAGTCATTTTAAAGCTGCCTAATTGGTGCTTATTATGCTTCATTGCTGCTCCGTGACATCCACAGGTGTTTTCAATACCTGATTGAAAACACTTGAATGAACCTCTGTTCTTCAGAGTGGTAGTCTTTAAGGGGTTGAATAATTGTGTCAATGAAGAATTCACAAAAAGAAACATTTACTACTGTATCACAAAACCAATTGATGTCATTTTAGTTGCATATGGTTCTTTAAAAAGTCCTTGTAGTATTTCATTCTGAATACAATTACAAATGTACACTAAATTCCCTAAAACCCTTTACAGCATTGGGGGTTGAATAATTTTGAACACAACTGTATATGAGCCTGGCATAGGCGTTCATTAGAGACTGCAGAGGCAGAATCTGGGACCTCTTAAGGCCAGAGAGAAGGAGGTTACAGTAGTCAAGACGGGAGATAATAAAAGCTTGGATGAGCATTTTGGCAGAGTCCTGATTAAGACAGGGACGGACGCGTGCAATGTTTTTTAGGTGGAAGCAGCAAGATTTGGTTAGTGACTGAATGTTACATACATATGCTGAAAAAAGAAATGCGTCCATCGGGTTCAGCCTCTCACACATCACCTACTGCTGTTGATCCAAAAGAAGGCAAAAAACCCAGTCTGAAATGCTCGCCAATATGCAACACACTGGGAAAAAAATCCTTCTTGACCCCAGAAAGGCGTCAGATTTCTCCTTGGATCAAGAAGCTTTTACCCATATATTAAATATTTCTAACCCTTAATATTCTGTGTCTGCAGGAAGTCATCCAGTCGTTTTTTAAAAGTCTGTACAGTCTGACGCAACCACCTCAATAGGCAGAGAATTCCACAGCTTTATTGTTCTCACCATAAAATAACCCTTCCTATGCTTTAGGCTGAATTTCCTTTCGTCCAGTCTAAATGGGTGACCTCGTGTCTTGTGTATAGTCCTGTTAGTTAATAGGTTTCCAGACAATGGTTTATAATGGCCCCGTATATATTTATATAAAGTTATCAGATCCCCTCTAAGGCGCCGTTTCACTAAACTAAACAGGTTTAAGCTTGTTAGTCTTTCCTCATAACTTAAACCTTCCATTCCCCTTATTAATTTAGTCGCCCGTCTCTGCACTTTTTCTAGCACTATAATATCCTTTCTTAAGACAGGTGCCCAAAATTGCACGGCATATTCAAGGTGCGTTCTTACTATTGATTTATACAGAGGCAAAATTATGTTTTCATCCCGTAGAGCGAACTCCCATTTTAATGCATGCCAATACCTTGCTGGCCTTGGCGGCTGCTGTTTGACATTGCACAGTGTTACTTAGTTTGAAGTCTATAATTATTCCCAAATCCTTCTCCTGCTTGGATTTCCCTAACTCCGAACGATTTAGGGTATAAGTTGCTTGTGAAGAGTAAAGGATAGATTAGAGTCCAAGAGTACCCCTAGGCAATGAGCCTGAGAGGTAGAAGTAATGGTGGCACCATTCACCTGAAGGGAAATGGGTGCAGGAATGGAGGTTTTAGAGGGAGGGAAGATGAGAAGGTCAGTTTTAGAGAGGTCGAGCTTTAGGAAACGGGAAATCATCCAGTCGGAGACAGCTGACAGGTAAAGAAAGGTAGATTTGGGTGTAATCAGCATAGAGGTGATATTGGAGTCCATAGGAAGAGATAAGGTGGTATAGATCGAGAAATGTAGGGGACCCAGAACAGAGCCTTGAGGTACCCCAACTGAAAGAGGAACTGGTGGTGAAAAGGCACCAGCAAAGGATACAATGAAGGAGTGAAGAAAGATATAGGAAGAGAACCAGGAGAGAATGGTGTCACTGAGGCCAAGTTGACGTAGCGTGAGGCGCAGGAGAGGGTGGTCAACAGTGTCAAATGCAGCGGAAAGGTCATGAAGAATAAGGAGGGAGAAGGCAGCTAAATCATTAGTCACCTTGGTCAAAACAGTCTCAGTAGATTGTTGGGAGTGAAAGTCGGACTGGTGCGGATCAAGCAGAGAGTTAACAGCGAGAAAACCAGAGAGCTGGTTATAGATCAGGCGTTCTAGGATTTTGGAGGCAAAGCAGAGCAGAGAGATGGGACGGTAGTTTGAGAGGGAGGTGGGGTCAAGAGATGGCTTCTTTAGAATGAGGGTGATCAGAGCATGTTTGAATGTAGAGGGGAAGACTCCAGAAGAGAGGGAGAGGTTAAAAATATGAGTCAATGCAGGGTCAATTACTGGTAGGACAGACCAAATAAGGTGTGAGGAGATGGGGTAAGTGGACAGGTGGTTGGGCAGGAGGACATGAGAACTGCGGAGACATCCTCCTCCTTGCCTCTGCTGTAGAACAGAAAAAAATAATTTTGCATTTACTTTATTCCATTTTTAAAAAAAACAGTTTTTTTTTTTACACAAACAGAACAAGGCGCCCCCTTATGGCAGGCACCTGTAGGCACATGCCTACTCTGCCTAATTATAAATCCGGCCCTGGCTCCCAGTATACCTACCAAAAGTGATGCAAAGAAAAACATTTAGGGCTATAAAACAAAGCTGGTGCTAACTTAACCAGAGCTGTTGTAACCTTAACAACCCCATTGATTTTAATGGCTCTGGTAAGCAGTGGCCTAGCGTGGGTTGTCAGCGCCCGGGGCAAGGCGAGAATTGCACCCCCCCCCCCACGCACTGGACCCCTCCAGGTCCACAATGTCGACTACAGCAATAAAACTCCCAGTAATGTACTGTGTGTATGAGCGTATCAAAGTACACACACACAGCGAGCGCGCATCTCACACACACACACGCACACACAGAGCACACACACTTTTCACACACACACACACACACAGAGCACACACACACACACAAAGTTCACACACACAGAGCTCTAAAACACACAGCGCTCACACACACAGCGCTCACACACACACACACAGCTCACACACACACACAGCTCACACACACACAAAGCTCACACACACACACACACACAGCTCTCTCACACACATACAGCTCTCTCTCACACACAGCTCTCTCTCACACACACCTCTCTCTCACACACACACAAACACTCTAAAAGATTATTTGACAGGAAAGCAGAATGGAAAGCTAAAATGTCAGTAAGAATCTGTCAAGGACCCTGGCCTTTCAGGGGTTAAACAGGAATGTAGTAGATCCCCCTTCCCCACCCCCTGGCAGACACATACCTCTGCTCAAATGTTGGGTTTAATCAGGAGGGGGAGAATCTCGGTATCTCTGCATCTACAGGAGGTGACAGTGATCTCAGGCTCCATGCTGTACAGGGGAAGAGGGTAAAACTGGAGGGAAAGATTAGGAGACAAGCAGCAAAGCCTCAGCTGCTTTGTGCCCAGACACACACCTCTCCTCTGACTCTGTTTCCCTCCAGTTAGTGGGGAAGGAGCAGGAGGGTGCAGCCTGCATGTGCCTGCTTATCTATCACCATGCTAAGCATGCTCCACACGCTGGCTGGCCGGAAATTAGGGGGCAGGGCAGCCTTCACTACAGGGAGAGGCAGCTCTTGGCTAGCAGCCAAGAGCAATAATCACATTGTTAAACTGAAGGGGGGCCCAGGGGCCATCGCTCCCCCTGCACCTGTGGTAGTTAATGCCCCTGCTTTGTATGACTCACCCACTGATTGCCGCTCCGCAGCTTGCAGCCCTGCACACATTGGGATCTTCTTGTGCAGCCACTCACACCCTCCCACTCACTAAGCGCAGGGCAGGCGTCTCATCCTCTACACAGACCATATGGGGAAGTGATGAGAAGTCGCATGCCCCCCCCAGACCAGTCAGGAGGATTTCCTGACTCTGTCGTGTCATCATCACATGACCAGTTCAGCCAATGGGAGGGCCGTGTGAGGAACACTAGCTGATCGGCTGTTAGAAACTTTAGGGGCGCAAATTTCTTTTGAAGTTTTGCGCCCCTATGAAAATTGCGCCCGGGGCCACTGCCCCCCTGACCCCCACGCTACGCCACTGGAAGTAGTAGTGTAACAGAAAATTGACATTTAATGCAGCATACGAGTAATCTGAACAGGATAAGCACTAATCAATTCTAAAGGCTGCCATGCATCTAAGATATTAATAATTTAGGCAAAAAACCCCAAACCAATGTCCATACTTTTAACAGCAGCAAAGCACACATTTGCATCAACAGGCAAAGGCAAGAGAGCACACAATGCCCTATACGTAAGCCATCATGGGCTACACACACATAAATAAATTGAAGGGAATTCAGGCCAGTATCAAGGAGGAGAGGATAAAGTGCAAAAAACAGTTAAAAAAGCCCTATCTCGACCGGTTTCGCCGCTTGAAGGATGCGTCTTTATCAAGAGAAAACCAGCCCCCTATGCAGCTCACCCTTAAATAGATGGACCTGATCAAATGTTTCCAATAGTCGCTATATAACTCCTCCTCCCCTGCTTACTTCTATTTTCTACCCAGGGCCCTATATAAATCATGGTTTATCCTAGTGCGGTGAATGAATGCTTGATTACATTTATGTGATCCGTTTTTGGGCACTATTACCTTTCCAGTAGCCTTACAATGTTTTAAGCATAGTGACACATCCACTCAGTATAATTCCTGCCGTATCAATATTTCAATTTATTTTTCGATTTTTTTTTTTCCGGCCACTGCTTTAGGCGGTAGTTCGGAGAGTATACAGGTTCTGTATACCTCTGCGTTGTGTCGCCTAGTAATAGTGTCCATATGCCTTCTGCCTTTTGCATTTACCGCGCCCTCTTTAGAGTTGATCTCCCGTGATTGGCTGAAGATGAACCAGGAGGGTTTACGGCCGGTTTATGTGCCGTAAGGAATTCCCTCAATGGGAAGGACTTCAGAATGCTGCGTAAGCAGAGGAGGAGGAGTTATACAGCGACTATTGGAAACATTTGATCAGGTCCATCTATTTAAGGGTAGGGATGAGCTGTTCGGGTTCGGACGGTTCGGAGTTCGATCCGAAATTTGGCAGTTCAAAAGTTCGCGAATTTCAAACTTTTTGGGTGTGTTCGGTTCGAGTTCGAAAAAAATAAGAAATTTTGAAAAAAGTATAGAAAATGCTTAAAAAAATACTAAAAAATCTAGGAATAAAGAGACTCTTTACTGCAGAATATTATAAGCAACGGTTTATTAGATATTGAATTAAAAACTGATGTGTACGTGGAAAGATTATCAACTCTAAATGACCTCTGTTCACAAGCGGGCATAACACCAGGTGTTTTTAGTCTGGTAATCAATTTGATACATTGTACAATACAGTGAGAGGGTGGGGTGGTGTCTGCTTCTGATTGAGATTTGAGAATTAATTTCCCTAAAACATCCTAATATGCTGCATTTAACCCTTTCGCTGCTGAGGCTTTTCACACCTCTGTGCTGAGGTCATTTTTACCGCTTTCGCTCATCATGTTTAACCGCATTTTGTAGCCATATTTTGATATATGACCCAGACATATTATATATCGTTCTTTCCGGCAGACTTGGCAGATTCATAATATTTCATTATTATATGTATACGTTATGTCATGTCTGTATATTATAACACAAAATGCAATAAAATTAGAATTTTCAATAATTTATTATGTGTAAAGTGGTTTTTTTTCACATTTTAACATGCGATTATTTGCGGTTATATTTTGTATGGGGTGCGCTTGTTAAAAAAATTAGAAATGGGTCTCGTTACATTTTTGTTTGGGGAAAATTTAGCTTTTTTTAACAAACGCACCGCATACAAAAATCGTTAGTGCAGCATTATTGTTCACATTATAATTGAAATGGGAACAATATTGCTGCATTAACAAAACAAAAACAAACAAAAAAACTTGTTTATTTTTTTTTTAGAATTTTTTTTAAAAATATTTTTATTTTTTTATTTTTATTTTTTATTTTTTTTAAAAATCATTTTTCATGCTCATGTTTAGTATCCTTGGAAAGACCATGCTCTGGCCGATCCAACGATATCAAACATTAACCCCTAGCTACCACGGATCGGGAGATAGGGGGTTCAATGGAACCCCCTATCTCCACCATTGGTGGCAGCTAGGGGTTAACTCCAGGACTGGCGTCATCGTGCTATGCATGATGACGCCAGTCCTCAGGGGGAGTTCCTGGAGGCTTGGCCGACATCCAAGATGTCGGCCAGCTCCAGGAGAGGATCACGATCCGGCGCTTTTCAGTGCCGATTCGTGATCCGGCTCCCCAGGGCTTAATCACAGCCACCGTTTGGAAGGGCAGGCTGTGACCTTCCAAACGGTGCCTGGATTATCCCTCTGCCCCCCTCCCTTTCAGGCGCTTCCTCCGCACATGCGGGGGGGACGCCTGAATTAGATGTCATCGCGCCGCCGCGATCACATCTAATTTCTCCGCCGATGATGCCAATGCCAATGCCAATGATGTCAGCCCGCACCGGGGGGCGCAGCAATCTGCCGGAATTTGGCGGATTGCTGCCTCCTGTGCATGGACGCGCTCAGCGCGTCCATAGCACAGGAGAACCACTTGGCTGGACGCGCTGAGCACGTCCATACCAGCCAAGTGGTTAACTGGTGTTTGAAAAAAATCTAAAGCAATGTTATTTTTCACCTCGGGATTAAACATTCACAGGGTTATTCAGAGAGCGGTGAAAAGCAGGAGAATAACTGGAGAAGTGAAAATTCTAGGTCAAAATAGCCAAACCAGAAAAATTCTCCCATTTAACTCACTTTCCGAATTGGCTATTTGGTCTAGATTGTTCTCTTCTCCTGCCAGTTCTCCTGGCTTTCACCTCTCTCTCAGGGTTGTTCACAGAAAGGTGAAAACCAGGAGAATGGCAGTAAAAGAGAACAATCTGGACCAAATAGCCGATTTGGAAAGTGAGATAAGGCTAGGGTCAGACTAACGATCGTCAAAAAGTTCGTCCGAACACATTGCCGTATTTTTTCACGGATTGCGCGAAAACGGTCATACGATGCAGATTTTTGTGCGTGATTTTTTACGGATCCAAACCAGGAAACTTTGGGTGTCTGGACGTTATGTTGACCGGACATGAGCAGGGTCTGACGTCTGCAAATCACGCACACACGCCGCTAGTGGACGCAGCGCACCCTGTACGTCCGTACTAGCGGTTCTGCTTTCTCGAAAAAATGCGTTCATTTTCCACTTGCGTTGCGCGGCCGGACTTTCGTGCGACCGTACTTAGTATATTGGCCGTCATTGCCCGTCATTTGCTGTTAGTGCGGCCGTGATTAAGTGCGCCTAAACGCACGTTAAAAATTCGCTAGTCTGACCCTAGCCTAAATGGGAGAATTTTTCTGGTTTGGCTATTTTGACCTAGAATTTTCCATTTTCCAGTCATTCTCCTGCTCTTCACCGCTCTCTGAATAACCCTGACAGGGTTATTCAGAGAAAGGTGAAACTCAGGAGAATGACTGGAGAATGGAAAATTCTAGGTCAAAATAGCCAAACCAGAAAAATTCTCCCATTTATCTCACTTTCCAAATCGGCTATTTGGTCTAGAATTTTCCATTCTCCAGTCATTCTCCTGCTTTTCACAGCCAAAAAATCAGTAAACTTTTTCTGCGTGTCCGAAAATGTCTCCTCTTTTCTTACAGACTGCCGCCCCAAACAGTTGTTTATGGATAGATTAAAGGAAAAGCATTTACCGTCATTTGAAATGTCATTTTTTGGTTTTTACATATTTCTATACATCCTAGAAATCTGCCACTTCACGGAAGGAATTTTTGGTTTTTATTTTTAACCCTTATTTCATGGAAAACTCACTGTCCCTTTAAAAACGTTTATTTTTTTACTTTTTGTCCTTGTTTCCTGTCCCCCAGGGCACTACCCGGACCCCCATACACCTTTTATGGGAAATATGTAGCATATATGCCTTCTTGGAGGGCACTCTAAAAAACCGAATTTTCAGCCCCATTGACTTGCATGGGGGTTCGGGTTCGGACCCGAACAAATGGGAAGTTCGGGCCCGAACCGAACTCGGGGGGTGTTCGGCTCATCCCTAATTAACAGCAGCTGCCCTGCCTCCTTGTTACTACTGTGCACGATTAGAGTGGTATCACCAATATTTGCTACAAGTCTTTGGTATTTATTCTTTTGTTCCACCATACTATTTAGGTCCTAAGGCACGCACCTTGCTCTCTTATTTTATTTATTAAGCACTATCTGCTCAATACTAAGCCTCTTTTTTTGGGTTCAACATATTATTGGTGATTACCCATGGCATTGCATGGCATTGACCTATCCAATTATGGGGATTTTACCCTCTTGTGATCTGTCCATTAACTATTACACACTTCTACTATAGGCTCATATTATAGCAATTAATTGCTGCCTGGGCCCTTCCCCACTTGGGGGTTAATCTTTTCATCTCTCAAGGAGGTTCCAATCTTCCAATGTGTATGTGTTTTAACCATTGTTTGTCTACATTGTATTTGTTTAATAAAGGTTATTAGGTAGCCGGTGTCTACCACATTTCTTTTTCCAATTTTTTCTGTTTTGCAATGAATTTATTAGATACAATGTTTCAGCACCATGGTGAGCTGCATAGCTGTCCATGGTGCTGAACTGCTGATCTGAAACATACAGGGTTATTCAAAGAGTCGATCTGGCCCCAAAATGTAACCGGACACTGAAATTCAGCGTACGGCTACATTTCCTGGCCATTCGGCTATTCAGAGAGCAGGCAGTTCACCAAATGTTGGCGAATTGCCTGCACATACGGTGCCTGTTCGAAGTGAAATCCCCCATAGAGAAGCAATGCTTCGTCTATTCAGAGAACACAAAACAGCAGGGAAAAGTTGCCGAAATGCCCTGCTGTTCAGTGGTCTCATTTGGCAGGTTTATTCAGGAGAATCCTTCAATGTTAAAAATATTCCAGTTTTCATTCCCATTTATTATTATATTCTGCAGTAAAAAGTCTCTTTTTTCATAGATTTTTTTAGGATCTTTTAAGCATTTTTTGGGATTTTTTCGGCAAACTTTTTTCCGTTTCTTTTTTACATTGATTTTTATTTTTTCTGTAACAGACCTTTTTATTATCATTCATTGGATCTTATATGTAAATTCCAGACATTTTCGTTTTAGTTTTTTTGCAGACAGTGTTTCAATTTTCAAACTTTCAAGCGTAATGTTTTTTTCACCTTGTTCGTCTGCGTGTCGGCTTTTTCCGGCAGCTGCTCTGCGCTGTGATCGGCGGCTAGTCGGGTTTCTATGGTGTGTTCGACGTGGTTACTCCAGCTGTTTCTGCGGATTTCGGGGAGTGTTCGGTGGGTTTGCGGTGAGTGTTCGGTGTGTTTCCAGCGAGTTTTCCCTGCACTACGAGGGGCCCTGCGGTGCTTGCTGAATACACCGCAGGGTTGGCGAACTAGTATCGCCTAATCGCCCCGAAGTGCAGGGAACGAAAAGTCACTGAACGTGCGGTGACTTTTCAAATCTCTTTGAATAACCCGGATAGTATTCTTTCATTTAAAATGTTTCAGGAGCTTGGAGAGAACTATGGAGCTCACCATGGTGCTGAAACATTGTATTGATTAAAATAATTGCGGAATGAAAAAAAGCCTTGTTTTAAAATAAATTAGGAACAATAAACTTTCACCCACAAAATCCTGAAAAATGCCAAAAAATCCTAAAAAGTAAATAAGCAAAGTGACATTTTGCTGCAAGTGAAAAAAATTAACGGTTTACGAAATAGTTAATAAAAATGTGAATATTTATTTACATTCGAAAACTATGGGGGAAAAAGCCTTGTTCTTTAAAAAAGTTAGGAAACTTAAAATTTGACCCAAAAAAAATCTTGAAAAATGCCTAAATAAATCCTAAAAAATAAGCAAAATGACTTTTTTGCTGCAAGTGAAAAATTAAATGGTTTAAGAAAGTTTTAATAAAAATGGTGAATACTATTGGTTTCAATGTAAAAAAAAATCCAAGTTTTTATTACTTTGAAATAATTTTGTTCCTTTTTTTTACATTTTGGGTCATTTTTGTTCTGGGTTTTATTTTCATTTTGGAACATTTTGTTCCATGTCAGGTCATTTTCATTCAATTTTTTCTTGTTTTGGATAATTTTCATTCCATTTTGTATCATTTCGGACTTCTTTGGATAATCTTGCATTCCAGCATTTCTTTTAGTCATTTTCGTTGTGCTACTGCGATTCGTAATTACGTCCGATTCGAAATTCCGATATTACATTTTTTGGAAACATAAAAAATAACGAAAATGGTGATTTTCGTCCAAATTTCAATTTGTAACCAAACTAAATACATGTGTCTATTGCACATGACAGATGCACTTTAAATCCTCCTACCACCACCATCTATATGCAGATGACAGCCAAATCTACCTCTCCACGCCCCATCTCTCTCCCTTTGTTCTCTCTCTGACTAGTGACTGTCTGATATCTTTTCCTGGGTGGCCCCTCACCACCTGAAGATCAATAATGTCTAAGACCAAACTCCTTCTTATTCCCACTTTACCTCTACTCTGATTTCTGACTTAACTATAACTGTTGACAATGTTAGTTTCTTTCCTTCATCCTTTGCCCACTGCCTCAGAGTGAATCTTGACTCCAGTCTTTCCTTCGGGCCCCACATCCAATCACTCTCCTCATCTTGCCGCAATCACCTCCTCATTATTGCCAATATTCATCCATTTCTGACTGCTGACACCACCAGTGAACTTAACCACTCTCTTCTAATCTTCCGCCTCTAACCCTTGCAGTCCAAAGACACTTCTGTTTAGGGAAGCCTACCAGCTAACTCCGTAACAAAACATTTGACCTAACCAATAACCATCCTCAACTCACTCTGCAGTAACATAATTCTCATCACGGCAGTCCTCCCCTTCTGTCTTTCACTCCTCCACCCATCTAGATTATAAATCCCAAGGAAATAGGGCCTTTAATTCCTCCTGTAGCTGTTGGTGAAATATTGGCGTACCTTTTTGGTGTATTGTAGAATTGTTTTGTCTTGCCCCATTGTACCTTTATACGGTGATGCAGAATGTGTTGGTGCTTAATACATTAAAATAAATATCTGAAATTATAAAGGTTGTGTTTTTAGTAATCACGATCACACATAACTCACCCTTAGGCTAGGGTCAGACGAACGCAGCTTTAACGTGCGTTTAGCCGCACAAAATCACGGCCGTGCTAGCAGCAAATGACGTCCAATGCCGGGGAACACACGAAGTACGGCCGCACGAAAGTTCGTCCGCGCAACGCAAGTGGCAAACGAACGCATTTTTTCGAGAACGTCAAACCGCTACTACTGACGTACAGAGTGCGCTGCGGCCGCATAGCGGCGTGTGTGTGTGATTGGGAGACATCAGACGCTGCTAATGTCCGGCCAACATAACGTCCAGACACAAAAAGTGTTTTATTGATGATCCGTACAAAATCACGGACGAAAAGGCGCATCGTATGACCGCTACCGCGTATTCCGTGAAAAAATATGTCCGTTCGTTCGACCGCACTTTTCCACGGTCGACGCGAAAAATGCGTTCGTCTGACCCTAGCCTAAGTGCTACTCACAGCCCCCACTCCCATGCTTGTGGAGAACTGGAAGCCCAACCAGATGCTAGGTATAGCAAAAGCATACTTGGTAACCACTTGTTTAGTAGAATTGCAAGTATCATCTATCGCCATTTTCTTTGGTGACATGATCAAGAACATGGTCTACAATGCAATATTTGCTCTAATGATCTGTGTAATTTAAAACAAAATGTCAATACTATGTTATATCTTTTTCCTTCAGCCGACAACATTCTGTTCCAAGAAAATGAATGAGATGGATGAGAATGAGAAAATACTTCAGAAAATGATGAACTTGACATCTAATAATATGCCTCGCCTAAACCTGAAGCAACATTATGAGATCATCAAAGAGCTGGGAAATGGTTCTTATGGCCATGTTTTGCTAGTAGAGCAAAAAAGAACAGGTAAACACTTTATTAAATTGATATTCTTGCAGTGGTGGCTTGTGCATAGGTGCAGATGAGCGCACTACCATTTTTGCAACAAAAAAATTATTTAAACTATGATTATTTTCTGAATTTATGTCATTTAACATGTGCCTGATTGATAAAATGTATTATGCCCCTTTCAGCAGTATCATTGTCTCCTTAACTGTTGCTAGGCAGAGTAAAAAAAGAGGGGGAAAAGTGTTTATCTGCTTTATCTGATGTCTAGAAGTCTGATAAGGGCTCTATGGGAAGTATTGGCAATCACAGACCATAGCTGTTATCAAGTCCCCTGCTGCTGGCTAATTGGGCCCTGCTGGGTGTCAAACAAACCGGACCAAAGCAAGTTCCTCTGAGGCTTGAATGTAGAGTTTATCTGCTTCACACCCAGGTGCTTGCATTAACCTCTTAATGACAGAAAATGCCTCCAACATGCCTTAAAGTGCTAAATAGCAATAGTAAAGTAAACAGGACTTTTTCTTTCTTTCACTGTACTTTTGTATACTCAGAGTTAAAGTAAGATTGGTATGATCGGTGTTCAGTTTTTATTTTTAGCAAATAATAATAAATCACTTTTTTCACTTTTAGATTTTTTATACTGAATAATGTTTTATGCATACATCTTGTGGCTAATTTCTGGATTTCGCTTGTAATTATAAAATTTATGGCCATTATATATTCCTTATTAATAGTAATATGTCTATATAGTTTATTCCCTATATATGAGTTTGTCCACATATTTTGGAGGTAGCAGTGCCATATAGACATATTCCTATTCGGGATTAAAAACATTCATGTTTCCAGTCTGGCATCCCACCAACTGGAAATGTCACCAGCTGCCACTGTATTCTTGTAGTGTGCAAATGTACTCCAAGTAAAGGCTAGACAAAGTACTCTTTAAATTCAAAACAGAGAAGTGGATAGTGTGAATTTTACAGTGAGGTTTATTTATTTATTTGTAAAGGATTTTACCAGGAAGGATACATTGAGATTTCTCTTGTTTTCAAGTATGTCCTGGGTTCAAGAACATTGAAATTGTTACAGTCGTTAGAGAAATACAAAGTAATAAATGCAAGATATTAAACAACCACAACACAAATATACAGATTAACATTTCATGGGAAGGGCTAGAACCTTGGGTTAATTAGGGTGATTTGAAAAGTGGAAGCAGCTGGAAAGGAAGCTACAAATTTTAGACCAGCACTGGATGGGAGGGAGAGTGGGTGGGACAAAGAGTCCAGAAGCAAGCACTGTGGCAGAGGGTGATGTGAGATTGAAGCTGTGTGAAGAAAGAGGTTGCAGAAGGGTTTTCTGTCTTCCTTTCTCCACTCTGTAACATAAAGGAGTTGGAGATTTTGGAAAGAGTGCTAAGGAGTAGAATCTGAAGTCTGCAATTTCCTAAATGCAAATAAACAAAATTGGATTATCTCATAGGAAGAAAATAAGATTTAATACTCTCCCAAAATACTAACATAACAATAAAAACAAAGGCAAATAGCAACAATGTTCATCGCGTCCAGCCAAGCGGGGACTTGGCTACGGAGGACGCACTGAGTGCGTTCTGTCAGTGCAGCCGTGATCGGCTGGGATTCCAGCTGATCACTGCGGCCTCCCAGTGTGGGCTGACATCTTGGATGTCCTCCGGGACTCCGGCCGCATGAATAGCGTCATCGCGCTGGGCGCGATGGCGTCTATTCCAGGCACCCCCCACCAGTGCAGGGAAGGTGCCTGAACTGAAGGGGAGGAAGGGTCTTTTGGATCTCTCTTCCTTCCCATCGGTAAGGGGTACCGAAAAAAGGCAGGCACCGCTTTGAAGGGCACAGCCTGCCTTTCCAAGTGGTGGCTGCCTTTAACCCCTTGGGGGCTGGTTCGCGGTCCCCTCCCGGAGGTGGCCGACATCTTGTATGTCGGCCAAGCTTCCAGGATCTCCCCCTGCCTACTGGCATCATCGCGCCTGGACACGATGACGTCAGTTTGGGAGTTAACCCCTAGCTGCCACCTATGGTGGAGATTGGGAGATAGGGGGTCATTGGTCCCCCCTATCGGTGGCAGCTAGGGGTTAATGTTTGGTATTATTGGAACGGGCAAATCATGGCCTTTCCAATAATACCAAACATGACCATGTTAACTGTAAAAAGAAAAAATTAAAATAGAAGTATAAAAAAAAAAAACTTTTTTTGTTTTGTTTTATTAATGCAGCAATATTGTTCCCATTTTAATTATAATGTGAATGATGATGCTGCACTAATGATTTTTTTGTATGGGAGGAGGTTTGCTAAAAATCATGTAATTTCCTCCCAAAAAAAATGTAACGAGTCCCCATTTCTAATTTTTTTAACAAGCGCACCCCATAGAAAATATAACCGCAAAGGCTCGGATGATAAAATGTGAAAAAAAAACACTTTACACGCTGTAGATGATTGAAAATTCTATTTTTTTTGCTTTTATTTGTTATAACATTCAGGCAGGACATGACGTATACATATAATAATGATATATTATGAATCTGCCTAGTCTGCCGGAAAGAACGATCTATAACTTGTCTGGGTCGTATAATAAAATGTGACTTCAAATAGTGTTTAAACATGATAAGCGAAACCGGTAAAAGTTAGCTCAGCACACGGGGTGAAATGGCTCAGCAGCGAAGGGGTTAATGTTATGTTAATATTTTGGGGGGAGTATTATTAGTATTATTATTAATTAAGTGCCAACACATTCCGCAGCGCTGTACAAGGTGCAATGGGTAAAGACAGGACGATTCTACAATACATACAGGAGACAGGTCAGTATTCCTGCCAGCAGATACAGGAGGATACGAGGACCCTATTCCCATGGGAATTTACAATCTAGATGGTGAGGGGATTAGAAACAGGAGGGGGGACTGCAGTGATGAGTTAATGCAGGGAGAGGTGAGGACTGTTTTTGGGTTGGTCGGAAGTCTTGTTATGGAGTTGGGTGGTAGGCTTCCCTAAACAGAAGGGTCTTTAGAGAGCATTTAAATTAAGCCAGATTTGGGGACAGTCTGATATTGCGAGGAAGCGCGTTCCATAGGGTCGGCGCCGCACGAGAAAAATCCTGCAGTCTGGCATGTGAAGAGGTAATGATAAGAGGTGATGAGTAGTAAGCTCCAGACCAGATGATTATAACATTGTTGCTATTTGCCTTTTATTGTTATGTTAAGATTTTGGTGAGAGTATTAAAGGGACACTCCACTCAAAAAAATCACCCCCCGTTTTTTTATCCTAACCTATCCCTATTCCCTTAACCACTTGAATGCTAAGGACGCGCTCAGCGCGTCCTCAGCATTCCCCCTGGTATGCGGAGGACGCGCTGAGCGCGTCCTCGCATTGGGGTCAGCGTTCGGCCGGGTACCGGCCGATCGCTGGCCCCTCCGGTGCGGGCTGACATCCTGGATGTCAGCCCGGCATCCGGAGCAGTGGCCGCCATTATTATGTGTCATCGCGCCCCCGCGATGACACATAATTCAGGCGCCCCCCCCGCATGTGCGGAGGAGGCGCCTGAAAGGGAGGGGGGGGAGGTCCTTCGGACCTCTCTCCCTCCCGATCGGCGGCTCACAGGGGCTTAACCCAGGCATCATTTGGAAGGGCACAGCCTGCCCTTCCAAATGATGCCTGGCATTAACCCCTGGGGAGCTGGATCGCAAATCGGCGCTGAAAAGCGCCGATTTGCGATCCTTCCGGGAGCTGGCCGACATCTTGGATGTCGGCCAAGCTTCCGGGAACTCCCTCAGAGGACTGGCGTCATCGTGCGCAGCACGATGACGCCAGTCCTAGCATTAACCCCTAACTGCCACGAAGTGTGGAGATAGGGAGTTCCAATGAACTCCCTATCTCCCGATCCGTGGCAGTTAGGGGTTAAATTTTGATATCGTTGGATCGGCCAGAGCATGGCCGTTCCAACGATACCAAACATGAAAGTAAAATAAATTGTAAAAAAAAAAAAAAAAAGAAAAATAAAAATAAAAAAAAATTAAAAAAAAAAAATAATAAAAAAAAAATAAACACTTTTTTTTTTTTTTTTTTGTTTTGTTAATGCAGCAATATTGTTCCCATTTCAATTATAATGTGAACAATGATGCTGCATTAACGATTTTTGTATGCGGTGCGTTTGTTAAAAATGGTGTCATTTTCCCCAAAAAAAAATGTAACGAGACCCCATCTCTAATTTTTTTAACAAGCGCACCCCATACAAAATATATCCGCAATTGCTCGCATGTTAAAATGTGGAAAAAAACACTTTACACGCTGTAAATTATTGAAAATACATATTTTATTGCATTTTTTGTTATAATATACAAACATGACATAACGTATACACATAATAATGACATATTATGAATCTACCGAGTCTGACGGAAAGAACGATATATAATATGTCGATGTCATATACTAAAATAAGCCTTCAAAACACGTTTAAACATGATGCGCAAAACAGGTAAAAAATGACCTCAGCACAGGGGCGGGAAAAGCCTCAGCAGCGAAAGGGTTAATAAATCTTTAGATTTTATTTATTTTTTTGTAACTGTAATACTTACCCTAAAATCCACTTCTTTCCAGCGGCGTCTTTTTTTTTTTATATATACTCACCTCCCTCCTCTTCCGCTCCCGTCCTTCTTGATGTTTCTTGGCTTCTGGTTTACAAGAGAAGCGCGCATGCGCGCCTCTCACATAAGCCAGCCAATCGGCAGGCTTCCTCCCGGCTCCCTCTGAGGATTAGTGTTGCGCGCAAGAGGATGCGCGCAACACTAACCCTCAGAGGGAGCCGCCAGCTTCTGCGGTGAGTTGGAGACGTCATCGCACTGAAAGCGCGATGACGTCTCCTACTCGGCAAAAGTCGGCAGAAGCGGGAAATATTATTCCCGCTCTGCTGACGACAGCTGGGAGGGCGGAGTAAACTCCTCCGCCTCTCTCAGCTGTTTTCAGCTTTTTCAGCTGAACTGCCGAGCAGAGGGAGGGGAGACAGAGGGCGGCATACTCCAGGCATCATGACCACCTAAAATAGCTTAGGTGGTCATGTTGCCTAGAGTGTCCCTTTAAGCTCCGGACCAGATGTTGCTATTTGCTTTTTATCTTTCTGTAAACCTTTATCTTTCATAATTAAATTCATTATAGCCACCCACCTGTGTGAGTGTCTTCACTCGCTATACTACTGTACGTCCCACGTTATCGACTGATATACCTTTTTAAAATTGCAAATGGTATATATACGGAGTTATGTATATTTAGCAGTTAGTTATCAAATATCATTGCTGCAGAGGCTTATCAACTAAACGGTGTTGTATCGTCTCTGAGTGATCCTGAAAATAGTGGAATTAAT
This sequence comes from Leptobrachium leishanense, assembly GCA_009667805.1. NCBI lineage: Eukaryota > Metazoa > Chordata > Amphibia > Anura > Megophryidae > Leptobrachium > Leptobrachium leishanense. Next base: position 74,157,371 of record CM019073.1, on the reverse strand, counting down.
TGTTTATTAATCGTTAACTCTCCCAGATTACCAGAAATTGGTTTGTTTTTGGAATGCTATTAAGTGCTGTACATTTTGGGTTCTAGTATTTTGCTTGTGTTACCTTGCATTGTAATTAAAGTACTCACTGTAACACGTGGTCGGCAGCCATCTTGGTACTCACTTTTGCCACATTGTTGGCGGCCGTCTTCATACTCAGTGTAGCTCCATATTTGCCTGCTATCTTAGTACTCACTGAGAAACATGGTAGTAACACAGCAGCAATTGTACAACATTTTGCGCAAATAATTTATCCAAAGTGATGCAAACCAATACAAAAGGCATATCGCGCAGGATTATCACCTGAAATTGATATCGAACCAAAACTCTTAGGATTTACCCTTATGATGCCATATAAATATATGGTCCATGATATGAGAAGAGGAACATATTATGAAAAATCAAAAAAATTTTACTCCCCCAGAAAGGGAATGTCTTCAACTCTAATAACACTTAAAGTGCTATATAACCTCCAAACATTTCCTTTGCTACTTTTAAAAAGTAATGACAAGGCACATGTCGGACGTGTGTTAGAGCTGCTCCGTAGTTTGCCAGCCTAAAACAGCGGATATCTCACAGCACACCCGCAGCACGGAAGCGGATTCTACCCCAGCACGCTGGGGAAGATGATGGCATCCTCCAAGCTGAGAAAAACCGCCAAAAAAAACACCGTAAATATGGACTTTTTCACCCCCGAAACAGGGTAAGCGCAAGGAGGCGCCGGGCCGGCAAAATGGCGCCGATTCTCCCGTGTCCAATAGACCTGCAAAAGGCAGTACCTCCAGACCTCGAGGTTTTCTCCTCGCGGATCGAAGGGCTGATTAAAGACCTCTCCTCTACTTTAACGGCGCGTCTGGATTCGGTGGCGGCAGAAATCCGAAAGGATATTAGAGATATCGAGGTGAGGACATCCAAATTGGAGGAAAAAATGGCGGAAACGGCTGCTGCTCATACACAATGGTTACCAGAGTGGAGGAACTAGAAGAGAAAATCGAACGGGCCACTCTTAAGTTAGTGGATTTAGAGGACCGCTCCAGATGCCACAATCTGAAAGTTCGTGGGGTCCCAGAATCCGTGCACCCTAAAGAACTCTCTACGTACGTAACAGATTTTTTTTATTATTTATTGCCAGATGTGACACTCGAATACCTCCTGTTTGATCGCATTCACCGGATCCCAAAACCACCTTCAGCTCCTAAATCTGCACACCGTGATGTTATACTGAGGTTCCATTATTTCAAACCGAGGGAGGACATACTCCGCGCTTTGCGCAAACCGGAGGCGCTGGGACAGGACTATGGCCATCTGGCGGTGTTTTCTGACCTATCTCAATCTACCCTACAGCAGCGACAAAGCTACCATCCTATTACAGAAGCTCTCCGATAAGCACAAATACCGTATAGATGGGGGTACCCCACTAAATTGATAGTGCACCGAGATGGAGTTACCACAGTGATCTCCTCCCTGGAAAAGGGCTGACAGACCCTAAAAGAATGGGGTTTGACCATTGAGGAGGCCGGAACCCGCATCCTGATTTCCTCTCTTTGCCTGGAAGTCGACTGGCATAACCGCTGAGTCACTGAATAATGAGGTTTTATTTTGAATACTGACACGATATTTTGGCCAAGATATACGTTGCAATACCCCGGGGTTCCGGGCAAACGAGAGAGTAGCACCACTATTCCGTCTACACGTAACCTCCTGCTGGCTGCGGGCAAAAATTTTCCCTTGTTTGGATTATAAAGGCTGGCTCTGCGGAAGCCATGACAACCCAGTCTCCCTCTTCGGCTGAAGAGCCCAGGTTCTCATTTCTCCCCAATTTTCTTTTTGTCTGGGAGAATTGACCCCGCTGGAGATGGTACCTGTTTTTGGTACCGCCACTATGTGGCGTAAGTCTGAGGACCTAAAAGTTAGGGCCTTTGGTGGCTCTAGTTTTTCTGTTCATTCTTTCCCCCTTTATTTTTCCCTTCCTCCCCTCAAGGTCTCTGCTGCGCTTCCAAGAGGTTTGATATTGATTGAAAGTTTTCAATGCTGCATGTTTTATCGTCTTTATGAAAGTATTAACCTTTAATGTCAAAGACTTAAACTTACCAGTAAAACGGCATTCGTTATATAGGGACCATAGAGTCCATGACGCAGATATGTCTCCAGGAGACAGACTTCCGCCGCTTAGACCACCCTAAACTCTGAGCCCCCCACTATTCAACCCAATTTCACTCTACTTATAAATCCAAATCTCGAGGAGTATCTTTTTTTAATACACGACAGAGTAGCATTTCAGGCCCATCGTATCATTAAAGACCCAAATGGCAGGTTCATAATATTAGTGTGTACTATAAATTCAATGGTTTATTCCCTAGTGTCGGTATACGCTCCTAATCAAGCCCAACCCCAATTTCTTGACCGGGTTTTGCAGAAAATGTCGGACATTCAGTCCGGGTTACTTATTGTTTGTGGGGATTTAAATGTATGCATAGACCCATCTAAAGACCGTTCATCACCAAGTGGACCAACGACAAAAAGCACCTCCACTAAACGTCTTCACACACTGCTCCAGCAATTTAATCTATATGACGCCTGGAGATTCCTACACCCCACGGAACATGATTATATGTTCCGCTCCAGAGTTCATAACAGCTACTCCAGGATTGATTTCTTCCTGGTGTCGAACGCCACTCTCCCCCTACTAATAGACTGTTCCATTTTGCCACTGACTTGGTCGGACCACTCCCCAGTTCTCCTGACAACGGGAGACGCATACCAATTTTACTCTAGACCTCCCTGGCGTTTCCGTGATACACTGACACACGAACAAGCGAAGCAGGATATCTGACTATTTCCAATTATTTTTGTGAAAACTCGTCTCCAGATATTAACCCTCTCACTGTTTGGCAAGCTCACAAAGCGGTGGTGAGAGGGGTATGTATACAGTGGACAGCTAGTTTGAAAAAACAATATGTGTCCCGTCGATTAGACCTCCTGACTGAAATACAAGACCTAGACACACAAAATAAGATGTTTCCATCCCCAGATACGGCAGATTCACTTCGACTCCTCACTGATCTAGAAGCAGACAGCTACTTTGGAACGATGGATAGATTGAATGCATCCTATTATGCTCCTAAGAACAAACCAGGTCGCTTTCTAGCCAGGAAACTTAAACCCACCAATGCACCCCGTCAAATTACTTCCCTACGCTCCATGGTCGGCTCTAACGAGTTCGCCACATATTACGAATACCTGTATAATTTAGATGTAAGTCCCAAAGTACACCACCCTACAATAGTTCACATTGATACATACCTAAACAAAATACACCTCCCCTCCTTATCTTCTTCACAAAAGTCCCACTTGTCAGCACCCATAACGACTGAGGAAATAGAAGATGCCATTTAAAGCCCTTCCTAAAAAGAAAGCGCCGGGCCCGGGCGGCCTGATAAATATTTACTATTCCTCATTTTCTTCACAACTGATTCCTCACTTACTTGCGAGTTATGAGGAAGCTAGTGAAAAAGGCTCTTTCCCGGTAGACATGCTACGCGCCCATATAGACACATTGCCCAAACCAGGGAAACCACCAGATAGATGCCCCTATTTCAGACCCATATCTCTTCTTAACGTAGATATTAAGCTTTACAGTAAAATCTTAGTGAGTAAATTACAGAGATTGCTACCAACACTTATAGGTCAGGATCAGGTGGGTTTTATTTTTCGCAGACAAGGTCCAGATAGTACAAAAAAAACTCCTTAACCTGATAGAACTCATGAACCGCACGAGAGCTCCTGGTTTAATCCTGTCACTAGATGCCGAGAAGGCCTTCGACAGGGTGAATTGGCTGTTCTTAAGACAAGTACTTTTGAAATTCGGATTCCCCTCCTCCATTAATTCAGTGATACAGGCCCTGTACGACTCCCCCTAAGCCAGAGTGGTTACTTCGGGATTTCTATCGGAAGAGTTTGTCATCACTAACGGAACAAGACAGGGATGCCCTCTATCCCCAATCTTATATGCTCTAGTGTTGGAACCCTTAGCACAAGTCATCCGACAGAATGACTTCATTCAAGGAATCTCGGTTGGCCCCACCACATTTAAGCTTAATCTTTACACCAACGATATCCTTCTCACCCTGACGGACCCAGACACCTCCCTCCCCGCGTTAAACCACAAACTAGAATCCTACAGCCGCATTTCGTTTCATTTAATTAACACACAAAAAAACGCAAGCACTTCCACTCAACATACCTAAGACCCACCAGGAGACTCTACGCACTAAATATGCTTTTGATTGGCGCTCTGATTGTATTATATACCTCGGTCTCCGAATCGCCACCTCCTTGTCAGCAATGTTTAAGTATAATTACGAGAGATTGATGACGGAAATTAAAACCCTTTTATATCAGTGCTGCAATCGGGAGGTCTCATGGCTGGGCAGGATGGCGGCGGTGAAGATGATGTTGTTGCCTAAAATTTTGTATGTATTCTGTGCCCTGCCGATGAAATTGCCTAGCCCCTACTTAAACACCCTCCAGTCCCTCATCTTTGCCTACATCTGGAAAAACAAGAGACCACGGGTTTCTAGAGCCCTATTGTATTATAGACAAAAAGATGGCGGTTTAAATGTGCCTCACATACAAAAATATCACTGGGCAACAAACTTAGCATCTCTAGCAGAATCGGTTCACGCTCACCCGTTTCTACAATGGCTGCTCATAGAATCTGCTTACATGGGAGGCCACACCTTAATGGATCTGCTGTGGGTTCCCTGAAAAAACAGACCTCGCTTATCACAAACCTTCACTTCTACACGCACACGTGGGATCACAACCTTTCCTACCTACGACTCCACTCTCCAATTTCTATGGCCACTCCACTTACGTTAATATCCTATATACAACCTCAATTTCGAGCTTGCCCATGGCTTCGACTGGGAGTTACCCACTTGCACCATTTGTTTGACCAAGCCGCCATCCTGCCATTCCATGTTATTCAGGACAAATACCATGTACCGTCCTGTCGGATATAATCTCTGCACGTGAATACAACACGATATATATATTGGATTTATCAGCCAAGCCTCCAATATGTCTATATTGGACTTACTGGACCTACCTCGGCAGTTGCCTCCAATATATCAGGGATTATTATTTCATAAGAAACTTATACGAGACACAAATATCAATCGTTTATATTTCTTAGAAATTACCCTGAATTCTTTTAATTGTCTGTGTTTTGCTTTAAAAAATACAATAATCAATAATCGGATAAAAATATATATATATTTATTACGTATACAAAAAAAGTTTCAAATCTCAGATCATAAACAACAATTTATAAACCACAATCCATCAGCATATAAAAACTAGCTTCACAATATATGTATCTCCGGTTAGTAACTGCATATATGATTAATATCATTTACCTTATCAGTTAGTAACTAATACACAAATGGTTAATAAACATTTCTGCTTAATACAACATACATTTCCCAGCAAACAATGTTTAACCAGCCAGCTCTTATAGATATATATATATATCTCTATGCTACATGGATCAACAAAAGATGAGCTAATTTAATAAGTAATAAAAACTTATTTAGTGAATCCTCCCCTAATCTCGAGAATCAAATTTCTAATCTTTTGCATTTTATTTTGTAGTTATATAATTCCTTGCTTATTAATTTTAATCACAGTAATTTCCAAATTCAATATATATTGGTATCAATCTTACAACATTTCTTTTAGGAATAAATCCTTATATCCACTTCTTCATATTTCTATCTGCAGAATAGAAAATACTTAGAATTTGGATCTACCCACGTATCTGAGAAATCTCAGTCTACGTTGCAAGAATATCTACAAATATATATAATTACATTAATTCTTTTTTTTTCATACATTACCTGTCCAATTTGGATGTTGATAAGTCTTGGAATTTTCTATGTGATGCTTTGTTTTGGAATATGTGAAGATTATCGATATCAGATAATCAATGCATGTGAGTTAGAGATTTGGTGAGAGTCAGAAATTTGGTGAGAATCTTGATTGACTCATGTCTTGGGATCTGCCTGCATCGTGGTGTGAGTCTGAGTGTTGGAATCTCCGACTCTCAGAGTGTCATGTGTACTGGATGTCGGAATGCATTGCGGTGTGAGTCTCTGAATGCTGGAATCTCCGACTTTCAGAGTGTCATGTGTACTGGACGTCTGAATGGATTGCGATGTGAGTCTGAATGCTGGAATATCCGACTTTCAGAGTGTCATGTGTACTGGACAACTGAATGCATTGCGATGTGAGTCTGAATGCTGGAATCTCCGACTGACTTGCAAATAACATTGCCGCTTATTATAGTCAATTTGACGTCACTGGCAATATTATTAAATATTTACTATCCTCTAGAGGGCAGTATTGCACTTCTTAATTAATTCCACCACTTCTTTTTAATATTCTTATCTCGGGTCAAAAGTTCAATCTACACAAAGACCTTCTCTTCTCAGTCGTTAGACACTGTGTCTCTGTCTAATTTATATCCCTACTCCCTTTTGAAGTTACTTACTATCAGCTAAATTCTTTTCTGGTTAACTCAACAGAATCTATTCTTTAGTAATTTTTATTATTTACCCATTATATACTTTCTACAATATTTATTGGAGTATATATTTCCTACTGTAAATATAATAAAATATACCTTGATTATAAACATATATTTTGTGAATATAAATCTATATTAGAGATATTAACTCTTATTCCTATACCCAAAAGACAAAATATCTTTTGTTTTAAAAACTTAAGACAGACCAATAAATTTAATTATGACACGTCTTAGCACTTAACTCTAGCCTTATCACACACAAACATTCTAGGTTCCTTCATGTCTGGCACTTCTTAAAAAAAATATAAAAGACTTCACCCAGGAATGAACTCTGTAAAAAAAAATCTCGTTCATTTCTAAACCTAGAGAAAATTTTAAAGAAAAGAAACTGTCTTTAAAAACAAAATGGCTACAGGCATCCATTTTAAAATTCCTTTGTGTAATATAACTGACAGTCCTCGATGTTTCTGTCTTACGATAATTGTATTCCTGTCTAAAATCTAAAGGGGTTTTCTCTGATTTGAGAGCGGGTCTCCCACTTCTGTCGGAACTTGATCTTTTCCGGTTGGACGATTAATACTACAGTAAAACAACTGTACTGGTCGTTTCAAAAAGTATGGGAAAAAGATCTTTCAATGACCTTTACTCCTTCACAATGGGCACGAGTTCACATGTTTGCTGTTGGAACTTCTAGATGTGCAACACTACTTGAAACTCAAAGGAAGTTACTTTATTGCTGGTATCTTACGCCCCATAAAATTAAGTGATTTGCTCCGAACGCTTCAGATCTTTGTTGGAGGTGTTCATCGGAAATCGGCACGATGGGTCACGTTTGGTGGTTTTTACCTGTAATTGCACCACTATGGAAAGAAATCTCTCAACTGGCAACAGAGGCGCTGGGCAGACAAATTCCATACAGTCCGGAGGTTTTGTTACTGGGCATGATCCACCTACCGAAACCTCACTGGAGGATGCTGTTCATTATTGTCTCTACAACAATGCTCCTCATTGCCAGAAATTGGAAGACGCCTACGAAAACCGAAGCAACGGCAGATAATCACCCTGTTGGATCAATATCGTACATTTGACTCTAAAACATTGGCCAGAGGCAGTTTACACCCGCCCAAACAAGACCCATGGACTATATGGGACATCCATAAGCTATACAAGGCCTGTGGCTTATGAAGCTTCTTTAGGTGCTAACCTGCCTTTTTGAAAATATCCTCACCTTAGAGAAGAGTTATGACAGTGGGCACATATATATATTTGTTGGTTAAATTGCTTGGTGGCAGAGACCTTGAGAATCCCCTTTTACCCCCTGCCCTTTCCTTATCCACCCCTGGTTAATTTTTAGATTTAATTTAGATTTTGTTTTTCGAGAGATACCGCAATGATATGAGCTTTATGTTCTGTTCCTGACTAACTGTATACCGTGTATGTGCTTGATATCTTCGAGGTCTTGACTACAGCCTCAGTATCTCTCAAAAACTTTTGTGCTGAAAAAAGTAATGACAAATGCTTAAATTCTTGTAAAGTCAATGGTTCCTTTGAGAAAATCATAAGTAAAATGGTAGAGTCTCAGTGCTGTTACATATGACTTTACAGTAGCACAAAAAAATGACATTAAAAAGAAAAAAGGTGCTGCTGCTCTAAGTCACGGAAGAGTTGGTTTCAGGTAAACACAAGAAATGATTTTGGGATGTAGGTAGAAATCTTTCTTTGAGAACCCTTTTTAGGACTGTCTTTACCTTGGACAATTTCTTGCAGGGCACTAGAGTGGTCAGTTTTACTGGGACATTATAGGGGTTATTCAGAGAGAGCCAAACTGGCCCCGAAATTACACCGAACAGGGAATTTCTTCGTATGGTAAAATTTTGTGGCCATACGGCTATTCAGGAAGCAGGCAGTTCACCAAATTCTGGTGAATTTCCAGCTAAATACAGTGCTGTCTGGTGGCAATAAAAGTCCCTATAGAGAAGCAATAGTTAATCTATTCAGAGAACACCAAACAGCAGTGAAATGTCAATGAACTGCCCTGATGTTCGGTGGTTTCATTCGACAGGTTTAATCAGTAGGCATGTGCATTTCATATTGTCAAAATTTAAATTTCATCCGAGATTTGCATTTTCGTTACTTCTTTTGCTTTTGAAAATCGTGATATCGGCCGTCCGAAATTAGGAGTTGGTCGAAATTACAAATCGTGGTAGCACAACGAAAACGAGTAAACATAATGTTGGAAGGTAAGTTGATGTGAAAAAGATCCGAAACGATATCAACCAGAACAAAAATGATCTGAAATGAGAAAAATGGAACGAAAATGACCCAAAATGAAACAAAATGTTCCAAAACATAAAAAAACAGAATGAAAATGACACAACACTAAAAAAAAACTTATAGGCTTCAACTATAGGTTTCAATGTTAAAAAAAATCCCATTTTTATTAAATATTTCTTAAACCATTTATTTTATTCACTTGCAGCAAAAAGCCATTTTGTGTATTTATTTTTTTAGGATTTTATTGGCTTTTTTTGGGAGAAATTTTAGGTTACCTAACCTTTTTTAAAGAAACTAGGCTTTTTTCCCCATAGGTTTCAATGTAAAAAAAATCTTGTTTTTATTAAATATTTCCTAAACCGTTTATTTTTTTCACTTGTAGCAAAAAGCCATTTTGTGTATTTATTTTTTAGGATTTTTCGGGATTTTTTGGGTGATCTTTTATTGTTCCTAATTTATTATTTCAGTACCCTGGTTAGTTCCATAGCCCTGTCCAAGGTCCTGATACATTTTCAATGAAAGAACACTATCAGGGTTGTTCAAAGAGCTCCGAATTGCTAGGCGAAAGGTAACCGAACGCTGAAATTCAGCATTTGGTTACTTTTCCTGGCCATTCGGCTATCCAGAGAGCAGGCAGTTCGCCAAATGTTGGCGAATTGCCTGCACATATGCTGCCTGTTCGGTGACAGTGAAATCCCCATAGAGAAGCAATGCTTCGGCTATTCAGAGAACAAAAACCAGCAGTGAAAAGTTACCGAAATTCCCTGCCATTCCGTGGTTTCATTCGACAGGTTTATTCAGGCGAATCCCGTAGGCTTCAATGTTAAAAATATTCCTGTTTTAATACAATATCCAATAAACCGTTGATTATAATATTCTGCAGTAAAAAGTCTCTTTATTTTTATATTTTTTAGGATGTTTTAGGCAAACATTTTTTTCCGCTTCTTTTTAAATAGTTTTTTCTTTTTTCTGTAACAGCCCTTTTTATTATCATTCATTGGATCTTATATGTAAATTTCAGACATTTTCGTTCTGTAGTTTCTTTGCAAACGGCGTTTCACTTTTCAAACATTCAAGGGTACTTTTTTTTTCACTCCATTCGTCTGCGGTGTTGGGTTTTTCCGGCGACTGCTCTGCGCTGTGATCAGCAGCTGCACGGGTTTCTCCGGCGTGTTCGGCAGGGTTAATCCACTTGTTTTTGCGGGTTTCGGTGTGCGTTCGCCCTGGTTTTGTTGTGAGTTTTTTTCGGGTCTGCGGTGACCTTTACCTGCATTACGGCGGCCCTGTGGTGCTTGCTGAATACACCGCAGGGTCGCCGAAATGGGATTGCCAAATCGCACCCAATTGAAGAGAATGAAAAGTCACTGATCGTGCGGTGACTTTTCGATTCTCTTTGAATAACCCTGTATGTTTTGGTCCAGCAGTTCAGTACTATGGACAGCAGCTATTGAGTAGCTAACCATGGTGTTGTTGTTGGTTTTTTTTTACCCCGTACGTCGGCTTATCGTTGCTTGTTGTGCTTTTTCCGGTGGCTGGTCGGCGCCGTGCTCGGCGGATCGTCAGCTTTTTTCAGATGCGTTCAGATTTTTTTCGCCAGTTTTGCAGCAGATGGATGGCTTTATTGGATGCGTGCAGTTTTTTTTCAGCAATTTTGTGGCAGTTTTTCTGTTCGAGGTGACGGTATTGCGGCGGACTTTCAGATGCGGTCTGTGGATTTTCCCTGCACTTCAGGAATCTGATTCCCCAAAGTGCGGGGTCGGCGATATTTCGGTGCTCTCTTAATAACCCTGTATGTTGAACACATTTGCAGGACTCTTTGAATCTCACCACAGTCTGAAAATAGGAATCCACATTTACAAGATCTGAAAGGTAGTCTTCCAGAGAGCCTAAATACAAAGGTCCATATATTCTGTCCATCTTGGGGTTTCTGGTGCTGTATGCATCGTCCTCATCAGATTCAGATTTAAATCAAAGTATACAGATTCCTGGATTGGGGACCCAAGTTTAGTATATCCCAGCCAGGAGAATCAATAGTCTAATTCAATGAAATCAGAGAAATCAGAGTCAGGAGAACACAAATGATGAAAGGCAGAGCAAAGACTTACAGGGTTATTCAAAGAGCACCAACATTTTGGTGCTCTTTCATTCCCTGCACTTTGGGTAATCAAATTCCCATATCCTGTGGTGAATTCAGCATTCACCACAGGGACCCCGAAGTGTAGGGAAAATCAGCCGAACCCACCAGAAAAAGCCGACAAACGGGGTAAAAAACAAAACAGAAAAACACCACGGGCCCTATTACAATCTTCGCGCATACGTTTGCACCTGCGAGGGTCAAAACCCTTTGCGCTGAACGTCGTATTACAATGTCAGCGCAACAACGCTCGTATACGTCTACCGCGGGTGAACCTGCGGGAACGCTGCACTAGCTTACTGTACGTCGCGCGTCCTATACGTAATATTTTGAGCGCAAATGCATTTGTGCGCAGGTATGCGGATGGTATTACAATCTATGCGCAGTGTGTAGTATAATTACACATTCTAAACATACCAAACCAATAAATTTGAGTAGTGCGTGCTTTTTTTATTGATGCAGCATATATGCGCAGATTGACTTTGACAGTTCAAAAACTTAACGTGAGACAATTGTGGTTCTTAATTCTGATTCTGAATTGCGTGAAAAAAACAGTCCGCACACTGATTTCTCCACGCAACGTTTCTGCGTGCGCGTTTGTGCACGTCCGTTTTCCGAGCGTTATTGCTCGACGGATGAAAAAATGCGTCAGGATTGTAATTCCAGCGTTGATTTACACGTGTTAACGTTTAACACTGGGCGCACAAATTCATGCGTTGCGCGTGCGTTTTCGCGTGAAGAATGTAATAGGGCACCACAACTTTTAAAGCTGTTTGCAAAAAAAACACTAAATGCACATGCCTACTGATTAAACATGCCGAATGAAACCACCGAACATCAGGGCATTTCACTGCCATTTCGGTGATGTTCGGTGTTCTCTGAATAGATTAACCATTGCTTCTCTATGGGGGATTTCACTGCTGCCAAAAATTTTGCTGGCAATTCGCCAATATTTGGCGAACAGCTTGCTTTGTGAATAGCCAAATGGCCACGAAATTGCACCGTACGAGGAAATTCACTGTTCGGTGCAATTTCGGGGTCAGTTTGGCTCTCTTTGAATAACCATGTTGCTGTCAAGGGCAGTTTGTGAATTAAAGCCAAGAGGTTCAAATGAAACTGGTACATTTGTTTGATAAGCATTTAGAAGTAAATCTGTATGTTGCATATGCATACTCTCTTGTGACAGATTAGTTAAACCAGCAGGGTAATTCAAAGAATATTCGAAAAGTCACTGCACGTTCGGTGACTTTTCATTCTCTTCAATCGGGTTCCTTTTGCCGATCCCATTTCGGTGACCCTGCAGTGTATTCAGGAAGCACCACAGGGTCCCCGAATTGCAGGGAAAAGCTACCGCAAACCCAACGAAAACGAACCGCAAAACCCAGTGAATGCACGCCGAAAACCCTCAAAAACATCTGGATTAACCTGCCGAAAACCACGGAAAAACCCGAGCAGGAGCCGATCACCCGATGAATGTTTGAAAAGTGAAACACTGTTTGCAAAGAAACTACTCAGCGAAAATGTCTGAAATTTACATATGAGATCCAGGGAATGATAAAAAAGAGGACTGTTACAGAAAAAATAAGTAAACTTAAAAAAATAATTTAAAAAAATCAGAAAAATGATTAAAATATCCGAAAAAATCTATAAATAAAGAGACTCTTTACTGCATAATTTTATAATGAACGGTTTATTAGATATTGAATTAAAACGGGAATATTTTTAACATTGAAGCCTATGGGATTCTCCTGAATAAATTTGCCGAATTAAACCACCGAATTTTGGGAACCTTTCACTGCTGGTTTGTGTTCTCTGAATAGCCGAAGCAGTGCTTTTTCATGGGGTTTTCACTGCCCTCGAACAGGCACCGAACAGGCACCATATGTTCAGGCAATTCGCCAGGATTTGGCGAATTGCCTGCTCTCTGGATAGCCGAATGGCCAAGAAAGGTAACCGAACACTGATTTTCAGCGTTCGTTATCTTCTCAAGCAATTCGTATCTCTTTGAATAATCCTGCAGGTAAAACAGCGGAAATTACAAATAATCTGAACAGTTTTTAAAGGTTTCGTGCAAACATCAGAATCCTTTAGACTAAGGGCTCGATATAATTCAGATGTCCATTTTTTGGAGTTTAAACCAATATTTATTTCAAGATATCAGCTAAGTTAAATGAAAATATTCAGCCAGAGGAAAAAAAAATTATGCTGGTCCAAAAAAAAAGTGGGCTGGCAAAATGCCCCAAAAACCATATATTTCGCCAGCATCATATTAACGTTTACTATCTAAATATGGCTGTTTAAATATTGAGGGCTATAGTCCAACGCTGGTGTAAACGTAACCAGAGCTGATGTGAGCTTAGCAACTCCGTAGACTACAGGCTCTATTCCACACTTGCCGGTAAAATGGAGATGTAAGTAAGAAAATCTTTTAGAGTAGCTAGTCCAGGATACTCCCTTTGTTAGTGCCTAGACGCGGAACAAAGCGTAGGGCAGTCTGATACCTGCAGCAAGTGTTTGATGATGGATTCCATAGGACTCAATGGAGCCCTGGGTGTTCAGGTTACGAGCTCTGGGCGAAATCGCAGAGTGCTTTGGAGGAACCACGGAGGGATGACAACGAATTAATTGTTTCCAGTCTCACTCTGCTCCCAGCGAGAGGAAGCGTTAGATCTCTCCACCTTGGGATCTAAAGTGTCTTGAAATTTTAGAGGGGATTTTCACAGTGTATTAAGTGATTTTGCAAATGCAATGCAAATGCAAAATCACTTAACACAGCTTTAAGGGGATGGTATTTCTCAGTGAAATACATTCAAGGAATATTTTGCTCCTCTATTAGCAGATGCAAATTAACATTTCCTATACTACGTATAGAAGATGTTAATTTACAGTAAGGAGGCACAGGGAATCTTAACACTCGAGCTGCAAGCCCAGCTCCTTTCAGCACTTGAATTTATTTTGCAAATCGCCTTAATAATGTTTTCAAATTGATCACTGAAGCTGAAATTTCCATTAAAACGTATAACCTTAAATGCCGTGTGATAAAGTGTATGGTATAATCTGTGATGGTGTCGTGTACATCCCCTCTAAACGTTTTAGCGAGGGATATGATGTTTAGCTCCAGGGGTGTGTTTTTTTCTTAATGAAGTCCTGGAGTGTGTTTAGGTAAAACTCTTACACAATAGTCAGCGGAAATTCATTAGCAGCAGTAAAAGCAGTCGGTGCCTGGTCTGCAGTCTGAGAGAGGTGCCTGTATGGAGAGGAAGCAACTTGCTTGGCTCCAAGTACAAAGGTTATATTGAATGCTGAAAACTGACGATTCTAAGGTTGGTGAAGCCTGTGGTTTGTTTAGTTTTAAAACCCTGATAGTAAGGGATCTCTTGGTTAGTCAGAGCTCAAGGGAGCTGGGATTTTTGTTTGTAGGGATGTGTTTATTTTATTTTGTATGCTGATACTGCTGCCTGCTGAAGCGGACAATACAATAAAGTTACAAAATTTGTTTATGCAACCCTAGAGGACCGTGCTTTATTACAGACATGAGACCCATAGCGGGTACAAGGCTTACAGTCTATATTCAAACCTAAATTTTTAGCAGGGATCAAAATGCCGGTAAGCTCTAATTTAAATCTTCTAAATTGAAAAATCGCCATATTCCTCCTGAAAAAGCTGACAAGTTCAGTGGTTGGGCTGAATTATATCAAGCCCTTTTAGATGAGCATTACATAAGTTACCACAATGTGATCTCCTCCACACTTGCTCAGTCATTGAATAGGTAATTTATTGCAGTGGTAAGTAAAAGAACAAGGGAATTTGTTCTTAAAAAAAATCTCTTTTCATATTTTTTATTTTTAACGTTACATGGTCATGTTTGGTATCATTGGAAAGGCCAATGACCTGTCCAATGACACCTCATTTGACCTTAAGGGATGTACAGCATGAAGATAAAGGTTCCCCGTCTCTCTTCCTAGTAGACATGTGCATTCGTTTTAGTACTAAAACGATTTAGTCCGAATTTTGGGATAATTTAGTTTTCGTATGACTCAAGAGATACGAAACTGCTCGGCACAAAAAACGAAAGAAGCTAAAATAAAATGCACTACATTTTAGTTTCAGTCCTTTTTGTGATGTTACATTGATGAGTGAAGGAGACCAGCAATGAAGAGTGCAACATCCGAAGTTCTGCACCCTCCACATGCCAATGCAGTAGGATGTTCTATACAGAGAGGGGCATTAATTAATGCAGGAGGATGTTCTATACATTATACAGAGAGGGGTATTAATGTAGGAGGATGTTATTATACTATAGAGGAGTGGGTATACATGTATAGAGAGGGGTATTAAGAGGATGTTCTATACATTATACAGAGAGGGGTATTAATGTAGGAGGATGTTATATACATTATACAGAGAAAAGGTATAAATTGAGGAGGATGTTCTATACAGAGAGGGACATAAATTAATGCAGGAGGATGTTCTATACATTATACAGAGAGGGGTATTAATTAATGCAGGTGGATGTTGTATACATTATACAGAGAGGGGTATTAATTAAAGCAGGAGGATGTTCTAAACATTATAAAGAGAGGAGCCTTTTTTTTTAAGCCCTTTAAATCCAGTGGCTGTAAGCGTTGAGATCCGCTGCTTGTTATATGAGTTTCAGTAAAACAAGGAAATAATATTGTTATAACCTCTTATATATAAAAATATTATTTACTAGTTTTACTGAAACTCTGAGCGCTGTGATGAGCAGCAGTCAGTTACTGTAACAGCTTTGCTTGACACGGGGCATTATTACAATGTTGGTGCTAACTTAACCAGAGCTGTTGTAAACTGAAAACCTTCATAGGCTATAATGGCTCTGGGAAGTTTACAACAGCTCTGCTTAAGTTAGCACCAACTATGTAATATGGCCCACATTCTGCTGAGAGTGAGAGATACTGTAACGAGCAGCGATCTCAGCCCTCTGAGGAGCCACTACAATAGTAATTGTATCCACTGGTTTTCAGATGAATGAAATTAGTTTTCATACTAAAGAACTGAAAACGAATTTCTTTAGCAACTAAATAAATTGCATTTTAGGACTAAACCATTAGTTCAAAACGAAATTTTGTGCTGTGCACATGTCTACTTCCTAGTGGATCGGGGAAGTTTTTTATGAAACCGTGCGTAATAGAAGGTGAGTTATTGTAGCAGCATTGTTCACTTTACAACTGAAAAGTGGGTAATGCTGCTGCTTTAGAAACAAAAAGGTTAAAAAAATAAATAACTTTTTATTTTTTATTGTTACACATTACATGATCAGACACTGGCCTTTTCAATTACACCTCATTTGGGGCCCTATTCTAATCTTCGCGCAAACGTTTGCGCCGGCACAAAAACGCATTAACATGAGGGGTAAAACCCTTTGCCCTGAATGTCGTATTACAATGTCAGCGCAACAAACGCGTGTATTCGTCTACCGCAGGTGATCCTGCGCAAACCCTTTGCGAGCGTACTGTACAGCGCACGTCCTATACTTAACATTGTGAGCGCAAACGAGAATGAACGCTGGTACGCGGATGGTATTACAATCTATGCGCAGGATTTAATGCATAGCCTTTGCGCGCATAATTTTAGCAACTCCTAAAAGCTGGTGTTAATGGCAAATCTGAATGACCTGGCCGAACCCAAATACACCAGCCCAAAAAAAAATGCAGCAATGTATAGTTACACATTCTACTCATACCAAACCAATAAAATGGTGAAGTTGTATATGGTAGCTAATTCACTGTATACATATTTCTATATTCTAGTAATATTTGATAGCTATAGAAATATATAGGATATAACAAGGAAAAAAGGTGTCATCTGCGCTCGTTTCTATGTGTTCCATGTACAACAAAACTGAGGTTTTCGTTTGTTTCAATGGCCATTGCAACGTAAGCTCACTCGCCACTTCACGGCACCTCTTTACAGAGTGAGTACCTAACAATTGTAACCAAAAGGCCACTCTACTGAGCAGCTCCAAGCCCCTCCTGCTGCTTTTCAGCCAAGGAGAGGCAGAGATGGTGGGTTTTATTTATACACGCACCAAACACTTCCCATTTGGGATTAAAAACAAAAACATGGAAAGAGGAACAGCTGCAGAACGACGGACTGGTGTTACAAGTGTAGCGCTCACTCCCGGAGGAGCCGCTGAAAATGAACCACGGGTCAGTCTCCCCGCACTAGGGAATAAATATACTCCAACACAGTTGTGGGTTTTTATCATTTAAATAGTTTACTAAAATATTTGGCAGATATTGAGATACGGTATTCACAGATATTATTACAGTACTTTCGTATTGCGATAAAACGCGTAGCGGAAAAGAAACGAAACACGAGGCTTCGTATCTCGGAAAATATAATATTCGTAACCGAACATAAAAGAAAATGCAATTGCACGAATATTCAGAAAAAGGACACGTAGCGAACCCCAGAATATACAATCACTTCGTATCACGGTAAACGCGCAGCGGAAAAGAGAAAAATATATATTCGAACGTATCTTTAACCCCCGTTCCGATTCGTAACAAAATTGAGTCCTGCACAGGTTAAGTCCCGGAATGTAAAAGGTGTGTATGTGTGTAAGGTACCCGGGTACTGTTCAACTGGCCAGTGAATTTACTTGAGAAATGTCTTCGACTAGTCAAGTTGGGGCCCTGTGGACTTTAAAGAGAAAACAGCAGCGTGCTCTTTGTATTATAAACGGCCTTGGAGGCCTCTCACCCATCCGCCGGTTGCTTTAGGCTCCGCTGACCCAGGACGTCTCCGCTGGATTTTGACTGGGGATACTAGCGGCCGGATCCGTTGTCTGACTTCCCGTAGCTTGTCCACGACTTTTCCTCAGCTCACCGCCTGCTCTCTGTACCCGATCCACTTGCGGTGACTCCTTACTCGAGGTCTTCGGTTGGTTCCCTCTGCAGCAACTCTGGAACTTTGAGGGCTCCTTCTCTTGAGGACTGAATGACCCGTAACCGAACTGACAGGTCTCACTTGCTTTCCGCCCTAGGCCCTCTCACAAAGTATGGCACTGCGTCTGCTCTCTCGTTCCCTGGCGCGCTCTGGCGCGTTCTCCACGAGGCAGAGGATGTAAGCGTCCAGTCCCCACCCACTTCCTGTCTTCTTGCAAAGCATGCCGGGCATTGTAGTCCCAATGTCCAGTGTCTCTGATCACAATAGTCTTCCATCTTGTGGCCAAAAATAGGTACTGCCACAGCAAGATTTTAACACAGCGCTACACTCTCCTCCTAGAACTCTTGGGTCTCTCCAAGGAGGTACAACAGTTACATTACATTTCCACAATATTTGAATACAGTTTACATAACATATACAGGTTCAGCAGCATACATGCAGTGGGTTAGGAACACTTCCTCAAGTTGACTCATATTTTGGGCTACTTCAGCTAGCATAGCAGACACTTCGGGCAACCTCCGCACCGTGGTGATGGCCTCTTCAGTGCTATGTCCTGGTGAGTCGTAGGTGAGTCGTTGGGGCGGTCGAACAGAGCGTTTTGGTTCTGGCTCAATCAGCTCCTCTTCAGGTGGAAGTACTATAGGCGTTGGCTCAATCCTTCTCTCTACCACTGGAGCAGACGTTTCTTCAGAGTATGATCCCTCCAGCGAAGGCATAGAACTATAATCACCTCAGTAAGCTTCCGGAGCTACCGGGATCCCCACAGCCTCAGGGACTTCCAGCTGAAATTCAAGAGGCTCAGGGATATCAACAGTCTCAGGGACTTCCAACAAGAATTCAGGAGCTTCAGGCCTCAAATTACTCTCCCATCGTTCAGGAACTGAGATAATCTCTTCAGGCTCCGGTGAACGTATCCAGTCCAGACAGAAACTTTCTTCCTCACTGTCCCTTTCGCTCTCTTCGACGACCCGGGTCTGTTGAGACCGAGTAACAGGAGGCAAACACGGAACAGGCGGATTTGGCAGAGGCGGTTCGTCCCCAACTGGCATCCTTACAGCCTCTCTCAAAGGTAACAAATGATTTCGGTGCCAGTTCTTAATAAGCCCAGCCTTTCCATCCGGGCGAATCTGATACACTGGTAAACCCGGCAGTTGTTTGCAGACAATGTAAACCTGGGAACTCCACCTATCCGCCAACTTGTGTCTCGCAGCAGCACCCAAGTTCTTCAATAGAACCCTATCACCGGGTTGTAGATCTTGTATTCGGACTTTCAAGTCATAGTTCCTCTTGTTTCTTTGTTCCCTGTTTCCTGAGGTCAACTGGGCCTGTTCAAATGCAGAAGCCAAATTCTTTCGAAGTCTATCCACGTAGTTTCTATGGGAAGCTACTGATGTCTGGTCTAGAGATAACCCAAATGCCAAATCAACCAGCAGTCGAGCCTCTCTCCCGAACATAAGACGGTACGGTGAGTATCCAGTTGCATCGCTCTCCGTACTGTTATATGCATGCACCAGAGTAGCTATGTGCCGACTCCAACTCTGCTTCTCCACATTCGACAAGGTCCCCAGCATGTTTAGCAGGGTGCGATTAAACCTTTCAGGCTGAGCATCACCTTGAGGGTGATATGGTGTAGTTCGGGTCTTTTGGATTCCCAACAGCTCTAACAATTGCCCCACCAGTCTGCTTTCAAAGTCTCTACCCTGTCAGAGTGTATCCTCCTTGGCAGTCCGTAATGAACAAAGAACTTTTCCATCAACACCTTGGCCACTGTCGGAGCGCGTTGATCTTTTGTGGAGAATGCTTGGGTGTAACGGGTGAAATGATCAGTCACTATTAGAATGTTCCCTTGCCCACTAGCATCCGGCTCTAAGCACAAGAAGTCAATGCACACCAAATCCATGGGTCCCTGGCTCTGCAGATGGCTCATTGGAGCAGTTCGAGTCGGCAGAGTCTTCCTCTGAATACACCTTAGACAGGAGTGACAATAGCTTTCCACTTCAGCTCTCATGCAAGGCCAATAGAACCTATCTCGCACCAGCTTAAAAGTTCTTTCAGCACCCAAATGTCCATGCTCATCATGTAATGACCGCAACACACTCTCCCTATGTTTAGTAGGGAGGAATAACTGTTGAATCTCTTCAGCGCTAGTTGAGGGGCCCCTTCGGTAGACCACCCCATCCAACATCTTTAACCGCTCCCACTCTTTGAGACCAATCTGGCTCCACTCGGGGAGTTGGTTAACAAAATCTCTCGCTAGTTTGCAGACAGGGCCTTTATGGTCAAGGCAATTAAAGGGTCTCTGGCCTGATCCACTTTCAGGTCCTGTCTTGAAAAGGTAGGTAAACTTTCATCCCTTAACTGCGTAGGGTTACAGTAGAACTCAGGAACAGCCGCAGCCATAACTCCTATGGCCTCCGCTTCAATCCCCCTTTGACCCGGCGCTCTGTTCCTTGACACAAAGCTTGCACCCCGTCTGGAGTCAACTGAGTCCATTCTGTAGTGTAGGGTCTTCTCGATAACGCATCAGCATCTCGATTATTCACCCAGGGCGATACTTCAGGCTGAACCGAAACCCTGACAGAGCGGCCAACCACCGATGTCCCGTTGCGTCCAGTTTTGCGGTAGTAAGGATGTAGGTAAGAGGATTGTTATCCGTCTTGATCACAACTCGGCTCCATACAGATAGTCTTTTAACTTGTCTACCACTGCCCACTTCAAGGCTAGGAACTCCAGCTTGTGAGTAGGATAGTTCTTCTCTGAAGGCGTAAGGCTCCGGCTCACGTACGCTACAGGCCTCAGCAATCCACCATACTCCTGATATAGGACTCCTCCCAGACCTTCTCGGCTGGCATCCACATGTAGTTCATACGGCTTGTGAGGGTCCGCATAGGCCAAAACAGGAGCTCGGGTTAGACTCTCTTTCAGCTTTACGAAAGCTCCTTCACATTGACTGGTCCATTCACCTTGTATAGACTCTCGAGCTTTCCTTGGCCCCGGAGCTGACGGGTTTTTGTCAGAGACCTTGCAGCCTTCTTCGGTGGTTTCCTTCTGCAGGAGTTTGTTCAGTGGTTGAGCTATTTTTGCGAATCCTCCCACAAATCTTCGATAGTATGAACAGAATCCCAAGAAAGATCTAAGCTCAGTGACGTTTCGGGGTCTAGGCCAAGAAGCTACGGCCTCCAACTTCCGCGGATCTGTCGAAACACCTTCTGCTGAGACCACATGTCCCAGATACGTAACAGACGGTAGACAGAATTGGCATTTCTCCAAAGACAGTTTCAACCCTCTTCATGGAGCCTCTTCAAGACCTTCTCCAGACGTTGTTCATGTTCTTCCAGAGTCTTCCCAAACACAATTATGTCATCCAGGTACACCTAATACTTCGATTAAATTCATATCCCCGACTGTTCTTCTCCATCAACCGTTGGAACGTAGCTGGAGCCCCCGTAAGGCCTTGAGGCATTCTGTTGAATTCAAAGAACCCTAGTGGACAGATGAACGCAGTTTTCTCCTTGTCTTCAGGATGCATGGGTATCTGGTGATACCCGCTTCGCAGGTCTAGTACACTAAACCACTTTGCTCCAGACAAACACTGTAGGGCATCTTCTATCCGAGGAGTGGCATATTGATCGGGGATGGTTCTCCGGTTCAATGTGCGGTAGTCTATACATAGGTGGACAGAACCATTTTTCTTCCGGACCAACACTATGGGAGATGCATATGGACTCCTGGACTCTTGAATCACCTTGGTTCTCTGCAATTCATTCAGTTGCTCTCGCAGATCATCCAAGTCTCCCAGCGGAACTCGCCTTGATCTTTCACGAAACGGCTTGTCTTCTTGTAACCGAATGCGATGCTCAGTACTCTTTGCTAGGCCCACATCGAACTCATCTTTCGAGAACAATTCCTTCCACTTTAGGACTTGAGACTGAAGACGTTTCTTCCACTCAGGTGAAATGGGAGCGTCTTTGGGGTAGAATCTTTCATCTGGAATCTCTTTATCCACTCCCCCTCCTAAATCGGTAGAGAGGGGCGTAGCAGACTCTACTTGCCCGATAGGCATTCGTGCTTTAAGGACTACTGGAGAATCTGTCACATTGCACACACTGACCGAGACTCTTCCTCGTGTTCTCTTCAGGGCTTTGGTGGAGATTATTTCAGGAATTACTTCGACTCCGGTTTCACTCCCATGATTAAAATCGGTTCCCAGCACCACATAGGGACCGGGTTGCGATCCGTTCAACTTGACTGAATCCCGGAAGCTCGCTACTTCTCCTGCTTGCAGAACCTTCTCTGTTCCACCCAGTCTCCACAGTCTTCCCACCTCGGCAGGTGCCTTTCGTTCTTCGACCATCCTCTGATAGACCGGACGTAACATTGGGTGCACTCCTTGAGTTGAACCTTCTTCCAACACGATAGGCATCAGGAGACGCCGCACTAGGTCAGTATTCGTCCCCACTA
Organism: Leptobrachium leishanense; assembly: GCA_009667805.1. Lineage (NCBI taxonomy): Eukaryota > Metazoa > Chordata > Amphibia > Anura > Megophryidae > Leptobrachium > Leptobrachium leishanense. The sequence continues at coordinate 74,134,944 of CM019073.1, read as the reverse complement.
TCAGGGAGCTTCTGTTCGCACCCGAGGGTCGAGGACACACAATAGCCAATGCATCACAACCCCCAGACTGCCCGATGACTTCAGATCCGATCTCCAACTTCACTTGCAGGTACCCGTCATAAGGGAGTTTCTCAGTGCCGATACCCCATATTTCCAAATCCTTCAATTCTTGCAGAGGAATGTGCTTTAAGTGTTTCTCATAGAAGTCTCTGTAGATCAATGTCACTTGAGCCCCTGAATCTAACAGGGCTTTGGTGTAGACTCCTTCCACTTGAATTGGCACAATAGGAGAGGACCTATTCAGTTGGTCAGGAAACTTGGTGGCGGCATCCGACACTTAGACCCAGTTTGCTGTACCCTGGCCTTTTTCTTGGCCCGTGCAGGTTTTGGGTGTGCATTGCCTCCCCATGACGTAGACCCGGATGCTAAGGGAGTGACTCTTTCAGTCCTGGCAGGCTCAGCAGTTGGCTCGGCTTTGGGCCTCCCGCCCTCTTAGTCTTGACTTGATTTCTGGAGCGGGGTTCAACCTTCGGGCACTTAGGTTGCTCCTTCACTTGTGCCCTCTGGCGTTCCCGCCGGTGAGGTAGATAACAGTCCTTCTAGGCTTTCAACAGTCCCTCGACTCTATCCTTCTCAGACTTTTGGCCTTTGCACTGTGCGCGGAAATGGCCCATTTCTCCACAACCAAAACATCTCTTCTTAGAGAGCGGAGACGTAGTTGCTTGTTGGGATTTTGTTAAAGGACTTGGACCAGACGCCACAGCGGCTCCCGTTCGTCTGCATGTCTGTGAGGAATTTCTGCATTTCTGCCTGCATTTGGGTCACCTTCATCAACACTCGGCACAATTCCGCGTGCGCTTGTTGCAATTCAGCTTGAGCTTCCTGTACTTTCTTGACGGTCTTGGACAATTCACCACGTTCAGAGGGTTCGATTCTTTGGCAGCCCTCTCTGTAGATTTAAAAATGACTAGGTGCTCTTGTTCGTCCTCGTCCGATCCATAAGTATCTAGGAAGTCACTTTCAGGCTGCAGACTGTCGCTATGTCTCACAGGTTGTGCATAAGCCCTTTCCCCCCGCCTGAAGGATTTCTCTTCCAGTAAAGCCTCTTCTTCTCGTACAACTCGGATCAGTTCCAGGTACTTCAATTCTTGGTTACCTGCTCTGCTTCTCAGCTGCATCATTACTGGATCTAGAGGTTGAGCCCCCTCAGGATCTGTTTTATTCGGATCTTATCTACTTCGACCGGTTCGGCCCCTTTCTTGAGGAGTATCTGGTGTAGAATCTTATCTAGGCGCCTCATGTACTCGGTCATCCTTTCACCTCTTCTCTGATAGGTGTGTTTGTACTGGTATACCAGTTCGGCCGCCTTTTCGGTTCGCCCAAAAACTTCTTCAAGAACGTTTAAATAATCTAAAGCAGTACAATCTTTTCTGCTCAGTTTCAGGTTTCTCACCGCTTCTGACGCAGGTCCCTTTAAACTCTCGGTGATCCTTTGCTTTTTCTGGGCCTCAGGGACGTCCCACTCATCCAGAGCCTGCATCGCCTGTTCCACCCATTCTTCAAAGGTTTCTTCTCCCGCCGGAGTTGGTACGTTTCCTGTAAAATTTCTTAACCGTTGATAACCGAAGTTAGTGTGAGGAGGGCTTGTTTTCTGACA